>CM059587.1:14950357-16157500 GCA_030407085.1 Trichopria drosophilae | reverse complement strand
TTGAACGTTGATTTTTGTATTCTTTGTTTATATCCGTTACCATTGTAAATATTTTTTTTGTCTGTACTTTTATTTTCCGTACACGGTCAGACTTTAAAACAGCTTAGTGGTGCTGTGTCTCAACTTTTGCTTTTACATATGTAGTCAGTAAGTAAATTGTCCCATGTATGTGGTGTATTCGTGATATAAGCAATAAAGTCGATTATTATTTTTTTTTTTTTTTTTTTTTTGCCGGAGCGGGGAAATGCATTAGGAACCATAGGGGGTTGAAGATGTTGTGTAACCCCCCGTGTGTCGGACTCCCTCACCATTGATGTTAACGGCAAGGTTTACCGACTAAAACCCTAACCTCCCTTGGCCCTCCAGAATCCACGTGTGCAGTCTGCGGCAGAAAAGTGGCTCCGATATCCATCTCCTCCGCTGCAGACTGCACCGGTCCATTTCGTTTGCAACTGTAACCACTCCCTCTACCATTGGGTAAGTGGTTACAGGATTTCGTGTGACCTCAGTAGATGGAGAGATCCCAGTAGCACTGCTTTCTGCATTCGGCCTGCGATGGAATTTGCATGCTCTCGACAGGCCGGAATGTTTTTGATGTTTTGGAGGAAAGTTGGTCTCATTCCTCCCAGCACTCCAATTATCAGCACGACGAACTTGATTTTGAATCCTCGATATAGCTTGCGAATCTCGAACAGGAGTTCCTGATATTTTATCCGTGTTTCGTCCTCTTTGCTGACTATATTTGTTTCTGCTGGTGCAGAAAACTCGATGACGAAGATGGATTTGTCATCGAAGTCAACACTTTTGCTTATACATATTTAGTCAGTAAGTGAATTGTCCCATGTATATAGTGTATTCCTGACATAAGCAATAAAGTCGATTATTATTATTATTATTATTATTATTAAATAGAATGTGGAGAAAGCTGAAATCGGTGTAGAAAAGAGAACGATGCACATAGACATATAATAATTGAATCTCTGATAACTCGGTAAACTTTAATAGCAACTTGGCAATTTATAATTTATACGGTGCTTTTTCGCTTCAATTTTCATGTACGCAATGCGCAGGTGCATTACGTACCGCGACACTTTTTAACAAGTACTTTTCCTTCATATTTGTCTCTTAAAAAAGGGGGACAGAGGAGGAAAAAAAGAAAACGCAAAAGGCAGAAGTGCCGGAAATGTAGGAAGAGAAACGAGAAGCAACGAGTGGTACGCTATGCTAATCCCAGGACGTTATAGCGCGCATAAAACATAAAACTCCTGCCCATTCCCTGCTCTTTTACCGAGTCACCCTTTTTCCTGTCGCTCGCTCACTTGTCGGCTCGTCTGTAATAAGAGTACTATAAGAATACATCGAAATCGTACAGTCCGAATGCAAATCTCAAGAAGTACCTTTCCAGAACTATCATCTTCGGACTGATAACCGTATGATATTCATGAAACGTATTGTTCGCGTTTCTTACCGCTGCTGCAGTTCCAACCACGAACCTTATGATAATGGTGCTAGATATAACACCATCGAGAAACACAGCGTATGCCCTTACATTGCCTGTTCACATCTGCATATATATATCGTGCATTCCATGTCAACCGGGCCAGCTTGATATCTCAAAAACGGGTATTTTTTTTCTACGAAATTTTCTACAGATCATCTGTGACATGTGAACTTTCACCCTGAATTTTTTCAGAATTATTCGTTTTTTATTTCTAAATGGCGGACGAAAGTATCTCAAAAAACGTATTTTTGTTGTATTTTGTGTTAATTTAACGTAGTTTGGATAAAAATAAATAATGATAAATCCGAGATTAATATTTTATTTCTTATTTATTGCATTTCTAACAATAAATACTAAAGAAAAAATGTACGCTATACCCTTTCATGGTTTATTACTCACGGCCCGTTACTACTTACGGTCTGTTACTACTTACGGCGAAGCGGTTCGAGCGTCGGACTGATTATTGGATTGGGGGCTCAATTATTGTAAGAAATGCAATAAATAACAAATTAATATAAATTTCGGGGTTATCATTATTTATTTTACTCCAAACAACGTTCAATTAGCACAAAATGTAGAAAAACACGATTTTGAGTCATTCTCGTCCGCCATTTTGAATTTTATTTTTCTTTTTTAACAATTATTGTTAGAAATGCAATAAATAAGAAATTAAATATTAATCTCGGGTTTATCATTATTTATTTTCATCCAAACTACGTTAAATTAACACAAAATACAACAAAAATACGTTTTTTGAGATACTTTCGTCCGCCATTTAGAAATAAACAAAAAGTATTTCTAAAAAAATTCACGGTGAAAGTTAACACGTCACAGATGATCTGTAGAAAATTTCGTAGAAAAAAAAATACCCGTTTTTGAGATATCCAGCTGGCCCGGTTGACATGGAATGCACGATATATATATCTCGGACGTTTCACATCAACCGGGCCTGCTCGTTGCCCAGAATTGTAACGCATCGATTTAAAAGTTACACGTCTCAAAATGTTGGTAATTTCAAGCTATATCAAGGGCCATCTGGTGATTTAAAAAAAGAACAAAGATGGCGGTTCCACTATGGCACCTGAAATCTTGAAAAAATTGTGTTTAAGGGGTTTCATCGATATACGACAAATGTTTTTGCGAGGTCGCTGAATCCGAATCAAGTATTAGGTTCATCCCATCTAGTCGCTATTTGTCCCTAACCTCAAAAAATGCCTTAAAATGTCAAATTAACACCATTTGCGATGAATGTCAAGGTTAAACTATATTATCTTTTTGTTTTTTTGGGGTTGCTGAATAATCAAATATCAGGTTAATCCTACTTCGTCACTTTTAATCTCTAACCTCAATGTCTTTACAGAAATACAAAGTCATAAGTTGTGGCTCGCCTTTTGGCAATGTACACGGTTGTTTGATCTGTATATTTTTTATTTTGTTAGCCAATAAAGACAATTTATTGTTATTATTATTATTATTATGTGCTAAAAGACGCGTAAACAATGTTATGCAATTTTTGTACAAAATATAATGCAGAGTTCCTGTTTCATTCTTAGTGATAATCGCTACTTTTCTTGTACAAGCTGTTTTAGTAAACGCGAGAAAACATGTTTTGAATTTTTTTAAAAAGTTTCTATAAGGTCAAATTACTTCAAAAAATGATCGTAGCTACACTCTAATATTATTTACACGCATGAATGTTTCTGTAAAAATTGCATAGTGTGGCTACGAAATAAAAAAATAAAAACTGAAAATTCACGTTTTTTCCTATAGCGAGCGCAATTTTGGGGATAGGAAGTTGACAATTTCTGAGAATTATTATTTTTCGACATAGAAAAGGATAAAATTTCATTCATCTGAATCCCGGCTGTGGCAGATTGGACCTTCGTATCCTGCTAGACCCTTTATAACAAATTTTTCTTTTTCGAATCCCTGAAATTCAATACATTTCTTTATACAGGCAATCGATTAGTAAATAAATTCAACTTCTTAATGCAACGTTCACATAACACAATCACTAATAACAAACTACCAAGAACACACAACAGTTGGTATAAAACCTTATCCATGTCACGATACCAGAAGAAATTCAAAACATATTTGCACTACGAGATAAATTTGCCTCTGAATTGAAGCATAAAAGAGATCTTCCGGTACGCAAAATCATCGCAAGCATTGAATCGGGTGTATCATATATTGTCAATGAAGAACAGACAACTAAAATCAGGAAATGATGCACACAATCTATAGACCAATTTTGCTTTTCACACCATGGACAAAATAAAAAAAATCAGTTATACAACGGCATTCATAAAAAAATTGTAAAACAGTTTTTGAATAACAATCCGTTGCAATTTTACATTAAGAGTGGGAATTAAGGGAAACTGACTTATGAGGGGGCAAATTCTTCGTCTTTTCAAGCTCTACAACTTCTTCCTGTGTACCATTTCGTGAGCTATTTGGCGAAATAAGTAATATATGATAAACCGCCAAAATTGGCTTTTTCCTGTTTTTGATGCCATAACTTCAGAAATATTCATCGCAGGTGAAATGCTCTTATGTTGAATTGCAGAGCTTAAAGAGTGCTTGAATATGAGCTCTTACTCATTGAAATAACTCAAAAGTGAGCCGAGTTATTGCAAAAATGTTCTTTCTAATCTATAATGGCCCGTCACATAAATTCTGTGTCTCAAACCCAATTTTGGTACAGGACTTTTTTATTTGAAATATCATAGAGAATCACCTCCTGAAATATCGTAACCCAGTTCTTGGACACCCTGTATAGACACGAGTATCAAAATCTTTTATTCAGAAAGCTGTGCGCATCGGACACACTTCATGTAATAGAAGTAGTTGCTGACTGTTTGCCTTATGACCAAATGAAAATCCTCATTCTATAATGAGGTAATGTTGACGAGAAATAGAGATACAAACACCGTACAGATTTAACACAGTTTAACTAGACCTAAAAAAATAATTTTACAAAATATATCAGGAAAAATAATGGCCTAATTTTAACAATCTATTCAAGCGCAGCAAGAACTGTCTACTATATAGTATCTGCGTTAGGTGGCAATTTTCCATTCGGGGCCAACTCGATAGTTGTCCTAAGATATTACATAGGTATTCTTTGAATTTATATTGGCATAATCAATAGGGCGGTCTATTCCAGAGGACTTTTCAGAAATAATGAAAGTTAAAAAATGGAACATTGAGCCCTAACACCAGGAAAAGAAAAGTGCTTTATTATATCAAATAATTGAGTTGAAATGTTTGAATAAAGTATTTCGTGAGAGATAATAAATATAATTTTTTCAAAACGTTTAATCCAACCCTATGGAAATGATAATTTTGTCTGAAGCTGATTTTTTATGGTTAAGCTTTTCGTTAGGAGTGCATAGTGTCGTAAAGTAATGCACACGAATATGAGAATAAATTTCCTCGTTAGTATATGACAAAATTTTAATAGCGTGGCAGCATAATTTGCAAAATTCTGGTTTATTCGAATTAATTTCGCTTCTAGTTTAATATTGTAATTTTGGTCGTGTTTCCTGCAGCACATAATCAGGATACTTTGTAAACTGCTTCTTTCAAATGTCAAATAGTATTTGAATTTTTTTTTTATGATGATCTTTTCATATATTTTTTATTCTCGGTTATATATATAACATAATGAGAATAAACAATTAATAACATGTGAATAATGTAGTATAAAACTGATTTAATGAATATTTTATGCCATTTTAAACTAATTTTAAAAAAAATTCTTGTATGCGGGGCCCCTTCGAGTCTGTATGATAACAGAAATTACACTAAAATGAGGCCTTCTAAAGTTTGACATGTAACATGTTCTTCAAATACTTCAAATTGTAGATTCAGTTATTATAACTCCATTTCCGTAATTGAATCCATTTATACGTGTAATTACCTGAGTACCGAAATTTAACTCTACCGCTCTTATACGTCCTTCGAAAATTACGAAAAGTCGTTAAAGTTCCAGTATATTTTTCTAACGGAAGTGAAAACTGGTGTGAGACAATTTCATCGTAATATGAAAAAATTCAAATAATTTGCTCAAATTACGGCAGAATTTTTTTAGTTTTGATCAATTCGGAAACACATGAGAGTTTTCTTGAAAGATGTGTCACTTACTTCGCATCATCATTTGGTGAGAGCTTATTAATGATTTGAAAGAGTTTTGATATTTTGTCATTGTGTTATATATTCCGCTCTAAATGATTAAAGAATCATAAAATTGAATTACTACGACATACAATTCGTGTATGGCAGTTTATATATTTTCGTTCGATGCCACGGAAAACATAGTCATAAATAATGATTATTTAAATTTATCAATAGCGATTGAAACAAATTTTTGTTGAGCTAGTTCAGTCATGAGAAAATATCTTGATTAATTATTTATAATGTTTGTTTAGTTGCACAATTATTAATCGCCTTGTTAATTTTAACTATTTTAGTAGAAACTTATCTTTTAAATAAATAATTGATTATGGCTTACGCCATGCCGAACTCTCAGAGGTGCAGAATGTGGGATTTATTAACGTTCTCAGAAAGTTTTTAGTTTTAAGTCACATCGATGACTAAATAACGAAACTGCTTGGAGTTTACTTGGGTATTTGGTTCAAATATTTAAAATATTTATGGACTATAAGTTTGTATCCAGTAGTATTTTGCTTAATATGCAATAAAAATATTCCATAAAATAACTGAGATATAGTTCATTTATTCTATTTATAAAATAATGTATTTTAAAAGATTAGGAGGGAGGCAGCTTTATCTAATCATTGACATTTTGTACGCCGTTACTATTTAATTAACTAGCTAATTTCGCATTTTAGTATTACATTTTAAATTTCATTTTGATTGATTATAAGATAATAATTTTGATTTTATTGATATTCGAAATATTTGTTAAAGTAAATCAAACTTTATAAATATTGTCTATAAATAATATATTCTTGTTTTTATATAATTTAGTTACAACAAATTGCCAATTTAAAAACAATACATAATTATGACTTTCTATAGGAAATTCGATATTTAATCAATTTTAACTCATCGATGAGAAAACGTGTATCACATACCCTTTTTGCACCACCACCAGCCATTATAATTGAACAATTATCTTCTTAATTAATCGACTGTCGTAATTTGTAATTAATCTTCTGCTCATTGTAAATCAGAGTTTAGTAGGTTAATTACAACGTCCATTGAAATTTATTATTGATCTTATTATCAAAGTATTATAGTTTTCAGCGCTTTAGACAATGATTGCCTTGTATTATTTAGGCATAATATATTTTAAATTGCTAACTAATATCGAATAATATCAGGATTTTATTTTTATATTTTTATATAAGGATAAATGCAGAATTTCTTTTTTATTAGTTTTATAATGCATACTTGTTTTATTCTGGTACCTGTAATTCAATCTTCTCGACTTTTATGATATATATTTTTTTTTATTTTATTACTTTTATGTTATGACTATGAAATTGTTGCAACTTCTACCTTGAGATTAGTATAAGACATAGTCATAATGTGTAGTTAATTTTACGATTTCAGACCTCGACAAATTAGATAGTTAATGATACTATTTATATAGTAAAACCAATTATTTCCCTCTTTTCGTGTGTTATATCGGCGGTTAAAACAGATCATGAGATCCTGCATTTTGAAATAATAATATAATAAATGTTAAAATTAAATTGTTTCTAAATTGGTTCATCCCAGTTAGTTTCGAGTTTTTTGGTATGAAGTATTATCAAACTATTTCAGTTTATTAATTTCTGAATACTTTCACTATTTTCTGACGTTAAACTCGAACAATAAATGATTGTATGAACAATTTCATTTATTATATAACGTATATTTTTATAATTCCAATTATGTTTTAATTTTTTTTTAATTTTTGGACAGTATACACCAATTATTTTGAAAGGAACAGCGAAAAACATCCAAGAATTACACGTACAGGATAAGATAAAAGAAAAAACGACAAATTTTTAAGGATGTCGATAATTTAATTTTCTTGTGGAATAGTAAAGTTAAATGAGTTAAAAAGTAAACACCACAATAATGAATTAAAAGTATGTGACAATGCTGGAAAATATTTTTTCAACCAATTCGCAGTTAAATTAGAGCGCAAACAAAAATGCAGAGGTTCTTAGTAAAAAACACAGAAATGGAAACTTCGAGGTTTCTTATTTTTATTTTCGTCGTAGGTCCTATCCTCACATTATATCTTTGAACAGACGGAATTTCTTCAAAAACAAAAAAAAAAGTTGCCAGTTCGATGCAGCAAATAAAAATTTATTTCTGTAATAATAATAGCACTTTCATTAAAACCAATCACTGAAGTTACAGTGGACCTTTATTTGAGGTTGATTGTTAATTCATTTGAGAAAAAATCTATTATTTTTAATTAATGTACTTCATCCTAAAGTTACCGTAATCTGATATTAGGGTAAATATCTTAGACCATTAGTTAAAATAAGAATTATAAATTGTTGGGAACGGTACCTAAATTGTTTACACGCTTACGGTTTCACCGAAACAAAAATAAACAAACAAATATTCGCGCAGTCATTCGATTTTCTGCGAATTTTTCGACGCATTGTTGACATGCGTGCTTCAAACGACAGAATTAAATGTAAGATTTATCAACAATTTACGAACCATGAATGTTAAATATTAAAAAATTGAATGTTAAAATATACGATTTAATATACAATAACATTGTGTAACGTTTATTTTATTTTATGTACGTACATTTTTTATTATCAATTATCATAATAATCCCAAATGATATGATTACATAATTGAATCAATCCGATTGCAAAATGTAGATGGATAGTTTCTTTATATCATAAAGATCTCTTATTGTACTATAATAAATAAGCTTCAATTGAAATAATTACACTATTTATTACACATCCATTTAAAAATTGTATATATGCAACATCGTTAAACGTGATTGGCCAATCCTACAAAATCTATACAAATAGTTTAAAATTTTTTGTTGAAATATAATTTCATCCTTACTCTTTCGAATAAGTCACACTTCTAATTGAAACGAATTGATTTTCGTACAATTAAATTGTTTTCACTTAACAAAATTTCTATTAGGGTATAAACGAATTGATTATGAAATTTGACCAACTATTTTCTTGATTTGCTTAAAATTATTCATTATTTGAATAAACACATCTTTTCATTTTTCTTTCTTTTATTTTTTATTTGCTGTTAACCCTTTTGGCTTCTTTCTTGCTATTTAATTCGAATTAGAAACAGGAGGTATGCTGCGAAATTATAATCCTAATAAAAAAACTTCAGGAGTCGAAGATTAATATAATCCAAACTGACTTGATCCATAGCACTCGTATTAGAATTGGTTGATTACATTGTCCATGTATTCCTGCTTCTCAACCTTATTAAATAGACGTACACCTTTTGTCAGCAAAACATTTTGAATTAGTTGTAAAGAATTCATTCCCTTATTCGGCATTTTTTAAACCAGTTATTAAAAACAGCGACCTTTCATTGCCCTTATGGCCTTGAACCAACGTGCATGAAGTCCACTTTTCCCACTTTTTCTTAATGTTTTTTTTTAATGTAGCGGCCAAAATACGGCCGAGCGCCAATTTCTATTGTCATATTCATTTTCGGGAGGCAAAAATACATCAAATGTACCTTGTCGATTTTTCGATTTCTAATAGGCTGCTCATCCGAAGGTTTACCCAAACTAAATTAAACACCGACACTGTCGATGACTAATCGCTTGTTACAATTGCTGACATGGAACATTTATCTGTCATTTTTTTACTTTACATTTAATGCAAGACTCTTAAAATTAGAATTGGGCATTTGCTAACTAGACATTTACTATTGGTAAATAATTTCTCTAAGTGTACAAAATGAAAGGAAGAATCCTTTATTTCGAATGTGGCATTGAAAACTGTCCTGTCTCTTCTATGATATACATTTCTCGTAGTGTGAAATGTAAGTTGATAGTAAGTAGGTATTCGCTCAAATGGTTTAAAAGTTAGCAAAATAACATATTCTTCGTCGGTATACAATAGAATGTAACGTAGAGAAATATGCTCTCATAGACTGTACATTCCTTTGGCTGGTATCTAAGCAGGTATATGCTAGCAGTGTTTTGGTATCGACAGCGACGTAGTCGGTTCATTTAATTAAACAAAGCATAATCTTAATATTTTTGCTTGAAAGGGCACCAGTTTAATTACGGGACTCTTTCGGCAAACTCTGTTTGGAGGAAGTCTGCGACATTCTAATTGGGTTAAGTGCCCCACGTCGAGGCGGCAAACGAAAATACAAACGAGGTAATGTTACGTGCAATGTTTCAGTCCTTTATTATTCCACTCATTCCTGATCATAATCATTTCAGCGCCGTGCGCATAATATTCGAATGCGTGGTTCTTAAAATGCGTACTCTACTATATTTCGAGCGAGAATATGCAAACGCAATATGCGACTAGAGCTTCATGTAGAGAAACAATATTGTGGATTAATTGCACAAGCGATGTCGGAATGACGATATTCTTATCGTGGCACCAGCTTTTAATAAAGATATTTCGTTTAACATTTCATTTAAATTTGTTTATAATTTCTTCATCTTTCGGATTCAAATTGTAATTCTATCATCGAGGTAAAAACAAGCAATGTCGTTAGGTACAGAATTTCCTTTTATATATTTCCGGAATGTGTACATTTGTCTCTTTATGGAGTAACAATGAAATTATATTGGACTATGAGTAGATCTTAGAAGCGGTAACATAATTGTTGAGGACGCAGATATATATGAAGGTAGTTTTACAAATCGATGAATTATTTTTGAAAAGAGCAGTAACTCATACTACAACATTTCGCGGTGCAGATAAAAAGCCCGACAAATAAATAAATCGACACTTCAAAAAACAGATAATTAAAAACCAGACATTTCAAAATACAGACATTAAAAAATCAGACATTTAAAAAAACAGACACTCAAAAAACAGACATTCAAAAATAATACATTTCAATAAACAGGCATTCTTGAACCCGGCGTTTCAACACCTCCGATTGGTGCGTTCAAGACATACAAAAATTGGGTGAGACTTAGAAACCCGACAAATTACAAAACAGACACTTCAAAAACAAGACATTTTAAAAAATACACATTCAAAAACTAGACATTTAAAAAAATAGAGATTAAAAAACGGTACGTTTCAAATAACAGACATTCAAGATATCTCTGCATTTTGAAATGTCTGGTTTTCAGCTGAACCTCAACAACCCGACAAATCACAAAACAGACACTTCAAAAACCCGACTTTTCAAAATGAACACATATTGTTAGTTTTTGGATGTCTGTTTTTTTAAATGTCTGGTTTTTAAATGTCGGGTTTTTAAATGTCGGGTTTTTTAAATATCGGGGTTTTTAAATGTCTGTTTTGTGATTTGTCGGGTTTTTTAGATGGACCCAATCATTAATCACATTTTCAGAATATGAATATTTTGAAATGTCTGGTTTCGGAAAGTCCGTTTTTTTAAATGTCTGGTTTTTAAATGTTAGGCTTTTGAAGTGTCTGTTTTTTTAAATGTCTGGTTTTTGAATATCGGGTTCTTGAGGTGCACCCAGAATTAATGATAGGGTCCACCTAAAAAACCCGACAATTCGTCAAACAGACCCTTCAAAAACCCGACATTCAAAAACCAGACAATTAAAAATGCAGACCTTAAAAAAACCGACATTTAAAAAACACGCATTCCAAAGACATTTCAAAATAAACACATATTTTCAAAGTGTGTTTTTTAAAATGTCTCTTTTTTGAATGTCTGTTTTTTTAAATGTCTGGTTTTTGAATATCGGGTTTTTGATGTGCAGCCCATTTCGCCCATGATCAAATGTGTATGAGTATATAATAGCTTGTGCTTAGTACACATTACTTTTTGTGTAAAATGAATCATTAGTGGAAATAAAATAATAACGAAAAGTTTCAGTAATATCGTTAATTTAAATTATGCCAGATATCGTCAAGATCAACGGAGCAGCTCAGGTTATAAACACCTAAAGTAAGCATATGGGTAATTCTACAAACGATGGAAGAATATGAAGCTAAATTCGGCGCAACATTTTTTTCGCGTTTAAGTTGTGTAAAGTAGGTTAAGTTCAAGTTAATGGCACTATCTAATATTTCTGAAAGTGGCCAGACAAAAAATTACAAATTACAAATTCTGCAGCCATTTATAAGTTATCAGTCTAAGAGACTGTGCACACAAAAAGAAAATGAACAATAACACTAAAAACGACGAATGGATTTGTATTAAATTTGTTACTCAGGGATTTCCCGAGTCGCTGATTACGATGCCGATGCCAGTTGTTTAAAATTCAAAATGGCGAATACAATATGGCGGACACATTTAACAAAAATTCATCGGATTCGTTTGAAACTGTTACTTAGGGGTTGTTGGGGTCGATGATTACGAATCCGATATTAGTTTCAAAAAATTCAAAATGGCGGATCCAATATGGCGAACGAATTTTTAAAAATCATTTGAGATATACTGGAAACTACTTACTTAGGGGTTTTGTGGGTCACTGATTACGATTCCTTCATCAGTTCCTCAAAATTCAAAATGGCGGAACCAATTGTAACACAAAGTAGACGTCTGTCTACTTGCGTTCCCAACTAAAATACTTACTTGAAGAAAGAAGAATGAAGATTGGTGCATCGTCCCATCAGAATTCCATTAACCATCCCCAGGAACCGTTCCCCAATGTTGGTGCTCGTCCTGTCAATTCGTTGGTGTCTTCGTCCCATCTCGTAGAGCTGTCCATAGAAGTGTCCATAGAAGATGTACCTGTAAACATAGAAATTATTAATCATAATTGTTTAAATAAGGAATCTGTCATTGTCGTAACTAAGTATTGTCATCGTCCAAGGAAGAGGAAAAATATATTAAAGAAATGTAAACACTATACTTACATTTGCACTCAGCTGTTCCGATGGTCTGCTTCCTCGTGCCGGAATCGCTGCTGGCTGACGTCCTGTTCCTGAAACATAAATGTACCCATCCTTACACAAAGAAATAGTCCTTAATAATTAAAGTTTAAACTTACCGTAACTGCTGCTCCTTTTCGCCTTCCTCCAAAACTCCAAACTCCTTTTCCCGTTGCCGTCGAGAGGGTGACTCCGATTGCATCTTCCCTGTACCCGATCCTTTGGCACTCGATCCCGGAGTGAACCACACAAGAAAACTCGCACAAACTTTAATTTATTTACTTCAAAACACTCGAAAATCCCGAAAACCGAGACGACCTGTCACTTCAGTCGTCGTTCACCGTGGACTGGCTATCGCGCAGTTTTACGCGCAACTCGTCGGCCATCTTGATCAAACTCAGTCCCTATTGGTCAATTTATTTGTACGGCGTCTCTGTCTACCTTCCATATTCGCGTAGTCGACGTTCGTCGCACTCATGCATGGAATAGACTATTGCTGTCGCGCTCATCGAGTCGACGTTCGTCGCACTCATGGTCCAATGTACAATTACTAATTCGTCATCAATATTGTCTGCGCTTGTCGCACTCGTTACATATATCATTACCCCTTCCAGTGTCGAGTGAATGTTCGTCGCACTCGTGCAGAAAACTCATTCAGTCGCCCACCCCTTTTTGAAAATTTAGACTTGCCCTACTATTCCCAGCATTGCCAAAATTATGTTCCCCGTCTTTGTCCTTACGTTGTCTTAAATTCGTCCTTATTCGTAATTGTTTTTCCTTTATGTTTGTCCCCTGAAAGTTAGTATCCAGGACTGACGCTGTGGCGTGATGGTAACGGGTCAGACCATCTTCACTTTCACTTTCTTGTAAACCGTTAAGGCGAGCAAATCGTTGTAATTCTATTGCGAATAAAATCATTATATTGTAGTGTGTTACGGGTATCGATAATTGTATTGCGAATCTCGAGATACGGCAGCTAACTGAAATATTATATTATATTTTTATATTATAATTAATAAAGTCCTCCCCCACAATTTTGTAATTTCCCCTTTTAAATATATATCGATACAACACATCCCCTTTGATAATTGTTATTTTTTTTTATTCCCACCTTTTTTCTAGAGTAAAAACCGGAGTCCCCGTGTCGTCGGGACTCAGTACGGTTGTACAATATGGCGGTAGAATTTTTAAATATCGTTTGAGATTCACTGAAAATTATTACGGTTTTCTCAGATTTTAAAAATCTGTCAATCTTAAGGAGGCGTCTTTACGATGATAAAAGTTTATTAATTACAAATTAATATTGAAGATGCATTTTTTAAATGGTCGATTTTTGAAAATGTGATTTTCCTGGACACTAAGAATTAACATTAACAAAAAAATATTTGGAATGAATTTTTATTACACCATTTGCCATTTTCAATTTTTAAAAACTGACATCGAATTCGTAATCAGCAACTCTGAAAACCCCAAGTAAGAAACTTCAAACGAAACCGTTTAACTTTTTAAAAATTCGGCCGCCATATTAGGTCTGCCATTTATTTGAATTTTTAGAAACTGACATCGGAATTGTAATCATCCTCCCAGAACACGTCTGAGTAACAAATTTCAAACGAATCCGATCAATTTTTTAAAAGTTCGTCCACCATATTAGATCTGCCATTTTGAATTTTGAGAAACTGCCATCGGAATTCTAATCAGCGACCACGAAAATCCCTAAGTAACAAATTTTAAATGAATCCGATCAATTTTCTTTTTAAATTCGTCTGCCATATTGCATCCGCCATTTTGAATTTTCAGAAGCTGATATGGGAATCATAATCAGCGACACCGAAAACCCATGAGTAACAAGTTTCAAACGAACCCCATCAATTTTTAAAAATTAATCCGCCATATTGGATCCGCCATTTTGAATTTTCAAAAGCTGGTATCGGAATCGTAATCAGCGACCCCGAAAACCCCAGAATAACAAGTTTCAAATTAATCCGCTCTGTTATCCTTTCGATTTCTGTGTGTCTTCTCAAATGTGCCAGACGAATGAGAACCAGAAGAATGATAATTTGTCAATAATTGTCTAAAAAATAAACAAAAAAAAAATGGAATTAAAAAATCCATCAGTTCTATTCGACGGGGCAGAGTAATCTACGTCACATTACCTTACAATATTACCTAAATGTAAAATATTTTTTTTTTAATAGCATGCCAGACGAATGAGAATTTGACTGGACACAACACACTCTCGTTCACAGTCTTCGCTACCTTGGCTAATAAAACCGCGGATTAAGTAAAAGCATGTGACATCATATTTACTTGGCTTTAATTAATTACTATACAGAACGATAACTTCATCAGAATGTGGATTCGTAATAATTTTAACGTATTTTTCTCTGTCAGGCAAATGATAACAAATTCGGCGGATAAAATTTGAGAGGATATTTTTAAAATAAAATATAAAGTAATGTCCCATTTATGTAAACAATAGTGAGGTATAACTATTCAAAATTACTTTCCAATTTGTAAATTTGCCATTGACCACTGAAAAGTAATATTTATTCCGTGTTTCAACTGCGATTTTCACAAACGGACATGCCAGACGAATGAGAATTTAGCACTTTGATGTGTATTTTATGAATGAAATATTTTTGGAAATCAGCTTATTTTTTGTGGAATGTTAGAAACGATTAAGATTTACAATTTTTATTACAAATAAAATTATTTTTTTCAAAATTAATATAAAAAATAACCTTCACTGCACAAAATTCCCTCGTTTGTAGAACTACCCATATATCTACATACTTTGAATTTTGGCCTTTCGAAATACGCCTATCTGAGCAAATTCATTTTCACATATATATCGGTGACTGTTAGAGGTGCGAAAAACCAAAATGTCATGTTTAACTTTTTTATTTCAAATAGTGACAAACTTTTTCTCGTGGAGTTTAAATGCTAAAATATAGTGTCAAACTTCAAACGATGTAAATGTGGGCGTAAAAGGACTAAGTCACCTGTTTTTCAAGAGTCGAAATTAAGTACAATGCCAATATTTTAGACGATGTTTATACACTAAAAATGGGTACATCTCAAAAACCAGACAAATCGCAAAACAGGTACATCAAAAACACGATATTCAGAAACCAGATACGTTAAAAAACAGAAATTAAAAATCAGACATTTCAAAAAACGCAGATTTAAAAACCAGATGTTTAAAAATGAACATTTTCTGAAAATGTAATTTATGCTGGACTTCTAAACGTGAGTAATAAATAATCCGGGATTTACCTCCACGTTACCTACAAAATTGATCCATTGTTTAAACATTTTTGACCTTGAAATAACCTTCCAGTGAGACCCCGATGACGGCAACGCGAGATCATTTTCTGTTTTTTTTTTTCATTTCATGGTCTGTTTTTTTATTTGTCGAGTTTTTGAGGTACACCCCTAAATATTGGATATACACAATGTGTATGGTAACCTTCTCCATCGATAGACATATATTACTTGAGAATTGAGGCCTATATGAGTCTACTAATATAATGAGAAATCTTCGACGATCTAGCTGAAGCAAGAAATTTAGTTACTCTCGCACATTTAAGGGAAACATCAACCGAATGTCCTCGTAAAAGAATTCGTCTCGGTATCGCAAATTGTACCGACATCGATGTAAAAATAAAACCGGACGGGATTTACGCGCGAGGCTCCAGGTTCTGCTCATCGGTTTAAGTGCAGTCCCGGGCTCGGTCGCGTTGTTAATGGAAGTCGCGATAAAAATCGCATTTACTCGAAACCGGCTTTGCTCTAAATTAATCCGCTGTAAAAAAATAACCTCGTAGACTACATGTAAACTTCTAATCAACGGTACTAAAATTTTTAAGCGGAGTCGTGCGTATAATCGCGAGCTTTTGTTGTCAATCGGACATAATGGTTCACGTTTACCAACTTTTTCCCTGGAGGTGGATTGCTTCGGTCCTTGTATTGCGTCGTTGTCTTATCATGAAATTACTTGCATCACAAGATGCTGCTCTATGAGTATCGCTACATCCGATACTGCTGGATAGCACATTTTTGTATTAAAATGTAAATGTATTTATATGAAATTGCAAATTTAATTTAATCAGTGCTAATTTCAAAAAATGGCGGGAGGAGGTCATACTATAAATATTGCGTGTGAAAACGAAATGTTTATTCTGATATATATTTAATTTAAAAGCAATCCTTTTATTTTGATAATGTATATGTATGAAAGGTATATAAAAACGATATATATTAAAGATATTAATGCCCAGAAATTACATTCTCAAACATATTAAGAGATCATGTTCTTTTTGTTTCAGGTAAGGGATATTATCTGTACACAGTGAAATCAGGTAACCTAAAATTAATCAAGTACGATATACGTATATAGTAAATATCATTTGCTCTCGATCATTTTTTAAAATCATGAAGTAGACACAAATATGTTTATAATAATTTTGTTATTTTCTGGACACATTCAGGACTCGGCTAGGAATTAAAGTATCTAAATGACATTACAAATTAATTTACTCTTATCAGTATTATACATCATTCATTATTTATTGTGAATCCCATTATTAGAAGTAGAATCAGGCAATTCAGGCTATAAGGTTCACGTGTATTAGTTTTTTGGCAATGAAATGTAAATTTTTTAAATAGATTTCAGTACAGTTCAGCCGTAAAAATTAAAAGAACACCTAAATGCAAAGCCGATTATTTCGAAAAAACTAACGAACAACTGTTTTCACTAAGAACATGATGATGGATTAGAATGTTATAAATTGCAATTTGCTACATTGGTAAATGTAGACAATAAAAAGACAATAAAAAAATGACCTTGTAAATAATTCTGGCTAATAATCAAATTTTAAAATATTTCAAGAATAAATAATATAAAGACATGAATATAAAACAATTTTGCATTGTTACATTTTCAGAAATGTCTGTTTTATCATTTTCCAACAAAGTTGAGTCAGTGACTTAGATGAATAAGAGAAATATAGCAGAGGTAGAGAATATGCTGCAAGTTATAAAGCAAATACAAAAAAATAAAGGCGTATAAATAAAAATAGAAATTAATATAATACCGTATTATTATGCTATAAAAATTACATATATTATAAAGGATAAAAAATATTATATATTTTAATATATATGAATATTCTCCCATATCTCATTTTTGTGTAATAAGAAAAATTCATATTCTGGAATAGTAAAAATTATTATTTAATAATGAAACACTGCTATTCTGCAAATATGTTCTGTATTCAAATCCCTATAGGAGAATGGTAATTTTTCCTATTTTTTTAAGATATCTTGTTATAAAATTTCTCTCGCTATTTTAAAATAAGTAACAATACGGAATTCCTTCAAAATTACATTATTTGTATGAAATTTATACGTTCTTGATATTTTGTTATTTTTGAGAGGCAAATTTCCTGTTTCAAGGCTTAATATTTAAAACAAAAAAGTCACTTGGTTATGATTTATAATATTTCTATATTTTATAATACTGCCGTTGCATGAAAAAGATAATTGAATATTTACTACTGCACAGGGCAGTTATAAAGAATTAAAAGCAACAAATCTCGGCAGCCGATTGATTTAAATTAAATACACTAATAAAGTATGTAACATATTATTATATTATGCATATTTGTCGATGACTTATTTATGCAATAACTTCAAAGAATTAATGTACAATACAAAAAACATGATTGTACTTGGTCAATAATAATTATTATATGTGCAATTCGATTTCATTTTAAAACAAAGGAAATTCATCGAGAATAAATACCTTCGAACTTTAACTTTGAAAATAAAATTTGTTACATGATATCATGTGATCGAAATATAATATATCTACGTTCATTATAATATATATATATATCTATTTCTGTTCATTAACGTCAGTCTTCAGAATTAACGCAATCATATAATATCTTAATTCTGTCGAGAATAAAAGATCAGTTTTTACTTTTTCATCAACAATTGCGCTTCGAACGTTATATTGTTCATGAATTCTCGCACGTAGTGTAGTCTTAATATTTATCAAACGTACCTATAGTTAACAAAATATGAAACAATCTATGGCTTTGTTACTTTGAATGGTATTTTTCAGAAAAATATGCCTATTTATTAGCTTTCCAAAATTGTGAGTCAAAAACTACTCTAAAATTTTGTATGTAACTTTTTGGCTATTTGAAAGTGTAAAATATAGTTTAAAAACTTCCAAACATCAATTTTTTCTAATAATAGAAAATAATAGAAATAAAATAGAAGAAATGTCTCTGGATCGAACAATTTTAGATTCAGAGATATAATTCTTTTATAGACGGTTTTCGGGCGATTTTTCTCAAATAAAATATAATCTCCCCTTATTTTTGCGTACTATAACCATATTATCTTATTTATTAAGATGTTTTTTTCTTTTTTTTTTTAGCAACCCGAGGTGACGAAAGTGTATAAATTAATTTTAAATCTTCAAGTTTGAAATTTATGTAATCATGCATAATAACCCATTAAAAAATGATTAATATCCATATGCTTATATTTTTTATCATTTATCCCCCTCCTCCTTTTTCCATTTTAATTCGTATCTACCTTACGTTTCAAACACAAAATATAGCTGTATTCGTTTAACAAGGAATGTTCCATATCTTTCTATAGAACATATATCGCAACCGATATGTTTAAATAGCGAAAGTATTCTTTCATCACTTCCGTTTTGAGTGTTTAGCATGTTGAATTACTGACAAGCATTTAACCACATTTAACATGATTCCTAATTGCACGAATTAATGTGTCGGATTTAGTGTATTGGTTGGTTGAATAGAACGAAATGTTGAATGCCCAACTAATCATCTTGATTTGCTGGATTCTAACCGGATTCAGAAATGCATCAGTTTTGGTTCATTACTTGAGAGCTTTGATTTGTTTTTTTTTTTAAGTGAAAAATGCGTTTAAAAGTTATATTTTTTCACTCATTAACATAGAGTTTCTAAGTTCACCTTCACACGGTAAAAAGTAGAGTGAATAAACAGGAGTGCCAAATTCCAATCAAATCTGTCACAAAAAAAAGGGAGGTGACACTTTTAGATTTTTTGACACAGAATCCGAATCTGAGATCCAAAATGACCCATCACGTAAGAAATTTTTTTAATGTTAGGTTAAGTTGTTATAAGTAAGCCCATTTTGACCATTTTTGCTTATTTTTTGTGGCTTACCGATTTTTTTTGTATTTGTTCCTAACACGGAATTTAGTGTGTTGTATAAATATGTATAAATATGTTTACCAACTCCTGTAAAAGTATGTATGCTGAACTGGTACTGGTTTTCTGTAGTTTCCCCGTTCTTTGACACGAATGTGGGTACTTCTATGAAGACGGCAGCAGACGCGTCAAAAGAGAAGCTAAGGTAATTTAAACCGATGTACCCATTTTCTTTGGATCAGAATTTCTTTGAAAAATGAATTTAGTCTCTTTATGAGGAATTAGGCCTCTTAGTGAGGAATTCGGACTCTTTATGAGGAATTTGGCCTCATTATGAGGAATTTGGCCTCATTATGAGAAATTTGGCCTCGTTATGAGGAATTTGGCCTCATTATGAGAAATTTGGCCTCGTTATGAGGAATTTGGCATCTTGATCAGGAATCTGGTCTCTCCGTGAGGAATTCAATATCCTTTTGTGATGTTTGCTGTAAACGAATATTTCTTTCGCAGTTTAGGCGGGAACAATGATGTTTGAAATCACATAACTTCAATAAAAAAGTGACATCGGTCGTCTAGCAACAGAGAATGAGAATAACGAACTGCTTATACCCTATATTATATATTAATAGTTATTAATCCAGAAAAGTGACCAGTTTCGTAATTTTTTTCGCCAGTCCATATTTTCCCTAAAAGCGATATCGTATGGTACTACTCTCAACTTTTAAGCGAGATGGTAGGTTTGACAATATATCAGCTTTTAATTTCAATGTAAAACCAGTGCTATTTATTCACCATCATAACTTCGTAATGTCAATTGTAAAACCACTTATTGTAATATACAGAGTTCAGTATTCCGTAGCTCCATTTAATACTAGGACAATGACGGTATAGAAATCATAATTCGCATGCGTATGCGGGAATATATTCCATCTCGCGGGAAAATCGTAAACCCTTTATAAATCGCTGGAGGTCACGTCAGAATACACGCGGATATCTACACCAAGGCGTCACGAATCGCAGAATGGCGTCGATTAAAACATTATGCCGATAAAGTGGTCTAAACGAGAAAATTATGCCTTGCGACGAACCGGGTAAGCTCGTACGCGTTTGTGGCACGCCAAGTCATAAACAATCCTGGACTTGTACTAACACCGCCTGCGAGACGACAACTTACTGATATTCTAAACAGTCGAGATCCTCGGGGCCCGTGCGTGGATTTTACCGGAGGGTTGTTCCTAGATCTGGTTTTGAAATCGACGACGATGCGGTTATTTGCAGAAATTGCTGCGAGAACGCTTGATAATAATTCTAACAGCGTGAGTTTGCAAAAATAAACTTTGGGTTATTGTTGTGCATATGATCGAAAACAATTCTTCAATTTTCATCGATTTATTTCTAATAACGTTTGAGTAATTCCGTGGAATTTAAAGTAATGAAGATACACTGATGTGAGACTAATTTTTTGTAACATTGACTAAGTATGACTATACATACTGGTTCTTCCGACTGAATCATGATACTAATTTAACAACGATTAATCAATTCATCTAAAATGTAGTTCAAATGACTCAATATTTGGCCGGTAACAAGCCATCTCATATTTAGTCAACATTGCTACATTTTTTTCTCAGAGTATGACCTTATCGAGGCACGGTCAAATTGAGTTAGAAGAACTCAAAACTTCCACCAAAATATTCGACATTACCTATAGTTCTCAGGCGATACTAGCTGAAGTATTAATTTATAATTATAATGTATTTATTATACATTTGACCTAATAAAAATAGCGTACTGACCATACTCTAAAATTATTGGACTGAAATTTCAGTCCATAGGGGTAGCTAATGGGGTAGGCCGGGTTTGACTACATTTGAATTCATCGCCTATATTCTGCATTTATCGATAACTATTTGCTCATAGTATATAGTACAATTATCTTAAGAAATATGCTTCAAATTACTAAATTTATATACTTAACCTTCGCCGGGCACACCACCTAAAAATGCTAAGAACGACACACGGGGTCTACAGGACCCAAATGCTTAAAATCGTGCCTGCATTAGAAGAGTAAGCTGTAGCAAGTTACAAAAATTCTGAGACGTTGTTCAACCATCCCAAATTTTGACTCCGTTGTTCAATTTGCGTAAGTTCGCATCTAACATATAGTAAATAAAATTACAAATAAAAAAAGTGCAGAAAATTACTTTATTTACTTAAAAAATCATAACTTATTATATTTTCAATTTTTTTTAATGCAATTTTCTGGACGTACGATGCAGATTGCGGTCTTGTAGAAAAAAAAGTCTATCGATGTCCAATTAATTAAAGGTATTTATTTCGATGAATGAAGTGCATAATCTTTAAAAAATAAAATACATAATTTTTACCTACATACTTTGTTTATTTATACATAATTTTTAAATATAAGATATATAACTGAACAAATAAAGTAATTTACATCCGGATAATTGAACATTTCTAAATCATCACTTCCAATAGTTTCATCTTCCTCAGACTTTTCTAATTGCTTACGAATATTACGAACTCTTAGATTGTAAGCTATCTCTAAAACTATAAATAATATATGTCTCATAATATTATTGACAGTCAATAATAGATGTTCAATACGCATAATTTACTGTGTTGTTTCGACTATTTATACTACGCGAATCGTCAAACAAAAGCTTTTTTATTTTCTTCAAAGTATACATCGTAGTCACACAGGGGTCATGTGGACCCCGCCACGAAATCGACTAACTTCTGTAACGTATAACGAGTATACTGACATTTGTCAGACAACGGCATTATCATAAATTTATTGGTAGTACTTTAAATTACCGATAGGTGTTACAATATTTTCATATTAAAACTAATAAAGCGAATTATTTACCTTTAAATTCATCGTGGGGTCTGCTGAACCCCCAGTGACCGGCGAAGTTTAAAGAATATACCGAAACCGCCTCCAAAACTCTATTAAGCTCATTTTATGCGTTCTCCAGTTATTACATCAATATTTTACATGTATGATAAATGTTTCTTCAAACAAGTATAACGTGAATTAACTAAAACGAATTTTACATATAAGTAATTATTAACATTTATTACGAGTAGATGTCTTGGTTGAAAGTAAATTTTTTTATGGTGTAAAGGGACTTAATTATAATGCCTTGAATAAAAAGTCATTTGCTTCTTTTACTATTTAATTTTTATAACAAAATTAGTAACGATAGACTGTCATTTATGCATACGACATAACCTGCCTTATCGGCAATAGTTGTCAAATCAACCTCTTGTAATGGCTCATAAATATTTATTGCTGAAGAGTAAAATCTAAGCTATTTGTAATAACAAAAATATCTTAATAGATGTTACTAATTGGTATATTCTGTCTCATAAAATATAGAAATACTATAGTTGACAAAAAAGTTTGTTAAAATACCCATTTTTAAATTGTTTAGCAAGCTGTGAAATCACCCTTTAGTAGATGCAAATTTTACTGTTTTAATAAATCCAGTTTCTTACGTTTAAATCGAATATAATTTTCCTCAAAAAATCCAACAAGAAAATATAAAAGAATAAATAACAAATTAGAAGTTAATGTAAAATTTGTTGTAAAATGTATTGTGAGAAGGTTTTGCTTTCAAGCGTGCCGTCCCTCGTGAAAATCGAATAATAACCTGGAGTTTGGCACCAGATTATGAATCTATTGTCACAATTTCATATTTTGGATTTTATAAATCTGACATCATTGTTTTACTCAGCGATCTGGAAAACCCTCAGTACCGAGATTCATCGAAAACGATAAAAGTGTCGAATTTTGGTTCGCCACGTTGGATTCACCATTTAGAATTTTCGAATTTTGCTCAAAAACAAAAACATCCGAGTACAAAATGTCAATTGATAACTTTCATTTTTCAAGAAATCACATTTATTTAAAGAAAATAACATAATTTTTTATAATTATTTAATTTACATTCATAATATTATTAACAAAAAACAATATTATGACTCCTTGTTACTAGTTAAGGTTTTAGGATGCTTAATTTATCATAAATTAACATAAATTGATTAGGATATAATTAATCAATTCTCGATCGTTTATATAAATTAACATGGATAAATAAATAAGCGTCTAAGTAACGGTCACCATAATATATTTAAAAAATGACGTCTGAAAAGACGCACATGAAAATCACAAAAACAACAACGAATATATTAAAAAACGTCTAAAAAGACTCGTATATTAAAATTACCAAAAAACATTTAACACTATCAGCTCTAGTTCGTAGCCCTCTCCAGAAAAAAATCATAATGGTAAAAAAACGATTGAAAATTAAAAATGTTGGTATACAAAAAAAACGTTTTTGAAATTAATTTGTAATGTTAAGGACTTTTGTTAAAGTTGCTAAAAAAAAGTTCCTCCACATTTAGCAGATACTGTACGGCTCTTATTGACTGTATTTAACAAATGGTTATTTATTTTGTAACATTTTTTCCTGAATAATCTTTCTGTTCTGAAAGAGAATCGAGGAGGCATACTTTATACTAGTAAAAAAGGTATATTTCAAAATTAGATAAAAATCTGTTAACTAAAAAAATTGAGCTGAATTTGACGAAAGTGTTTTCTCATTTGAGAAAAAAGGATGAAAATGATAAACAGGATCTAATCAATATTAAAGCAGTCAGAAAAGAATCTTTCCGGTTTGCGAAAATAACGTTCCACATTTAACGTTGATGGTTTATTGTTGCGTAAATGAACAATAGATGCCCGGGAAAAAATGGATTATATATAATTATATATAAATTTAGATGCAATTATATATAATAATATATAATTATATATGTTTATATACGATTATATATAATTATATACAATTTTTGATACAATTAGATCCAATTATATATTATTATATATAATTATATATGGATATTGGCCGTATATAATTATATATAATCGTATATAAACATATATAATTATATATTAGCATATATAATTGTATATAATTGACGGCTTTGTATATAATTATATACGGCCAAAACCCATATATAATTATATATAATTATATATAATTGGATCTAATTGTATCAAAAATTGTATATAATTGTATATAATCGTATATAAACATATATAATTATATATTATTATATATAATTGGATCTAATTGTATCAAAAATTATATATAATTATATATAATCCATTTTTTCCCGGGTGTACATAAAATCCGTAGTGAGATGACATACCTCAACAGATACTTTGATGTTAACAATGACCATTAGATGGATTCTGAACTTCACTATTGTAATGTGTGAGATCTCACGCACTCTCTTTCTCATAAATATATCAGAGTCGATTTTTTTAATATTTACTTTGTCCATTATATCAAACGACGGTGTAACGAAATCAATAATCGCCATAATTTACATTCTCTATATTAGTTTAAACCTTTTATGTAAACAACAAGATCAACGGGGATGCGGCTAAAAAGTTGAGGAAAGAAGAGAGGGAAAAAGCTCGAGCTAGCATCGTTCAGAACAAAGGGGAATGAGTTGAGTAAAGCTCAGGATATGTCAGGTATGGATTACCGAACTTCTAGCAGCAGATCAACGTGCCACACGAATTATGATTGGTCGCGCACCAACGTTCGCTTTAATTCCGTAAAAGAGTTTAACGTGCTACGATGTTCCTCGGAAAGTCCAGAGTGTATTACGATTATTTATGGATAAAAATCATACCGTATGCCGTATAGTCCGACAAAATAGTCTGATTCATGTAATCGGATCGGCCGTTTGTACGTATTAAGTTCCGGCATTTTAACGGCTGTATTAGTCAATCGACTTTGGAATTTATATCAACGATCGGAAGTCTTTTTTTAATAATACATAACCATAAGTAAGAGTTTTGGTACAGTCTTTACGTTATCTCCATGTTCCAGTCCAACGCAAAAAATGAGCTCAGTTCGAGTTCTGTGTAGGTTCTTGACGTTAATTTGATGGACAATGTATCAATTTCTATTTTAAAGAGCATGACATGTAAGGGTAAATTTCTGGTCGAAATTTGGTACTCCGGATTAAAAAGTCGTAGTCAGACTTGGATGAGTGTAACAATCCTATATAGTAAATAATCTGGTTCATCCGGTCTTTAAAATGTTTACGTTTATCGATCTATTGCTTTGGAAATAAAATGTCCTGAGACAGTCTACACGCCGATAACAGATTTGGACGTCATGTCATACTTCGGAACCTGTCTTCTTCTTCGCCTTTCTGTTCTTTTGTTTTGGTTTGGATGAAATATAATGGCAAATTATCAAGCTTTGTAATTTCATAGAAATTTGATCACAGCGCCAGCGACGTAGATTTGTAGATGGCGCTGTCATCGGAATGAATGTTAGCAGTGGGACTGGAACGCTGTCATGTTGATTCGAAGGACACGACATATGATTTTATTTTTACTACAGTGGAGTTTATTGTAGAGCTTCACGGGACTTCAAGTAATGGTACTGTTTGGTTTGCAGCAAATCGACAGGTTCGTTTTTTTTTACTTAAGACCTGAATATTAACGCACGTAATTAAAATTAACTGAAAATTAATTTTTTACTTGATACATTATTAAATGAAATAGGGCTTGAAGTGGCGGCTGCATTAGTAAATAATCAGAATTATGCGCGTAAAATTATTTTTGTAATGATTTGCTATACATGTTTCTGGC
Source organism: Trichopria drosophilae (assembly GCA_030407085.1). NCBI lineage: Eukaryota > Metazoa > Arthropoda > Insecta > Hymenoptera > Diapriidae > Trichopria > Trichopria drosophilae. The sequence goes on along the minus strand of CM059587.1, from coordinate 16,131,046 downwards.
TTTTTTTGTTTAGTTAATATAGACTTTTCATCAAAGCTTTAAATGTTTCAGTTTTCTCATCGTTAATAGTTTCGATTAGGACGAAGTAGAATATCGTTACTAAAATTATATATTACCTTTGAAAGTAAAAATTGAAAACAGTTTGAATCCCAAGAGAAATTTATTAAAAAATTGTCATTCCTAGAAATTAGGTGGGTCTAATTTATTTTAACCAGGACTTACGAACTGACTTTACCTATTTTGTGTTATTATCGCGCGAGCTATCTGTTATAAAAGCTATTACCTGTATATAAAAGTACATTAAGTCTAGACGAAGTCTAGATGTGTTTTGATATTAAGCTAGATTAGAATATTTAAAAAAACACATACTAGAACTCATGATACAGCGATATCAACAATTTTTCAAGTTAAATTCTTCTTTTGGAATATTGTCAATGTATATATTTTAATAAGTTATATGAAGACATGTTTTCGGTCACTTCAGGCAAATCTTACATTATTATTTTGGAAGAGAAGGTTGAAATTGTATTTTGTGCCATTCTTGCGAACGATTGAAATGTCAAGTATCTTCTGCACGGCAGTGTTTGTCACCAAGCAACCAAGAGGACGTAAGAAAAATAATCCAACACCGCCTTTAAGTACTACCCGATATTCTCTGAGCTTGTATAAAGTTACTCGCAACTCGGTTATTAGGCAAATACGAACGAATTGAAATATCAGCTCTATTCTCCGGTAGCTGTTTAATTATCTCGCGAGCATTTCATGAGAAGCACATTAAGATGTCTCTCCTCTTTAATTCCGTATGCGAGTCGGTACCGATTACATTAAAGTTAGGTTCAGTAGTAGCACAGTCGTTGGTTAGTATTCGCTCATCGTTTGCTAATGGAAACACAGCCACGTGGGACTTGCTTGCAATCCGGCTGGTCCGATATTACGTCGGATTTTGGTCAGCTAAATGAAATTAACGAAACTGCTCTCTAGTTAAGCATGTATGAAATCACATACGCGAAACGAAATGTATGGGCTAATCTTATGTCACTGCAGGAAGTTTGATGACGAACTTTAAGTGTTTTAAAGTTTGATCCTGAAAGTCCTAATAATAAGTTTTGAAGCTTCGTTCAAACATTAATAATTTATTTTTCAAAACGTTACATAAACGGGGATCCTAGATGTTAGATTGAAGACTATGGAGATTTCAAAACAGGTGGAGAACAATTTTCATCAATAATATTGGTGGTAACGATGCTGTTACCTGCCATTAATCACTGACAGATGATACTATGTTATTATTTTTATTTACGATGATTCGGATTTGTAAATTTGATGTTTTACAGAAACTACTTACATACCTATCATGTACGGTATTTTCTGTATTAAAATAAACAATTAAATAAGCCTAGCATTTAGTAGATTGGCTGAAATAATACTAAGTATACTGCCTATCTCACCAAACTTGTTGGTGACAATGGGCCGCAAGTAGACCTGATACGACGCCGAAAGTTCGTAAAACCTTTCTTTTATTAGTCCCTGCGACGTAAACGCACTAATTGCGACTTTCATTTATCCTCGACTTTTTACGAGGCTCTTTCGAGTTTTGCGACCCGCTGAGGTAGCGCTCGGCAGCCGCAGCCAGGTCGACATCAAATGTAAATCTCGTACTGCCGACAAGGAATTCATCCTCGCAAATTTTTAGTCACGTCGGGAAATGTGCAAGTTCACTTATTATGACCCCCGGTAAAATAAACAAACTGAAAAGTACAATAAGGAGACCTAGTACTCCAACGAATTAACTATTCGCAGCCTGTTATTTTATAAATCCTTTTAGCGTTTGAAATTAACTTGCCGGCGCTAATTAATAATTAAGAGAAAAGTTTGCTTCGTGAAACCGATGTTCCCTTCGCCACCGAAAGACTTTCATCGAGACAGAAACTTTTTGCTACGTGCTTACATAAAAATTCAGTAGTCACGTACAATCCGGTAGTCTAGAACTCTTACCCTTCTCAGTCTTTATGTTTATTTTTTCCCACATCCCTCCGTTACTTTGAACTTATGTGATCTTATTTCGTAGTGTATGTAAGTGGTTGCAGATACGTATCAGTTAAGAATTTTCATATCGAAGGCATCAATAATCATAGGGTTTTGCATTGCGAATCTTTAAAATCAAGTAAAAAGTTAGTTGGTAAAATTTATACCAAGGTATTGCTCGCTATGTAATCTGGTTAGGCTATCGAGGGACTCGTTGATAAAGAGTAGCGCATTCACTGTGTAATCAGGAGGTTTCATTCTTGTTACGGTTGAAAAAATAATGAAAAAATTTTCATTTCATGTCGACTGGTTGCATTATGACCAAATGAAAATCTACTTTTGTAATGGGAGCCATGATCGCGATAAATAGAGTCAAATGATCGCGGTGGCACCTAGTGGTAGCAAACCTAGCTAAACCTATTGAAATTCTTTACAAGCTCTGTGTAGATCTAGCACAGTACACTTCTTAGTTGATTTGACTACTTATTAACTACTGAAAATATTTCAAGAGATCCTCAACGGAATTTTATAGGTTATAGTTACGACCATAAAGTTAAATCAACAAAAAATATGGTTATGGAAACGACATTTTGGTAGTTAATTCTAAAAACTATTCAACATGCTAGAACAATATATTTTTAATTGAATGTAGCAGAACTACATTTTCAGTTGATTTAACTTCTTTGCGGTAGTAACTGCAACTGAGAAAATTTTCTTGAAGCGTATGGAACAACTCTGCATAGTTAAACAGTAGTCAAATCAACTAAGAATTAGTTTGAAATTGTTTTTTAGTGGAACTATTTTTAGTGCCGTTATTGGCGGTTGCTTTTTATTATATTTGTGCATGCCTTATTGAGTTTTATGCATAGTATCGCATTTCTTGATCTCCAATCATTCGGAATACTTTTTCCTTTACTGCGGGTTAATAATTTTAACTACAGTAAAACTAGTAAAATTAAGAACATCAACAAAGTTATACTAACAAATAAGTATTCCTTTTAACTACTCTGGCAAAATAACTGTCTTCTTTCAGATATTTCATGCAAAGATAAAATCCTCCCAACAAATGGAAATAATGACATTTTAAAATTTCATGAAACTACCCTGAATTAATAAATGGAATTCGACATACATTAGAAAATTATAAGATACGAATGATTTTTAACCTAGATTCTTATAGATATTTTCCTGAGCGCTGTGTATAACATGTTTAAATCAACTATAAGTAATTTCTTCATTTTAATATTCTAAAATTCTTCAACAAGTTATAAATAGAGTTAACAAACATTCAATAAGGTCTATGAAACAATAAGTTACTTATGATATATTACGTTGGTAGTTATTTTAATGACAATTGGTGGTAAATAATATGAAAATGTTACTTAAAATTTGTGAGTATGATTAAAAAATGATTGCATTATGAATTTTCTGTTATATTCTATTTTATTGTTAATGAATTATCTTTAGAAATAAACAGACTGGCTAAAGCATGGCAAATCGCGCTTGAATTGATATATATTGTTTATTACGCAAAAAATATGAAATTCAACAATTATGTCAGGAGTACACTAAAACTTCTTTGATATTAGGCAATATGTTTTGTGTAAAAATAGTACCTAATCATGAAAATGTGCGATTATCTCAGTAGCCAAGTAAAACCTAGCTCTCTTTGATTAAAAACGATTAAGTACAAAATATTAATAGTCTAGTGGTCATTTGATTATCCGCAAAAAAAAATATTTTACTACGTGAAAAATAGCTTTCGAAAAATAGTAATACTAACACAACGAATTAGCAAAGATGTCAAACCAACTATGGTTAAAAAATATTTTATAATTGTTAAATTTATAACTAAAGAAAACGGTAAAATTGACAATCGCTTGTTCTACCCTAGCAATGTTGTATTGTTAGTGCAACTACTCTTATGCATGTAGTTACACAATCCAATTAAAAAAAATATCAAATTCTGGAAATATGATGCGGAATCACGATATAGTACCCGGGAAAAAATGGATTATATACAATTATATATAATTATATATAAATTTAGATACAATTATATATAATAATATATAATTATATATGTTTATATACGATTATATATAATTATATACAATTTTTGATACAATTAGATCCAATTATGTAGAATTATAGATAATTATATATAGATTTTGGCCGTGTATAATTGTATACAATCGTATATAAAGATATATAATTATATATTATTATATATAATTGTATATAAATAACTGCTATGTATTTTATTTTATAAATTGCACATATGTTGAAAAATATTTTTCTATACAATATTCGTAAATGCAGAAAAAATGGTAAAAAATCTGTACAATCACCACCTTCACGGAATGTAAAAAATAATTTAAAAATATATTATTACCTAATCATGTATAATAATTTATACACTAAATGGTTGTATAAAAAAAATTAGTATAGATTTAACACACCTTCTTCAAATCTTTCGATATGAATTTTTAATTTTTCTTGAATTTCTTACGGTTTATTCTTTTTTTTGTTCCCGTTCCATGTGTTTTTTTTCAGATTCGCTATATTTCGTTACTTTTCTTGTAACTGTAGGCATTTTATGAGAAATTTATTTATACTTTATGGAAATACTGACTTTGGCGGTACTAACAAATGATGACATGCGATATAGTCACACAAGTATTGTAAAATCAATTTCCCCATACACCTCCCAAAATCTCATTTTATGGCTAAAAACCCGATTTTAGGCAGGTTTGTGTGAAAAATCATAACTCATAACTACCCTAACTTTTATTCGATTTACAACTTGTTTTTTTTTTAATTTGATTGCCAACATTTTTCAGACTAGCCAAACCTTATATTGATAAAATAAAAACTGACGAAACTACAGTTGAAAGTATCGGTGATTTTTTTTACTTTTATTCATTATTTGCAACTTTAACGGAAATTTTACAATATTATTCAATCGTGGACATTTTTTGCACCTTAATGAGTTGAAAGTATATTTAATTCCGCATCGAATACGTTTATGTTGGCCGAAATCGAATGAAAATTCACAAAGTTATGCGAGTCTTAAAATGTTGTGAATTTTTTGCTAAATTTGGATATACGTACACATTAATAATAAGTTTTGACTCGGTCGCTGCATGTGTCCTCAAATCGTATTTCATTCCTAAATATCAACATTTCGACGTTCTATTTATAAACGAATCATTAGCAGGCTGCCTACGCTCTGTACCTTCATAAGAAAAATAAAGTTGGTTCTTAATACGCGGCATTATTTAAAGTTTCAATGCTTAGAATAAATTGCAATAAAAATGGGTGATAATCGCAATGAGTTTTACTTTATATGGGGTTTGTTTACGGATCGGGCCCATCGCTTAAAGCTGGAAAATAATAAAGCTGTGGTTCATGTGTATAACGAATTTTCTAATCTCGAATATAGCACCTCTAAAAATCGCTAGGCCAAATGAGTAACGAACAAGGTGATAGATTTCACCAAGAAATAAAAACTATTAAAGAACGTTTCCAAGGGAAGAGCTCAATCAAAATGCTTGCTGATCGGTTATTGATATGTACAAGTGATGACTTATACAGCCGGAGGTGTTCATGAAACCGTTTTAAAATATAACAGCCATTATTTTATTTTATTTTTTTTTAATTTGTATTGTTTTGAACAATACTAATTATAATGTAGAAAATCCAAATCATTATAAATGTTGTATTTTAAAGGTTGTTATCATTTTCGTTCTTTGCAACGCTACGTAATGTTAATTCTTGGTGTCAATTTATGATGTAAATTTGGCGAAAAACTTCTAAAATGTTAAAACTCGCAATATATTCGTTAATTTTTATCCATATTCTTTCAACAAAAACTCATTCAATGCGGAATTAAATATACTTTCAACTCAACTACGTGTAAAAAATCTCCACGATAAAATAATATTCTAAAATGATCGTTGAAATTGAAAAAAATGAAAAAAAGTAAAAAAATTACACATACTTTCAACTGTAGTTTTGTCAGTTTTCATTTCATCAATATAAGATTTGGATAGTCTTACAGGTGAGTTTTTTGGCAAGCAAATTAAAAAAAAAAGTAAAAATCAAATAAATCGATCTGTTTCACTAGATCTACTGCTTGTGCTAGATTCCCATAAAAGTGAAAAACCGATCCAAAAATCGAAATTTTCTCTATTTTTTTACCTTTTCGCCGCCATATTTAAAAAATGGCTGCTCCTAGCGAAAACCGGACTTCGGATTCGGAAAGAGGAGGGTTGAAAACTATAGAATCTAAATATTCAGAAATATTCATCGTTAGTTTCTATAAGAAATGTGCCGATTAAAATGTAGTGAAATTTACGGCATTTTGGGCGGAAACGGGTTAAGCGAAACGAGATAAATACACGGAAGCTGACCGTTACTACTTACGACCGGTCGGTTCGAGCGCTTAACCGGTTATTGCTTGCGGACTTTCAATTATATTCCACATCTAACTTTTGAATCAGCTTCTTACAATGTACTTTATATGAACAGGAACCGGTGAATTATCAAAAAAACTAGTAAATCATTTTCTGACATTGGAATTCCATTAATTTTAAATAAAAACCCGGTTTTTTTAAATTTTCTTTGCAGCCAAATTTTCAGAGATGCGTCGCAAAAAAAATATATATATTTATGAAGGTAGTCGTAAAAAGGTAAAACGAGCGTGGAATTGGTTTTTCCTCGCACACGAAAGCCGTTTGTCTCGTCGGGTTAAATCGTTATTACACCGGGATGATAACAATCCGCTCAGTAGCTGATGGAGTCCGCAGGCCAGAAAACAAGAAGATCGTCATTTCGCGGAGCTGAGGGGGAGGAGGGTACGATGCGAGCCCAGAAAAACAATCACCCTTCGGGTCAAAAGCTCCGCAAAGGCGTATACGCAAACGGCTGTCGGCAGGAGGAGTGGGGGGAATTGCGGGAAATCTTAGGGAAAAAAATGCCGTGGCGCAATTGTGACCCAAATAAAAGCTCGTGGAGCTTCCTGGTTCGGCGCGAGCCTCCGTCGCTACTCGAGCTTTCCTCGACTGCGGGTCGCATCCGAGACGAAGTTTCCGCGGGGAGCTTTCGGGTCTCGGCTCCGCCTGCCCACCAATCGGGAAATCCAGCCGTGGCCGTGTCCTACGAACGGCCGGCCAATATGGCACGACCGCAGACGCGCAGCCTCCAAGATGGACCAATCGTGCGGCATGGAAAAAGCGACGGTCACGCGTCAAGCTCCGTATATATAGCTCGTTGGGAAGTACGGGAAAAGTACGGGAAAAGTGCGACCGCTCACAAAAACGGCAGTGCGGCCCGCGTGCGCGCCCGATGCGCTCTCGTCCCGCTTAGGGGCTTCGCTGCTTTTAATTCATCCGTAGGGATGTGTTTCAGGAGATAATGACGATGAGCGAAGTAGCGAGCTACTACTCAAATGGAAAGTAGTTTTAGCAATTAAACGAAACTGGCGCAGTATCCAAACTGTAAAATAAAATAAGTGATGTACGCTCCTAACGAATTTTAAGGTGGTTAAAATTCAAATTAAACAATCCACAAGTGCAAGTTTTGCGTTATTTCAAGTAAATATAAAGAATTATTTAAAAATTCTAGAGAAAATGGATGTATTTATAGGTAAAGTCAATTAGCAGTTGCCATTGCAAGTATGTAATATGACAAATTAGGCACTCTTGTAAGTGGCAAGCCAGAAGCCCAAGTAAAAAAATTATGAATATATTATACATAATCATCCATATATAGATGATGTATAGAATTGATCACGCATACTATACATAACCTGGTGTGTCTTAACGCACTTTAACTCAAAAGTTCTCCCACTGTAAATATTCTTGTGAATATTGAATCTGGACATTATTAGAAGTATTTTAACAAAAAAATCAAAATCTTTCATCGAGCCGTTTTCGAGAAAATCGACTTTTTAGTATATTTAAAATATATGCTCTAACTGTATTTAACCTACTGTACATTAAATCTAGATAGTTTAAAACTTGTTATGTATTGTTTTAACATTTAAATAGGTGTCAAATAAAGTTTTTAATTATGTTAGAAATTATTGTTATTATTTAAAATTTAGTACATATAATTTATTAAAATAATGATCCGTTTTTATAATTACTATTGTTCCTTTATTGTAATTCTGCAAAAAATTCCAAATTTTGAAATAAAAAATCGTTTTTTTTTTAAATTGGCTATATGAAACATTATATATTTTTCAAAAATACTACCTAGATTTAATGTACAAAAAGTTAAATACCGCTACAGCACATATTTTAAATATAAATCTAAAAATTCTATTTTTTTAACCTACAAAGTCGATTTGCTCGAAAACGGCTCGATGAAAGATTTTGATTTTTCTGTGAAAATACTTCTAATAATGTCCAGATTCAATATCCACAAGAATATTTACAGTGGGAGAACTTTTGAGTTAAAGTGCGTTAGACACGCCTATATAGGGGAAGACGGGGCGAAGACGCGAACGGGGCAAAGTGAATAATCTCAAATATTTCCATTATGATCATCCTGATTGTAAAACATCATATGTGATTTCTTTGTTTACACCATTTTTAACATTTCGAGGCATGATTTTTATTTTTTGTTCTCTTATCTACCTTTGGGAGCGAGATATCTAAGTTCTAAACAAAATTTTAAAGTCAGTTTCGTGTATTTTGCTCTCAGATTGGTCAATATTTTCATTTCGGCAGTTTAATAATCACTATTTATATATTTATTCCAAAAGTATATTTTTTGGACTTATTTATAAAACATGAATTGTTCTTAATAAAATTGAATTATTACGATAGCTTTTTTTGGAAATTAACAAAATTAAATTGGTTTTAAATGGGCCTTATGACCTACCAGGATGTTTATAAAAATTGCATTAGATGTTAAAATGCTATAGTTTGAAGATCTCTAAATATTTCTAACACCTTGCGTGTAATCACTTGGACTCCCAAACCCTAGGCTTTGTTAAAACATCTATAATCTCAACTAGTAATAATATTAACAACAAAAAAGAAAAAAAGGTAAAAGATAAAAAATAAAAAATAATAAAAAATAAAAAAAATAATAACGACATTAATAAGTATAAGACTAATAAAATTATATCATACTACAATTCCGATTTAAAAATTATTTGGAATAAACTGGTATATGAATATGATTGGTTAGCATGCAATTATAATAAATCTAAAGAAAGAAAAATGACATTATTACAAAAATATAATATGAAGATAAACATGCAAAATAAATATCTGGTTCATATATATATATATAAATATATATGAACGAACATTGTATATATATGCAAAAATATACATATAAACATGCAAAAAAAAAATTGTATAAACATGCAAATTATACTAATACTTAAAATTAAAAAAGATACATGCGTGGCGTGTCATTCAATCCCCAATGAATTGTTCTTTTTTTGTGTGTTGATAATAAGATATCTTACCTGGACGTCCAAATGATACTTTGGGGTGAAGTGGCGAAATTTTTCTCGGATGTCTCTATTCCGTGATTATTTTTTAATTTAGGATTTCCTTTTGATGAATGCATTGAGTAACTAAAGACGAAGTTCAAATATGTGATCCTGATATAATACGAGTATTTAATAAGCTTCCGAAGACGCAATTTCTTTTTTTAACGTTGTTTGCAACTTTGATATATCTGAAGAGGTTCATTTCACCAACGTAGAAATTTTATTTTTATTAAAACAAACAATAATAACTTAAAAGATTATGATTTGCACTTAATTTTATGATCGTCGTCTCAGACACCTCTAAAAATAAGGATTCGTCACTTCACCCCTTACTAATACATTAAATTTAATGCGTTTGTGCCTGCATCTGAATGTGCTATTATAATAAATCTTAGAATAATTTTACATGACGTTTCATTCATGAGCAAATTAAATTTACTGTGCGTTTTTGTGAAATTTCAATACCATTTAAGATTGTACATTTCAAAGGCATGTGCATGATTTTTAATCTGATCTTCCTAATATTACATGTACATCAAATTTCAAAAAATATAAAAAATATATTTTGGCCGATTTATGTACAGAAGGCTCTCCTTATTTTATAAGCTAAGCAATAACTGCGCTCAATGCGATCAACTCAGTATTTTGTAACAAAACTCTATGCATGCATAGTAGATAAAATTAACGGGATTAAAATAGCTCACAGATTTGTCCAAAACTCCTACCCAATAAATAGTGAGCAAAGTTATTCAAAATATGTATGAAATAACTATAGATTGTAGAATAGCGCAAATCAAATGCAGCGAACTGTTTAAAATCCTTAATGTATGTTGTTTATACTTCACGATTGTTATTCTATTGTCTGCGGTTCTTTGAAAGATTATATCTGACTATTAAATTAGAAGATAATAATCAGTACCTTGCTAATATTCACCTGTGGCGGATCACCCGCCGGCATTATGTAAGTTTCATAATAAGATCACTTTTTTTCGTTCGTTTATAATTCTATTGTTTTCTTTAGTTACTGACGATAGAAACGAATTAAATTATATGAAGTTCTTCAGAAAAATTATGAAAGTCTATTTACTTGTGCTGAGCATATAAAGTCCTACGAAGTATAACGCCAATAATAACAATAGCAGTGATGATGATAATGATGATGACGATGACGATGATGATGATAGCGATAAGATTGATGATGATGATGACCATTACACTCGTATTAAAACTACAAAAAATGGATAAAGCTCCCACAGAAACTGCACAAAAAGTGCCCAGACAATTTTTAATTTATTATAAAAAAAAACATCTACATAATATTACCTGTATTACTGTCTAGAAACTAGACAAAATTGTATTCAAGTTGTTCGTGTTAAATATTCTGAGTATATTTTTGCAGAAACAGAGTCCACAGTGTATCAAAGAAAGGTATTGAAAAGTGATCCATGATTTTGTTACATTTTGTATTTTAATACTCAGAAACTGGCTATTACATATGTTTATTGCCACAAACTTGCATCACATTAAATTAATTTTTCCTCTGAATTATCCATTCTATGTCATGGATCCATTTTTTGGGGAGATACAGGATGTCAAAGAATTGGGTAACTTCAGAAATATTCATCGCAGGTCAAATGCTCTTATGAATGAATTGTAGGGATTAAAAAAGTTTGAAAATGACCTCTTATTCATTGAACTAACTTAAAAGCGAACCGAGTTATTGCAAAATAAGTAAATTCTGAGCCTCAGACTCCATTTTGGTACAGGACTATGAAATATCATAGAGAATCACCTTCTGAAATATCGTAACCCAGTTCTTGGACACCCTGTATACATAAAACTCTGTGGAAAGTTACATTAAATTTGAGGTACATACTGAGGTATTCAGTCCTTTATTTTTCACTCTTATATTATCTTTAAAAAACTCTGACATGTTAGAAAATTTTCACAATGTCTTAGATTTATTGTTAAAAAATTGTGCCGTTTAAGTCTGTAGATTTCTTCTTATTACCATTATTTTGGAGTAACAAAATTCTTTCTATGGAAATTAACTTTTAGGAGTCGATTGTTCTATTCATGCACTAGCCGGGTATATATTTTATAACTATTTAAAGAAAAGTTGTCAACTCTTACATTGATTTATGTAATTGATAAGGAATATACGGTGCAAATAAAAAAATAAACAAGCTTTTTACCAGAATTTTACAATTCCTTGTACTACAGAGAAATTAAATTGGATGCTGGATGGCATACAACAATATGCTTGTTTTATTTCAGACAATACCACATTCATGTCTGCCAGTACGAACACCGAATTTACGTAGTTTGAAATAGACACACGCACGTTCCAATAGTTATTGTCAAAAATATCAGTATAAAATTGGTGCGATTTAAATCAAATCTTTTCGTGGCAAATGTTGAAATAAGCGTATATTCGTATTGAACGTCGAAGGAAACGAGTTTTAACAACGAATTTTATGAAACAAATGCTTTATCGTGAAAACGACTGAGATAAACGCTTGTTCGCGGATGCTTGACACTAATGCTCTATCATATAAGATTTAAACGAAACAAGTCGTCGTAAGAGCCATCAGTTATAACCCTCAGATAATACTTATCCCGATGTAAACAAATCCGAACTTTATTTTGTCATTAAGGAATATTCAAATTCCGAAAAAATGTTTCGACACTCTTAAAATAGTTCTCTTGAGTCCTCCTGTGGTAAGTGGAATCCACTCGCGGCAAGAGGAAATCCATTTAACGCAAGTGGAATAATCTTCTTGACCTGAAGATGTCCAGTTGTAGCAAGAGGACGTTTTATGAGTGCATAATTATTAACAATCATTGACAAAGTAAAACCAAGTATATCTGTCGATGTTCACTGTACAATGTGTTGCAGAAATGTGTAAAGTTTGTGGTTCATATTATTATTGGAGTTGGTATAAGAAAACAATAAGCTGAAAGAAGTCATTCTTTGGCCTTAAAAAAAAAGTGACCCAAATTGGAACATTCTCCCTACGACAGTTTTATGCAAAGTTCCACGCTGTTAGCAACCCGACTAAAAGCTTCTCGGTAATATTTTATCAGGATCGGGGGTATAGTACGCGGCATGTACAGGTATATACACGCAATTTTGTTGTGTTTCTACATAAATACCCATTTTGTATAAAATAAAAGAATAATTGATATTTCCGTATTAATTGTTGGAAACTGATTTATCTTTAAAATATTATGTTTCAAAAGTTTATTTATTTTATAGAACTGACACTCGCGATTTATTCTTATAAATTATAAGAAAATTTTTATTACAAACTGGAAGATGGGTACTTTCGCTCTTCTATATTACTGTCTATATTACTCTATTTATAAATGTATTGTATAATAATGAAGCTTTGCTTTCTTCACCTTCGGCGGTTTTTTTTTGAGAAAACTTCTACCTTTGAAAACATTATTGAAACCTCCATTTTAATTAAAATATCGTGTATAATCTACCATGCTTTAATAAAATTCATCATGGAAGCAGCTCACCAGTCACTTTCCTCAGAAATCGAACTAGTTACTTCTAAACTTCAGATAAGATATTCAGATTTCTATAATTTATTCACAAGTGAAATATGAGAAAGGTATTTAACGGAGAAAATAAACAGTCGCTAGAAATCAACAAGTTGGCTTCTTTATCAATAAATTATTTTAAAGAAAGTCTGAATCGTATTCTTCGAAACAACAAATCTGAATTAAAAAATAAAATGTTTAAATACAGCTTTAACATATACCAGTCAATTTAGTCGTGGGTCAAACCCAGTCAACTGTGCCCAATATTTTCATTACTTTTCAAATATTTTAAAAAATTTTAAAAAGTGAAAATCGAAATATAGTTCAATAATGATTTTAAAACGTTTTTTTAAATGGACTTTATTTTTGTTTACTGACATTTTCACTATATTTTTGGAAAGAAGTTATAGCTAACAATTATAAATTAATTATCCCTATATATTCTGATTACATTAAAGAGGTATCTATATTTTGAAATGGTGTTAATTCTAGCAACATATTTACAGCAATTTCATATTTTTATGAATAATTTTGTACATTAGAGTTATTAATTTATATGCTGTAAATCAACGATTATAAGAATTTCTATTAATGTTTAAATAAATTTTTATCGTTACTGCAGTGAAATGATCATGAAAAGTTGGCATTTGCAAATGTATCTAAAGATTTTGTATTTTTTAATAATTTATAAGTAAACTTTAGTCTTATCATGGAATATAATTTTCAGAAAATACGATGATCACAAATGATTTTTGCCTTACAATATAGAAATAAATAAAAAGGTTGAAATTTATTGAATTATACAAATTATTTCATAATTACTATTCCTTAAAAAAGCATTTGTAGTGTGCAAACTTTGCGAGGTCATCATACATTATCATTTTATTATAATATCTTATTTTCGTGTATCACTAATGCCGTCAAAATCAAATCAAGTGTATATATTTTGCTAACAAATTTGTTTTCTATGTACTATCCATCTGAAGTAAACGATCGATAAAACGAAAGCATTGTAGTTGAAGATATTATTTTGTTACATTGTACTCTCTTAATTTGTGAAAATTTCGCCAAATGCGTCAGCGAAAACAATTTTCTCTATTAAATCCCAACTTTTCACTGCATCTTCAGCGGTACATTCTTTTAACACCGATCACTGAATATAACCAGTGATTTGATTTTCATCCTACATAAAACTGAACATCTACATACAATTTCAATAACGCAGATTTTAAGGCTGCAAGAACTTTATTCCTCGAATTTGAGCAGGTTGTTCTGGCCTAAGAAGTTTGTATAAGAAGAACGTAAATAATTTTTCTGTGTTGTTTTTTGCGTTTTCATAATCACATTTGAGTTCTACAAGTTGCCCATGCAAGCACGAAATTCTAGATACAGGAGACAGCACCGAAAAATTAAATAGTAGCGATCTGTTTTAGGTATTATCTATAACGTTTATCGTAATTGTTCGTTATTAACTATTTTTATAACCTTTAAAATTGCATGTAGGTGTTACTAAGTAGTTTGAGGGGAGTGTATGAAGTTATATGAGCTAAGTTTGTATTATGCGCTTTACTTAAATTTACTGAATATATTAATTATAGTAGAAACCTAGCTTTTATTTACCACACGCAATACACGAAACTATTAAGTGTTTATGGCAGTTAAAATACTTTCAATAGCTTTGTGTATTACTTAAGATAAGGAGGAGTCGATTTTTTAGTGTGAACAGTCCATTCAGTTGATTTTAACTAAATTCGCTTAATTCATCAATTAGTAAGCACTATATTCCAGCAAACAGCGCATGATTTCATTTCTTTGATTTTTGTCCGATTCTTTGAGTTAATCAGTAAATAGACAGTGTTTCCAGTGAAAACCACTCATTACCGGCATAAAGCGGATGGTTTGATTCCAGTGATTTAAATGAAATTCGCCTAATCTATCAGTTAGTAAACACTATATTCCAGAGAAAAGTACGTAATTTCTTTCCACGGATTTCAGTAAAATTTACTGGATCGATCAATGAATAGGCATTGTTTTGAAGCGGCAGAAATGAGATTTCATTTCAATGATTTTCCAGCTAATTTAGATGAGTTTGCTGTTGAAATCAGTGTCTAATGGCTGATTCGCAGGGATCACAAATCCGCTTTGTGAATTAGCGACTATGGACTGTCAATTAGTAGTTTTTCGCTGGTTCAGATTAAGAGAGTATGTGATCGTAGATATTACAAAACTTTTCGGCCGGGGAACAAAGTTCCGAAAATCAAAACCCCGAAACACTAAAATTTCGATATTGGGTGAGTCCAAGATATTTTTATTTGCTTTCTTTTTGTCAAATTTTCAAAGATAAAGTGAAGAAAATCACACTGGAGCCATGCTATATCAAAATTTTGGCCTTTCGGTGCGTTGATTTTCGGAACTTTGCTCCCCGGCCAACTTTTCCTCGTATCTATCCGTAAAATGTGGTTCCATTTATCTAATATTATACAAGAAAAGTCCCTCCTTATTGTACTACAACTAGCAGTAATAGTACGTTTGGGCGTAATGAAAGTATATCCTTATGTACCAACTAGAGAAGTAAAATTACTAGGAATATTTTATTCGTGCAGAAATATCACACAAATGGCAAACAGTTAAACCTACCTTAAGATATCTGCATGGCCAATGCATTTTTACGAATGTTATAATTTCTAAGGCCGAACCATTCCATGGCTTCGCAGTGAAAAACTTAGGTTCTTTTTCTAGGCACTCCAGTACCTCTTTGGCCGAATGTCACATTTGTTTCTCGTGCGCGGCGAATAGGATTCAGGACGCAATGGTCCATAACCCAGACCGTGATTTTTCGTGTAAAACTCTCACGTTCGCTAAGGTCGGTTTCGTACCCGTAAGGCGAAGGCCCGGCGCAATGTAATAATGCATGCGACGCTCATAATTCTGTCCCGCTCGCTCCATGGTGCAGTCGAGAAAATTTATGCTTGGGAATCTCCCATAAAATAGCATAAAATTATCGGAATAGGGGTATTCGCTCGCTGTCGGACATCCACGCGTACTTATCAGTGTTTGAACTTGCGACCGCGTTGGCGCATAAGTCAGCGAGACTCGGAGTCGAAGTTTCGAATAGTCGACCAAAAATGGCCAATGAGGAAACTTATGGCTCGTTCGACTAAGTTTTGCCAAATGCGTGCGGAAGAAGTACGACCAGCGATCACCCTGAAAATATAAATGGGTATCCTTTAGTCTCTTGTCTATTCACTTCTATCAGGTCCAAAAAATTCGAAAATACATTTGCTACCGAGTCCACAAGGTTCTTGACATGGAAATCCATTTGCCAAGTTTTTCGGTGGATAGAAACAATGTTGTGTAAAATATAATATTTAACAGAAAAAGCCTGCATGTAGATTACGAAAAACATCGTGCTTGAAAAGAACAAAAACATAATCACCAACAGTACGATACAACCTCTCGAAGACTCTCCGTCTATGTCCGAGTGCAGCTCGGAAAATCTTGCGATAAGAGTAAGAGACTCGGCTCGAGTCAGCGAGTTTCCCCGCGAGGATCGTTTCCTTTCTCATTCTTCTTTTTTCCCATGACAATGGCGCGTGTCATGCTGAACTAACTGCATATCTCGCTAGAAACTTTGGACGTTTCGGCCCCGAAGAGAGGAACGGAAGAGATAGGCGATACGGGAAAACGAGGCTTCTCCCGGAGGCGCAGAGACTACGAGGCAATGTCCTTTATTAAAATTAGAGGAGAGCATAGAGAGCGACCGGGCGTTATAAAGTGGCGGAAATTCTTCAAAGGAGTGTCTATATTTTTATCATTTAATTTTGGAACGCGCGAGAGGAATAAAGCTTCTTCGCTCAGCTTGTTTTTCTCAGAGGTCAAATCCTGACAAAGCCCCGCTTTTCCACGAGGCGTTATCTTCGGCCTTACCGCAGTTCTTCGTCTTCTGGAATCGTGCTCGACGGAATCTCATCTCCGTTTCATCGTCTTCGAGACTCAGATTATTTTATTTATTTACTTCACCTTTAAGTCGAATTATAAGTTTCTGCTTCAGTTAGTATCTGATTTGTTTGACGATGTTAAGGAACGAAATATCATTGATGTCATTCCACTGATGATCATTATGGAAGTAATCTGCATGCTAGAGCTAAAGTACAATCCTCTCCGACTAACTTCCTATCCCACTGGTTCCTTTCAAACTGACCGTGTAAAGCTTGTTTATCTCCTCTCAACGATATATTTTCTAGAGCGTCGTTACTCCAATAGTATTGATGTGCAATTTAGGGTATTTACATAGCTATGGGCATACTGCAGATCATTTGACTATAAAATGGGCGGTACATATTGCTGTACAGTGTGACAGGGAGAAGACCCAGTAAAAGCTAACTCAAGAAGCATTTTTTTTTTAATTTTGAATATGGTGAATCCCCATGATGGAGCTGGTATGAACTGCCGCAGTTGAACAATCATGGCAGCTAATAGACTTTTCGGAATGAAAATGAATATTTATCATTTTAACTGAGGTTTTATAAATGAGCCAGTAAAAGCTTGAGCTATTGACATGTTTAGGTTACTCTGCGTATTGACCGTTTTTTTTTTTTTAGATTCCATAACTTTTATTGATAACTAAAACAAAGTCACTCTTGGCGTACTGTAAGATCCAAAATACAAATTGATTGCCGCAATAATCATATGGTCATTCATTGCTTGAAGATTAAAACACTAACAATAAGTATATGATCAGAGGAACAACGTAATTTTTGCACACACCACACATCGTTTTTGTATAAAATCTCAGTCTATTCCATATTCTTTATTTAACTTTTTTTCTTAAGTTCAACGGAATCATAAATTATTTACTTTTCGTTGTAAAATCGATCAACATTGGTATTGAACAGTCTTAAAACTTATACCAATTTAGATTATTTTCGCAGTTGACCAATTTTGATTAGATTTTAATCAGAATTTTATCAGATTTTGTTCATCTTGTGTCGGTGCCTCCAATCCTAAAAACTTTCATTGATTCTTCTTTTCCTTTCATGTTAACGTTATTATTTCACTAAGCTATTTTTCATCTGGAGTCCAGGAGGAACAAGCTTTACTAGGATTTGTATTTATTAGAAAAACAAGTTTATTCGATACCAACATTAAATCAATACAAAGAATAACTAACTAAATAAAGAAATAGTAAAGGAAAGAACAAATTATTTGGAAAAACCAACTACATTGGTTGCTCTAACCAAGTGGGTTAGTGAACAGCGACCTAGCAAATAAATTGGTTGGGGGGACCAATTTAACCAATTTCTTTTTTCTCCTATCCAAGTAAATAGTTTCTCCTATCCAACTAAATAAACTAATTGATTCTCTCAACCAACAAATTCCAACCAATTCGTAATTGGTTTGTATAATCAACTGGTTCTTTCCGTGTAGAGCGACAAAAATATATGTAGAATACATAAATTAAATCTTTTGAAAAATGATCGTACAGTATCTCCTGTCCTAAACTATACCGTCGGTTCTTTCAAAATGGCGGAAGTTTCTCCAAAGTTATAGCTCCTCACTATCCCCACTTCCACAAATCGTATCACTGTTTATATCCGGTACTTAATAGACTTTTTAATAGTGTCCTAAAAAGTGCAGCTTCTCATAAGACACTATGTTAAACATGAGAATATAAAATTACTCATAAATTTTCTTGTCAATATCTTTAGCTTTGTAAAATATTAACTGCTGCATTTATATTCTTATACAAAAAAGTAGACCAAATCTAATCAGAAGCTGTTTGTGAATTATATTGCCGAGAGAACTCCCATAAATCCAAGGTCATACTAAAATTCCAAAGATGCTCCTCACAGAATGCGCATTCAAATACACTGATCGTTTCATAAGTCATTTCTAAAATAAGTGAATAATTAAAAAATTCAAAAGGCATCAATGTAAAGGAGTTAGGTTATATTTGCTGCAGTGTTGTATCAGCCATCGATATACAGGATGTCCCATTTTAAACAGGACGGCTGAATAACTCTTCCGTAAGTGAAGAAACAACGAAACAGGTCAGGCAAAAATTGTAGGGTTCCACAAAATGGTGACTTTGAATTTGACCTTGAGGTTAATTTTGAGCATAATTGAAGGTCAAAGTATGTTTTTTCAAATGGAAACCCCTACATTCGACTTCAGAAATGAAAACATCGGGAAATTTTACGTCCGAATATATCAACATATTAAGTCATTTAGAGTTTATTTTAAGGTAAAAAAAACGCTTTCTATGGATTTTCAAGGAAAAGCTTCAAACGAATTGTTCCTGTAACCAAAGTTGTTAAAGTTAAAATGAAACCCGATGTTGCGACATTGAATTCGACCTTAAGAACGATAATGATTGCCTAATTGGAAACAATAATAAAAATTATTTATTTTTCCATTTTTTCGTGTTATAATTAATTTTTTTAAAATCTACTTCGTTACCGATCTCCAAACCGTTCTCTGTCCAATCGAATCCATTTGAAAAAACAAACTTTGACCTTCAATTATGCTCAAAATGGGACACCCTGTATGATTGCCCTGTGGAAAGTGTTGGGTATTGTTACACTAAATACCTGTGCTAATTCTTTATGCCGAAAGTCGGCTCATACTTTAGGTTACTAATAATCGGGACGATACTCAAAAAATATATAGATTAAAAAAAGTATTAGAAAATAGTACTCGACTGTCAATCGGAAACTCTGGATCGGAGTTCAAGTCTTAGCACATGAAATCTTACTAGTTTAGTTCTCCGTTTTTTTTTTTCAAAAATTAAAAAACGGTGTGAAAAAGGTAAAAAAATGGTATGAAAAGAGTAAAAAAATGTTGCATCAACAAATTCAAATTGTTCGGAATTGTGGAGATAAGTTTGGACTTTGAACTAGAAATATTATTATTAACCTTCCTCGACACACCTTTTTTTCCATCAAGAACGACACTCCGGGTCAATGTGACCCGAGACGAACTTTGATCGCTCGCCATTCAGTCAAGAATGCACCTGTATAAATTCTGACGTATATTTTGGACATACGTAAACGATACCCGATGATTAAAAAAATATTAAAAATTATTAACATGCTTAAAAAAATTCGCGAAAAAAAATTTTTTTTTGACTAAATCAATTTTTGTAATCCCTCGACTGCCACCAGAGGGCCATGAAACCGCCATTATTTGAATTGCTGGAAGGATATAAGCCTTCAAACTGAACCAACGGGTCACATTGACCCGCAGTGTCGGGGAAGGGTTAACTAAAAATAATGAAGATGGTAGCTAAAAACAACCAGCACATCAATCTACGTTGATACCGTGATACGATATTCCTTCTTTCTATATCATTAAAAAAGTTTTTACAAAAATGATCAATGGAAAAATGGATAGGTGCAAACTTTGCATCCAAATATCGTCTATGCCTAAAAATATTCCAACAGTTTAAACGACCAAATAATTTGTGTAAACTTTGTTACGTAGATCTTAATATGAAGTTCTGATCCGATACACTTTACATTCGCAAAGTGTAAAAAGGAACTAGCAGCGGGACCGCAGCTATTTCCACGAAAAATTTACATTCTGAAGTCTGTGCTCGAGAGTCTACGCCTGAAAAAAAGAACGGATGGCAACAACGGCACGGCGAGAACCATCCGAACGACGTCGGGCATGCAGGACAGAACCGGAGAGGAACATCTGTTCGCATGAAAGTTTAAACCCATGTTTTACGATATCTTTTTGTTTCGCGTGTTTTATTGAGCAGCAAGCGAATCTGCGTCAATCTCGCTCTCTTTTGAATCGCAAAGAGCTTTCCCGCCCCTTTCCCCGATTTTCCCTCCCGCTCGTTCCTCCGATTCCTTTTTAGTTTCCATTCTTTTTACTCCAGCTCTGTCATTGTTCTTTCTCTCTCCCACTAGCTCTTTTCTCCCCTTTTATCGTATTTTCAGAGTTTTTCTCTTTCCTGCACCAACTCGCACCTCCCGTCTTTCTTGTGTGCTTCTTCTTAAGTTTTACGTTTACTCGGTGATGATACAAAATCGAGCAATTCTTTTGAGAATCTTTTATGCACATTTTATCGGATACACGATCAAAATCTAATGATGCTGTCCATCTTAGAAAATAAACGAACTGAACATGAAAAGGTATATTTTTATTCATAATCGAGGTATTTATTATTCATATATTAGGTTGGTTGACAATATAAAAAATTGAAATTAAGCCAATTTAGATTTAATCTAAGTACACATAGTTGGTCTGGTTATAAATCCATCATAATGTAGTTAAATTGAGGATCTTAACCCTTAATTTTGCATCCATTGTAACGAAAATTTGTGGAAAGATGTTTTGATGATTTCAAACAAAATTGAAATGTGTTAGAACAAAATATACAAAATTCCATCTCACCAATTTTTATTCGATTGCAATACTAAAGAAAGACAAATGATGCTCTTAACAATATATTTCATATTTTTTGGGTCTATAACCTATAGCTCTCCACTTAAGAGGTATGACCTTATCACACTAAAATTCTTTTTACTTCGCTAAAAAAAAGAAAAACTAAACAAAAAATAATTCTCT
The DNA here is from genome assembly GCA_030407085.1 of Trichopria drosophilae. Lineage (NCBI taxonomy): Eukaryota > Metazoa > Arthropoda > Insecta > Hymenoptera > Diapriidae > Trichopria > Trichopria drosophilae. Next base: position 16,109,376 of record CM059587.1, on the reverse strand, counting down.
AAAATACCTTTGAACAAGCAAGCATTTTGACTTTAGTCAGAATGCCCTAATCAAGTAAAATTTACCACTTTTCGAACAAAAATCTGTAAGTCGAATAGACTTTCAAAATCTACACACAGTTCAAAAATCATCTAAACATAACCTAAGAAATGCCTTTAAAGTCCTGGGACTTCAAAATTATACATTTAAGTCGAAATTACCAAATCTGGACCAAAAATATGTTTTCAAAGTCGAATAAACCTATAGGTCGATATCATGCCCACTTTTAAGTCGATATGACCTTGCACGTTTGCCTTTTTTCGACTACGAGGGCGAAATGTCTTAATTGGTCAATATGCCTTATATAAGTCTATAATTTGACTAACAGGTTGTAACGGACCTTGGTTCAATATAGAAATTAAAGCATGAAATAATTCGACTCTTTTATTTTCGAGATCCTTTACATCCACAATATCACCTGACATTTAATACGGTCGATATTTAAGTAATACACTTCGAATCAGCACACATCCATACGAAATCAAATAAATCAGTATTAAAATTGTGTAGACGCAAAACTCAACGACATTCATCATACGCACATAATTCATCCACACAATATACGTCCAATTACAGTACCGGATTGTCCGATGATTTTCAAACTCGTTGCGATACACTAATCTTCCTATGTTGAGCGTCTCGTACCCAATTTGCTGGGCAGCTCCACCAGATTTTGCCGTGACGACATAGGCCACGACTCAGATGTAGGCGTCTCTGCTCCTCCTTATCGTTTGCCCCAAATGAAATCTAGATTTATCTGGCGATAATTGTCCAATATGCTCGAATCGACGAAATACACCTCACCCAAGCCCAAACAGGACCAGAGGAGAACCGGGTGAAGGTTTGTCCAATGACGCGCGAAGGTCGAACCCGTACCTCGATGGATCTAAAACGCATCCACGAGATTCCACAATGCACATTCACTGACCGAATATAGGATATATTCGGGGAAGTGCAAAACGTGGTAATTATGACGCCGTGACGAACACTTACGTACTCCGGAACGACCGTTACGGAGTCGAAGTGAATTATGGAACTTTCGCGATTCCGCACTAAACCGACGTATTGAATTTATCACGTTTTGTCGCGTTATTCAGTTCGATTCGGCACTCGACATTTCGCGAAGTCGCGAATTATTCAGCGCGGCGCACGAGGACAAAATGGCGTCACTACGCGAGACAAGTGCACTGCTTGCAAACGCGAACTATTATTTAATTATCTATGCGGAATCCGGTCGCCCGATCCACGACGGGTCCGATCAGTTCGGCGTCCTTTACGGAAGTACGCGTGCCCCATATACTCGTGTTACTCCGCCGCGGATCACTTGTTTGTTCCTTTTGGAGCGCATTCGCCAACGGGAAATAGTGACACCTTTACAAGGTTAAAATTAAGACCAAATGACGTACTGCACGTTTGACCTGAAAGTCGAATTTTCCGCGGAAAATCACGTTTAAGGCATTTCGACTAATAAGGTTATAGTCGACGACACATGCGCCCACGTAACTCACTTTTATTCAATATCTTCAAAATAAAGCAAACAACCTAACCTCAAACTATATACGTCAGTACTGGTCGTCCTGAGGAAATGTGTATAAACGACAATGACTCGAAAAACACCGTTCCGACTTTCATCGACGGTTTATAGACAGAAAAAGAAACTGTGTAGTGAAACAGACAACCCAACGGGCACGAAGGACCCAAATGTTGCTAAAACGTTTTTAGAATGTTGCAGAAACGTTCCTAAAACGTTTTATGTCTGCAACTTTTACGGAACGTTTTATAAACGTTTCATCCATGTTGCAGACATTTAACGTTTTAGGAACGTTTCTGGAACGTTCTAAAAACGTTTTAGAAACATTTGGGAACTGTCAACTTTCTTTCCAAAAACATAATTTCCTTCGTGTTGATTTGTTTATTTAATATATTTTAATGAGTAAAATGGTTTCTTCGGCAAAAAAATTTAGGACATGGCTCGAAGTTCTAATTTTTCTTAGACTATTGATTGAATCTTGGTATACAAATCAATAATACATTTGGATGAAGATTATAATCTTGTCCGACCATTTAAGTGGGACAGTGCCGCTATCTGACGTCTTGATTATGTTAATTAATCAATAAGTATCAGTTAGAACATTTCGAAATATCGGACACGGACCAAGTCTCAACATTTTTTGTCAAAAATGTAATTTTCTTGTTGAAATATCTTAAATAAATAATAGAAAAAAATCCGCTGGAATGACATTAGTTAATAGTAAATATCTCTGAAATAACTACAAATTATGTTTGCTTTATGACCCATGGCCTATTTGCCGTCTGTCTGAATGTGGTAATTGCGATCAAAGTAATACGTAACAAGTTTCAAATATTAGGAAATGAGTCGCCTAAAATTCCGCCAGCATCTGGACTATCCCTACAATTATAACGATACCACTTACTTAAATGTGTGTTATTTCGATGAATGCGTCTTGTAGTAAATTACTTTCAGCATTAAAAAATCTTACATTTCGAACAACATTAAACGAGATATTCGAGGTTGAGTTTGAGAAAAAAATAAGTCCCATGCAGTGAATTTGTAAATCGGGAGATTTCTTTTTTTGTCCTTATTCTGTAGTATTGCGTTAAATATATGTATCTCCTAGTTTTTTATGGCCTTTCTTGTAAAAATATCTAATATTATATTAATTATTTGTTCGCACACTTTTGAGGTTAAATAAAGTAAACATTGCACAATTATATTTATATCTTTCTAAATATCCTCACAACAAGAATACTTGTTTTGCGCATACGATCGGTACGCAAATGGTAAAACCAAAATTAATAATTGTGTGAAAAGTTGGCGACTTGACGTGGAATCTCCCGTATATAGTATGGTGTCTAGACTATATTAGGCTATCTCATGATGATAGAAAAATTGTACACGTGGTAATTTTCAGTTCTTTTATGGCAAAAATGTTATATTGGTGAATATTACCATTGGAAATAGTCACTTTTAGTGTCAATCATCGTAATACTTATTATTTCGAATTTTGTTTACACCGTTGAGTATTTAAATAAATGCAAGAGTTGTTAACAAAAAATCGAAGGCTTTAACATAATAATATATGATGTAACAGTTGAACAATAGTAAATTTTATATACACCAATTTTTTAAGAGTTTCTTTACAATAGAATCCATTAATTATGCTGCAATATACTTTCAAAATGATTTCTGCTTAACGTAAAATAATATCTGGCACATATCCAAATTATGAAATAAAAGTAATGCATTGCTCGAAATGGATAAAATTGAACATGCGTGCATGATGGTTCTTATTTTATCACAAAGAGTATGTAGAAATAAAATAACATGGCAACAGCACATTTGCTTTGACATAATAGAATTTATTTTCACGATTCAGCTTTTCGACATTTCGGAATATTTAATAATATTGCTCAATGACATGAATATAAATATATGAAGGCAGCAAGAGAAAAGAGGTCACCATGAATGACGTAAATGACAAGGTAGAAGAGGAAAACCCTGGGATCGATATGTATATCGCGGTACCACCGATTTGCAAACGATATTATAGCAATTAATATTGACAATAATTATTTTCTCTACGTATAAAAGTATCAACTAAATTCAGACTTGCTCTTTCAGAATTTGCCAGCATAACTTTTACATAATTTTAAGCCATTTAAAAATCATCGAAACTTTGGTCGAAGACGATTTCTTCATTACGTATTCAATAAATAGATAATTTTTAACTTAACATGTTTACGAGTGCGGAAGAAAAATATCAAACGAACCCTTCTTACATTTACATATTAACCCTTAATGGCCCAACGTGGGTCATTCAAGTCACAGAGGAAATTTGAAATTATACACGGTACCACCATTTTTAATACAAAGCTATATTCAAAAGTAATTATTTTCGACGTGTAAATTTTTTTCCTTTAAATCGAAGCATTAATGAAGGTCCATCAATTTTTGCAGATTTTTTAGAGCACTTTAACATGTCTAAAAAACGCCGAGACTCCTACAATCCACGTTGAACAAGTGAAGGTACCAAAAAAACGTTGGACCATTATGGGTTAATATTTTTTGCAGGCTTCGTAAAAGAAAGTTTTTTTTTTATGACGGCGATTACTTAACCTTTTTTTTCATATTTGGATGCTGAAAATCCAAATGACCGAGTCCTATATGGTCAGTGATACTTCTAGAAATGTTGCGTTTATAAGAATCATTGTAGCTTCGATGATATCATGTTAATATATAATTTAAAAGATGATTTATAATATATCTTCTCGAGAGTGGTGTGCATTATATCTATTGTTTAGTGCGGCAAACAAATTAAGCAGTTTAGATTTGTGCACGTTTTATGGATACATTTTTGGCGTAATATAAGATATCCACAAAAGAGATAACTTAAAAAAAAATGGAATTTGTACTGCCTCCCGCGGGAAATAATATACGGATCAGGCTATTACTAATATATTATAAGTAGGAAAAGGCGGACCAGTACCCAGACTAACTACTGAAGTAGTCACATGCGATCCTGTACCCAGGCTCACTGCTAGTAGTAACATCACCTATATAACCATTATTACAATGGATAAAATTTTCGAATGTTAACTCTAAGTTTTCTTTCAATCGTTTGATGATAAATTCATTTTTCTAAATATATATACTTCTATCTATAAATTTAGGTTAAGTTCCACAACGAGCACCAAATACGGTGACAAACGAGGACCAAAAAATTAATTAATAGAACGAAAGTGTCCAAATAAACGTTTCTTGGTTTATTTAAATTATTCAGATTCGATAACGGCAAAAAACATCTCGCAATTTTAATGTAATTCCATTGAATAATGGATTAAAAACTAACATCGAAGAATGGGCACATAAAGTGTGTTCCCTGAACACTATTACAATAATTTGTCGTCAGCTGATAAAACCAATCCCGACCTTATCGAATGAGTTTTACTTCGTACTTCACACTTGTAGGATTGGTAAGCTACATGTCTAATGTGCGGGTGTGATATTTTCGTAATCAACGAAATTCATAGCACTCCGCATATAAGACATCGAAGATTAATATCTAAATGTAGACATACAAGACATGTCTGTGCCGCAGAGCCTTGCTGATGATTCCAGCGGGTACAGACCAGGATGAAACGTCACAAAAAGAGATTCTATCTATTTTCAATAGATAAAATCTCTTTCAATCACCTGATGATAAATTCATTTTTGTAAATAAGACTTTTGTCTGTTAATTAAGGTTAAGGTTCACAACGAGCACCAAATCCGGTGACAAACGAACATAAAAAAATTAACTAATTGAACCTAAAATGTCCAAATATACGTTGCTTGATTTAGTAAACTCTAACATCTGGAGAATTTGTTGGGGTCACTTAACGCATAGAAAAAGATTATAAATTTGCGGTCTACCAAGTAGAAATTGAATTCGGATAAAAACAAGTTTCTGGTCACTTTTACTTGCCGCTGGGCAGTGAAACTGGCCAGTATTCGTACCTATTGTGGGATACAAAATTCGCCGAATCCCCGGACATAGTAATATAAAATATTAGCTAGTACCGGTCTAGTTTTGCCCAAGAACAATTTTTTATTATATTTCAATTAAGCCTCAACCAGTGCTACTGTTGTTTAGCCCAGATTTTGATACAAACCGAGTCGTAACCATCGCCGAACCATAATTTAGTGCGGAATCCATTAGTACATTCATTGTGAACACCATTAACATAACCTATGACATAACCTAAGTATAAAATACATGAGTGAGAATGAAATATAATATGAACTGAGTGTGTGTGAGTTTTTATTACGTTTTGTCAGTTTATATCTTCTATAAACATATACATGCAAAATGTAAGTTTTGGAGTACAAGTCCCGGATTTCATATAATTAAATGTATAATTCTTAACCAGTTTCTTTCCAGTTTAATTAAATATTTATTTATCAAAAATATTTTAAAAGTCGGGCATTATCTAGATACTTAAGTAATAACTGGCTAATTTTTGAATAGTTTTTTAATTTATTAAAATATAGTGTAACAGAGCTGTTACTGTCTAAAAACCAAATATTAATTACGGGGCCAGTTTTTAACAGATATCACTGCCCGCACTCATGCAAAAGTTTGAAAATTGCCTGCAGTAATAAGCAAATAAATACCCAGTAAATAAAAGCTGAGATCAAAGTAGATCGTAATTATGGCCATAACCTCGTAGATATTACCGGTTCAAACAAACATCTTACTAGATTCAGTTAGATTTAATGCAGTATCATGATCTTTTGTCATCTCACAATAGAGATATTTTCATCTAATTAGGTTAGGTTAGGATATATGAGCAAAAAAATGATGAAATACAATTCTTGTTTACGGTCAATCATTATTAGTCAGATTGAACGATTTTATTTCAGTTATAAGCTTTTGCAAACACTAATTTCTATCTTGAGAACAGAAGAATTTGAGTGATTAGTGAGTAGTTAATTTCTAATTTAATTTCAAACTAACCAAAGTTCTGATTTTCAGTAATTAGTCGTGGTTTTAAACAGTCACCATACTAAATAAGAATTTTTTTATTATTCACGTTTCATTCTTTATGCCAAAGTCAGAAATCATCAGTAACGGAAAACGATGGCATATACCCTTATACGTGATACGTGATTACGAAAAGATGTTAAAATTGATTAATTCAAGCCTTGGATTTAGGCTGCAAAAAAATGTAGAATAAATAGATACAAATATCGCATTATCAATATTATTTTGAACGTTTTAAAATCGTCAAAATTACATTGATCTAACGTCCATTATCTATACGATAAATAAACGATTTTACTTGTCTAAAGTGAACAAAAGTAAACAATGTTAACTTTACGATATGTTGATTGTATAATTAAAAGATGCAAAAAAAAAGTGTGAGTTCTTATGTTTTGATTTTAGACATCGATTTATGTCATCAAAAATCATAATTTTTTAAGAACTCTTTAGAAGTAAATAACTTAATCAGTTCAATTAGATGAATCTTTGTGTTATTTACCTTTGGAGACCTTTAAAATAAGTATAATTAATAAATTTCTCGACTGTGTATTTTAAAATTTTCAGTAATGAGTCGCGGTTTTAAACAGTCACCATACTGAATAAGAATTTTTTTATTATTCGCGTTTCATTCTTTATGCCAAAGTTAGAAATCATCAGTAAGTTCTGATTTAATCACACTCTAAAATTATTGAACTCAAATTTCAGTCAGTAGTAGTTGACAATGGGGTAGGCCGGGGATCGATTACATTTGAGTTCTTTGGAGTCAAAATGTAGTCCAATAGCGTCAATAAACACGGAGAAAGAGAAAGCGACTGAATGCAGTATAGACGGGACTAGTTAATATACGGTCGGCTTTTTTATCTCAACTCGCTATAACATAATCAATTTTGAAGGTTTTGAAACGAATAAAAAAGCAATTGTTCATTGATTCAGGGATTTCTGCATCTAATGGTGAAGTAACAAATTATATGTCTCGATAAACATTAAAGTTATTAATTTTTTGTCTAATCAACTGCAAAATATACCTTCTGGCTCTTCGTTTATCGAGAGAATTTGAAGAATCTGAAAACTGTCAGCGAGAAAGTTGTTCATAAAGTTATGAACAAATTTTTGGAAAGTTTTATCTATATTGGTCTAATAGTCAAAAAGTAATGAATTTTTAAAGTTGGTGACATCCGATAACCAACGCGTCATGGGCTTCGAGACTCTGAATAACTTCATTGTTTATTGAGATATATAAGTTGTTCTTTCTTCATTAGATACAAAAAACTCTAACCAAAAATTTCTTATTTTATTAATTTGAAAATCCTCAGAACTGAATAAGTTAGAGCGAGTTGAAATAAAAAATGTTTGCCGGCCACGTAGTACCCAGTTTTCGATGCAGTATATAACTACACTGGCAAAGAGATTCAAACCTAGCATGAAATACCCCAAAGGAGCAAAAGTGACTCCATGAGTGTAACATCGAAGCCTGTAGGAGTGAAAGTTAACGATTACTCACTCTTGGACTCCGCAATTGAGTGCAATAATTTTAGCATGCAGGTGCGGGTTTCTATCTAGTTTTTCCCGACCGATTTTCTACCTGGATATTACTGCGTACATTACAAAATGTTTATATTGTTAAAACCGTAAACCAAATGACTCGAAAGGAATGTCATTTTGGCAAAACAGTACACGGGCGTAGAATATTCAACTTCATAGAAGCTATTGTTTAGTTTAGAGCAGTCCGCCATCGTTCTCTCCGTTCACCGTTAATAATTGCTTTTATTTCGATGCCCATCGTCGTTATTCGAACGCGGCGTGCATGGCATTTATGCAAGTTTGCAATAATACCAGCGCAATAATATTTCTCGGAATGTGTTATTTCGCTTTCAATTTACTTTAATTATGCGAAAATTGCCGTAAGCGTACACAACTGGGGTGCACAATTCGGAGGTGCAGGCAGGCGGTCCGAAGCTTTATGCGTGGGTGAATAAACATGCATGTATGTCGAGACTCGAGGGACATCCTGTTGTACGTTCGCTCGCGCGGAGACTCATACCTCATAACGTATACTGCTTTCGGCTGTTCCGTGCAAAATGTATACGCGTTCGTTCGAGGTAGAAGCCAGGAGCCGGAGAATGTGTGGAATGTACTTACTGCTAGGATGTCAAAGTAGTTCCCCAGGGAAGACCCGTTTCCCATCTGGAGACGAGACTCTTTGCGCTCAACTCCACAACGGCTCACTCCATTTAATTCTCCGCCTTCGATTTCCGTCGTCTTCCTCCCTTCTGGATTTCTATGTCTCATCTGCATTTTGTTCTGCGTATCGCGATGCTTTTTGCCCCTTAATGGAGTTAAGAATTTTTCTACACATCCTAGAATCTGATCTTAGTGGCGTAGCACGAAATAAATGCGAGCACTGCGATTCAGAGAAGAGACTCAATTTTCGCTTCCCATATGTCTCGGAATCACATTTGCAACCTGCCAAGCCTTTTTTGTCTCGGTACATTTAGTAGGATGATCGACAATATCCTACGATTAATATTGCATATTTTAGATAGAAATTTCACCGAATCATTCTGGAACGTATGGACCACGTATTGAAAATTCAAATGTTGGACTTGTAATTTCAATTCCAATTTGTAGAAAAAGAGAAACATAATGGTATATTCCATTTGCTGGGAAAGTGGTACGTGCAAAGTTGTAACGAGTGATTAGTTACCGACCATCGGTAAGATTAACGAAACAATGTATATTGGTGGGTAAATCGATAATTGACCTGTGATATTATTGTACTAAAGTGGGGATGAAACGTAATGTATTTGTAAGGCAACAAATGTGAGCAAGTTTATAGAAGATGTGATTGGGGTGCCGGAATTAAAGAGTGAGGAAACGTATGTCGTGGAACGCTAGAAACACAGTGATGCGTTCCTTCTTTTTCTCCTGACTACTGTAGTAAACACTTCGTCTCTTGTCGATTCTGAGGAGCTAGAAAATATAGCAGAGAACGAAACTCGGAGGATTCCTCTCTTTTCACGTTAGTTTAAGGTAAGAGGAATAACTATAATTTTAGAAATAAAATAGAAGAAAAATAGTTAAAAAATGGATTGGTGTGGGATTTTTGCTTCAAGGCCAAAACGAGCAAAGAGAGGGAATAGTCTCCGAAGGCATTCCATTCTGCATGGTAAGAAGGATGAACCAGGAGGTCCTCAAATTTCGAAAAAGTCGATCAAATCATTTCGAGAGAAGTAATTTTGAATTCGTGGACAATTTTGGATGGGCTTCGACTGGTAACGTTGATTCTTTTAAATTATTTATTTTTTCAATCCAACGCAGAATGGAAGTTGCACTGGAACGTCCTTAAAAAAGGCCAGTAACGACTTTACCAAGATGATGAAATAAATCTTAATGGCCGATCACATAAATCCCAATTGCTGATCATATAAAACTTCTAAATTTAGCTTCTGTGGGTCACGAGGTTCAAATTCCTGTATTTTATTTGTCCTGTAGTTTATTTTTTAGTATCCGGAAAGAAATGGACCCCACATTATTGGATGACAATAGGTACGACTACTGATTCCGGTTAGTGATTATCAGCAGTATAGGCGATTGCCCCTGGCGATTAAGTCATTAACATTGTCTTCTTTTAAATGACGGTACTTTTTGCGATATGCATTCCATGATGTAGACCTAAGTTAAGTATTTTTATCTTCATAATTCCTAACCATACATGGATATTTTAATTGGCTATATTCCCAGTATTGGAGGATTGTCCACTTGCTTGCGAATGGGAAGATATTTTTGTGTACCTGGTAAATGTATTCATTAAATACATAAACCCGATAAATAGCCTTAAAATGCAACTGGGAGCACCAGACAGTTCGAGGTTAGAACTAAAAGAACTTCTTTCATCAAGTACTTGATCAATAGTCACACTACATAATATGCAAAGCAAAATAGTTAGCAAGGTAGAAGAGATACAAGAAAGTGTTGGATATAGTCAATTGACAAGTGGTGAAAGTCCAATGGATTTTAAAAGCTGATGCGTAAAAGAAGAACGTATTTTACATGGTCTGCAATCATTTGGTGCGACAAACCATTCATAAAAGACAGGAAATTTGAATAGTTCCAAATAAAATCATAATAGACATATCACTAGTGTGTTGAAAGGCGGTGGACGGTGGGGTGTGCGTTACTTCAGAAACCACACATGGCTGCCTTTTTTTTGTCATTTGTTGCGCCTATACAATATACTTCGTATTGGTTTCAATTTTTTTTTTATGGCGGCGATTGATTGTTCTTCCTCATACGTATCATTCTTCGGGACATGAAAACACTCTTCTATTGAACATAATCCAAAATTCCTTTAAGAAACCACTTTTCATCTCTAATTAGTTTTCAATCCTACATTATCAAAATGGAAACATAAATATGGATGCTAAATTATGTTGCTTTGTCAAAGGATTTCTTATGCAAGTTAGTATGGAAAAGAATGACTGGAGAGAACTAATGCGAGTTTATTAGCACATAACGGGTCCTAGTTGAACTTGGCGTATGCGACGAAAGAGGAACAACAGAGGCCAGGTCGCGCGCTTAGCATGTTTGGCGAGTCAAGCAGCCACTTCAAGAGAACATTCCTGGTGTGGGTTAGGGTGAAGCAAGTAAGAAGCGGTCTATGCAGAGGCTTTAGGGTGGCTATGTGAGCTTTCCTTCGGGAATGTCGATCTACCCTTAGCGACCCGTCACCAACTGCGCTGTCGGTTGCAAGCCAACTATGACGGAGCCGCAGCTCTGAGGAAAACGATCTTTCACAAACACAGATGCAAGCATTCCTTTCTTTGCAGTACAATAAATCTCACGTGTCGTCTGTTTCACTAATTGTTCAAAATTATGTTTTAATACTCACATAATGTTAATAAACTGGTAACGTCATTCTAAATAGTTATTCCATTTTCATCTTCAAAGTTAACTTGAAGCTGCATTTTGGCTATTTCTGTAACGAACCTTGTTTTTCATATATCTTGTTGTTAGGGTAAAGGAGTTATGCTCCAGATATGTAACAAAGTTTTGATTTCAGTTGTTATGTAATAGTTAGTTATTAGCTGTAATGCGGACATTAAAACCAATTTGAAATGTAACTGTTATGGCTGCGTGACTTCTGTTGGCATCAGGAACGTCATGCTGAATTATATTAAAGGTCCAATAAACAGGAGAAGCATTCCCAATTGCCCATGATTAGCTAGAAGTATTTTTTTAAATTATTTCTGTAATTTTTAATCTCTGAAAAGTTTATTATGCTAGAAGTTGAAGTAGTATGCTAACAGTGTTGATTATGCCCATATTAATATTTTCGAGTTATTGATCATCATGGATCCCATGGTGATTTAGTTTAATTATAATTAAAACGTATAATGAAATATGGCAAACAACAGATATTGTTACGTTGAAGAAATTATTCATTCTAGAAAAATTAATATATCTGATTACACATTTTTATAGTTATCAAAGTATTTTCTTGTGTACAATACCAAGAGATTCAAATATTTTATTTTAATTTCACTTCGCCATTTTGCAAGTCACTTCAGCTTTGGTATCACGTATTACTTTAGTATTCTTCGAGGAAGAAATTACACACATCCCGTTTAATTAGAGCTGGTGTATAATATGGAGATATGTAATAACTGCATCCATTTAATTACGATGAAACAGACACGGCCCCATAAAGCAGTTTTCACGAGCGAACCAATTTTATTATTCCAACGAAACCGTTGTCTGATCCCCCGCGTCTGACGGAAATTTTCGAGACAGGACCAGCGAGATACGGTAAAACAGTCCTCCAGGGTGATATGTTTGCCGAGGCCTGCCTCCGAAACTGACCCACTCAACTTTTCGAATCTCGAATAATTTACGAGCCGCTAGGTATTGCGAAAACCCTTGCAAATGGCCGCCGATTGCCGAAAGTGAATCCGAGTTCTGCGCAATCAATCAATCCAGTGCAGGATTTCTCATGTTGTCGACAGTTTTTGACAAATTTGTCTAAACTAAAAAAAAGACAACACTCTTCATATCGTAAATCACTGATTTTTAAACGTGTTCATTAAATATCATCATTTTGTCCACTAGACTAATTTTCAGTAGCGGAATGTATATAATGATTAGTCCATGCAGTGAATAAGAATAAACTTTATTTTGTTTTAGTGACGACTGACACTTTTCTTCTAAACTTCTTCAATAACATAATAGCCTTCTATAATATTACTTCATTGATCCACATCAAAATCGCTGAACGTTAACAGTCGATAAAAGTCCTTTTTTGACCCTCCGGCCGTAAAACTCGATTTCTCGGCCTTGGTCGGGAATACGACAATCGGATAAAAAAATACATTATTTGGTCATGGGCGAAATATTGATCTCCAACGAGTATGATTGTTACCCTCACTTTGTTCGGGCGACAAACTTCACAATCGTAAAAGATCGATAATTGCGCCCTTGGCACATAATGTACTATTACAACAATCCGTGGTATACATGATTTCTGTAACAATTCTTTTATTTTTAAATACACCGCATTGGACGATCAGGAGTTTTCAAAAATTTGCAGAATAAAATCCCTATATCTGACTTAAAAGTACCAGAAAATGTTTCTTAAGTCCCCGGGCGCGAAGTTTGATTTCGCGCCCTAGTGTAAAATCATCAGGCACGAACTGTCGAGCACCACGCACTTATCGCTTTAAAACAACATCGTATGATGTTCTAAATATTGATATCCGATTAGTGTGATTGTTGACATAACTTTAACATTCATCGGAATTCGATAAATGCACCCTAATTCGTACATAATGGGATATTACCAATAGTAAATACATTGTTGGGATGTTTAACATTATTGACAAAGACTATGAAGAAATTACGGTACTTGACTTAGATAGTATTATTTCAATTCAATACACCACCATTATAAAAAATATAACTTTATGCCCTTAATAGATTCTTTCCTACATTTTTCATTGTTGTGAAAAAAAGGACAAACAAGATTCCACATTTTTGAATATTATTAATTCCATTCGTAATTATTTACATTATATTAAGCCATTAAGTCCGGGGATGCACATTTGTAGTTCATTTTCGTCCTTCGTTCTCAATAGGAAATAAGGTTAATATTGACTTGAAAATGACTAATTTTTTCAAAAACCAATGTGGCCATTTATAAATAAAAAACTTTGGTGAGTTTTAAATGTGAACAAAATTTATGAACATCATCTAGAAATTTTTCTTTTCGGCCTGAATCATCCTAACCTCTTCAAAACGGCAATATGTCAAAAAAATAAACCTAATTTTATCAATTATGAACTTTATTGATGAAATTCATAGCGGTTCCGGTACGACTAACAAAATTTCAGGGTTAATTATATCACTAGAGATACGAATTTCGTCGATAAAGTTCATAATTGTTCAAATCAACATTATTTTGTATACAACATGCTTCAATGCATCTGTTGAAATTTTTTTTCGTTAAATTTTCATTAAATTTTATGCATTTTTTAGCAAACAAAAACTTACTTCTTTTTGCACTTTTTAGGTACAAAAATTCTAGTGAAATAATTAAAATTAAAAATAAACGATTATACCCATGAAAGACAAAACATTAAAACACTCGCTCAAATATTATTTGTCAGCATTTTATTAATGGAATATGTGTGGAAATCTCGTATACATCACTTTTCAGTAAGCCTGTTAAAAACGTAAATCATTTCCTAACATTACATCGGATATGAAGGATCGGGTCAAAATTATTCTTTAAGCTGTCTAAACGAGAATACGAAATTATACTGTTGGAAGAAGTAACTGGATTTTAAGTACTTAAGTATATTGGTAATGAAAAAATGATGCATTTCAAACTTTACACTGAGTTGTTTCACGAAGCATGAAATTACGCGCTGCGAGTACTACTGAAATTTTTACGAAGCTTTCGTGCTAATTGAATTAGCAGTTCTTTGATCTGCGAAATGCATTTACGCGGAGCTGTCTAAACCAATCGAAAATGTTGCTACATTTTGAGCTGCTGAAAATACAATAAAGAATACTGGCGCTGATTCCTGTCCGGAAAGATTCAGATTGTAAACGTAAAACGAAAATCTCCTCTAAAGGACCAAATTTGAATAATTCAGACGAACGTTTTTTCAACATCCAAATACACTTTAATCAATCATTGTTATCAAGAAATAATATTTTGAATATATTATCTGTAATAATAAAAAACAATTTATTCGATTTTTTTATTACATTAAACGGGCGGGGGAGGCCTTGATACAAAAATGACGGATAGCTACATTAATTTAATTTAGAAAACACAGGAATCGTTCTGAATTAAATACATATAAATTTTACCTTCTATAATAAAACTTACGAGTTTGCAATTTAAAACATCCAATAGACTGACAGTCAGGCAATTGCGAAGGAACCCTGTTCTACACATGACGCAAACGATCGACGGATGAATATAAACCATAGTTCATATTTATTAAACGGCTCTAAAATGATTCTGGTGTCGAAGTTGTACAAAATAATGTCGTCACAATCAAGCCAATTATGAGCAATTTTAAAAGCAAACAGTTGATCATAAAATTCGTGAAGCTGTCGTATGCAAAATAAATTAAAAGATCTCATAATTGGTTTGTAATTATGATCAACATAGCTCATAGTGTTGTCGGTTTTAGAAGAAATATAGCTTAATAATTTATGTTGAACAGATTCCAACTGATTAAACATAACTTGAGCGTGTGGAGACCATATAACTGATGCGAAAGTAAAAATGGGAGGAACTAATGTCTTATAGAGCTCATCATTTCAGCTTTAATAAAATCAATATTAAGCCCAATTAAGCGTAAAGTGAGTATAACAATATTGTTACATGTTTGGAAAATGAAAGAAATTTGTCAGAAAGAATACCTAAATAAGAGAGGAAGTCGACCCGATTCAAATGGATACCGTTAAGAGTATAATTATACTTAAAAAACGTTTTACCCATATAAAAGGATAATTAATGACATTTTTTAATAGTAAGAGGTAAATCATTTTCGAGAGACCATTTGTAAATATTGTCAACATCCATTTGAAATTTGAAAGCATCTAACGGACTTTTATACAGGATAGTATAAAAAAGGTTAATATCGTCTGCATAAATTAAGCATTTGACGATTTGAATATTTTTCAATATTACAGATGGTTAATTAAAGAAACGGATTGACATTATACAGGGTCTACTGAAATATCGTAACTCAGTTCTTGGACACCCTGTATATTAAATTAATAACCTTTCGATAAATTTAAAAAACATACAGAATTTGAATCGAGCTCTTAATACGATACAGCAATTCAACATAAACACAGTTTTAATCGTTTTCAAAGTAGTTTTTTAATTTACTTGCAAAAATTTTACTCGTGATGAAGGTCCTGCATTATTTCGGTAAAACAATTATAAGATTGCACCATTTAAATCATGTTAGGCAATATTTAGTTAAGAAGTCGTATAGTGATTTCCTTACTAACAGTTTTCCAATTAATTTTATTTTGGATTACTTTTTTCATAAAATTACATTTTCCTGCAAAATTGTATCTGAGAGTTTTCAAAGTCAGTTTCCGAAAATTCAAGATAGTAGATGGCGGTATTGAATTTTCCAGTAAATATGTGTTCAGGGGTTTTTGGGTCGCTGATTACGAATCTAAAGTGAGCGTTTCAAAATTCGGAATGGCGTATTAAAATTGGCGGACATCAGTATAAACAAATGAGTGAATTTTAATAAAAAAATGATATTTCAGAATTTTTAATAAGGATTTTATTTATCCGGTTTACCATTTAATAAAATAATTTTTTTTATAATGGAATGCAAAGAAAACGTAATAAAGTAACAACAGTAAACAAAAATTCGGATGTAAATGGAAGTTAGGAGCCTCTCCGTAGCACTTATGTTTTCAGGTAGAGGTAAAATTAGATTTAAAATTCATTCACCATTTTGAATCTACTGCCTTGATTTTTTGAACGGAGACTTCCGAATCGATATCAGCGACCTTAAAAACCCCCAGATACCAAATTTGCAAGAAAATCCATTACTTTCTTTCAAAATTCGTCCGCTTTTAAAATGATAAATTTATGCTTATGTTTTCCAACTTTTATACTAATTTAAGTGATAATAATAATCCTTACCAATCCTGACCAGAAAATAAAAATACAAAATAAGCGCCCGTGTACAAGGCCAAAAGACGAACAACAGCTTAAAGACGCTGTTTTGTAGACTGAGCTTTAATATTAATAAATTTAGTTATAAATGACCATTTATAAACCGATATTTTTTAAATATAAGTATCTGACAAATTCTATCCTAATCGTTCAAAACCTAAGCATTAATTTGCTTTTTATTAAACGTCGCTTTTTGATCATTTCTTTACAAGTTATTAATAAAACTCTTTGAACGACTATAAGCGGCTTTGTTTACATGAAGTTTCATATTTCAAAAGTTTCTATACAATATAATTGTACTTGATTATGAATTTGACCTTAAGTTATAACATCACTATGGCACACTTTACAAATTTTATATAACGTTGTAACAGAAAGAGATGTTGAAAATTCAAAATGGCGAATAATGATCGACTAAAGTATTAAAAATGAGTTGCTCTATCGAGATAAAACTCCACATTATTTTCTGAGCACGATTTCGAAAACTTAAAATATGAAATACAAATTAGACACCCGAAATGTTAACAGTTACTTTATCTGTATGGATCTGCATGACCTCAAATGTCGTAAAATTCAATTCATTTAAACATTGAAGAACATTCCAAGAAGAATTTCTATAATATTCCACAAATAATCATGAATAGCTCAAGAAAATGTTTGAACCACCAGAAAGTAGAAAGTGAGGAAGTATAAGAAATATTTAGTCTTTTATTTTATATCGTATTTTCGGCAATATGTGAAAAATCCTGACACTAGCGAAAGTTTCAGTACCCGTTGCTGGATATCCATGCATTTAGCATACTCGGTTAGTGTACGATATTGTAACCAACGATAATTAATGGTCCAAGCCCTTATTGACATCAAGATGCTGTTTGCACGCGATTATTTCTTAGGGAGTTTGGAAATTTTCATTCCTGCTGAACTTGTGGTCATTCTACCTGAACTTTTATTTGAATTGCACGATCAACACTCTGTATACAAATATCAGATGATCGTCATCGTGGATATGGCAAAAAACTATGTACTCCGCTTGTATTAACGCGGAAGAGTTTCCTCAATATTAATTTTTTTAATTTGAAATTTCTATTTGCTAAATTTATTGAAATATAATACGTAAGGTGATGCTATAATAGCTCAAAAGGTTAGCGTCTTGATCAAAAGCCTTGAAAATGTAGCGTTGCAAAATAACTGTTGTGTATAGTGCATTGCGCTACTTTTTTCCGTCTCAAAAGGAGATCAAAAAGGTGACGCAGTAAAATCACGTATAACAGATATGCAGAATGCGGTGAAGCCACGTCTCTATAGTCTGGATCCGTCAGACGAAGCTACTGCAACAGGACTTGGTCGTTTCTGTAAAAAATAGCTAGGTATACTTTGGGAATGCTGGAATAAGTGCTCCTTAACGTCCGCGGACGAGGCATCGAAGACAAACGCCCCGAAAGCCTCGGGTAGCACGAGGGATTTGGTGGTGTTACGCAAAGTTTTGCAAGCAGCCTTTTGGCTTGGAGGCGAAAGCACCGAATTCCATGGTAAACGGTTCAGTCAATGAATAAATAGGAAACGTGGGTAAACTTGGATGCTTAGTCTTCTTCTTTCTCTTTTGCCGCTTATTTTTTTTTCCTCGGCGACGGTGAGAAGCAACGGCTTCCATTGCGAGGACGAAAAAAGCCACGAGTAACCAGGTGCACCTGTCACGTCGAAAGTAAAATTTACCTCCTTTTTTCTTCGCGAAGCGCCTGTATGAATAGATTTTTCCAGTGCTCGCAGCATCGTAATGTGGTATTACGTCTGCTGGAGCTAAATTTCTTATAAGATTTGTGATTATATTTTATTTTCTACGTGTTTCATTTATATTCTTACATATGTGCAGAAACTATATAAGCGCGCAATTACATAATGGATGAGGGTGTACTTAACGACTTACGTCGTAAAATAGATAATCGAATTTCATAGATCTTAAACAATATGCATGGACGTCTAATATGTTATTACATATAAATTCACCTAATGTTATTTTAATCTGTATAATTGTTTTAATCCAAACTCAAAGAACGTGAATTTTTTTATTTTTTTTTAATTACAAAGTGCAATATTAATATTGTTTGTAAGAGTTTTGAAATCCTTTGTTGAAGTCGTCTAATATACATATTAAAATGCAATAAACTAATTATAATCCACCCTTGCTGTATCGATGTGGGCTGTTACTACTTATAAGGGACCATCCTAAAATAACACTGGCACTTTTATGGGGATCTAGTACAAGCGGAAGATCTAGTGAAACTGAGCAAAATGGTATGGTATAATTTCGCCAAAACCCCCAAAATCGCATATTATGGCTAAAAAAACATTTTTAGGCAGGATCGTGTAACACATCACTCATTACTACCCTAATTTTTATTCAATTTACAACTTTTTATTTTTTAATTTGATTGTCAAAAAGCTCGCTTTTCAGACTATCTACACCTTAGATAGATGAAATGAAAAAACTGACGAAACTACAGTTGAAAGTATCTGTGATTTTTTAAAATTTTTTTCATTTATTTCAATTTTAGCGACCATTTTACAATACTATTTTTGTTGAAAAAGTATGGACAAAAATGAACGGAGATATGCAATTTTTTAAATTTTAGAAAGTTTTCGCCAAATTTACATCATGCATATCTAACCTAGAATTAGCATCACGGAGCGTCGCGAAGAACGAAAATGATAACAACCTTTAAAATATAACAAAAATACAAAATGTATAATTTTGCATTTGTATATTATAATTCTTTATTGTTCAGAACAATACAATGGAAAAAAATAAAACAAAATGAAAAATAAAATAATGGCTGTTTTATTTAAATATAGGTGCTTCAACGATTCCGGCTGTATATCACCTGTTGTACGTGTCAACGACCAGCAGTAATCAGCAAGCATGTTGATTGAGCTCTTCCCTTGGAAACGTTCTTCATTAGTTTTTATTTCTAAAATATTTCGCCTTGCTGGCCTCATTTGGTCCAGCGATTTTTAGAGGTGCTATATTCGAGATAAAAAATTTGTTATTCCCATCAACCACAGCTTTATTATTTTCCAGCTTTAAGTAAGGGGCCTGATCCATAAACAAACCACGTATAAAGCAAAACTTATTGTGATTATCACACATTTTTATTGCAATTTAATCTAATTATTGAAACTTTAAATAAAGCAGCGTATTAAGAAACAAATTTCTTTTTGTTATGAAGGTACAGAGTGTAGGCACCCTGTTAATGATTTGGTTATTAAAAATTTCCACAATTGAATAATATTGTAAAATGACCGTTGAAGTTGACAAAAGTGAACAAAATTTTAAAAATCATAGATACTTTCAACTGTTGTTTCGTCAGTTTTCATTTCATCAAAATAAGGTTTGAACAGTCTGATAAATGAGCTTTTTGGCAATAAAATTGAAAAAAAAGTAATCAATCAAATAAAAATGTGGATAGTTATGAGTGATTTTTCACACAAACCTGCCTAAAATTGGTTTTTTAGCCATAAAATGAGATTTTGGGGGTTTTTGGGAAATTGTATCATACCAAATTGCTCAGTTTCACTAAATCTACAACTTGTCGTAAGTCGCTATAAAATTGCCTCCCGATTTTTTCATTTTGTAACACTGTGTAATGTAAGTAGTAATGGTCTGCATCTATGCTTGGAACAAAACTCGGTATGGACTGTTACTACTTCAATTATTTTGTTTTAGCTACGATGTAGAGGAGACTGTGAACAAAATATCTCTGAAATTAATATACAACCGTTATATTTCGTTATCCATAGTTTTGCCATTGTATCCTCCCGTTTCATATTTAGAGGCACTATATTTCGGCTTTTATTAGGTCACTGATACATTACAGTTTAATGTTTTTTAACCACTTGGATTACAGTTGTTTGAATATCCAGAATAATAAAACGAAATTATAGAATTTGGTGTGCCAATAAACAATTGCATATGTATAGAATTTTTGTTTTATTTTAACTTAATTATGCCATGAAAACGAAAACTAGATTTTATGTAGTGACTTGTCTGTTTTCTTCCTATTATATTCACTTTAATTAATAATAGTAATTTCTGTATGTACAACAGGTACTATGAGCAATTAAAAAATTGGGCATATACTAATAACATTCACTTCCTATGAGTTTGATATTTAGTATGTGCAAATACTGACAAGTTTCATATTTTCAATTAATTTCGTATATGAAATTAAATAGAAAGTTCATTTAGAAAGGAAAGCTACATTAAAATACGGATTAGGGCTGCCCAAGAATACCCAGGAAAAATAAATTTTGTTGAATTTTGAGGTGACCGTCTCCCAGAACCGTAAAACCTGAAACGAATAAGGGATCTTGGTTTTGCTTAGTTTAATCAAATAATATTTAACGGTGTCATGGAGCGTCTGAAGTTCCTTATGTATTTTATACGGTGGAACTGGTATTTTTTCATTACTTCATAACCGAGTAAACAATTTCCATTTTTTTTGTGTTTTACTTATTTTTTTTTACTTACCACAACCATTAAAAATTAATTTATTCAAACTGTTTAAGTAAAGGTTGTTAGAAAAAATTTTTTTGTCATTTATAATTTTGTTAAAATAAACCGTAATTTGTGGCTAGTTGCAATAAAAAATTAACAAAAACCCAAGGATAACACTAAAATAAATCTATACTCCCATTTTTTCGGAATTAAAACGTATCTTGCTGTCCACATTAACTATTAAGAATCAATTATCAAAAAGTTACCGCAACAATTTTTCTCACTTTTTAAAGTCAATAGAAAAGATTAATTACAAAAAATAAGAACAGAAAAATCTGGTTTAACGAATAACTTTTTTTTTAACCTTGCGTTGAAATCTTGCTAATCATGCAATGTTATAATATCTGCACTTTATTGCACCTACTTTGCGAAAAATGTTGAAAAACTGATTTTGGTGTATAAATGCCCCACTGATATCGGATTTGTAATCAGTGAGGCACGTGTGATCACCGTAACGAGCTTGAAATAAATATAGACCAAAACTGCAAATTGGTGGCTCTTTTGCCGTGTGCTCAATACCATTTCATGATAAAAAAAAATAATCTTTTCGTTCAATCATAGATAAACTCGATTCCATAAAAATATCAATGAATTTCATAGAAATACGGTTCCACAGAAAAGCTGTATTTCGGTTTATGCTGCTCTATAAAACATAGTTAACGAAGTTTTAATAAATAATTGGCAAGATATCATATTTTGAATATTTTAACAGATGTAATCCATGTTAAAAACAGAAATATTTCAAAAGATTTTTTATTAAACCAATAATTTAAATGTATTTTTCTATATTAAATACACGGAAAACTCCAGAGGCTCGGTGGTCCCATTAAATTTTAACCGTTTAAAAAAAGAAATAAAGCATAAAATGTTTTGTTGCGCTGCCCGAATATAATATATCTGTATTTCAAATAATTAGTATGACTATAGATCCAATCACGGATGCGTCGCTTCATCCCAAGATTTTTGTCATTAAAAGATTTGCTTCATAGACTTAAAAAAACTTTGTATGGTTTGTTGTATACTACAAATGCATTTCTTTTAAAGTTGTATTATGGCTTCACTCATCGTTTTTTACTGGTTTTACATGAAACTTCCAGCTAAAAGTCCAAAATTATTTTCATTTTCATTTTTTGCGTTCACTATATTCCATTAGGAACACATAAAGAATGGCTGTCAGCTGAAGCCGAATGTCCAATATTATTTTTTATTGAAATTTTATTTCTTCATCTCAAAAATAGATTTAGTAAATGTTGATTCTGCTATTTCAGAGTTTTCGGACTCGTCATCAACGACCATAAGAAACCCTCAGTGATATTTGCCAAATTTGCGAATGAGCTTCCATCCCTCATTTAATTTCTCTACATTCCGTTTTTTCTAATTGCATCATTTTTCAACGCAGATGATTTTTAGTAAATTAATGAATTTATCTTAATTTAGAAATTTTAAACTAAGAAATGAATTTATGGTACAGTGGTGTTACATAGATTATAAAATTTGTAAAATCGACACTGAAATAAGCTTGAAAGCGCTTTTTTTTTAATACTGTATTTTTTTAGTGTTTGTTTATTTATAACATTTTTACAACAAATGAAATTTGAATATTAGTGGTATAATATTGTAGTCTACCTTAGTTACTAGAAAAACCAACCAATATTTTTAAATACCTCTAATTTGAATTTTTATAAATCAAATTATCTGGCAGAAAAGGTAGTGTCTCAGAGGGACCGTCGTAATTCAAAGGATTAATTTCTAATCATACAGAAAGTGTAGCACGTCAGATTTCAGCTTTACAACTTTTCAAAAATTTCCAAAAACTATTTTTTGAGTCTTCATCCTTCTTTTCTCGAAAAATGTGAAACGATGGGATATTTTTTATCCTAGATTCATTTTCAGCACAAAAAATCCGAGCGGGAACGATATACCATTCGAGCGAATACAAATTACAATTTACTGTCTTAATCTGAACCGGCGAAAAACTACTAATTGACAGTTCATAGTCGCTAATTCACAAAGCGCAATTGTGATCGTTGTGAATCAGCTATTAGACACTGATTTCAACACCGAACTCCTCTAAATTGGGTGGAAAATCATTGAAATAAAATCACATGTCTGCTGCTTCAAAACAATGCCTATTCACTGATCGATCCAGTGAATTTGATGGAAATCACGTGCTCTTTGCTGGAATAAAGTGTTTACTAACAATCACTGGAATCAAACCATATGCTTTGGGCCGGTAATCAGTGGCTTCAGTGGTTAACTGCTGAATTAATCAGTAAATAGACACTGGAAAACAGTGTAAGCTATTTTTCCGGTTAACTGCTGAATTAATCAGTAAATAGTTAACCGGAAAAATAGCTTACATTTCGTAATATTAAATAATAAAAACGAATTTCGTGATCCGGCTGCTGAAATGTAACTGCTAACTACCGTGTTGTATAGTGTAAAATCATCTATTTCAAGAAAATGAAACCTATAAGGTGCAAATATAATTTTGTACACTCTCCGCAAACGATATAGTAGCACTTGCTTGCCATTTTAAAGGTTATGAAAATGTTTAAAAACGATCAATTATGATAAACAGTAGATACATACCTGAAACACATCGCTATTATTCAATTCTTCGGTGGCGTTTCCAGTATCTAGAATTTCGTGCTTGCATGGGCATCTTGTGGAACTCAAGTGCTATTATGAAAACACAAAAAACAAAACCGAACATTTATTTACCTTTCTTAAGTTCCTTTTTAAAGTTCCCTTTATAAAAACGGCTTAGCCCAGAAAAACCTACTCGAATTCGAGGAATAAAGTTCTTGCAGACTTAAAATCTACATTATTGAAATTGTATATGGGTCATTCTATGTAAAATTTACAATCCAAATTTTTTTTTCAATGGAATATTTTTTTTCTTGTTTTTGACAAAAAAAATAAAATATACGTGTTTTTCTATTTGAATATGATTTTCAATATATTCGAGATATGATTTTTAAGAAAAGTTTTTAAGAAAAGAAAAAAGTACGTTTTTGAAATGCCCATAACTCGAAAAGTATTCATTGTACAAAAAATGTTACAAAGAATGAAAGTTTCCTATTGATTTATAATTTATGTAGAAATCCAAAAAAAAATGTTAATTGTTTTTTAATCCACAAGTTTGACAATTTTTATAAACTAGTTAGATTATATCATATTTGGGTATTTTTTTTTTACTATTTTACACTGAAAATGCGTATTAAAGTCCGTAGAAGATACTGTAAAAATTTCGGAATGGACCGTTCATAACTTGTCGAGATATAAATAATTGTTTATAATTTTGAGTAGACATCACGCAATTTAATTTCAATCACTAATTATATGAACCATCACTATTAACTTATCAACTAAGAAAGGATGCGAAATGTAAGAAAAATCGCTCTCTAAACAATAACAAGCTTTAACAGGTTCAAGGGCGTATAGACAGAGCGCTCGGAGCTAAAAGTGTGCACGGCTCAATATAAACAATTATTTTTATCTCGACGAGTTATCAGCGGTCCATTCTGAAAATTTTACAGTACCTTCTACGGACATTAATACGCATTTTCAGTGTAAAATAGTAAAAAAAAACACACCCAAATATGATATAATCTAATTTGTTTATAAAAATTGTCAAACTTATGGATTAAAAAACAATTAACATTTTTTTTTTCGGTTTCGGCGTAAATTATAAATCAATAGGAAACTTTCATTTCTTGTAATATTTTTTGTACAATGAATACTTTTCGGGTTATGGGCATTTCAAAAACGTACTTTTTTCTGTACTTAAAAACTTTGAAAAATCATATCTCGAAAATATTGAATATCATATTCAAATAAAGAAAACACGTATATTTTATTTTTTTGTCAAAAACAAGAAAAAAAATATTCCGTTGAAAACAAAATTTGGATTGTAAATTTTACATGGAATGACCCATATAGATGTTCAGTTTTATGTAGGATGAAAAGCAAATCACTGGTTATATTCAGTTATCAGTGTTAAAGGAATGTACAACTGAACAACCAGTGAAATAGTGGGCATTATTGTTGAGTTCTGCACGAGTTTCAGTATATATAATGTTTCGATTGGTTAAGTAGTAAAATCAACTAATTAAACTGAGAAATTGACTGATTTAACAGCGAAATTTGTTTTCGCTGAAGCATTTGTTGATATTTTCACTGATGCAGATTAAGAAAGTACGTTTCAAGGTATAAATCAACTATGTAGCCCCGTTTAACTCCCGTTAAAAATAAATATGGTTAGAAAAGTCGGTAATAGAGGGTTATCTATCGGAACACTTTGTCATTTGATAGTTTTGAACGTCGATAGGGCAATTAAGTATTAATCAGGATAAAGAAAATTTCCTCTCGTTACGGTGCATTCCGGGTCAGAGCTTGGAAGGTCTTTGGTGGAGTCTAAGTAAATAAGCGATCTGGTAAATGCTTTACGGTGGCATTTTCATTGAGTTATTACTCACGATTTCGCCGTATCGTATGTACGGCGAGACATAACGGCCGCCGCTCGTTTAATGGCCGTCGTCTAACCGAAAAATAAGAGACCGGGAAAATCTCCTGCGACAACAGTCCAGATAGACGAAGCCCAAGATGCAAGGGTGAAACGTGCCCTTGGAAATTTTCGTTCGTGCACCCGGTGAAGATCGCGTCCTCGGGTCTTCCGAAACGTCTTCTACCATTAATGGTGCTTACACGGGATATTGTTCGGTGGCTGCCAGGGGCGGTATCGATCAAGATAATAGGACAATAAATATCTGTCGACTGACTGAACGACTTGGTCAAAACTTGCAGTGCCTTGCAATTTTTACCCGATTTCTTCTGGGCTTCCGATAATTGGTATGGTGCACTCCGAGTTCATACTTCCTCATCGAAAATCTGTTGTGGACATCTTGTTACCGTTGACACTAATTTCACACATTCAATGGCAACGAAGATTCTTCGGTTCAACAGCGATATTTTTTCTTAGTGATGATCCTAGGTTTGAACAATGGTTGGAACCCGCGTAAAAATAAAAAAGACTTTAGAAGATCTCAAAAAGATCTTTCTTAAAAATGTCACTATTCAAGATGTATTTGAGAGCTTTTTAAGACTTTCAAACTACTAGTTTATCAAAATCTTTTTGAGATCTTTATGAGATCTTTAAGAAAAATTTATACTGTTTTTTTGAGATCTTTTTAAGACTGTCTTTTCATAGCATGGTTTTATAAAAACACAATTTTTTTAATCTTATAGAGATCTTTTTAATATCTTTTTTTATTATCTTTTTTGGATATAAAGAAAAATATTTGTAATAAAATGCTGAATTCTCTTATTTTTTACCAAAATTAATTATTGAAAATGAATTTTAAAGTAATTAGCTTTTTTACTTACTTTCCGGTCTGATTTCTAAAATTTTACTTTATAATATGGGGTCAATATTTACAACGAATCGAAGATGAGAAATAAACACATAGTAGGCGTTAATACAAGCGATTCATATCATGAAGACAGAAAGTTTCATATTACGAATATTCAATATTTACAACACAAATCGAAGACGAGAGATTTCCAGAGTTAGTTTTCTATGCGCTGACAATATGTTTTATACAATGAAGACAGAGAAATGAAAATTTGTCATCTTTCAGAAAGCATGAAAAACGCCACAATTTTACGTGTCTTAGACAAAAATTTACACATTTTCTTTTACCTATACACATTATATTTTCTGCAATACAACGTATTACAAATAATTAAGTTTACTACAGATATCTTAAGAAAAGTATAATGTATTTATTCCATCTTAATTATTAGGAAATTAAGTTGCTATAGTGTTGCTATTTTCATAATTCACATTAGGGAACCCTTTCAGTTTGTCACCGAATTAACCCATTAATGTCCAAAAGGCACTCTTTGCAGTTCAATTTCAATTAAGTATTTCATATGAAAATCGAACATCAGCAAAATTGAAAGGTATGCATCTACTATGTACTATTTTCAAGGTTGCTTTTTTCAATGGCGTTATCGAAATTGAGCTACCATAATTAGAAAATTAAATATAGCGATTTAAATGTAAAAAAAGGCAAAAAATCGGTTATACTTTTAAATAAAACATTATTTTCTCGTCGAAAGAGTACTTTCGGTCACAAAATTCCTTCACTACAGGTGAATAAAATAGTTGCAGTATTAAGATATATTTTTTAAATATTAAAAAACCATGATCATCACAAAATGGCGACCGCAGTGATAAATTTCTTTTTAAAACTTAATAAATTTTTTTCATGAAAACTGCAAACTCTACGAAAAATGTTGGGAGAATAAACAAGTTTCTTAGAATGTGTTAAAGAATATTCTAAATTTTTTCAGAATGTTATTTTTCGAAAATTAAGAAAATCGAACTTGTGAAAAAAGTCATTGATCACGAAATGACGATGGCAGTGAGTCATTTCTTTTTAAAAGTTTACAAATTTTTTTCATGAAAACTATAAACTTTAAACACAATTTTCTACCAATAAAAATGTCTTAGAATGTATTAAAGAGTGTGCCTACATTTTTTCAGAATATATTGATATCATTTTTTATTTTTTTTTATTTTCGGAGAAACAAAATTTTTTAAAAAGTCTTTAAAAAATTTGAAAAATTTTAGTGTATTCTTTGACAAATTTTAAGATAATTTTATTCTAAGGAAAGTTTGTCCAGAGTCTAGAGTTTTCGACAAAAGCAATTATTATTCTTGAAATCTAGAAATGATTAATAATTTTGTTTCTCAAAAATTATAAACTTTATAGAAGATCTTCAAAACAAATAATAACATTAAAAAAAAATAACAAATTGTATCAACACATTCTGAAAAAATTTAGAATATTCTTTTACACATTCTAATAAACGTGTTTATCCTCCCATCATTTTTCGTAGAGTTTGCAGTTTTCATGAAAACAATTTGTTACGTTTTAAAAAGAAAATTCTCACTGCGCCATTTTGTGATGATGATGGTTTTTTAACATTTAAAAAATATATCTTAATACTGCAACTATTTTCTTCACCTTTAGCTTTACATAATTTGTAATATGGTCCTATAAAGCATTGATTGGTATACATTGACTCATTCGTTCCACCAGCAATAAATTTTGAATTTTTGTGTATCATGAATTTATATTAATATAAAAAATATGGTCAAGCTTATTTTAATATTTTCCAAAATTTTAAATAAGCAGAAATGAAAAATCAATATATATTCATTAACGAACCGAAAAAAAACTTTCTATATTGCAATTTAGCCGAAAGAACGATTCCTCTGTGCTCGATTCTCTCGCATGCATCCTACAGAAAAAAACAGGAAATAACAAAAACTAACTGCATGAGAACATCAAATATGAGTACTTTTTATCAATTTATTAAGTAACGCAAACCGCGTAATATTTTTGCTGCGCAATAAATTGGTGAAAAAACTCTTTTTATTTTATTTTTTTTTCAGTAGACAGTTTTACAAAAATATCCAGGACTTTTTCCAGGGATTTTTCTTTCGTGGGCTCCTTTCGAGAGTTTTTTTTTTCGCAGGCCGCTGTTTTAGTATATAGCATGATTGACATGAAATCTTTTTTCTTCATGTAGTTATTTTTTTCGGGGCATAATCTTATTTATTATCATTAATTTTGTTCTCTTAAGTTCTTATACATGTGTAAATTTAATACATTAATGTCTATTAAATTTTTCAAATCTTTTTTAAGATTGCTGAAAAACTGAATATAAAATTAATCGATCAAACGAACTTACCTGTTGTGCAGTTCGATCGAAATTATTTGAGTCATCTCGTCCGAATAGATCATAAGGTAGTTGTGTATTTTCTGCACAATTTTTCCACAATATTTTAAAAAGAAACAATAGCACGCCGATTCCCGCTCTCATCCTGTCAGCCTCCGTTGCCCTTAGGAACCTTCAATAGTTTAAATTACAAATTGCAATATTGGGGAAATATTTTGTTAAATCTTGGGTCTGGGAGGGAGATGATCTATTCGGACGAGATGACTCAAATAATTTCGATCGAACTTCACAACAGGTAAGTTCGTTTGATCGATTAATTATTTTTCGTCATCTCGTCCTCTAGATCATAAGGTAGATGTTCAAAGTTAATTGCAATTTGATAATAATTCTTATTTTAATGGTAAAATAAAATTATTCAAACAAGATCATTTCTACCTTATATTTAATACATCTTAAGTTTGAATCCAAACAATTTACAACTAGGATTTATTACAGCCATCGCGAAAGTATCCTCATTTTCCTCTATTATAAAAACGCGCAAATACATTTGAATTTTGTGACCAACCGGCTGTTTTACGTATTGTTTCAATACTAACACCCGATCTATACGCAGCCGATGTTGAAGAATGTCGAGTGCTATGCCCAGTGTATATAGAGGTATCAATTCCGCTTAATTCTAAATTTTTTTTTTTGATCCATTTACCTAATGTTTGAGTTGTAACAATACCATGTGGTTTTCGAAAAGATATAAACAAGGAATTTCTACTTTCTTCTAAATTCCTTAAATTTGACGTAACTGAAATATAAGTTTGAAGAATTGAAGCTACACAAAGATCAGGTTGATTTCGAAAAAATGGAATTATTAAACATGGTTGTTCTTTATTTAATTTTGAAGTTTTAAGCGTTCTGATATTTTTATTTCAATTTTTTCCGACAATACTTGTATGTTTTCTAAATAAATTTTCGATATAGTTTGCATTCTTTGACCCGTTGATAATGCTATTAAAGTAACAAGTTTTAAAGTTAATTTTTCAAGCGAAAGGCTCTCGTGAGGAAACAATGTCTTTAGATAAATTAAAACTGGGGACGGATCCCACGTACAATTGTACTTTGGCCTTGGAGGTTTTAAAATAGACATTCCCTTAAATAATCTTTTAATTATAAGGTCAGTCCCTATTTCGTGATCGTCGATTAAAGATATCGCAGATCGATATGAGTTAATGGTACCATATGCACCAACTTCTTTAAAATTATCCGTTAAAAATATAATTATATGTTTAATATTAGCGCTGAATGGGCATAATTTGTTATTAGTGCAATATTGCCACCACAACCGGATGGGTTTTTCGTATTGTTTTAAAGTAGATTCAGATAATGAAGCAAACATTATAGAAATCGCATTGATTGGGATACCCTTTCTTTTGAACGCTTCCCCGATAACTGTCCTGCTACCAGGGTAAGAGTTTTCCACAATGGATGTTCTTGTCTGAAAGGAGATGTAAGTAAGTTGATTTTCGGACGTAAAATGATTGGTTCAGAAATCAATAACTTGATAAACAAGGGATACCATGTTTGCGTAGGCCACAGGGGTATTATTAAAACTCCTAATGCTTCGTCTGTTATTATTTTTTGTATGCATTGTAAAATTACTGAGAATGGTGGAAAGGCATAAAAGTATAATTTTGACCATGAAACTGTAAACGCATCTATAGCACATGAATTTGGATCTGCATGCCAAGAAATGTATTTTGGACATTTGCAATTAATATTTGATGCAAAAAGATCTATATCAAACGTACCAAATTTATCTACAATTGTTAAAAAAACCTGTGAATCTAATTCCCATTCAGTCTCTGGAGATAAAACACGAGATTCTTTATCTGCTATTACATTTTCTTTTGATTTAATATAAGAAGCAAATATCAAAATATTTCGCTTCTCGCACCATTGCCATATATGTTTCGTAATTTCATTTAATTCTGGGAACTTTACACCACCCATGCGATTTATGTACGAAATTGCTACAGTATTATCTATGCGTACTAGAATTTCACAATCTCTAAGATTTGATGCGAAGCAACGCAATGCATAAAAACTAGCCTTTAACTCTACATAATTAATATGGTGTGATTTTTCTTCCAAATTCCACCACCCATGCGTCTTTTGGTCTTCGCAATTCGCGCCCCACCCAGTACGTGAAGCGTCAGAATAAATTTTTATGTTGTAAATGTATTCTCGAATAGGATTATTAACTAACATTATTTTATTAAGCCACCACTTAAGTTCCAGTTTTACACTGTTTGTAATTTCTAAACATTGATCATAATCTCCTTGAGACTTGCAAAGTGCTAAATATTTTTGGCGTTCCATGGATTTCGTATAAAGCCATCCATATTTAACTGCTGGACATACTGACACTATGAAACAAATACATTTTGCAAAATCACGAATTCTACATACCGATTTTAATAAAAATTCATTTACTAATTTTACAATTTTTTGTCTTTTTTCTAACGGAAGTTTTATGTTGTAATCCCTGCTATTAAATATCATTCCAAGGAATTTGCATTCTTGTGAAGGCAATAATTGAGATTTTTCATAATTTAATAAAAAACCTAAAGTTTCTAACAGATTTTTTGTTTTTATAACGTTATCAAAGCATGATTCCATCGTATCACCAATTATCAATATATCGTCTAAATAAATAACAGAAATTAACCCTTTCTTTCGAAGAAAATAAGCGACTGGTTTTAGTAATTTTGTGAATACATATGGAGCTGTACACAAACCAAATGGCAAACAATTAAATTCAAATAAATTATTGTTAAATTCAAAACGCAAATATTTTTTACATTCGTCTGCAATAGGAAGTAGAAAATATGCGTCTTTAAAATCAATTGACGCCATATAATCATTACGCGCAATTAATCTCGAAACTGTTCGGTAATCTTCCATCTTAAAATGAGGTGGATCAATAAATAAATTTAAATTTTTTAAATTTAAAATAAACCGACTTTCGCCATTAGACTTCGGTACAATGAAATAATTCGAAAGAAGTTGTCCGTCGCACGGCTCACATTTTGAAATTGCGCCTTTTATCAAAAGTTGATTTATAGCCATATGAATATTATCAAATTCAGATTTAGATAACACTTTCAGTTTCGGTGTACGATTTTGAAAAACCTTCCGAGCAAAAGGAATTTTATAACCCTGTACCCATTGCAAAATTAATTTATCTTTTGTAAATTCTTTCCAAACTTTAGAAAAGAATTTTAACCTAGACGCCGTCTGCGTACTTACAATTAACGATGATGACGACGGTTCGACTGGACATGTCGCATCTGATTGTGAGTTTGCCCGCCCTGGCGAGAGGAAATTTTCCTCGACGGGCCCTTCCAGTTTAAAGACGACGATTGACCAGAAATGAAACTTCTTGGTGGTCCTCTAAACTGATTATCTCGTTTTTGACTTTTTGCAGCTACATTCGGTTCAGGCTTCGAAATCTCCTTTACTTGATTCTCCATAAGTTTAGCTGCTTTCAGTCGCTCAGAGAAGTCGGTGCCGTACAACAGATTATCCACGGGCAAATCTTCTGAAATGTTTTTGACAATTCTATTGAGGTTAGGTGTAATGAAAGAACGCCTGGTCCTAGAAATATTACGAAAATTGTCAACCACTAAACGACCAGCATCACTAAGATGAGCGATCAACGATTTATTATCTGGATTTGCGGAATTTAATAGTTCAGTTAAAGCGAAACCAATTGCACTTAAAACAGCGCCAAGTTGTTGCTGCGATAAATACTGGAATTTATCTTTTTTCACAGCAATATCAGTCATTGTCCTCTTAATTTCAGGATTAAGAATTGGAGGAGTCCCATCCGGAAAATTTGTAGGCGTTGAATACTTTTGTAGAAGTTGTTCCTTGACGTCCCTTGGAAGACCCTGCTTAATAATTTCAGACCATCTGACTGCAAGTTCTTGATGGATATCTTTTGCCTGCGATTTATTTTTATTTGGATCTGGACCTAAAATCTGAAGTAAATCTTCAGAAAGACCTGGAATGTCATCGGTAACTTTACCAACATCTTCATCTTGCGTTACATCCTTGGCCAAATTAACGTCGTTCATGATTCAGATGAAGATGAATACTTCGCTCTGTGTAAATTAAAAATGACAATTTGCACGATTTTCTCAAGATTCGTCGTGTCTCTCGGACAGCGATCAAACCGTTAAAATCAATGCATTCGTATAATGGAAACTTACCGGCCATAATTTGACGTATCTCGCAGATATCGTTCACAATAATCTAGCCGATCATTAGAAGAAATGACACTTCGAGATCGCACAGTTATCGGGCTCCTGTGTCTTTCTAACTTTCGCTCTAACCTCCTAATTTTTCTCCGTATTTCAGAATTAGATCGACTACGAGTTCTCCTCTTGTGGCGATAACTTCTATTTCTTGAACGACTACGATGTCGGCCCATTATTTTTTGGTTAAACAGATGTGGCTCCAATCGCACAAAAATACACAATGAAGGTTCCTAAGCGCAACGGAGGCTGACAGGATGAGAGCGGGAATCGGCGTGCTATTGTTTCTTTTTAAAATATTGTGGAAAAATTGTGCAGAAAATACACAACTACCTTATGATCTAGAGGACGAGATGACGAAAAATAATTTATGAAAATTTGGGGCTGATTTTAAAAGCAGTGAAATTATATTCACATTCAAAATTAATAATCGTTTCTGTAAAATCTACAGAAAATGTATTAAAATCAGTAACAGTGTATTAATGTTAAAATACTAGTTCCTTCTTAATATATAAATATTCAAAATTTGTAAATTTCTGTCACTTGTTCAGAAAAACAATGCATACGTACTATTTTTAATATAAATTGTATTAAATTTAATTCTTACTTTTAAAAATTGATGAACTGCTATTAATGTTAATACGCATTTAACGATGTACATGAAAACTTATTTTCAAGTACTCCATTTCTAAACAAAATTATTTTGTAATATATATGTCATGAGATATTCCTATGTAAAATAGACTATAGTTTATTTCAGTCGTTAAATGGTGAAATACGATAATTGTTTAGTGAATGCGAGCACTATTATGGGCACAGTATAATGTATTTATAGAATCACAAGTTTGTGCTGATGTTATGCAGAACAACTCGTAAAAGATTTATGATATTTTATATATATTTCATTATGTCTAAGGAATTGTTTACCGAAGCAATAATAGCAACGCGTATTATCATTTGTGAAAACTTAAATATTGCATTTATTTCATAATATATAATTTGCTGCAAATCTATATTTAAGATGAGAATTAAAATTACAAGGTATATATGATCCTATATACAGAAGCTAAAGGTAAAAAGAGTACAAGGCATTATTTTCGTATCACTTCTATTAGTCCACCATATTTATTAAGAGTACGGAATTAGTCTCACAATTTTGTTATTACGGATTCGAAATTTTTTTCCTAAAAAATGTTATTAAAAAACAAAACGTTTTGGCGTGACTATTTTAGCGTGGCTAAATTGGAGCCAGGACGTTTTGGTTCCACCGTTTCGGAGACGGGAGTTTTGACTCCGCCGTTTTGGCGCCAGACTATTTGACCCTGGTTTTTGTCACGAGATTCATTTTGAATAAAAATTCGTATAGTAAAATGGGGGAAGCGAAGAAATGGCAACGTCACGAAACTAACTTACTACCCTTAATAATGCCTACGAGCTCCCCAGTAGATATCTCTTAACGTGGGCCACGGGTGGAAAACTCGCATGGGCCACGCTATAATTGTAATGTTTTGCCCGGAATCAGCGCTATATCTGCATGTAGGGCCCATGCATGGCGCTCGCATGGCCCATAATAGTTGTTGAACATAACCTCATTCTGCACTGTTGATAAACAAGAAATTATGATATGATTTAGGATTTCTTTCCTGAGATGCGCCATGGAAGCGCCTCGCAAGCGCCATATGTGCAGACCTAGCGCTGCCGGGCAAAACGTTACAATTCTAGCATGGCCCATGCGAGTTTGCCACGGGATGATCATGCGTGGGGCGTTTCTGGTTCCTTACCAAGGTTATGGATGCCATAAAACTCAGCTGAGCTAACCAGTTAGAACTCCGCCTACCCTTAATAATGCCTATACGCAAATGGGTGCCCTAAATCTAATCTAACCAGTCAGAACTCTGCATATACCTAATCATACCTCAAAGCATATGCGTGACCTAAAAGTAACCTAACCTAACCAGTCAGAATTCCGCCTACACGTCATAATGCTTAAAAGAATATGACTGCATAGGGAAATTCTGACGAGGAAATAACTTCCAGGAAACGTCTAGGAAATAAAGTCCGGTCAATATAAATACGGGGTGTCTCATCAGCTTTACTCAAATATTGTAAAATTTACATTGTACAGGTCTGGTAATATTTGAGAAAGAATGTGGGGGATCAGCTCTGCATGATATTACGTCCCAGGGAGTCAGAGTATTGTTATAAAATTGATAGTACGATTGGGTTATTATTTACATGAACGATTTTTTTTAGGTCATAAAACTTAATTTTGAAGGTGTGTGAGAGAGTTATACTATACCATTTTCTTAGGGTGATTTGATCTATGACTTGTGCTAAGTCCTTAAAAAAGTACCTGTGGTTTTTTATTTTTTATATCAAAATTTTCATCATAGGAATCTCGAAATAATTTAATCTCACCAAACTATCCATAATGATATCTGAAAAAAAGCTGCAGACATTTTACAATATCTGATGATACGCATCGCTATGGCTAGAAAAGTAAACAATGCCACGGCTAAGTGGAACGGTAGAATAGCTATGCAATAAAGGCTCGAAAAGTTCTTTTTCGGTGTCTTTATGTCGTTTTAATTTTCACCTGCGATTGCGGCGAAACGTAAGGAAGGCGAAAAGGAATTGCGTGAAACTTTACGCGGGTTAATGTGTAAATACGAGAAAGCGGCGCACACATTCGTTCATGTACCTACACACAGTTATGGCCATATATACGTTAACTCATGAAAAGAAAAATATATACATATACACATGGAAACTTATTTTGCCCCTGCATAAAGTATAAAAGCCACGAACGGGCCGCAGCCTCAAGCAACCGGAGTCGTAGCTGAGCGTGAGCTAACTATTAAAAGTTGCAAATTGCTGCAGATACGCTGCAGGCCCAACGCGCATTGCCCGTGTCTCGTCCTATCCCAACTTACATACTTACTGACTTTACTTAGTCAGTCGTTTAATCGTCCATTCCACCTGTCCCTACTTCTTCCTTCATTGTCTTTTCCTTATATATTTTAACTTATTCGTTACCTTTGTGTCTAAGAATGCACTTTCTTTAGAAAGACAGCGGCAAAACCATTTTAAGTCAAGTTGCATTTTCTTAAAATAAGCAACCATGTCTACTTTACTACTGATATTTAAAGAATCCGTAAGCATTTTCACCTTCAGTGTGACCTTCAGGTGATATTGAAATGACCTTTGAAGGCGTGGTGGTAGTTACAATACAGTTCTGTGCCCCATTTAAAAAACCAATTGGACCTTGACATGAGATTCGTAGGCTTGCCCAGGTTTAATATAAGTCGGGATTAAAATCTTCTTCACCAAAATTCTTTCCCAAAAATTTATTTTGCCGAATCCGTACTTTTGGATCACCCTGTGTAACCAATCGTCTGTAAGATGGAGGTTGAGTTATCACTTACATTATTTGCTGCTCTTGTGTACTTTAAATCAACAAGTGTAAAATCTCTACGTCGACTTTTATTTAATAAACCAATTTGGTCCAGTCGCCATTTTCATCGCTGAATTAGCATGACTCCGAGAGAGATAACCAAGCTCCGATATCGAAGACAAAAAACTGTTGCTTATTTCGACACGAAACAACATACTGTTTGGACAGACCTTTATTTTTTTGTAATTGAGCTATATGAAACTCTTCATGGGATTATGTAGCGTCATAAATAAATTAATGGTACATCTTGGTATTGCACTTGTTTATATTTTGGTATTTCTAAATTTCGTATTCCTAATTCTCTAATTTACAATCTTTGAGAAATCGTAATAAAGTTTTACATAATGATAGCCTGCCTTCGTATATTAACAGTCTCGCTGTCAGTAATAAAAAGATCCTGCGTTTGTTTGATTCTTTAACAAACGAATTTGTACAGACATAAACATATAGATTTTTTATTGCATCACTTGAGAAAATTAACCCCATATGCCAAATATCCTAAACAAATCGAATAAAGACGTAATAAAAAGTAATCGTAACTGGTGTTTTGTATTTACTACATAATCACACTTTTAAGTTACTTCTGCATCATGTGTCGTTAATATAGCAACAAAAAATTATTTGATGTAGGCTAGAGTATGAAATTATCGCTGTTGAATCATTGCAACAAAAGAACTGAATTTATGGCTACATATTTGTTATTTTAACACAATTAAAATGATCCTTTAGGAATCTGCCTTCTCGTAATTGGGAAGTTTTTGTGTAATACCAGATCCCTAACGACGAACGCATCAACAGCTATGCATACGTTTACACAGCCCGTCATTATAATTCGGCTCAATTATCGTCATGTTATGCCTTTACTAATGGCTAGCTGCGGTTTAGTCGTTCGTACCTGAGGGCCTGGAATTGGGCCGAATGACAAAGGAATAGAAACGATATGCGCGTTGACGATGATAACCGTATCATTAAATAACTTTAATGATCGATGCTCTTTAGGGAGACGGGTTTTGCGTTGATCCCGTGCGGAAATTTGACTTTTATTACGCGGAACAGATGCGCGAATTGTTACTAGTACTATTTTGTATAAATATACACATTTATTATCTCGTCTAAAGAGAAAAACCTTGAGATAACCATTAATTGGATAGTTATTATCTTTTATTTCATTTTAAACTCTTGTGTTGTTCCAGCAACTTATCGTCGATAGCTAACTTTGCTATTTTTAATACAACAAAGTCTGAAAAACTTTTTCCATAAATTTTCATAGGTTACTTTGGAAAAAGAAATTTCTTTACTTGTAAAATATATGAAAATAGAGATTGTGAAGTTGCTATTTATGAATAATAAATATAATACATCTGTCTAGATCGTAATTTGAAAACCCGCATAATTAGATTGGGTAGAGGAAACCGGGACTGTATGTATAGGTGGACTGTGAGTCCACAAGGTATCCATCACGGAAATGAATCAATATACAAATTCAGATAATGTCCATTTTATTAATTTATTAATGTACTTATTTTACTTCGAAAAATTAAAACGACACTGTGACCATTGGAAACTGCGAATGTCTATTCCATTGGCATTTTTTACCGTTAATGAAATTCATGCCACACCTGTACTTTAGCGCAAAATTTAATATACATTAATATTTAATGAGCTTTCGTGTACATTAATTATAAGATTCGCAACTTAATTGCGTCCCATACATATTTGATGCCTTAATCCTTTTCGTCCGAAAGGTACGAAATTCGGAAGGAATTTTTAGTGTCGTAGCTTTGTTTTCGTCACACCAGCATGAAAAGTCCATCTTTCCGCGCGGAAAGAGGGGCGGAAAGTGCCCGATTGCTGCTCGGTCTGATAAAGATGAACGTCAAATAATTTTTTTAACACAGTGTGCGTAAAATTCGATTTTACGCTTTTTTGGCAGTGCGTAAAATGCTTCATTATGATACACTGTGCGTCAAAACGAATTTTACACACTACGTAAAATACCACTTTTCGATACAATTGTCGCAAATGAGAAATACAAATGTTTCAGATTTTTTTAAATCAGGCATTTTTTTGAGATTTATTATTTATTTATCAAATCTAATTTTCTAATATTTATAATTATACTATGAAATAGATTTCTATACAATGTTATTATTGTTTTGAAACGAACTCCGTATAGTGGTGTTATTGTTTTCATTTTCGTAGACTCTCGAATTTCTCAGTAACTGGGCCTTTGTTGTAAACAATAATACACGAATCTCAGTGTACGTTTTGCAGTTACAGATTGACCGATACAGATCAAGATTGAATTTTTAGATAAATTTTTATTATGTATATCATTATAATTTGGCATCTCGTCTTATCGGGGGGGCTTCGCCCCCCCGAACCCCTCCTTTCCGCCCCCAAACGAACGGCAAACGCGAATACATGCACCTGACAAATATTGTATATATTTATTGGTTGCATTAATACTCGGCGTCCATGGAGCCTGTCGAAGAGAAGAGTTGTACAACCTAACAATGGAAAATGTAAAAATAATCGAAAATTTTTATTTTTTGTGGTGGTAGAGGGTCGATTGATGTCCGAATTTTCCACACCCTGCATAAAAAAACAATGTATGCAACGCGGGTGTACGTTTGTCGCACTCGTGCGATCGGCCGCAAGTCGAGTGTCCGCCTTCGGCGGGCACTCGACTGCGTCGATCACACTCGGTGCGTAAAATCGCATTTTACACCCTAGTTGCATAAATATACTTTCCGCCCGGTAACGTCATTTAGCCGGTGAGAAAATGTTTTTTTCCTCTCGCTTACAATCTGTTGACAGTCTTTCATCGAAAAACAATCTTTCATGATGTGAAGATCATTGACTAGATACGTAATATACTATTTAAACGTCGTTAACATAAATTAGCCCAAATTAATAGTCTTGGATCCAATAGGACAATAATGACCATTGCAAAAGACAATAGTCACCTCTTTATAATAAAGAATTTTGTCGACCGTAGTATTTAATTTATTATAAAATATTCGTGAATAAACGGTTGGCTACAGTGACCGTTTATTCACGAATATTTTATAATAAGTCACCTCTTTATGCTCAATCCTTTCATCCCCCGTCTGGTTGTTTGCAAAAACAGAAATGACGGCTTCAGTTTGGCGACTGCAAGTAATTTTGCATTTTTTCCATTTTACCCATATTTTGTCTGATTTTTATTGAATGTTCTGCTATTATTACGTATCTTTGAAATTAAAAATGACCGTATATATTAGTAGACAATCAATCAACGATTTCTAACCTAAAAATTGAATGCAGCACAAAATATTTATGAAAGCGTAATAAGCTTTTATTATTACTCAGTTTTTATTTCAATTTTTCGAATTTTTCAAAAATAAATAAATTGTGACATTGCTTTCTGAAAAAAATTGAGGGTATTCTTCGACTTATTCTAGAACATAATTCTTTTTATAACATTTTCTTTAAAGTCCGTAGTTTTCAACCAAAACAATGGTTAATTTTTTAAAAGGAATTTGTAAATGAACTGGGCATTTTGAAACTGATATCGAAAATTTCAAATATATACCAGTCTATCTTTTAAGTATAAGTATCGAATCTTGCAATATGGGTTAGGTCACTCAAAGCAAGATATTGTATTGAAAACTCGATATTTGTAAAAAAATGTGCCCTAAAATATCATGTTTGTCTACTCTATATGTGAAAATCATATATAAATTTCAATTTTTTAAAAATTTCTTACTACCATTCGAAAGAGCGACCTCGAAAATCGTAAAATCTTATAGTTTTTATTTTTTTCGAAATTTATATCATATTGAAAATAAATGTTGAAGTTGCAGTAAACTTGCTGTGCATTTGGGCATTAATGGGTTAATGTTTTCATATATGATCATTTCGTAATACGTTTCTTTAAAGAATATTAAAATTAACAAGTTTAGTGTGTATTTTTCATTAACTAAATAACTACATATATTACACATATCTTACAAACAAACAAAATATTCGAGACACTGATTGTGTAATTTATTACACAAGTTTACATAAAAATACGTCTTTTTCTTAAAAAAGACATTTATGAATCAACGTTAGTTTAATTTTTATACAAACACGGTTAACTTAGTATTGTTTAACGTTATCACAAAAATGATATGTATTTAAAACAGTCGGATGACTTTTTTTACACACTTTTCTGGTTCTGCCGACATGTTTGTCACCCAATTACGTTAATGAACTACTTTGGATTTCCCGTCACAGGTATATTATTCCCAACATAAACATAAATTGCAGTGCGAAACACATTTATCGACAGAGGTAAACATAAGGTTTGCCTCTACTACTAATATTGACAAATACATTTAATTACAAGAGTGTTCATGCTATAGAGTGTTACGCTACAGTTTCATAATATACTACGAATTAAACACTTTTATCAAAAAATAATTTAAACATTTTTATCCAATAAATCTGGTACATACAATAGTGGCAATTGAAAAATAATGATAATAATAATAATCACATCATATCGAAAACGTTCTTCTCGTAATGTTTACAATACCTTTATAAAGTCGGTTTACTGTGTCGATTTTACTTCTCCTCGTCTTGCATGTCATTAAAAATAATTAGTCCGATTCTGCAAAAATAGCAACCCAGGAATATATTCCGCATTTATATATCTACGTATCAGAGATTTTAATGTATATAGAAAAAAAAGAAACAGTTGATTTTATTATCGAAATAGTAGGGTTTGGCATAACTCCGTTTTTAGTTTATTTCACTGTAGTACTATTACCGAGTTAGTAGTTCCTGCTCTTTAATTGTGTCCAGGTACAAAATTGCCAAGTAGTTATAAATTAAAATTATGATCCTTCCATTTTTTAAATATGGTTACTTAAACAAAAAAAAAACAAAAACTCCCTCTACGATGAAAAATGAAATTTTTGTGTGCATATCTTTATTAGTGTGGCTGTGTGGTTTTAGCTATAGCCAAGACCGCTTTTTCATAAAAAATTCGAATTAAACAAAAAATTAGCTTAAAAAATCAATTGTTTTTTAAATGAAAAATAGGATTGAAAGGGTTGGTTTTTTTCAAAAGTTTAGTGCCGGATTCTGAAAGAGCATACTTGGAAGTACCCTCCTACAAATGTTAAGATTTTTTTAAGAATAAATAACAAAGTTTTCCGTGCTTAAAATTGACGGACAAAAACGGACAAATTGTATGAATAAGGGTTAAATTTGTTCGAAATTCTCACCCTTACAGAACGAGGAAAAATTGAGGTTCATGCATCGATAACGTTGGCAATCTAGTATTTACATTTATAACTGTATGCCTAGTAGATTTACATAAGCAACTTTAACCGGAATGTATCCAACCAGAAATGGAGGCACACATGTTTATGGTCAATATTTTCCGGTTACACTACACCAGAATCACTGATTAACAATCAGAAAGTTTTTAACTAAACGTATCTAATATTTTTTAACTTGAGTATATAATTCCAGCTACTATCCTGACCACAAGTGAAAAAGCGCCCTGGAATACAGCTGCATTTATAAATGGTCTCTTGGATAATGATCTCTTAATCTGAATTGGTGAGAAAATTTCGCCAGATATGTCAGCGAAAATAATTTTCGCTATTAAATTAGTCACATATTTCAGTGTTTAACTAGTTGATTTCACTGCTTAATCAGTAGAAATATTGTATTTTCTGAAACTCCTGCAGAACTCAACCCTAATCCCCACTATTTCACTGGTTCTTCAGTTGTACATTCTTTTAAAACCAATCACTGAATATAACCAGTGATTTGCATTTCATCCTACATAAAACAGAAGATTTTAAGGCTGCAAGAACTTTATTCCTCGTTCTATGTTATTTTTTGGGTTTTCATAATCGCATTTAAGTTCCTCAAGTTGCCCATGCAAGCACGACATTCTAAATGCTGGAGACGCCACTGAAAAATTGAATAATGGTAATGCTATTCTTGATTGGTCTCGTAGAAATGACTTAAGTTTACATGCTGATAAAACCCAAGCCATTATATTTGACAGTCCCCATAATTTAACCAAATTGAGGACTTATCCAGTTGCTCCTATTATCATCGACGGTAAAATTGTTCCATTTTCATTTGAATTGGTGTTTGGATCATGGTATAATAAACGATTACATACATACATACATAATAGCGATCTGTTTCAGATATGGATCTAATGATTATCATAATTGTTCGTTTTTAACCATTTTTAAAACCTTTAAAATTGTATGCAGGTGCTACTATATAGATTGAGGGGAGTGTACAAAGTTATATTTGCACCTTAAAGGTTTCATTTTCTTGAAATAGATGATTTTGCACTATACAACACGGAAGTTAGTAATTACATTTCGGCAGTCAGATCACGAAATTCGTTTTTATTATTTAATATTGAGAAATGTAAGCTATTTTTCCGATTAACTGTTGAATTAATAGACACTGTTTTTCAGTGCAAACGTTGTGATTGCCGGCACAAAGTATATGGTTTCATTCCAGTGATTTTAGTGAAATTCGCCTAATCTATCAGTTAGTAAACACTATATTCCAGAAAAAAGCATATGATTTCATTCCACTGATATCATTCAAATTCACTATTATTATTGTCAAGTTTACAATTATTTTGATTCGGCAGAAATGTGATTTCATTTAAATAATTTTTCAGCCAATTTAAAAGAGTTCGCTCTTGAAATCAGTGTATAATGGCTGATTCAAATGCTCCTTGTGAATTAGCGACTATGAACTGTCAATTAGTAGTTTTTCGTTGGTTCAGATTAAGAGAGTGTAGTTTTACAGACTTCAACTTATTTTTGCGAGAATGGCTGATTTCAATCTTGAA
This sequence comes from Trichopria drosophilae, assembly GCA_030407085.1. Taxonomy (NCBI): domain Eukaryota; kingdom Metazoa; phylum Arthropoda; class Insecta; order Hymenoptera; family Diapriidae; genus Trichopria; species Trichopria drosophilae. The sequence goes on along the minus strand of CM059587.1, from coordinate 16,065,631 downwards.
CCATATCAAAATCCGTCAGTTTTTGATTATAATCTAACATTCTTGTAAAGAAGCTCAAAAATAATTTTGCCGTGAGATCGTTTATTACTTATGAATACAGACTTATATGATCTCTTTCCAATGATTCGGTCAAAATTTCCGCGTTAAAAATCCGTATCTCGCGTACGTAAATAAAAAACGAGATAAAAATTCGCTGGTCCGAAAATAGCGTTACGTGCCGTACATTAAATGAAACGCGCGATGAAAATATGACTCTGTATTTTTCCCGGCAAATCGCCGTACGGCTGATAAACGTCACGCTGTCAACTGTGGACCATTGGTCAACTTTTACTCCATCATAGTCCAAATTTAGTTGAATTTCTGATCAACGTTTAAAGACAATCCTGGATTGAGTAAGACAGCTTTTAGTCGACTATTCCAGAATAGGAAAAAAACGAGAGGTTCTAAGGGGAACAAAACCCATGTTACCATAGTTGACTGGACGTCGACTATAACTGACCGGGCAGTCATCTGTAGTCATCTAAAGTCACCAGACAGTCAACTAAACTAGTCGAAAAAAGTAAACTTTTAATGCCGACGTTGCAGTTGACTTTCAATAATCGACTCACAGTCGACTATCAGTCAACTATGTGGAGTAGTTTGACCACCACATATTTTCGTAGACATTCCGTTATATTTTTCTCGCTTGAATGTTAATGTCAGAATATCTTCAGTTCTGCAATATAACACTTGGTGTCGCGACTATTCAACACATAACTTTTCAACTGAAGTATGTTTTCACCACAAGATTATTTCATCATAAATATTTCAACACACAAACATTTCATCATAAAATTTTCCAACAAATGTCCATTTCAACATGATATATTAACCATCTTAACAAAATAGATTAAGTTAGGTTAGACTAAGTCAGTTTAGGTTATGTTAGGTTAGGTTAGATGTTTGTGTTAGTTTGCGTGTACAATATATAATTGTTATTTTGAATTATTTTATTTGAATTCATTGGTTTTGGTTCGTGTTGAAATAATTACGTTGATAAGTCGTATGTTGAATTTCTGTGATGAAAAGTCCTATGTTTAAAAGTGGTGTGTTGTATGGTCGTAGAACAGACGAATAAAAATTGTTTATAAATTTAGTCAAGTGTTCCAGGAAGATACGCAACCTCAGTCTCTAACTTCCGAACGGCTTCTGTTGAATATTTCAGTAAACAGATTTTTTCATGCTCATTTTCACATATTTCGTCCTTCATAATAAGAAATTTCGAAATATCTCGAATATAATGATATTAATCGGTGAAATTGAATGTGAGCCAGCACATCATGAATAACTACAAACATTGACGTAGTATGTGTTGAAATATATAATTTAATTCCATTTAATCCTACCTTTCAAATTACATTCAATTCAACATTTGTTCGTTCGTTGACCGTTTATTTTTTCAATAATCCACGCAATGATTTGTTTATCAGTTGGTTCGTCGTCCCATCCCTTTCCAATACCATGAATAGTTGACCAATAAAACATCTCTTGACGTTTTTAATTTTCATGCACTCGTATTCGTTGTTCATTATTTCATTATTTTTGAAATTATTTTTTTGAGAGATTTATCGCCATACCAGATGAGAAATAAATGATTTGTTTGCTTAATTATGAGCTGTTCGCTAGAAATATTTAAAACATATCGAAAGGACGAGATTGGTCTTTTTTTTACAACGTCCACGCGTATAATGGTTGCCGGCGAAAATGATTAATATTACTTAAGATTTTCTTTTCTTTGCAGCTAGTAGTTTAGCCATTTATTTAGATCAATTATCATCAAACTATTAACAAAAATTAGCATGTACACCAAACAAAAATATTATTTGACTACTGTTAATTAATTTTTCTGAACTTCAAGATTTGATCTTTACTGGAAGGGCGTAAAATATATATTTATAATTGTATGAAAAGTTACGTACAATAAAAGTAATGAAAATTATTTCAAAGATTCTAATACGTATATTAGAAACACGCTCGAAATATTCAAGTTCACATTTTACATCTTTGCGAAAATCATTCCTAAATATTGATTTGGTCGCGAAATTCCCAAAGGACTCTGGTCCAGGAAGCTAGTACCCTGTTGGGCACTTCATCCGATTGGCGTCAAATTTAGAAGACCCTTGGGCTTGAGGGTGGACAATTTATATGCTCAGATAAAGTTAGACATTCTAGAACGTTTTGTATGTAGTTGTAAAAAGGTATATACGATACAATATACCATTGAACAGATATTTATATGAAATAGGATGTGATTTAGCAACATTTTTTCTAAGGTTGTTTTAAATATTTGTAAATTAAAATCATTCAAATTGTAATGAACTTACAACACTGTAAAATTAACCAAAATATCATTTTTTGTTTCAGGAGATGAAAGTTAATTGGTCGACATCACCTGGTAACCAACCAAAACAGGATACTAGTAGTAAGTATAACTTTAAGGTTTATAATACTGATAAATGAAAATAATATCATGTACAATTTAAATAATGCAGATATATAATATATATATATAAGTACAGAATGAGGTGTATAATATAAAATCATTACCTCAAAATATTGTAAGAATAAATGAAAATTGGACTGCAAGAGGGTATGCAATAATCAAAATTAAATCAATATTTTATGCTATCAAAAAGGGAGAAATAATTTTGGAAATTTTTTAATGTCACTTATTTTTTCATTGACGTACAATAATATAAACAAAAATATAACAATAGTTTAGGCCATATAGTGGAAAATGCCATGAACCTTTTTTGAAGTTACAATATAGTATTTGTTATTAAACCTAACGTTACGAAAGTTACAGAGTAATTAAATATTATGAAGTGTCAAATTAAGTGTATTTAAAATAAGAAATAAATATCATTTTAAATGTAACAGTCATTTTATCTGTAGACAAAACATTTTTCTCTTGTTTATCAATATACGCTTTTAAATTTCTTTCGTTTCGCGGTCATAATATGGCAATCATTAAACTCAGTATAGTATACATCATTGTATTCGTCTATTTTTATTACATATTTAACTTTTCCTATAAATTTTGAGTAATGTCAATAATTCGTACAATTGTAATATTCCATTTTTTAACAGCATATTTTATGGATTCAAAAGATCTACTAATGTATGGAATATTCATGAAAAATAGTACGTTATTATTGTCGATATTATCATGTTTATTATATGAGCGAATTCGTTGGTTTGTTTATTGCGCCTTTAGAGACATTTTTATCTATTTCCAAATTTTTGTCTCGAAATTCTATGTTACTATATTTTATTGATCTTCCAACTGGATTTGAAATTATGGCTCCATTTTATTAGTATGAATGATATGCATCGAAGTTGAGAAATCTCATGAAATATGTTCGTTTACAAAATTACCAATTAATGGGTCATTTATTTTTATAGACATAGCGAAATATAAAAATATCCAAGAATTAGGAATTAGCAATATAGGAGATGCAGGAAATCCATAGGTCTGTGAAAAGCTTGTTTAAAAAAAGGGTCGTTGAACTGAAAATATATATTGTCAGAAATGCATTGTCATAAAGAAATTATACGTTTAAAAGGCCATCAAGTGTAATAATAGTAGTTGGTTTCATATGTGCATAAATAATACTGTTCTTAACGCAGTTTGATGGAACATTAGTGAATAATGTTTCGACATCAAACGAGATTCAAACATTATATTTCGACACTATTATTTCTTTGAGTAAAAAGTGTATTTGGGAACTATACTTTTTATGTGAAATGCTTTTTTGGCACTTATCTGAATAATATTGGATACAAAACTAACAACATGCTATGTTACAGTAACTAATTAATATGAAAGAAATAACCCCAGACCATGGCATACTAAAATACAGTAATCTCGGAACTCACATATATATATATATAATAACCACGTTTTTATGTGGAAATATATAACAATTGTACACATTGAGAATAATTACTTTCTACATATCTGATGAATAATCGAAATTACAAACATTTTTTGGTCAAAATTTCCGAACAAGAAAAATCATTTTTCGAAAAGTAATTTCAGTGATGAAACTTGATCGAAAAAGCAACGACAATTTAATCGTCCAAATGCAAAATATGACATTCTCTTATCGACGTCGTTCTTTATCTGAAAATGATCTAGAAATAGAAACAAATAAGAGTAATTTAAAGTTACGAAATTGAAACGAAAAGTTTGGTAGGTTGACATTATTTAATAATATGATATTCTCTAATTTTTTATTGATAGACAATAAAAAGTTAACAATATATTTCTATGGTCAAATTCAGAAATCTATTAAATTCTTAGTATATAATTTAAGTCATTTAGGATGGAATTTCTCGGCCGTTTTATAAATAATAATTGATAAGTATTGATATGTATCTTAGTATATAATTTAAGTGTCCAAAAGTTTTCTTGAACCAAACACTTCATAGAAAAATATAGGGCGAAGATGTATTTTACATTAGATTTTAATAAATCAAAATTTGGGAATAATGTTTTAGAATAATCAAAGTAAATACCAATTTATACCAAAAAGTTAAAAATGCTTTCGCCATACTAGAACTGTAATTTTGAGTGTTGTAATTATAATTTTGGACTCGTAACCAGCGGCTCCAAAAATCTCTAGATACCAATTTATATGAAAATCCAACCATGGGGAAAATGCATTATGCATTCGAAACTACTACTTCTGGGAAAAGTCTGGGAAAACAGAGAGTTAACAACTTTTTTTGTAATAAAAATGTTCATTCGTCATGATAATATGTGTTTAAATTTACTAAACAGGCCATATTTGAAAGCAATATAAATTGAATTGCAGATGTGTAGTGAGAAAAGTCCAATTTTTTAATCGTCATGTTTTTATTTCAAACGTTTCAAATATCCATAGCATTCGTTAATGTTTAAGACATGCCTTATGCTGCACTTTTTATATAAGAATGCCTGAAACTGCCATTTCCAAAAAAATAGTATCACAGGTACATAATTCAATGTAATTTTTGTCTCATGTATATCATATTCACGGCAAATATATTTTACATTAAACAACATAAAGGATTACATTAAGGACACAGCAATTACTAAGTATCATTTACGCTCTCGACGGTTTTGGGTTTATCATATAATATAAACAGAATATGCACTGTTTGTAGTAATATTGGCTTTCATTTTGAATACAAACAATAGAAAACAACTGAAATTTAATTTGTTTGTAAAAAAATGAAGCCATTCAAAGCATGAATCATGTCCCATGAATATTAAAAGTTTCGTGGATTTTTCCATATATCCATATACGACTCTGCATTATTTAATAAAAGAATATCAATATTGAATGTAACTAGCTCATCGTTGGTTACTTTTGTTGCAATATGATGAATTTTTAACTCCCAAAGATATCCTCTTTCAAAACAAATAAATTTAAATGAAAATAATGTTATTAAATTATAACAATAATGCGTTTTTAAATATTTAAAATTGATTCTATTCAACCCATTACATTCATATAAAAAGGTCGAATAGGACTCAACATCACATATAATTTATAAGTCCAAATTTACTTGATAATGTATCAATCAATAGGCATAAATTTTTATATTTGTGCTTTTTGTACTTCAAAACACTCTCAGTATAAACAATGAATTTTTCATATTATTCGGCATTTTTTTCTTCAAAATGGTTCTCTGCATTTAAAAGCACTCTTTCCATACAGATAGCTAATGTCCATAATGGATGTTTTAATAGTTTCAGAGAACATGCCGAGCAAATAAACGGCCCATATAATTTTATACGTTATTAACTATTGATTATTATATATGTTCGTGGTCCATTAAATCTCTATTTTCCGCAAAATAGCGTCATCATTCTATAATAATAAATTCACGATAGATTATATGTATATTTCATGTATATTCATGTATATGTTTTCGTTTCTATTAATAAATATGCTTGATGAAATTCATTTCAGTCACATTACTGTTTAATGTACTTTTATTTACATTAACAATTTTCAATAACTAGAATTTAATTAAATATTAGTTTGAATATATATCGTTATTATATTTGAATTTCGTTTAACAGGACATGTAAAATGGTGTAGCGGAGTTTCAATTTTAATTATCGATGTAATTACCATTGTTATTTAATATTTTATAAATTGCAGAAACAGAAAATTTCTAAATAATTTTTTAGTGACAAATTCAAGCATTTTCTATCATCTGCAAAAATATAAATAGTATTTTCTACATTCAGAAATTATTAATAAAATTTCAATAAATACAGAAAAGGAAAATTATTTTATTGGTTGAATATTTTCGGTCAATTTTCAAAGTTGTGATAGAAAGTGTATATATAGGTATATATATTATAATGAACTAAATGACTGCATTCACTGCAGACAATTTGGCATTTCGTGTACCCTAAGAGTATTTAATAAATTAGAGTCACTGGATAATATTAAGAAGATAATATTAAGGACTCAAATTCTTATCTATCGTCTTCATGGTACAGACAATAGTAAATTAACTGTTTACAATACTGCTAAAATGAATTTGACACAGAAAAAACACGTTCAGCTAATCGAATATCTTTTTGTTAATTAAAAAAAAATTGTGGTTGTTTCTACAAAATATTCTATTTCTTGAGTTTCCTGAAACTGACGATAAGAACATGGTTCACTCAAACGTACATCAATGGTGAAAAATTTGCTATACAAATCTTAAACTTAATTTTTCTATCGACCAAAAAAATCGAATATTACCTAAAATTATATTCATAGTAGTATTTTATATTTAAGTTTACATTTTACTCTTTCGTAAAATGGTTAGAACTAAATGGCGTACACTAAGTACTCAATAATTTTATAGGTAGTATATCTCTACAAAATCTACAACCCAACAAATAATTCCAATTAATATTAAATTTACAAAGTTTTAATGCGTTAAATTAAAAAAATTCAGAAAGTTACTGAACAATATCGCATACAAAAAGGGACATATTTAGACGGATGGGCGGACAAGATCATAGATAGAATATTTTTTCCATTTTTTGGTGATCCTCAGAGTCTAAATTGTCAACATTTGATGGCCAAACTAGTAGTAATTTTTGTTTATCTAAGTATTTTGTTTTGAAATTACCATTTTCATAATGAATGCAAATTACCAGAAGTACATATTTAAATATTAATAAATAAAAGAAATACAAACTGATTTCATAACTGAATAATAAAAATAATGAGAAGCTGCTTACTGACAATTAATTATCACCATGTGAAATTATTTCGTAGTCGAATGCATCCGTCACAATGTATGCATAACCGATAACGTTAATTTCCACGAGGAATATATATATAACAAATATTTATGATATTTTTACTTACATCAGAACTGATCAACATTATACAATAACGTAAGTTTCGGGTAATCTGTTAACGAAAATTACATATACTCGAATTGTGTTGAAATATAACGAAAATAATGTGGTAATTATTTTTATACCTGTATATAATTTAATCGAAAAGAAAATCTACAATTACCTGAGCCTTAATCCTATTTTAAATATTCGAATTAAATCAGTGTTGAACATCCGGACCAATTTCCGTATTTAATCGTGACGACATATGTTTATTCGTTAACGAGTAAATGCGTAATCTTTTTAATCGACGATCGTCTTTGAACTAAGTAAGGTGGCCTTGTTTTCGAATCTTGTCAGATCGATCATTTTCAGGAATACAAGAATCTGCCATACTTGAGAGAGGTAAGTTAATTATAAATATTTAAATTTTTATAAAGCTACCCAGGGCTTTCATCATAACTGTAATTCATTATTTCTTAAGTAAATATACACATTTTCGATTTAGTAAAAAGTTTTTAATTGGATGTCTTCCTACTTTTCCGCACGGTATCTGAAAAGTGGAAAATGACAGCTGTCATAATTATCGGGGATAAAACGAAAAATTTTTGTTTCGTTATATTAAACATGCTAAATTAATATTCCATATTTTTTTGAATTTATAAGATTTAACGCAAATGAAAGGTGATTTAAAATAGCAAAATATTATATCGCTAATCCGACTATACGCATTAACATTTCGAAGCTCAAAAGCGTCTTTTTAGCGATTCATGAAACATACACTTTAAGCAATTGCATTATGAAATATTTAATGCATAAATCTGATATTCTTACGGTTCGAAGCAAGTTTTTAGTGAAAACTCATATAAAACATTGCCACAAAAATAGAGAAACCCATTCCAAAATATATAGAAAATTTATTAAAATATAAAAAATAATAGGTCCTCAGTGAATTTGGCTGGAGAAAAATGATAAACAACAAATTCTAAAAGGGAATAATACCATATTTCCGTGGCATTGAAGCATATTAATTTATTTATTTCAGGCCTAGGTATCTCCTTTTATTTACATCAGCGGAGGTAATAAATGCTAATATTCTACTTATTCTTACTGTTGCGTGGATTTATCTGTTAATCTTAAAAATAATCATTGATTTCCATTAACTTCGAGGTGACAGTAAATAAAAAACGACTAATTACGGATATGATGAATTTAATCACACTTGGAATGGCTAAAGACAAGTATTGAATCGCAATAAAGTTCTTTTTAACACTCCGGGAGTAGAACTCGATTTTGCGCCCTGCAGTGAAATCATCGGGCGCGAATTATCGAGCCCCATGCCCGTCGTATCAAGAAATATCGTATATAACATAGGCGAAATATTTATCTCCTATGAGTGTGATTGTAACCCTCGCTTCGCTCGTACTAAAAACTTCGCACTAGTTGAATACCGATAATTGCGCCCTTGTTACATAATATACTGTTTGAAAGATCTAAGCAAAATTACTTGTGTAAAAATAAACAAGAGAAATGGGTTAAGATTAATGATTTTGGGAGGCTTTTCTTCTATTCATACTACTCAATCTTAGCGACTGATCATTTTATATCCTCCTTAAAAATGGGCGAATTATTTTGAAGCTTTTTTTCCTAGGGACAAATTTTTCGTAGGGCAAAAGTCGTATTTTTATCATTTTTTTAATTCCTTCGACCTACGTTATATGTTTTATTAATTTTATGGGTGCCATCATTTTCCAAATCATATAACAATAATGAAAATACTTAGGAACGAAAAGAAATCACTATTTAGTCGCATTTGCATTTTTGTTTAGTTTCACTTGTGTATAAAATATTTCAAGGCCAATGGACCTTATCATGATTCATAATAATCTTTTTGATACTTTTTTTACGGACTGATCTCTGCACTTTACGGACTAAAAACAGTCGGTAAAGTGCCTACTTTTGTGAACAGTGTATCAAAAAATAGTGTTCGCTCCTCGGCCGTAAAACTGAACTTTACGGCCTAGGACCGAAAAGTACTATTTTCTTATATAACGGAAAACTTAAAAATATTGAATAGTTACATTTAATCGCTAAAGTTGGAAGAAAAGCAAGTAAAAAAATTTCATTTGAAAAGCAATATTGTGCAAATTACTATAAAAATTACTAATATTTCACTCTTTAAAGAAACTAATAAAATATTTTGATTTAATACTCATTCCTACATTATATCTAGGAACACTATTCCAACGTTGAATTTATAATGAACAGACGGATGTTTGCATTCATATTCCTTCTTGGATTTGGTGGTATTATTGATGCACAAATTTACAACTGCATGTGCATAGGTTATTATGCATGTAATACAAATTTTACTGTGAAGGCGAATGAAAGGTATACGATTCAGGCCAATCATACGTATGACTGCAGCAGGTGAGTAAATTGTTTACTTACATCTCAGAATCAGAAATTTATGCACTCAAGATATTATAAAAACAGTAAAGCAAACATGTTTAAAGTTATAACTTTCAATCTTCAATTAAGGTGACTAACTTGGAAACGAATAACATGACAATTGTCTTCGATATTAAATGAAAATTTTATTGTTGTTATTGTATTGAAAATAGGGAGTGAATAACGTCAGAATTCTTTTTTGTATATTGAGCTATCTAATGTTTTATATAACTTCTCGATTACGTATTTATAAATTATCGACTATTTGCTGCTTCTGTGCATATAAAAAATTATATTTAAATTTTATATTTTTAAATGTCTTGGTTTTATTCGCAGATTATTGTAAGCAATGATTTTCTACCATATTTTAAAAACTACAGTAATCCCTCCCTTAAGTTGTCTTCCCTTAAGTCATATACCCCTCTAACGTATATATTTTTTCCCCTTCCTCTAAGTCATATTTTTTCTTTGAGAGATTCTCTCATCATTCGTTGGTTAAAAGGCTAGTTCTGTACCATTGTATGTCTGTGTGTGTGCGTGCATGTGACAAGTAAAAATTCAAGTGGCGGGAGGTGAGGGGAAATATGACTTAAGAAGGCGCCGCCATCTTGTTTGCCTCAAGCATATGACTTAAGAGGGGGACTACTGTACGCTACAATATTATTAAATTCTTATTCAAATGATTTCAATATTATAATTTAATGCAAATATTGGTATAAAATAAATATATAGAATAATTTATATCCATTAAATAGTCACTCTTCATTATATATTTTGAAAATTTGCATTTGAGATTTTAAAATTATTTTAAAGTTAAATTACATTTATTCCAACGTTTCAAAATGAGAACTTAACAAACAAATATTTTAATTTATGAGTAAATTTTCTTTACTCTGTTAGGATTCTGAATAATTGAATGTGTAGAAATCATTGAAATGAGGCAAACAATTTTACTTCAATTTCGATTTCCGCTCATGAAAGACCGAAAATATTTTGAAATTTAGGACGCAATATCGACGCCGTATTGACCTACATTATTTAAATGTTTGTATTTTTTAACAATTTGTATAATCTATATAGCTCACTCATCTGACTTTTATTGTTATTCAACGGCTCTCATAACTTTCCATAACGTATAAATGTCTGTATGCTTCATCGTGCATATGGGGCTTTATTTTACTAGTTTGAGTTATCAGTTTATTGCATGATTTTCCAAAGTCATTGATGTTGAAAACTGATTAAATCACAACAATCTAAACCTTAGAGAACGACCAAATTGCCGTTACCCGTTGGACGTGTGTTGTGACTCGCCAGGGATTCCGCGTCAACCATGCAACGTTGTAATACCGACGGTATCACCGACGAAGGTGGTTAGGGTTACACCACCGTTAAATTTCGTTCGTCCACGTATGACCACTGCCAGTACCGAATCACCGAATAAGCTCCAATGCGTTTGCGTGAACTACTACGCTTGTGACGTCCGAAATAATTTGAATACGAGTGAGACATATACGATGCGAGAAACTTTGACCTACGATGCCAACAGGTAAACATTTTATTTCAAGAAACATTACATAGGACAATAAAGTGATTTATCTTGAAATAAAGAACTTGAAATCAATGAAAGCTTTTTGGCCATTTACAATAATTAACTGATTTTCTATAATAATTATTGTAATTTAGTCAGGAACGACCAATTTGCAACGAGGTGCTGGACGTGTGCTGCAATCTGCCAAGGACGATTAATCCAGGGACTACAGCCAGACCGCGGCCGATACCTTCAACTACACAGCGTTCGATTATTCCAGTTACTACGAAAGGTCCAATGACTGATCCCATCATATTCACAGAGCCTACGAAACTCATAGGTTCTGATGGCCTTACTACCGGTATAACGCGCCCCGGAAATCCATTCCTATCAGGAGTTTCCTTGCCGATAATCGGTATTCATCCTACACGTGCTCCAAATCCGTTCCTGCCATTGACTGAAAGGCAAGCCGCAAGCACCTCTAGACCGGCAATGACCAACATATTTCTCCGTGACTTATTAAAATGTAGGTCTTCAAAATTCTGTATTAAAGATAATATTAACATACCGATAATACGCTTCGTCGGTGTTGCACCGACTGAACCGCCGCCATTAATCCCAATGTTCGATACTAACACTGATCGCTCTGTTGACTTTGTTGTTTTATCTCAGCCAGAAACTGAAATCGAATCCTCGAACAGCCTGATTGGTGGGAGCTTCAGATTATCTTTGGGCTAATACCTAGCTTACTAGAGCCTGACTACAATTCGAATTTTGTAACGTTTGACGCTTGGTCGAAACCGGATCGCAAATTAACCCCGTGGATTTGAACGAAGTGATCCAAATAATGCATGTCATGCAATTTTGAAAACAAGTGGCACCTACCAGCATCTACGACAACTGCAAATAATGCTAGTAAAACACATTTGCGAATAATGGTCGTGTAGTTAATTAATTAATATTTCATGTTGTACAAATGATCAGTTATAACAATGTCACTCAACACAACCAAAAATCATCTATGAGAGTTCTTATGAACTTACGAAGTAAATTACAAAATTATCAGGTAGTGTTGGATCACTAAGTTACACATTTTTTTTTTAACAAAAACTTTGGGTTCGAACTTCACAAGGATACAGAATTTTGATTAATGTTGCATTGTTTTCATTTACTTTTTTGTAATTTTGTAGAGATCTCGCCCTGTTTCATTGGTTTGATCGTTGCGGATTCCCAAATTTATATTTTAATTTAAATTTGTGAAATTAACCAAACTTTTCAGAATCTTCTTTGCATACTTTTGTAGCCAAATCAGACATTTATTTGCGAAAAGCATGTTGGAACTGTGTGGTAAGCTATAAATCAATATACTGCCACCTTTTTTCAAAATTCGTTGTTACGTAAAGAGAGTAAATGTTCAAACTTTATATTAAATTTAAATGCAGTACTTGTATTATATATGTACATAGGAATAAATTATTGTTGACAAAAAATGCAATCTTGCAGGAAAATTCATATGCAATATGATTTCTCCATAACTGACAATCATTATTACCTTACAAACTCTAACGGTGCGGTATGACTTGATTATGGCGGCATAAATTGGTTAGGAGAGAAAATTCTATTTTTCCCAGGGTACCTCTACATATGCTACGAATTCCAGAAAGAAAAATAAAATAGAGGAATACATTCAAAGTAACTATTTTGCAGTAACACGTGCAGCCGTTTCTTATTCTTTACGTCGATCGTTTGCATATAAGGGCGCTGTAGCATGTGTGAACTTTTCCCAGCACCCCATCGCATCTGATTCGAACGGCAAGTAAGTCATAACATTTTCAGCGAAAATAACCCAGTGATCTTGAAATGCAACAAAGTAAAGACGAACTACGGGCTGAAGTACTACCGGTTAGAACAAGCGAAAACTTAAATTCGATGAGGAGTTGCAGACCAATTTTCTGGGGACAGCGGCGAGTTGGTTTAAATATGCATAAAGAGGTTAGGTAATGGAAGCTTTTTACAATTCTAATATAATTAGCCACAGTTTATATAATAAACGCTAAAACATTTTAATGTATCACATAAAATATTATAATGAATCGTGAAGCTATTAAAACCTCAAATGATCATTTGCGCGAAAAACGCCAAGAAAGTAACTTTTCCATTGATAAAATGAAATCCACGCCAAGGCCAGATAAATAACTTGCGTCGACTGCTCGATTAAGTCGTTAGAGGAAGAATTATCGAAGTTTCCGATTTTTACAGGCGCGTGCCAGAGTGGTGTAGAAAACGGAAGTGCTAGTAATGTCTGCATCTACCGAAGCTGCCAAACTGCTAGCTTCCGCGAGTGTTACGGTTTTCTTGGCAATTCACCCTCGACGTAAATGTTTCGACCGCGCCAGATATTTCAACTTTGATTAGGTATCGCGACACGGTTTTAATCATCCTACCCGTACAATTTAAAAAAATCGATTAACTGATGTCGCGTGGAAGTAAAACATACAAGCATCAATTTGTCGATGAAATTTAATGAATCAGAGCACAACAAAGATATTATCTAAGTGTCTAGTAATTTTATGAAAATAGATATTGATTCCTTTTATATTTTCTATATCATAAACATCATTACGCTGTTCATAGGTAACGGAGAGCTGGAAGCTCGATTACATACGTAGAATTTAGAATTCAGAAATGGAGGTGGAGCTGGTGATCACTTTGTCCTAAGCTCGAACTAGTTTATCATACCCCTTAAGCCACAGGGACTCTCGAATAGAGTACATCTTGCTCTTATCATAGCATCTAAGTGTGCTGAATATCCAAATTTAGTATAGCACTTTTAAAATTCTGCAGGAATTTTGGTTTCCTTTAAAAGAAGGTTTTTGTAGACTGCTTAAGACCGATTATAATAAAAGAAGCCAACTTAGAACACGGTTCTTAAAAAATATTGATGAATGTCAGGTAAACTTGACAACAAAGGAATCAGCTAACTCGCCACAAGAATATTGTTGAGTATCTAACACTCGGAAGCTTTAGTCGTGCTACAATAACTATTAGCACCCTGATAATCGTAGCACCGTTTTTCCTGCATTATGAATCATACGCTGCTCGGGATACTCGATTCAGTATTTGCGAGGGGCTGCTGGACACAAAGGATCCAGCTTACAAGCCACGAATATACGCGGCTGTTGTAGTATACAAACGTCCATGTGTAGGGTACCACAAACACTGAAACACCTACTAGGGAATATCGGTGTCGGCGGCACTCGCGTATTCCGTTTAGGGCAGGTCGCCCCGCGCGTTTACCATTAGAGCATAAGCCGCTCGCCTTTGCTGTTTGTATACGTCCTAATGCGATCAGTATCGTTTTTAACGAAATACATGGAACGCTCCCTGTGACGCTCCGTCGACGTCATCCCCAGGCAAGATTAACTACGCGCGAACCGAATTTATGTAACGTACGTTCCTACTTATTAATTAATGTTAATGAAAATATGGTCTTGCGACAATTTTTGAGTACTTTCATTTTTGTCTTGTTTCGTTCCTTTAACTCTTTCCTAGCCTAAAATAAAATCTAGAAATATAAATCCAGACTAGATAACGCAACGGAACGGCTAAGATCTCCAACTTAAAGGATAGTTTCAAGACCAAGCTTCCATCAATATTGTACATACAGAATAACAGTCGGAAAACTTCCATTTCAAATATTTCTTACTTCATATTTTCAACGACTTAAATACTGGATCAGATTAGGGGGTTGCAAATCTTCATTGGAGTATATGTAACGCCGATTACGAAAGCTTTTCCAACCAGATGTGCGACAACAGATATCTCGACGCATTATTCGAGGTAGTGGTTTGGGAACTGGAATTACCATTTGGTCTGTGGGGTCATCGATTTAAAAGGACACTCTGTGGATGCGCGGAATGAGTACAGCATGGAAACAGCGCGTAGAAATTTACGTGTATCGTTTTCCACGAAACGAGCATGGTTTATATGTGCTGGCCAGGAATTGCAGAATGCGATCGAGATTGCAGTCGTTCGCAAGTGAGAGGGATTATAGTGAGTGGGAACGAGAGGGGGAGAGGAGATGACACAGGTGTCTCTCGTTCCCTACGAAATGGTACCTTTCAACGCAACCAAAGAGGTGGACCAAGAGAATGGGTTATTCGTCGCGGAACCGGACAAGAGCTGCATCCTCTACTCATGTGGTCGTATACGATGTTGCGTATAAAATGGACGATACGGAGAAATTTATGGCCGAAGATCCATGAAATTGCACCGACCCAAATGGGTCGAAAATAGTCTAACCTACTAAAAGTAGGAATGTTCATCCCAATATCTTCGGGCAAGGTGAAAATATTCGAAAAACTAATAAATTTCAGCATAAAAAAGAAGCATTTTTCTGGCAATTGGTGTCAATTGCGTGAGAAGTAATAGAACACATTACATCTTACATATTTGTACTGTAAATAATAAAAAATAAAGCGCAGACGGTAGTGTGGTAGTAAATAAAAGAAGTTATTTTAGGCAACCAACTTGATCATATCGTATAGAGAAGTGTCGAAAATAATGGCGTCACAATTGTAGCATATTCGTGGCGCATCTAAATCACCATCTCTAGGTGAAAACATGAAATGCGCAACCTCAATACAGACAATGTATAGATCATGAGCGGGTTGGCGTATTCGCCAAAATTGAATTGGCATTAATTATAGCAGCTGGATTGTTAACTTAGATATGTATCCAAGGCGAATGGTTGTAATAAAAATACTTTCACGAGTTACAGAAAGCTTGGGAAACTCTCGATCTGATTCATCTACATAATCTGATCGAAAGCATGCCCAGCCTATTAGCGGCAGTTATTATGGCCACAGGAGATCATAGGCGTTCTAAATTTACCTTTGTTCAACTTATAAACTAGATGGATATCCTGGTGCGAGTAAGGACCAATCTTACGCCCCGATATTTCCAAACTGATTTCTACTAGGAAAGGAGTAATTTTTTCGACATGTGACAAAAGTAAAGTCGGATTGTTCTGAGGAGGTAAAATTTTACCAATTTTAAACTCGAAAAATTACTAAATAGTTAAATAGGCATTCAAGTCTTAGATTCTGGTCGAATATTACATAATTTTGAGTTCCAACAATATTATATAAGTAATCGTTTTCAAATTTATATATTGGATCGAATGGTATTAAATGTCAACTGAAGATATGTCTCCAAAGTTAGAAAACCTTAAACGTCAATGCTAGAGGCTCCATTCAAGGAAATGTAATCATCCGACTTACACGGCTAAAATGATTTTATTTCATATTTTAGTATTTTAATAATTTACTTAATAACATTGTAGACACTTTACTTAAACTATTCGGGAATATTTAAGACGAACAACGAATCGCACGTAAAAAGAAATATTCGTTTTTATCGTGACACGTGCGAGATGTCCGGTTGTTCGTTCCAACTATCGATATATGCTAAATTCTATGTATAAAGTATATACATGAAATTATATATAATTTATAGATAATCTATATAGAACTTTTTTACTTGAGTTGTTAAGAGTCGCAAGCAAGAATATATAACTTAGCTCTTATATTTCAGTAATTCTTTATTCCCTTCAACTAACAAAGGCAGAGTTTCTGAACTCCTGTAGGTCGATTTCTAACCTGCCAGTCAGGTAAATATTGTTTTTATGCCCCGCAGCTTTAACATTGCGATCTAACTTGAAAGTCGCCAACTCAAGGCACTGAGAAGGCGGAGGAAGGAATACTGGGGATAAATTAACGATTGTTTACTTTGGATCGCCTTCAAAGGATCGCTTCCGTGCCTTCAAGGACGCTGCTGCCGGGTGCTAGCTCGTAGCTCGTCCTCTGATCTGTGCGAGTACGTTCTTATTTTTCCGGCACCGTGAGTCGAGCGGAAGATGCCTCAGGGTTGAAATCACAAATTCGCCTCCTACTTGAATCGTGGCTTGATCCTGCATTGCCAACGTCACCGCTCAACCAAATCGGTTTATTCTGCTTGGTGAAGTTCGGTTAACCCTGCCGCATCCCCGTGCGCTTGCTGAATGTCGGTCGTTTATGTCAGAAACATTTCCCCATGTCCCATTATTATCTAGATTCAATCTATCGATTATTGCGAAACGCAAGTTACTAGTTGGGATCTATATATTCTGAGGATCGACGTTGAAATTTTCCTCCTTTGATTGCTCCCGTTTCATGATTACTAGAATTTCAGATGGAACTCATTTCAGCGTTTCCATTCTAGTAAATCGATTCTTGTTTGGATATTATTTAAGTTTTCTGTATTCATTTTACAATTTTGAACTGATATTCAATTTCCCCAAAGATGTTTGGAATTATATCCTAAGCATTGCATTGATCCTCGATCAGAACTGGTGAAAATTTTAACTATTTTCGTTTATTTTAAAATTAATTAGTTGATAAATATGCTGTTTAAAAATATGACGAATAAGGTATAAATTATAAAGTATAAAATGCCCAAAATAAATGATGACTGAAAAAAATCATTCTTCTAAATGTATAGTTGCTATATAAGTGTTTACGCCGAGTTTGTAAGAAGTGGTTTATGTATGCTTGAAATAGTTTAAATAAAATATTAGTCTTTCAATTCTGGTAGATTTATGAGGAAGTGAAAATAATCCTACACACCGATTCCTAGAGATGGTAATTATCAGGAGATATCGAATTACCGTCCGGTTTCAATTACATATGCGATTTCGTATTTGATGCTATTATTTCAGAGAGATTAGTAGTTGCCTGTAGGGAGAGAATAATTGCTCAATATAATGGAATCATTGGAAGAAGATAGGTGATTAACTTTTTAATAGTTTTCGCCTATGTATGCTCAGCATTTAAAAAATTATATAGTTATTTCAATTCAAAACATGTCCTAGGTGGATAAAATTTACTTAGATTTTGCTAAGGTATTTAACACCGATGATCATTGTATATTAATTATGAAACTGGGTGTCCCAGATCACACTTTAGACCAATACTTTTGGTTTTGTTTATTAAAGATATAATGATACTAGGATTAAGAGAAATTAATTTATAGTAAGCTGATGTATTAAGATATTGATTCTGCGCACTCCCCACGAGACGCCCCAAATTCACAATGCGACCTAAAGGTAGTTTTTGAATGATCTACAGAAAACGGGAGCGAATTAAATATGCCTAAATATAAAATAGATTTCCTGTAAAATCGAGATACATTGTACAGGAAAATGAATTATATCACTTGGCATTTTGAAGATAGGTGCACTTTTATGTTAATAGAAACTACACACAGGACCACATAAAAAATTTGTTTTGAGATCACTTGAATCAGCAATAGTGGATCTTATAGATTGTTGGCTGCTGAAGACGAATTAGTTGTCCAATAATTTCACCTATGACGTCAGATATTTCACATATCCTAACCTCAAGTTGCCAAAAAGGATACTTTTAGCTATTTTTTGGAACAGATATCTTGAAATACTGACGTGATGGGTTAATTTAGATAACAAATTCGTTGTCAGCGGCCACAAATTTTTAGGATCCACTATTATATATCGATATATCGATATATCGAAAAAAAATGTTGTGTTCCTGTATATTTTTTTGTAAATTCCTGTAAATTTTGTTTTACGCAACTTGAATTAGAAGTGGAGAATCCTACAGATATTGGTTGCTAAAAACGAATTCTTTGTCCAAGTTAACTCATCGTTTCAGATTTTTCACATATCCTGACCTTAAATTGCCAAAAAGTATATTTTTTAATATTTTTGGGATCACATATCTTAAAATCCTGACATGATGGGCCAAATCGAATAAAGCATTCGTTATCAGCGGCCAAAAATCTATAAGATCCACCATTTCTGATTCAAGTGTCCGCAAAACAATTTTTTGGTGGTCCTGTGCTATTATTGTGGAAAATAGAATATAGATAGATTTCTGACAAAGAGGGCAACAATAAATTATTTTTAGCGTTTGAAATAACGTATATAAATGATATAAAATAACTTTAAACTTCTAGATCTATGGGACGTGTATTCGTCAGTACTTTTCATGTAGCGACTCCACTCGGCTAATTGAAAAAAGCAGGGGAAATGTTGACGAGGCCATCAGACGTGTCTTTGATGCGCATGATCCCTGGAAATGCAGAGCAAATCGTATAATTTGCCGTTTCCCTTGTCATGTGCCGGTTTTTCCGCCGCGGGATCTTTCCACTCGCTTCGAATTAACTATGAAATTTAATGCTTCAGGGAAACATCAGTATTCCCATTGGCGAAATAAATATTGGAAAATAACGAAACATACATAGAAGTGTCACGTTCCAGGAGTTGGAGAGATTGCTATATAAATTATTATGTCGTTATTTCAAGTTTTTAAGAAAAATCGGAGCTGTATAATCTGTTTTATTTTTAGCCGGAAGAGAACATGAAATGTCAGCAGTCTGTACAACTCGAATTGCATTATATGAGATTCACATTGCATTAATAAGTTTCTTTTGTGATTTCTTCTTATACTGACTAAATCATTATATTTTATAGTAATAACAAATTAAAAGAACATTTCTTTTCATGGAAGATATCTGATACGAGCAATTCACTCTTGAAATTACATGGATCGTTCATTATTATTTAAGTCGGAATATTAAAAAATAAATTGATACATACATAGATACATACATATGTGTTTAATGAGCAAGGTTATTGTTAGCATCCCTCAGAAGACGACACAGACAAATAAACAACACGAACAAATACTAAACACAATCGTTATTGTCAACAGTAGTCGGCTATCTACGCGTAATGCAAGTAGTCTAGGAGCTACTATGTTGCCGTAGCCTTTTGTATGTCCCCACTTGAATTAATGTTTTCTTTATGTATTTTTGGCCGCTGAACACGATTTTTTTAGGTGAAATGCTCAAACGCGATCGGTTAATTGTTTATAACAATTTTTTAAAACAATTCAATAATTTGTTCTTTTTGCTCCGGAAAAAATTGTTTCGTGTTTTTTTTAGGTAAGTTTGGACAAAAAGGTCCTAAATAATTTTTACGTAGGACGACAACTTTTGGAGATATAAATTCTTAAACATTAGAAAAAGTCTATTTGCCATTTTTTACACAGTACTACACTAATACCGATAGTTTTCTTTAATACACCTAGGCTTTTCTTCTAGTACGATATTTTACGTAAAAGATTCGATTTTGACATTTTTTAAACGTTTTGATAGTTCTTCAGACGATAAATTCCGGCAGTTTCACATGGTGAATATGCACTGATTTCCTATACATACTTACAACGTACTTGATGATTACACATATATCCTCGTATTTTTTGCCTCCGAATCTAACATTGTAGAGTAATCTAACAAGTGGCCGATTGCTTATAACAATTGTTCATAACAATTTGTTTACAACAAATCATTTGGTTGTTAAATAATACAGTAATGTTTTTATTTAAAAAATTTGAGCCCAATAATAAATCACGAGAATAAAAATTTATATTCACATTTTTTGTTGATCGATTCCGTTTAAAATGAAACAGACGTATATAAGTGACAAATTTTGGATTTAAATGTTGGAAAAGATGGGAATACGTATTTTGCCGAATTTGAAAAGGATCATTTTTAACAAAGTTATGAGTAGTTCAACTTTTGATGCTAAAAATTAAGAAAATTTAAAATCATTTTTCTTTTGCGCGTCAGTTTCTTCCTAATTAAGATAATGTATTTTCTTTTACTCATTCTTGGGAGCAAAAAGCTTCAAAATTAACAAAATAGAGGTCGATTTTCTGAAAATAAACTCAATTTTATCAAAAACACCACTTTGTTTTTGGAAATTTTTTCCATATATTTTTATCAATATAACATAGAATTATCGTAAGTTTGCAGGCAGCGGGCTAAACTATATTTGTAGTTAGCATTTTTTTTAATAAGTTGAAAATGTTGAAAATATACATTTAAAATAAAGACCAATGAAGATTTGTGAAATGTAGTGATAGTTATTTCTTTTCATAATCTACGTCTATGATAAAGTTTATTGGAAAGATCGCTGTTTCAGTATACTGAGGAGATCCTTTTTGTAAATATTATTCTATTCTTAATACATTCTTAAATAGTCTTGGTGTTTTTCGGTCACATAAAGGATAAAAATTAAAAATGGTTGATTTTAATAACAATTTAAAAATCACAAGAAAAAAAAACAAAGGTCAATAATTTGGAGGGTTTTTGCAATAAGAATAATAAATAAATATTTAGCAACATTTCGTTCGTATGAGTCCTCTTCAAGGCTATACGTAAGAAAATAATGGTGCCTGTGTCGTATTTGTACTAAATTAGGGGATATGAATTTTTTTATGTGTTGGTGGTGTGGTACTAAGGAACCGTTATAAAAACTATGTATGAATTAAGGAGATAAGATGGGATTCATTATAAAAAGGGATGGTAAACTTACGGTAGCTTTGATGTTTCGAAACGGATGTTGACGGTGTTGATCCCTTTTTTATAAAATAATTTTCAAGGTGACCCCTTTTTGCACAGTTTTTTTTCTTTTGCAAGGATTATGGTGTTGTTATAATCAAAATCGTGACCAGTTTCAAACCTGTAAACTGTTCCGAGTTTTTTTGCAAAATTTCTGACGTGAATTTCAATCTATTGTGAGAATCAAAATGATTGAATTCTTGTAGGATGTCTAGGTCTTTATTTTTCGAAATTCATCTAAATATGTCATCGACATATCGGTAAAAAAAGTGGGTTTATTTACAACGAATTCCATTACATACTCGAGGACTAGAATTGCGAGAACAGAGGAGAGGGACGAACCCCTTGGCATAACGTAAATTTGTTTGTAAAACAGTGCTCTGGAATTTAAAATGTATGATTTCTAATAGCGTTCCATTTATTCTCAATACTTTTAAATACTTAATCATTAGAGATGTTGGAGAACATCGAAACTACATCTAATGAGATAACTTTGTAGTTTTTTGGAATTACCGTGTTTTTCATTTGTTCAACAAAGGACCAAGAATCTTCAATACTTATGATGTCCTGTCCTAAAACTTTTGAAACGTTCTTGGAGAAATATTCTGTTAGTTTGTAGATTGGGCAATTAATAGTTGAAACGGTAATCCTATAAGCGGATACTCTTTTTTACGGATTTTCGGAAGTCTATACGCTCATGGTGTTACGATGTGAAAGTTTGCATTTTCAAAGTGAAATCATCAATAAGTTCATTTTTATGTCAACTTTTATTATTCCATTTATTGAATTGGTGATAGTTGCGGTGTATTCGAACTTTCATAATTGAACGAATCTGACAGAATGTCTTTTCTTTTGGAATTATTTGATTTTTACTTACATTGATTTTTATTAGTGCTATATATTCTTTAACAGATAGCTATTTTTTTTCTAGATTCAATAGTGCCGGTTATCTAATATAATTTACAGAGGGATGGAGAAAAAAATTATCGTTTTTCAATCGACCGGAGTTTGTTCCGATTTCGTTATCCAACACTCGCAACAACAGATTTGTTAAATTAAAAGATTTACATTGTTTAATACAACTATTGTCCCAGAGAAAAATACTTCGAGGACTCTATAAAAATTACTATTTCAAGCAATTTCGGGATATAAAAAATGACACGTTCGGAATGTTGAAGGTTATAAAAATGGTAGTCGTGTATAGTACATAGCTGGAACAGCTACACTCGGTTGGCAAATATCGAATAAAAAAAGTAGAATAGATTGTCTAAAAGTTATTTACTTCAATAAGATTAGATTTTTAAAACAAATGTTTAACTGATTTTGAACAAAATTATACATAATACTTGTAAAACATAATTTTCTCAATTTAGTTCGAAAAAATCCACCAAACTACAAATATGGTCAAGCCCGCCTGACACTTGCGCTGTTTACACCAATTCCAGGAATTTTTCAAGATTTCAGTGACGCCTACAGGAAACAGCCAAATAAAGAATATTAATTATCTTGATTATGAAAAAATGGCAGGCAAAGAAAAATTATTTAAAGTTTTCTGTATTTTTACCGTTAAAAGTTGAGATACTCATAACTTTATAAAAAATTCCTATGAAATACGGTAAATCATGATCCGCTCGAAGAATGACTCTGGGACATATACACATAGTTTAATCTGTTCTCTGCAGTTTGTAGCTTGTGTATTTGGAATACTTAAATCGACTTGTCGCTTATAATCTATAAACTTACTTGGATGGCAAATTTACTTATTTTAATATTTAATTCTTCTTTAGAATTTCTCAGACATGTTTGCGTGACTACATAAATATATTTAATGGCCGCTGGTGGTAGCACAAGCCGATTTACTATTAGGCATCTTATCTACATTATCCAATAAATGTGAAGTGCAAGAAAATGTTAATAAGTACATAATTTGGTTAAAATAATTAAAAATAAAATTTGTTTGCTATGATTCAAGATTTAAAAAGCTAAAAAAATAAATGTAAGCAATCCACACAGATGATAAAATATAATTATTTCTTTCTTGGAATGAAACGTTCTAAAAAAAAGTGACACAGAGGCTAAAGCTTTATATTTGAAAAAAGTTGCGAGATGAAATTTTTGTTATATGCAACAGTTATTTCTTCATTTACTAGTCAAAATATTGGGTTCGATTACCACGTACGTAACGCGCTAATATAAATTAAAAATGATTCAAACCAGACAAACTAAAATAAATGGACGTATTAGAAACCTACAAAATATCTCTTAAGTCACTTCTAAATGACATTTAAACGTTTTTTTCTTTTAATAATTTTTTTACGGCACATTACTTTTTATTTCTTATTTTTAAATTTTAGATTATTTTATGTTTTATTATATGTTAAGAAGGACTGGTATACATTAGTAAATGATGAGATGCCCTGCTGATAATTAACCTGTGTACTAGCATAAAATAATGATGAACACATAGTGATATCTAATTAATATATTACATATAACAATTAGTATATTGTATTTCGGTTAAAAAATGCAACACGTGTAATAGGTAAATGGATCATTTTTTTTTAGAAAATTTTATTTTTTTCTGTTACTAATATTTGTTAAAGCTGAGCGACAATGACAACTGCAAAGAAAATCAAAGAGATTAAGAAATGAATAGGGTATTAAATGTTCGCCAAAGGCAAAATAAATTACTTTTTAACGTTGCTAGTAGTCGAGAGTATATGAAGTTCCACTTTTAATTTAAACTGATTCGTTTAAGTTTTCTAGTTTAACTTTTCTGGTTTAATTCTTCAGAGTGAACATTCACTCCAGCGTCCGGCTTGACTGCATAATTGGAGTCGGAACGTCATGTCGGTAGTAATAGCCCCGCAAATGAGCTGAAGTTTCACGTATGATATCGCTACTTTTATTACATACTTTCTTGCAATGTCCGAAAGTCGTAAAAAGTAACAGCTTAAAAGTCACTTTTAAAATGCAGTGAGAAATAAAAAATTAAAAGCACTATTAAATAGAAGCATTTTAGTCAAATAAGCTATATTACTTTAAGAAATGCCGAATTTTCTTTCTCAGTTTGAACAATTTTAGCTAAATTAAGTGAGTTGAAATATTCTGAAGAATTTTGGAATATTTGGAAAAGTAGGGCAAGTTTGAAAGAAAGAAACATTGTTCACTGAAGTAACAAGAGTTTCAAGGTACAATGAATACCGCGTCCGCAATATAAGCTGCTTGTAGTACCGCAGTTATAATTAAAATGCATATTGCGCTAATCTTCTTACAATGGTCGGTCACTTCTAATAGCCGAAAAGAAAATGGCCAAGGTGTCAGATAATCCTAATAAACAAAATTTCATGAAAATGCGCCAGTTTTCAACGCAAATATTTCCATTAACGCAAATTCTAATTGCAACTGAAGATGTTAGCACCATGTTTTATAAAAACTTCTTTCACTAAATGACGCCAATGGGGAATTTAATGAATATTCCGCATTATTATTTTAATGGTGCAGTATTCGTGTATTTTTTCTTGAATTTATGCAATTTCTGTTTTTATGCAAATAAATGCAATGTGCGAATAATTTAATACCAATTCGTTATGAGTACGGTGGCTTCTGTGCTGATGTTATTCGAAATATGAACTTTGGAATATGTACGTTGTTGTGCATTTCAAATTTTAGAACAAAAAATATACAAGGTATGTATGAAAAGTTTTGATTTTATGAATAATAAAGTAATCTATTAATATAAAGTTATGGCGCTGTATTGAATCGCAATCGACAATGGAAGTATCAGCTGATCGGGGCTACATCACTCCACGTTTATGGCGTGTACCAAAATCCTCTCAAAGTATCACTCCTACGTGCACGATTGTACATGGCTAGATATATATGTCAACGGCACACTTATTGGTGTGTTTAATGCAGGTTTGTACGCACATAGTGTACTCTCTACCGTATGTGAACGTGTAAACCTTGTCGATGTGTATCGATGCACTTGGATGTATTAACTTGATCAAAGCCATCATACACATCCTCATCCAGATCGATCTTGTTTCAAATGCTTATTCAAGTACGTTTTCAATACCATCTTATCATAAATTGCTAATTAATAGTAATGCACTGTTACGAATGAAAAGCCATTGTTAACACGAAAGTTATATGTATATAAGATTTCTTGACATTTATCTCCAAGTAGTAAAGTAGTTTTAGGGTACTTCAAATTCATCTACTGATTTTCTATGCGCCGGGCCATTTTTATATGGACGCAGATAGAAATTTTTGAAGTTGTTTTGTGATTTTTCGAGGTTTTGAGGTGGATCCGTATTTTGGGGAACAATAGGAATTCT
The DNA here is from genome assembly GCA_030407085.1 of Trichopria drosophilae. Classification (NCBI taxonomy): domain Eukaryota; kingdom Metazoa; phylum Arthropoda; class Insecta; order Hymenoptera; family Diapriidae; genus Trichopria; species Trichopria drosophilae. The sequence goes on along the minus strand of CM059587.1, from coordinate 16,039,446 downwards.
TTTTTAAAAGTAATATTTTTGTTACTTTCGACTCTTCTGTACCAACAGTTTATTACTGCAATGTCAGGTATAATAATCGCATAGAGCGAAATTCCGTAGCTAATAAAATTACTAATATTAAATTTCACGCGAGATTCAACTAAGTATTGAATTTTCTTCGAAACTTTGCTGTTTCAATATCAATTAGTTTCCAAGGCATAAAATTGGAATAAAAATGTAATTTCACAGCAAGATAGAATTTTCTACTTCTATTGATTTCTCCTAACTCTTGTTTACATAATACCTGCTAATTAGTTTTTATTGAACGTCTTATGCGAAGCGGGTGGCGTGCCTTGACGCAATGTATATATGGGTTCGTGTCGCAGTACGCAACATAAAGAAGAGAAGTCGAGGTGCGATATGAAAAAAGCATTTTATAGGGATCATAGATATCACGGAACGATGCATTAGGTCCCTATGTACACTTTTCCCTCGTCGCTCTCGACAAGAGCTCTATTATATGACTTGCTCCGACGCATTCTCAAGAGTGCCACGTCGAGCCCTTATACCCGTGCTTTAAGAAATCGTTATTTCTTCCTTTTTCTTAACAGTAAATTAAGGGTGAAGCCATAGTGATATTTTAAAACAACGTACAAATCTTATTTTTGCCAAAATACCGAGCAGAAATTACGTCAGGTTACTATTGATCAGTCCCTGATCAGAAAGTGTTAACGCCCAGCGTATAAAGCGCACCTGGTCAAGATTTAGTCAGGAATCCCATCGCATATGCACAGAGTAGGAATTTTTTTTTAAATTACTGATACTCCACTTATTTCTGACGTTGTTGTACAAAAATCCCATACTGAAACATCTTGTACATGGATTCCAAATATTTTATTAAAAGAAGGTAAACTTTTTGGTTTTCGGAGTATACCCTGATCATACAACGCATACGGGAATTTCTAACATCCATAACTCGCTTAGTGTCCCCATACAGCACATACCACTTAAAGAGGTCGTCAAGAGTTCAGTACAAAAGTATCTCCAAAAAGAAGAAGTCTTAATTATGATAATCTATAAAACGTCTTACGTTTGAGGTCTTAAATCTATCTCGTTTTAGGCCATCTCTCTTTTAGTAAAGGGACTCCCATTGTTGAGCTCCAAAAATTTAATTGGGCGATATTTACTTCATATGCAGACAGATAGATTATAAGCTGCCCTTACAAAATAAGTGCTTTTACGATATTAAGCCAGTGTTATCACAGTTTTGTATTATTATTGCATGATTCTAGTCTATTGAATCTAATCACCTTCCAATATACATACATATAACTATACAAACGTTAAAAAAGAATGCATGTAAAAAGTATATAAATTAAAAAATAAGGTACAAAAATAGAATCTATAATTTTCAGAAATTTGCTTTTCATTTATATTATTTATTTTATATGTCAAAGCTCTCAAATAAGACCTCTCTTCTGAGACCTGATATTTAAGAGGTCTTGTAGAACTTTTAAAATGGACGCATAAGTCTTCTTAAAGATTACTGTAAGATCTCATTCTGATAAGCATTTAAGACATCTTATAATTTTCAGGACTTCTTAAAGAGCTTTTTAAGATGTCTTTTTGATGGTAACTGCTATTGCCTACCGATTACATACGGAGCTCATCATATTAAATTAACAACAATTAAGGTAGAGTCTGAATTACACCTGAGCAATGTTTGAAAGAAGGGTCGCTCCACGTCAATTCTGCTACTTTTTAATCGACCACCATAGAATTTCACAGATGCATCATGGTGAAATGAATGTTGTCGATTTTTTTCAGACTTTCAAAATCACTCGGTGTGAGTGAGAATTTTTCAAAATTTTAATCATTAAAAAATTAAACATTTTCAAATGTTCATAACTCGGTTGCTACTCATCGCACCGTAACAAATAAAAAATAACATTGGTCGTCTTGAAATTATTTTTATATATAGCCACAATGAAAATTTCGGTGCGATTTGTTTACATACTTTTCTAGATTTTAAGTAATAAATTTAAGACGTTTGCCAATGGGACAATTTTGAAATCTTTTCCACGCTATTCGAATAACCGACTCCAAAAATTGCAAAAATAATCGATGTTTTCAAAAAATTATTTAATACTAAAAATATGCGGTACATTTGAATAGTCAAATTTCGGTGGAGTCGAGAGTGACTGGGTGCAGTTTATGTTTTCAGACCATTTTAAACAATTTTTACAATGGTTAACATACCTGAATAAATTATATTTTTTACTTTGATTCGCTGCAAAAATTCGTAGTGAATTTATCTTCTTTGTAATGACTTGACGTAGTTCAGTACTTAGGATTTCATTTATGCAGTTGCGATGCCCAAGATAGCACTAAATATCCATTGGATATTCGAATTTAATCCAGGATATAGAGTAAAAGTACCAATTACTGTGGTGTCCCTATTACTGCTGTTTCCATTACTGCGGTCATAATCTCATAAGAAATACATGCATCCGCAGTAATAGGTTATAACGGGCGCAGTAATTGGTACATTTACCCTACATCGAATATTCTAGATTTACTGCAAACAAACATGAGGACATAAACCTATAATTATTCGTGAATATTCTATGCAAATTTTCGAAATATTCTGCAATAAGAAAAAATTGAGTTTTAAGCATTTTTAGTTAAGTTTGATTAAATTAAAAATGTTGCAATTTTACTACATATTTATAAATAAAAAATTAATTTAAAAAAAATAAAATTAACTCTATGAAGGGAATTTGCAGAGAAATCCTTTCTTCATTATCTACAGAGAAATTACGAGAGTAATGACCTGCTTCTATTATTTATTAGTAACTGTACAGCAAAAGACTGTCAAAAAGCGATTATTTTAATTACTAAAATTAAATAAAATAAAAATCTTAGTTGTGTAATGTAAAGAGAGAATAAAAGTTTTGCAATGCTACATGATTACATCATAAACTGTTTTCGACATCCAAGGTGGTTTGAATAAGAAACTATAGAATGTACAACACCTCCAATATTCAAAGATATCGCAGGTGGGGATTGGCAATATACAACATAGTTTACGAGTGTTCAGTATAAAGTTAATGTCATTCAACAGACTGTAAACTTAGGTTATTAACAAACAGCACATGGGTGCACGTAAAATTAGTTTGTTTTATTCCTTGCAACTGACAATACTATACACATCAAAGTTTTTCAAAGATATGTAATATCAATATCATCGGAGTAGTCGCTTTGACAATATTATAAAGAAAATATAAAATAAGATTGTTATATTATTTATATATTACTATTTATTTATAAAACAAATTACCATTTAAATTAAACATAAATTTATTAGATATTATCTAATTAAATCTGTGTGCATTAGAATATCGAAAATTATTTTGTTGTTCGTGGTGTTGACGTCACGAGCATAGCGCAATTGAGAAGAGTGGGAGAAGTGGCGCTCCCCTTCTTTTGACAAATATAAGGAGACCGGAGGGGAAGGCGAGGAACAAATATACCGGGACTCCCCTGTATTATGAAAAATATGTACAATATTCTTTTCTACTCGTATAAAGATTTTTAAAAACTTTTTTTTAAATATTCTGCATCCTGGTCGATTTTTTATTGTCTACTTGCCCTACTACCAAAACTTCTTTCACATTAATTATTCGAATGCAACCAAGAAATGAGGTTATATATTCATACGACAATAATTATGTATCTTGAATTAATATGTACTCAGTCCGAAATACATAATATCAATGCGAAAAAATCAACTTTTTAGGTATGAAGTAGGTATCAACTTTAATACAATTTTATCTTTCAGCACACTACCGATATTCCATCCAACAATGCATAATTAAAAATACAACACGTCACATGATTACGGACCTTTTGAACGTTTTGAAATAAACGAATGAATAATCGATATGTGTCCGACGTATGTGAAAAGTATATGTATTGAATGTAGTAGAAATACCCGAAACAGAAATAAATTGGATAGGACCGTTTGTTTATTGTTTGTAATAAGTAAATGACAATGATGAATTTCGGTATTCATATCCGAAACAATGCATTCGAAATGAGTTTTATTTAAACTCTGCGTATATTAAATATTTTAAAACAGGCAGTGATTAAATTACTCCAGAACGCTAAGATTTAATATTATTTTTGCTTTCAAGTGCATATTAATTCAAACAAAAAGAAAGGAAAACTTGATTATCTGTATTTTGCCTAACGGACAAAATGGCAGTGATTTAATTACCGGGTAAAATTATTTATATAATATAGATATCATTGTAGGTATACGTTATGTGTAATTTAATAAAATATCCTTTATGTGAATGAAAGTACAAAATGAGTGTTAAACTACGCCCATATATGTTCAGTAGAATCTATCTTTAATTATCGAAATCAGTTGACGTGTTCACATCAAGTCATTTTTTATAATATTATATGCCTGGCTTTCCTTCTATTTTTCTTAATAAGTAGGAATCAAAAGTGCATTTCTACAAATGTAATGAAAATAATTAAGAATTAAAGAAAAACGTTTTATTGTTTTTAACATACTTTTTTGACGAGTTCGACTTTTACACATCGGATTATTGAGTTCGATTGCCTGTGGTGGGCATCAAATTAACTACATGAAGAAAAACGCGTAACGTGATAATATGAAAAATATCATAGCAATACCATGTTTGAGATAAAAATAATGTATATATTTACACTGTTATAAATGTTCTTAAATTTAATACATTTTTAATATGCCCAAGTAAATTAATCTTAATATACGGTTCTTAATTTTCAATTAATATACTCAAATATTAAAGATTTAATATAGATTTATCGCCCTCGAATGTCGGTAACGTAGGGTCAACTGGGGTAATTGCAATAGTGGAGTAATTACTATGACGATAAGAAATTTTAGATCTGAAATATTCTTTCATCGATATAGAAGATTTTTTGTTCAAAACTTTCTTTTAGTGACAGATTTTCCATCGGTACAAGATTTTAGTTGTAAAACTTTCCTTCAACAAAATTTTCACCATCGCCAAAAGATTTCGGGTCTGAAGAGTTGTATCAATGAAAGTTTTACCATGCACACAAGATTCGAAATTTAGAAACTGTTTTCGAAAGAGTTTTACCATTGATAAGAAATTCCAGATCAGAATGTTTCTTCAGATGAGAGTTTTTTCATCAACAAATGATTTTACAACTAATTTTTTTTTACTTGAACTTTTATCATCGACAGAAGAATTTTAGTTTAAAACGTTTTGGTGAGAGATTTTCCATCGATTCAAGATTTTACATCTAAAACTTTTTTTCAACAAGATTTTTGCCATCGATAGAAGATTTTAGGTCTAAATTGTTGTTTTGAAGAAAGTTTTATCATCGATACAATATTTTTAATCTGAAACCTTACTCCAATGAAGTTTCTGCAGCCTAAACATTATCCTACTCTAAAATACTTATGCAAATTATCATACTAATGTTAAATGTACATCTGCAAAAGTAAATAATAGTAAGTCTATCAAATATCGATAAGAATTACAAATCATTTTAGTTCCTCGACTTTATGAAAAAACGTATTAGCATATTTTATTCATGCTAACTTTTACGTACACTTTACGAAATTTGATATGCGAGTATATTAGTTTAAAATAACCATGTATATTAAAAATTTAATACACTAGTTTATGCGAATGACTTCATATACATGTATATTAATTTTGACGTCAATATTTTTAACAGTGTACTCACGGAATCCACCAAGAATATGGCAACCAATATATAAAAAACATTACAAAAACCGATACGTCCAAAGTATTTTTTTTAATCTCAAAAGTATCTGTCTTTTGTAAATATATTGAAATATTTTAGATCAAATCAAATACGTCCTAACATAGATAAAACTACTTTAATCCTTTCCAGCATACATTTTTCTGATAAACTATTTCTGATTCTCCATGAATCATTTTTCCGAGCGCAGATTCGTAATTTTTTCTTGAAACAAATAAATACGGGTCTCCTTACTTACCCTAAAGAACAATAAATTTAATGGAAAACCATTTTTGAGATGTAAAGATTTCATCCCTCCCAGATTTGAAATGGAATGGGTCTGGTGGATATTCCCGTCCACCGGAAGTTATGTGTAATTTTCAGGTTTGAAACCCCGAACATTTCCAGATCATAAATAAAGAGTTTTTAAAATATCTCGATCTACGAAACGCAAGAAAATTTTGGAGAAAAATACGATTAGCTTCAGAGATCGAGGGGTATTCGGAGGATCATTTTCGCGAATACTACACGCTGATTTGCAAAAAAAAACCAATAACAACAGAACACATCTGCAGTAATAAACAACTTCTATATTCCGAATTGAAATTTTATTAAACTTAATGGACTTTCACATCGTTGTAAGTTTTTAAAATAAATCCGCATGCAATAGTATGCGCATTGTATATAGAAAAGGAAAAATAGAAAATAAGTTTGTTTAAAGTGAATTTTCCTTTTAATCCTCTTCAGATCTTTCCTGGAAGAATATGTATTTCAAAACTCTAGAATTACTAGATCAACCAAATAAAAATATATCAGGCTATTGTTGACGTATTTTGGCCTCCTAATTACAAATATGATAAAAAATGTGATAAATGTGCAAAAAGATTGCGTCATCTAAAATAAGAATAAGTCAAACGTTTCGCGTATATTTTTTTTTGGACGCCTTATTATAAATATGAATCTAAAAATTGGCGGTAGGATTGGAATAATATCCTCACTGCTTATTGCGAGCTTTTATTTATTCAACTACATTATTACTTGTTTTCCAATTCTTATTATAATAATCATAATTGCCGACCCAAAAACTGAAGAAACATATGTTTAAAAAAAAGAAAAACATATGACATTTTTATTTTTCTGGTGATGTAGACTTGTAAAATATTTAACACATTCTACATTTAGGTATCAAACAATTAAAACAAGTTAATTTAAAAATGTCCATTAAATTAAGACCGGGTGCATAATATAAATGAATAAAATAAAAAATGTAGCTAAACACAAGCGCCGAAAGCCCGAATCAATATGAAAATTGTGTTGAGTAGTGAAATTATATATTTCGTTGAAATAATATGCACGGTACAACGTTACATCATTATTTCGGTATCAAAAGACGTGAATAGGGACAATCTGGTGGTGAATTTTTCGCTGCGCGTTGTAATGAAAAGAACGTAATGCAGGTTTGCATAAGCAGGTGAACAATTATTACCGCGGTACAGATAATAATATACAAAGTTCGCTGTTATCCGCATTACAAAATCTCCCCATTGTTTCGATCCACGTTTGCTTCATTGTCTGCTGCTGCGTGCCGTCCGTCGGGAAAAGCACATGCACTGGATGCTAGTACTGTTGCGTTTTTGGTGTCAGGTCCCCTTAGAATGCTACAAAGTATTTTACTCGAAATTATTCCCTCGTATCCGCACTCGCATTAGCCAACATAACCAAAAGTGACGTGGCTAGCGTTTGAGATAGAAGGGGCAAACAAAAAAAGCCAGGAATTTTCGTCAGAAATTTACATCGAATTCGGCGTGGCGCTTGGTAACTATGCAAATGTGGAGGATCGTCGAAAAACGTTGGCGCTATCGCCTCCGGAAGTGTTGTGAGCACCGTCCATTTCTCGAGGTTGTTATCCTGATCGTAAAAAATGAAAAGGCTTATTCATTACACGCTTGTTTAATAGATTTTAAAATTGATTCGGTTAGAGGACATTTGCTTGCTTTTTATAACTATGAGTGTCCTTTTGAACAAAAGCCTTTTATTCCGTTTCAATAGACTTTTTACTCAAATATTTATTATAAATGACAAGCAGCTGTTCCTGCGTATACTACGACCTATAATTTCACGAATAATGTTTACAATTTTCAAATACAAGTGTTCAAGCGTCTGGGTAAAATGCAATTATGTTTATCGAAAGTTCCATATTGGATTATATCGATTTTTGAAATATCAATATTTGAACAAGAAATTAATGTTACTGTCCACAAACGTTATTCAAAACTTCAATAAAAACTGTACAAACCTAGTTTCCAAGCTAGGTAATTTAAGAGTGGCGAAATTAATACAACAAAATTAAGAAAATTTTTCTAATAGCAATGGTATCTTAAAACTAAGTTAGTGTTTTACCTCACACCGTCTTGTAGACCGACGATTATGAATGGAATAACATAGTGTCACAAAATAAAAAAATCGACGGGCACTTTTATAGCAACCTATTAGAAGTTTTAGATTTAGCCAAACTGACCAACATGGTATGATATAATTTTCCCATATACAACCCAAAATCTCATTTTATGACTAAAAACCGATTTTAGGCAGGTTTGTGTGAAAAATCACTCATAAATATTAGTGTCAAACTTTTTTGCAAAATTTCAATTATTTTTGTAGTTAAGAAATAAGTAAGGGCAGATACACCCAAGGGTTAATGCAAAATTAAATATTGACTTGGAAAACACTCGGCCACATTTTGGAAAAAAGTTAATTAGGAGTTGAACATGGGACATTCCAATTGACGTTTTAATACCTTTAAATAATGTTGTTGGGTGCAAAAAATGTGTAATTACTTCTTCCAGACCTATGGTATTGAATTTGGCCAGGCCCCGGCAAAAAATTAACCTATAATTTTTCATCAAATGTCGATGTTTCAGACTTTAAGGAGCCCAAAACAACAATAACTACGTCGATTCTGAAACATCTGAATGTATATTTTTAATACGATGTTCGGGAGGGTGAATAATTCAAGCACGAATGTTTCGCTCTAGGGTGCAAAAACGAGCTTCACGCCCGGAGTGTTAAAATAGTACATTACGATACAAGTGCGCTAAGTAGGTAATTCGCGCACGAGCGGAGTTGGCGCCCGAGCGTAGCGAGCTTCTTTCCTACCTAAGTCACATAGGGAATGTTCTCATAAGCCCCACTCTTTCTTCCAGTTTCTGGCTATGTTATATTGTGATTGTTCTCGAAAGCCTAAATTTTCACTCAAAAAACTACAATACGTAATCGTTTTATATTATAACTAAAAGCTGTTAGTAAACGAACGAGTATTAAGGAATAAACGAGTCAGTGCTACGAAGACTAGAGCGAGCTATAGTCTGCCTAGGACAAGGAAAAGTTTGAAAACAATTACTGTCGTATTACGCGAAGAAAAAATGAGGTACTTGTAAATATTATATACCGAGCATAAAATAATCATTTACTGCGTCAACCCCTTAACTCGTCATAGGGTCGAAGTTTCTAAGTGAGCGAAGCGAGTGAGGCACCACGCCAACACTAGTTTCGATTTGAAATTCGGCGCGTCTGGCCGAGAAAGACGCTAAAGAATCACATTACCTAATTATGATTGGATTGTTTCAAGATCTCGAAATTGACAAGTATTCAGAGGGCGAGTAGATTAATTACAACAGCATTCGACTGTCAAAAGGAGGATGCCCACGGGTATAGGTGGTTTGTGCCCTGGAGACGGAACCTCCCTAATTGGCATATTAGGTTAGGGTATGATGGGAGGCAACACCTCATACCGAATTCGATGGCCCAATCATAGTGGAAGGTGGAAGAAATCGCTGTAGAAGTCGCGGATATGTAGAAAAATGCAGAAATCTAAGTAGTAAAAGTACGAACAATACAGCGGCATATTACTACTTACGTTACTGCACTTTCTATGTACAATCCGCGACTTCTGCAGCGATTTTCTCGACCTTTTGCTATGAGTGGGCCTTCGAATTTGGCATGAGGTGTTACCTCCAATCATACCCTAACCGATATGCCAATTAAGGAGGTTCCATCTCCAGGGTATATACCACCTATACCCGTGGGCATCCTCTTTTGAAATGCCTGTAATCGAGCGGTTAAGTTTCTATCATTAACATTGTCGGCAACATTGACATCATTATTTGCTGATTCTAAGGCATTTATCTCCCATTTTGAATGCGTCTATAATTTATTTCGTAGTTATAATTAAAATAGAATCGAATTGTTATTATCTCTCTCTCGCAGAATGTAAAATAATGATACGGGTCCCTTCGATTTAGCCAACAAGAGTTTACTGCACCAACTCGAACCGTTAGCCCGCTTCGGCATGGCGCGTTAGAGAAGAGCATGCCGAAGAACATTAGAAAGGGATTCTCCCATATATAGATATATATTTGTTTCCGCTTAAAAATGTGCTTTCATAAATTGAATCTCTTTTGTATTTCTTGCGCGACGTAGTGCCTCGATTCAGCTCAGTTGCCGCCTCGAATATCGAAAACGTATAAACCAAGTGGATATGCAAATGCGGCGCGTCGATGCGGCATCTCGCAGTTTGTGGTTGTAGAGCGCAAGAGGGCGGAATGAAACGGGCGCAGAGAGTATGCAGAAATAGATCGAATGAAAATGGAAGAGGAAATACGAAAAATTTTATAACAAAAATATAGAAATAAAATGAAATTCAAGAGGCCTTGCGGAATTAAAAGAGGGACAAAAAGGAATCGGTTAGAGGAATCGATTAAACGGGTAGGAAGAAAAAAATAAAGAAAACTAAAACATCGCGAACATGCTGAGAATCGTGTACGAGTTTCTGATATTGCATAACAATATGATTGCTGAGTGATTGACGTCATGGCTAACGAGAAATATACGATACAGGCGAGAACAAAAATATACGATATGGGGTCGAGGAAGCTATAAAAACTGGGGAAACATGACCGAAGCTGCAAAGTGACCATCGGCGGGAAAAGCGAGATTGGTAGAAAAGAATCGAATGCACTATTCGAGTTGTTATCTGAAACGAGGGGAATTTTAGTGACTGATGGAAGTGTACACGTAGGTATACGACGGAGGCACGTAGTACGGCCGTAGCACCTAGGCCGCGCAGGTTGATTTGATCGAGGCGTGTTTTAAAATGCGTTTGCTATGCAGCAATCGGACGTGTCCTGGCCATTGTATTTCGCAGAAACTGTCCGCCTCTCTTCGTGCGCGCTGCTTCAACGGGGAAAGAGAGAACAATGATCCTCCTGGTAGAAAATGGATTTTGTTCAAACGATACAATTCCGCAGCGAGCGGCTAACGATCGGAACGACGTAGTAGCCTCCGGCGGGACTTCTCTCGTGCATGGCAGGAAAAATTACGAAGCGATAACTTTTTCTATTTTGCACAAACGAACAATGGCCGGCCGTTCTCCTACCCCCTCCGATCGGCCCTTTACGATGTTTTCTATTCCTGATTGGTTCTTGAAAGTAAATAGCGATTTCGAAGCTCCCATTCCTTATAAGTTGCCTGCCTTGCAAATTCTATGAACCTGATGTAAAACCTGACTTGTCTGGAACAAATTCCATCTAGTTACGAATTTTTCAATCCCTTGAAGATTTTGATAAGCAACGAGCCAGGTAGCTAAGATGGACGTCGTCATGAACTCAACGGCCTGATCAACTAAAATGTACCAATTTTCGACCTAAACTGTGACTAAATAATCAAGTCCGTCAAGTCGCTAGGCTAAGTCGAAAATAAGTCTACTTCGAGCTGCATATGTACTGCGTAAGATATCGGTTTTAAAGTATAAATATTGGGTTAAAACTGTCTGATCCAGTGATTGAGTATATCACTGCTGAATCAGCGGTTTCCAGTGTGACTTCACTAAATAAACAATGCAGATCAATTCTTTTACCCTTGAGAAAAGTTAAACTTTTATGGATTGCATCGGTATATAAATTAGCACATTATAAATACGTTATTCCGAATAAATAAAAGTTGATCCAAATTTAATCCAATTTGGCCGAAACAGAATGGACCAAAAAGTGATCAAAATGAAATCATTGTTTTGAAATATTTAAAGTTCTGTAACTTTTTAAAATCAATAGTAAAGTATGGAAGTAACCCCTTTCTTAGTTATACCAATGATTTTGATAATTTCATTTTAAACGGCATTAAGCATTAAGCACCTTGATTTTTATCTTTCCAAGGACGCAACAGAAATTCTTTCCGAAGACAAGTTGCATGTAAAATTTTTCGCTGTTTCGATTCCCGAGGTCAAAAAATGGTCTTCCGATTTAGAACAATAATGATGACCTAGTAATAACCTTGAAGATCGTCAGCAAGGTCAAAAGAAAAGTCTTCATTAGATCTAATGCAAAAAATTATCTTCCCATTTACAACAATAAAGATGACCTAGTAATAATAACCTTGAAGATCGCCTGTAAGGTCAAAAGAAAGGTCTCCATTAGATCCAGCGTAAACAATGGTCTTCCGATTTCCAACAATAAAGATGACCTAGTAATAACCTTGAAGATCATCAGCAAGATCAAAAGAAAGATCTCCGTTAGATCCAGCGCGAAAAGTTACTGCGGAAGTGGCTTTAATCTTGGTAAAAATTATTTTGTATTGAAACATACACACGTGTTTTGATAATTTTTTAACATACTGTATATTTCATACTATGTTTGAAACTTTCAACGCTCGCAAATAACTAAGACAAAATTTCACGATTCTAACGGTGGTACCATCAAATTTGTATAAAAGAATTCAAAAGTTACGATCTATCAAAGTGTGAAAAATGCCTAACCATCCATTCATTGGCAATTACAACTTAAAATAGTACTTTTCCATCGGCACATGTGACGAACACTACTTTAACTATTCTCTGTGCGTAAAGTGGAAAAATTGAGTGGGTAAAGTGAATAAAGAGCGCAAAGTTTACTTTAAGCACGATATTTGCTATACGCGTGAATTTGTCCACTTTACTGTTGCATAAATGTTACTTCTGCATTCGCAAGGCGGTATATTGTTTGAAGCTACTAACAAATAGTTGTGTTGTAGTTGCATTTTCTTGTAATAATCCGCTAATACGTTTTTTGAATAACCTGCTTGACTGGGCAGTTACTTTAATCAGATTTGTAGTACACAAAAATGGCATCATACCCTTGGAAATGCAGTAATTCATAAATTTTTATTAATTTAACTGTTATTGCAAAATAAAATAAGTACTGTTCGAAATAATGCTGTTTTTTATTACGTTCATTTCATTGCATATATAACCGGTTGGCCTGATCCACGGCATAATGGAATACATAACGGGCTATTTCGTCAAAAGTCCATTTCAGGAGACATTATTGAGCTATATCGTGGTATGGTCCATGAATGAAGAAAACACGACTAAATTTGTATCAATGTTTAATATAAATTTGTTTTATATTAAATGAAAATATCACTGGTAGAAATCGAAATCAGTCACTCTAGCACTATACAGAAGCTAGCACTAAATCGTCAGGATTTATCTAGATTTGACAAAATGTGACGATTCACTGTTAGCTCATGTCTAGTGCTAGCGTGGCTGATTTCTATTTCTACTAGAGCATTAATGCTTTTATATTAAAATTATGCATTTAAACTTTGTAATCTGAATAAATTTTTGTATCCATTCTAACGGCGTAACATAATAAATACATTTGAATAGTGAGTATGTAAAATTGCACATTGCTGTACTTGTAAGAAATTTCTAATATGAGCTGGATTGTGTTGAAAATTAGAGAATCGCAGGACTCTTTATTGCAATGCATTAGATTCATACACAAATGGTCTGATAAATAAAAATACGATTCAAGTTAGTAGGTAGGCAGTTGTGGGGATGGTTACCAAGAGAAGACGCGGGAGGTATAACAGTCGCTTCCATATGCCACTCTTAATGTTTCTACAGTCCTGTTGACTGCGTTTATTAAATTCATTTATCTTTCTCTAAAATCATGTTTGTAACGTGCTCCATGCTAATTGGACGCATTAAAAATAATTCGCTTCCCGACGCACCTTGACATCCGGACCCTTCATCCTCTTCGCCACCTGCTGCCAGGATACACTTTGGCTCCACGTGCGCTTGCACACGATTCTGCCAAAGTTACTGCGAAACAGACAGCCTTTTTCCAGTTCTCGAAATAAATTATTGTTTGTTTCGTTTATGAAAATGTTTTTACTCGCTTCCTTTCATAATTTCGTAATTGATGGAGTTGCAATTGCGCCAGGAGTGTATCAGGCATTAAATAAAAATTTCGCCGTATTATTTACAAAATTTAAAAACAAATCTCTAACAGGCGTTGTTACTAACTACGGCAATATGTTATAGGCATCTTCGAAATTCGACTAAATCCATTGAAGTGTAAATTTTTATCTGACATAAACCATTTAGAATTTGTTATACTCCACGATTCCGAGTATTAATGATTTCTGACCTTAAATTGTGAACATAAAAAATAGCGAATCCAAAAAAGCCGATCAAATGCGTTGAAAATTCGACCGAATTAAAACAGGATAACCGAGTTTTTTTCGTAAAACCTAAAACGTATTTTTTGTTGCCCCCTTAAAAAAATGTCATGGTTTACAGAAGTGCAATGTTAGGGTTACACATCTCTTGACTCCTTCTTCAAGATCCAATAAAATATTGTAACTCGATTGATTGTCTTTTAAAATCTCGGTTTTCATTTAATTTGATTTTCACTATCGACAAACATTCTCTTTCCAGGTTAGGGCTACTTTTTAGCAAAAAGGACTGGATTAATTTCATCATGTAAGTGGGATAAGCAAATCATATGCGCAATAACAATTCTTGACCGGTGGAATTCGAATGATGTATAATTAGATCTCGTCTCCTTTTGGTCCTTCATGTAAATAGTAACAAATGCAAGTCTACACAAACCAGACCAAAATCTTGTTTCAATTAGTTTTTCAATGATATCTTCCAGTATTCCCAACGTAAGAGGAAGTTGGTTGAAAGTGTGAACTGATTTCTTTCATTTGTTATTGTTTACATTAAGGACCTAAAAGTACACGAGATCTAATTATATATCAATCTTATTTGTGCATATCCGTGGCTTAACCTTGTTAAAAAAAAGCAACGATGAAGTGTTTGTGCTGTGTATAAGTTTCCTATAACATCGCACCTACAAACACTATCGACATTATGTTGGTAAAGCAAAATGTTGATGTAAGGAGCATGGTCGTATTTGCGTACACGAGTACTACTTCCGACTGATATATATTTACGACGAGGTACTATCCAGGCTCTAGGTAGGCGTGTATACTGTTAAGGATACTGGAATTATTTGCAAAGCAAATAGCACGTCGTGGCACTTAGCCACGGTGCGATGCTACGAACATTGGTAGTGTCGTAGTCGGTGTACGTGCATGCGGCTAATTTCATACAAAGCACATTAATTCTATACTCACACATAAGACTCGCGTTTCAACGGCAACAATTCGTTTTATCTGCTCCTAAAATACACAACGCGATGATTAATGGGGAGTGCACTACATAAGCAGGATGTTTATATAAATACGCTTGTGATCCACAGGGAATATGTCAGTGAATACTGCAAAAATAAGGTTATAATTTATTAGATTTAGTATGTGGACCGCAGTATTGAAGTAACTGCTAAAAATTAGTCACATTATGTCACAAAATTGATAATAAATATGTATACTTATACCAACTGAGACTCCTGGATTAACAAAAAATGAATTGATAAAAGTAATATAACTTTTTCTGGGCATTTTAGATTTTTCGACAATTAATGGACATTAGATCAACATTACATATAAATGAGGCCTCTTTTAGATAGCTATTTGATCCGTTTCTTATCTGTTTTTATATAGACGCAATTGGGGAACGCCGTGAGTTCGAATCCCCGTTTGGCAATTTTTTTTCCATCGTGGTAATTCGGAGACCTTGCTGGGTACGAATTCGTGTGACCTCCGTCGGTAGTTATCGACACCATAAACGATTTTTCCATTATCGACGTGTTGTGAATGAAAATAAGATAATATTTGCGATGTGCTTCTTACGACTTAGACCGCCGACTAACTGTTGACGATTATGCGTTGCGTATTTACGTGTATTGTTTACTTTTCTGTGTCTTCTTGTAAAAGATGATGATAAGAATATTGCTAAGTTATTTCGTATTAAAAACTGTTGTGTCACGATACAAAATTTAAGCAGAAATATATTTTTTATTTTCTAATAATACTGGTCCATCGATTACTTTTGCCCCGCTACGACTTTCTATATTTAAATTTGAGTTTGGTCATTTGGAATTAAGTAAGATTGATAGAATTAAATGGTTTAACTACTTAAAAATCTGTAAAAAAATTAATAAATTATAAACTAAACATATTTTATTCTTTATCTTTATGATTAATTTTTTTCGTGAAGCGGAGAATTTCAAAAATTTTTTGAGGTAATTCAATAGGAATCTGATAGAAGATCGCGAAAATCCCAAATGGTAGATGAAGTGTTTTGGGTCGTAAATAGCAAATCCAACATCAGATTTTAAGAAAACAAAATAACGGATCCATTTTGGCGATTACCGAAGGGGAAAACAACTTTTTTAAATCGCCATATTTAACACATGAATTTCAAATAACAACTACGTTTACTTTTATTGAAAATAATACACATACCCAACAATAGTAGAATACATATATATTGCCATAAAATATTTGATAAGTTAGCATGACAATTGTATGGTTCAAAGTAAAATTGGTGGCTGTTGTGGCAGAAACAGTTTAATATGTCAACTCAATAGCGACTTGACTAAAATTAAAATGCCGTCTGCATTTCAAGGATTTTCCTACACATTTTTCATCGTTACAATTCATATTCCTACATTGCATGGAGTAGTAAGTGTGAAAAAATAATTCTTAGTTAAATTGATAATAAATTAAAAACAAAATTATAGAATTTCTACAAACTTAAGCTGATTGAGAGATATATCATACATCAATTTTATTTCCTACCGACTCATTTTTGTTGATGATTTTTTTTACATTATAATATACGGAGAACAAAGAAGTTTACAAGTAATGTTTTGTTTTTATAATAACAAAAGTGTTCACTTTTAAACATTTTTTTTGCTTTCATATTTAATATTCTCTTGGGTAAAAAATCAATTTAAAATACTGAATAGCATTATTACTTATTAAACCACGCATTATGTAAGTCATTAATTTAATATAATTATTGAATAATTGTTTGTTTCCCAATATTGTTTCGTTGTAATACAAACAATGATTCACGGTAAACACATATGCAGAAAGTAGTTAATTATATTACTTGAACAATAAAATAAAGAGATATACTCAAATATAAAGTATTTTTAGTGCGCTTAAATTAAATCTGTAACGAAATTGCAGCAAATTCACAAATTGTAAAATTTTAAAATATCCGACATAAATATCACCAAACTGGGATATGAAAGGCTACATTTTACATTTATTATAAAAGCGGGGAAGCTGCATTCATTCAAAATTAGATAAATTACTACCATCATAGCAAATTTTCACCAGAAAAATGGAAATGAGAAAATATGTACGCTTTATTAACGAACATTAAATTCATTTAAAAAGAGAATTCAGGATTATGTACAATTTTGTTATGGTTCTTTTATCTACGGTATATGTCAAAGTTCGTCATAATAAAATGTGTCAATGCTATCTTCCTTGAGACCGTTTGTCTAAGCAATTTTCTTTAGCTAATAATTATTTGTTTTATTTTTTTAACTGATTGAAGTTTATAAATTGCTTATACCTAATAATTTAAAATAATAGTTCTTGTTGACTGAGAGGTAATCAATAATTCATGACAACGAAGTTGAAAATTACAAACTTCTTCTAGCAAGTAGTTAAAATATTACAACAGGATATGGAATTCTCGTATTTCAAATTATACAAATGATACAGTATGCGCAATGAAAATATCACTTTTATAACTTTGTATGAATATTTTTATATCATATGAATTGTAGCGCAATTACTGCTATTCATTGTGTGGGAATAATTAAGAAATATCCGTGAATGTAGACATTATGATAATATTAATACTAGTTCTTATGCATTATTAAAAAATGAACGTTATAATTTATGAAAACTGCAATTTAACATATAATACTTAGAATAATGAAGTACAATGGTTAAGGTTATTAGAATTCTATGAAAGTAATAAACTGATATTTTAGAAAGATAATTTCAAGGTACAGTAATAATTCCGTAACATTTAATTTAATGCCACCCATATGATGATTTTTAGAAAAGAGGTTTTTTATTCCCTTATTGACAATCAATATATATATCTCACGTGCTGAAAGAACCGTTCTTTATAAAGTTCAGGAAATGATTTAACTTAATACTTTTCGTCCTGAAAGTCTGGAATTTTGACACAACTTTCAACGCTGTATCTTTTGTTCCAAACTGCGTTAGAAAAAATTGAAATTAATCAAAATCGTTAGATTTGGAACTCCTCTTTCGAATGTCGTAGTCAGAATCAGCCCATTCTTGTTCCATCAGATTTTTTTCAAAAAACAAATAGCGGTTTCAATATGGCATCTGCAAGTTGTCATTTTGCATTTTGTGGCACAAATCTCGAGTATTTGACCGTGTAACGGTTGAAATTATGGAGCATTAGGATGCAAAAGTAATTATTATCTTCTGGGTACCTAATCATCATGATTCATTCATAACCTCAAATTAGTTATGTCCAATGGGTTTTTATCGATTTTTTGTTTGATTTTCATTCAATGTTTAACTTTTCTGTATCATTACGTACGTGTGAAATTGTAAATTACTATATGCCATTGTGACCTATTAGTGATTGGTTTATAACCTAAAAATGGAGTGTAGCAGATCCTGTGCACATTGCTACCAGGTACTACGACGTTTGTAGATTTAATAAACGTGAATATCGGATTAAATACATCCATCATCCAATACCTAATTTCAACGTTTATTATTCCTGATTACATTACATACCACTAATTCACAACGTTTTACATCACGTTGTTTAGCCATCAATTCGTATTTAGCCGTTGTCGGACTTTTATCACGGGAAGTAAACACTATTCAGAGAGTCATCTTTTGTACTGTTTTTTAGTACTTTTAAAATTTTTTTTGTATTATTTTCATTTTTTAACAATTTTCGTTATTCTTTCATTTTGATAACTTTTTTTACATTGGATTTTTCCAAGAAATGACAACGGTGTATCAAGTCAATAGTAATATGGTAAATCTATGTAATATAATGAAATGATTTGAAACATACCTCGCAAACATTTTTATTACATTCTGAACAATAAGATGTTCGTTTTTCACGCTTGTCACCAGAACAATATCGTTTTGACTCTTCATTTTTTGATAATGTTGGTCTCCAAAGTTTTTTTAGACTACTTTGTATAAATCTGTGGTATCACACAGCGAATTTGACTCTGATATTAGCTTTTATTACGCGTACAGACGTCATAATAACAGGTAGGAAAGCACATATAATTGGTCGTTCTGTACTCAATTTTTAGGTTATAAACTGATTATTGAGAAGTAACAATCATATCTGGTAATTTTCAATTTCACACCTAAGTAATACGGAAACTTCGAAAATTCAGTCAAAATTAGAAAGAAAAGTAAAAGTCCATTGTGCATAACTAATTTCAGATTATGAATGAATACTAATGAGATTAGGTATTCACAAATCATAATTACTTTTCCATCCCAATTCTCCATGATTTCAACCGTTACTTCGTCAAATAATCGATAATTGTACCAGAAAATGCAAAATTATAATTTGCAGACGCTATCTTGAAGCCGCCATTTTATTTTTTGAGAAAAATCCCACGAAAAAAAGGGCTGAGCAAAAAGACGCGATTAGTATGTTTTGAAGTGGTCAGTATTGCCCTTTTCAATGTCAAAAAACGCGATTTCTGCGACGAAACGTCAAAAAAATGATCATAACTTTTTTCTTTGAAGTGGCCAGCTGATTATGACCACGGCATTTGAAAGAGGAGGTCCAAAGATATCGATTTAGATTTATTTCAATGTTTTCTAATCACGTTTGGAACAAAAATTACAGCGTTGAAAGTTCTGTCCAAATTCCGGACTTCTGGGACGAAAAGGGTTAAAGCAGAATAAAATAATATAATAATTACAGACTTAGACAAAGATTTCTTAAAAGTCTAATTTCTAACATCTCTCGGCTCCATGCTCAGAATAATCTTGCATATATACATAAGAACTTTGATCAGTGAAGAAAATAAACACTTATTTTTTGATAAAGAAGGAAACATTATGTAAGTTTTATTTAAGCAGACATTATAAGAATATTAGTTTTTCTAATTAAAGCAACCAGAATTATTATTACAATAATAGTAGTGCATATTTAAGTACTTATTGGTCTATCTAACCACAAATTTTTATTTACATTTGATTACTACTCCATCGATATAAAAATTATAGTTAAATATATAAATTTCTCGAATGAATAGTAAATGTATATTTCATGAATTTCGGAATACTTTGGCATTCTATGAATTCGATTCATGAAGAGAATGAAAATAAAATTACGACACAAATATAAATTCTAAAATAAAACTGCAGCACTTCATAATTAGGCCAAAAAATGAATAGTTTTGTGTTGCGCGATGTAAACATGGATGAAAATGGAACTAAAATTACTTTTGTTGTAATTTTTTTCATTAAGTAAGATTACTCCTTTCCCCATAACGTTGCTTATTGGTAGAAAACATTATTTAATTTCAACGTAGTTTTAAGAAAACGTTTTTCTTTTTTTAGATCTTAAATTTAAAATCTTTCAATTGTGCGTACCAATGGAAGTAACAAATCGCAAAATACTTGATAATAAAAAATATAATAATAAATAGTATAATAAGTTGCTACTAAACTCTACTCGTCTATGCAATAGTGATGACGACTTTCCTTAAAGCATGATTGATATTTGATCATTACATTCAATTCTTGAAATAATATTATCGACTTCGGTGTTGATAAATTCGACATCAACTTTTTTCAAAATTTTGTTTAGAAGTATAGGAATTTAACATAAATATTTAAGCTCTACATTATTTTACATCCTTCAGAAATAAATGTACTCCAGCAATGACTTAATTTTCGCTTCATAGTTTCTGCATTAATAGTCTGATTGTCTAAGTCAGACAATCTGTGATAATACTTCAAACCAGAATTAAGCAATTATTATTTCATGTAATAATTCGTTTTTTCTTTCAGAATTGAACATATCTATTTCTTCCATCTGTTTATGGTTATGGGCGATATAAAGATACGCAAAGAACATTTTGAAACTTAGAATGCAATTTCTCTGCTGTACGCTGACAATTAATCAATCGTATTTCCGCAACAAAATGAGAAACAAACCCTGGGAAAAAGGACAAGCGGAAACGTGCCGCTGAAACTGCTTCCTTTTGCCGCACGATATTTAACGCTTTAATACGAGTGCAGACTAAAATGTGGAGTGAAAAGGAGAAAGAGTATTCCCAACTCTATGCCTGGATTGCCTGTAGCGAATAAAGTAATGAATAGGGTGTTAGTGAAACATGCTATAAATGTTTAAAATAATATAATCAATGGTCTATTAGTGACCGATACATGTATTTCTGTCCATGCCACTATGAATCGTTAGAAGATATGTTTTTTTACTAACTCAATTTTCTTCAGCTCATGGATTTCCTAATTGTGGAGGGTTTTGTGATTTCTTAGGTGAAGGAATACTTGGTGTGGTATCTGGACCTCATATAAAGTATCTGTGAATTTATCTGTAAAGAAACCAGCAATAGCAGCAGGATCAAGGATCGAAAGAAGTGTTACAAATTGATTTTCACGATATCTTTTGAAAAGCTTTCTGCATGTCACAGAAATTTCAGCGAAATTACGAAACACGATCGGGATTTTTTAATCGGTCCATTGTAATTTCCATGTTTTCATATTCCATCCATTTCCGCATTGAAATTTTAAGTCATCCTACAAGTTTTTGATAGTTTGAACATTTTGAACTAAATTATATACAAATTTGAGAAACAACAAATGGAGGTAATTAATTTTTCATTAAACACAATTTTATCCAAACTTGATACATGTTGTACATAAATTGTATAGAATCACCTCTGGGGTAAATCTTGATATAAATAATTATGTATTTCTGTTATACAATTTGACAAACACATTTTTCTTTTGAGCCTAAAAAATATAGAAAAGTTCGTGTGTTAGTTAAACTAAACATTAGAATTACTAATAATTTGAGGGAGTTTATTGTTGTTTTTTAGTTTTCTGTTTTATTTTTGAGAATTTTCGCATTATATACTACTTTTACAAGGTTGTATTTTTGGCACTTTCACGTATTTATATAAACAGATAATAAACACGGATTAAAAATAACAGATAAGGCACGTGAATCGCAATTACAGGGTCCTGAAAATGTAGGGGTACTTTTATTTGTATATAATTTATAGAATTAATTTTAGGATAAAGCCTTTGCAATATAGTTAGTTTCTTAATTATATGCGTAATGTTAATATTATTATAGTGTACAACATTTAATAAATGTAAGGTTTTATTTCATACACAACCAATAAAAATTTACTACATTTAGCGATATGGATGGAGAAACCTTTGTTTCTATTTTCATACTAATAACGGGTTCACGTAATTTAACATTAATAATTTAATCACATTCAAGATACTTGAATCCGAAGCAAATGAATTAAGAAAATTAGTTCGGTGCATTAATTATTTTTCACACAGTTTAATAAAATATTGCATATTTATTTACTTCGTGTATTAAAAGTTGTGAGGGCACTATTTGTTCTTTACAAATGTCAATGTTATGTTTCTACATCTTCAAACATTTTTGGAATATGCTAACAAAATAATCTATATGTTTAAAATAAAAATCTTATATCTTAAAAAAACAAATATCTACATTCTTCCATATAGTTTTGGAATTTACAAAATAAGTTATTTAAAAAAATGTGCGATTTTTTTATTTAACTACATTTCGTAAAAATTGGTTAGGAGTAATTAATTAAAAAAGGTGTAAGTTGTAAACAGTCATTTAATTCTCCTATAATGTAAATTTTTACTGTTTCATATGACGAAATGTAACCCCGTAATAATTTTTTTCGTAGTACTATTAGCGAAAAATCACACATTTTTAAAAACACAAAAGTATCATTTGAAATCTTATAACTGTTTTATAGCTATTGTGCGTTTACAGTTAATATTACGAAAGTTTAATGTAAATGAATTAATAGAGATAAAAATAGACAAGAGCTGAAATTAATGGCACGGAGAATAAATAAATATTTTGACATTTCGCCCAATTATTAGATTTTCTTATAAATATAAATATAAAGACAAAAGTAGTAAAATTAATACAGAAACTCCACTTACTTTTGCTTTCTTTATTTTGCACTGCAGTATAATTCGTCTTATTAAAAAATGTCCTAAAATTAGATATGCATACATTTTTTTCACATTGTATGGTGTCTAGTTATAATGTTGATTATAGACATGATCTGTCAATGTTTGAGCGATGTGGAATGTTTACATATTACTCCTGATTTGATTACAATTCCAATTAGATTATTTATTAACAAAGATGCTCAGTAGCAGCATATCTGCCAAGTACTAACGATTAAGTCTATTCTGGTTAACTTAAAAATACTGGGCATAACAGAACAGCAACGTCCGTTCCACGAGGTAGTTCTTGCATGCGTTTCAGGAGGGTGCAGTAAGTGTAAGTAGTAACGATCATCGTCGGTCAGACGGCTAGTGTAGCTGCAGGTAGATTCTTCGTCTTCGAACGTCCTTATGGGCAAAGTACTACCAACAATCGAAATGAGATGAAACTCCTCCACTTTGCATGTTGCAATGGGAAATCGAAATAGCGTGGGTCTAATCCGCGTAACGAGTCTTAAACGTAACGACTATGTTGCATGTGCAAATGTACGTTGGTAGTTCTTATCATAACGTGGTCATACATGTAGCTGGAACGTTATCAAAAATCAAACAAACCATTTCCCGTAACTTAAAAACGTATAGTAACTGTAAGGAGAAGCAATTTAAGTGAAATCCGAGACGTAGTTTAATAAATATGACGAACGAGCTAAATTCACTGATTAATAGAATGATTACGAAAGTTAATCCAGTTTTAAGAACTAAAATAGAAAATAAACTCTTTGCTAATTAACTTGTAGTTTCTCAAAAGTGACATTGATATATAAATCAACGGCTGACATAAAGGTAGTGATAAATTTGTATTCCTACGAGCCAAACTTTTTTTTACGAATATGCTATAACTAAGTAGAATCCAATATTGTCCTTTCAAGTTTTCAGGGTCGTGATAACAATGTTTCGATTGAAAATCGCTGAAATTCCACTAAAAAATTACTAACAACTTTTTATATTTCATTCCGCGATCTACATTCGTAGTTCTTGCAACTACTTTAGAGTCTTCCAGAGTAGTATACTAAGCAATTTCAACAAAATAAAAACTCAACGCTTAACGCATTGAATACAGTATGCAGAAACAGGTCGAATTACATGAGTCATTTGATGTTGGTACACAAATTATTTATTATCCTCTATCTTGCTGTAGAGACCGAAGCTCGCGATCAGTAAATTTACCCAACAAATCCAGCAAGTTCTACTACTTAGTTCTTTGAGCAACGATCTGCATTCGAGTTTGCTTCCAAGTGCTACTTTGGAATTGTGTGTATAACTACCCGTGTACTCGTGGCTGTTGGGGATATATTGCCTTGTTTTATCGTGTATTCACGATGGCTAACTCCCTCCTTTGCACCCAACCTCCTTTAGCGTAGCTCAGGGGTTCTCAGCAAAATCCGCATAAATTATTCAAGCATCGCCGCGGGCCACTACGCTCCCCAGAACCAGAGCATCGTGAATTCGATGATGGAACAACCTGAGATCACACGAACCGAATTCCGACTCCGGACTCATTTCGAATACGGAAATTAACTGTCGTATCTACGATGAGAGTCAAGGTTTCACGTGAAATTGCCAGCTCATCGTCTTCGCCTAGCATCGAAAACCTTCTTGTCGTAATTTGATACGTTCGCATTTGTCGTATTGCATTATTAAGACGCTTTTCCTTGTACCTCACGAGTTACTTTCTTGTTTTGCATTTTTTATATATTCTTGATTTCTATTTAAAAACTTATATCATAGTATACTCAGGAAAATAATTCTTTGCAGCATAGCTTCATAATAAGTAAAGTATCATAAAGAACTGACTAATAGAACCAACTCACCAAGTGAAGTTCAATTGTCATACTGAATCGAATAGATCGGTTATATTAAACCGAATAGATGGGTTAATTTAAATTGGATAGTTTGGTTATTTTAAACCTAACTGATCGGTTATTTTGAATTGAAAAGAACTATAGCATATTAAACCTAACTCTGACAAGTAACTCTACTCAAGAGTAACAAGCCGATTGGACTGCAATTTGGTATATTTTTAAACTCAGAAAAATAATCGATACGTATTTTTTTTTGTCGGCAAAGAAGAGGGTTTAAGAGTTGAAACTGATCCCTGAATTACTCGAAAATCCTTAAAATGTATAATAATATACACGCAGATATAAAGGAATACTTATTTCCATAAAAATTGGTACCTGAGGATTTTTATTTGGTCGCTAATTTCGAATCTGGGGTCATATTTACAAAACTCAAAATGGCGGACCCAAAGTGGTAGATTAAATTTTACAAAGCTTTTTTGTTTTTCATATATACTCCAGAAATCTCTAAATAGTACTTTTTACGAAAAAACTTTTTATAAGATTTGGTCCGCAATTTTCGATGCTCCATTTTACTTCGACCCAGACTAAGTCTGGACGAAGTATTGAATTTGGTCACTTCGGGCAAAAAAATTACCATATAGTTTTTCATCAAATGTCGACGTTTCAGACCCTAAGGAACCCAAATCAACAATAAAAAAATTTGTGTCCGTGATCTTGTACGTACGTACGTCCGTACGTCCCATTTTTTTGTCTCGCGATAACTCGCGAACGGATAAGCGTATTGACATAAATTTTTTTTTAAAATACGCGTCTTGGCATAACTTAGATTTGATTAGATTTTGGGGCAGATCCACCCTTCCATTACTAAAAAAATTAGCCCCAATTAAGTTTCATTGTAGTTTTTTGCATTTATTTTGAAAAATACAAATTTTATTAAAAAATATTTCAAACAAAAAAGATAGAGCATGAAATTCTCTACAAGAAAGATTATATGCATTTTCTTCCTGAAGTCAACGATAATGCCATAAAAACTGGTTTAAAATGTTTATGACTATTGTCTGAAAAAGTATTGAATTTGGTCATCGCGGCAAAAAAATTACCCTATTGTTTTTCATCTTTGCCAGCTCCTCGGGCGCGGTGACCACCTACGGGCGCAAAGTTCATTTACGCCCTTGATACGAAAATAACTATTTCGATATATCTAAAAGATGTCTTATAGTATCTAAAAGATATCCGTCAGAGATGTTTTCGACACTTTCAAGATATCTTTGACGAATTATATGTATATATATTGTACATATAATATCATAATAATACAGACAGTAATTAGTAAAACACAGTAAACATGAAGTAAGTGTTTTGCAACTTTTATTTATTAATACTTCGGCTGGCCTGTTGTCGGGGTCGAAGTTTTGAAAATGCTCATTTTCAATTTTCATACATATAAGAAACACTATATTGTTGTAACATATCTATCGAAGCCACTTGGACCTAAATATGATTGGACCCCCAAATATAAATATAATTTTATAATATAATTGAAAGATGTTAGTAAACAAACGAGTCTTAAGGAATAGCCGACTCTCCACTGGGACGAAGTTTCTGAGTGAGCGAAGCGAGCGAGGCACCACGCCAACACTAGTTTAATATTGAAAATTTTACTTCAGAATCAAAATCAGCGAACCAAAAAAATCATCAAACTTCATTTTTCAGAGCGATGATTGTAAACACTCGAAGATGATGTCGGCAATGTGATTTTCTCTTCCTGTCCTTTCTCTTTTTCTTTTATTTTTTGAGGCGTTTGGATAATCTTTCATATTCATCGTCCATTGAAGAATACCACTGCTTAGATCTCCGTTTTCCAAATTTTCTTTTTAATATTTCTAACTTTGGCGTGTATGACTTCGGCACCCAGAAAAAGAATGGAGATCACAATATGATATTAGTACACGGAATCGTTTTTGTCTTCAAAATTGTAGTTTGAGTGATTTGAATTGGCATAAAGAAAGAGAAACTACAATTTGATCCTGATGAGGAGACGCATAATACAATTCGGAAATACAATAATTTCTCATGAAAAATTTATTTATTTCATTGCAAACTAAGATTTATTAAACAAAAAAGTGGTATTGTCACTGTCCCAAATTGCCAATTTTTCTTACTTACTATTTCTAATAAAAATTGGTATTTTTCGTTGTTGTTTTTAAATGGGGTCTGACATCAAAGTATAATTTTCGAGGATTAGAAAAATGAATGTTTCTTCGTGCAACTGAAATGTTAACAAAATTGATTATCTTCGATAAAAACCTGAATTATTAGGTACGATCAGTACCGAACTAAAGTTTAAAACTTTCAGATATACAGAATACTGAGATTTTGGAGAAATTTAAGTTCAAAAACAAAACTCGTCCCACAACTTTTCAAGCTCGTCTACTTGACAAGCTTTAACCATGTTAACGAACGGAATATAACGAGATTTGTCAGTAATTTAATTTATTAGTAGATAAAACGTAAACAAAAAAAATGACGATATTATTATATACTATATTAATCAATAACCACCCAACAAGATTTTGTGAATATTTGGATTCTGCAGAAAAACTCCTGTGAGAATTGATTCCTATTGATGTGACAACGCATTTTTTGGCTGTGAATGCACAGAGAGAAAAGAAATAGTTAACGGAACCTTTTTGTAATAGTAAAACGCCTAAATAGGAAAAGTTGTTGCATTAACTATTTCCATGGTAGATGGTACAATAAAATTGTTCCATTTACTATTTTCCGATGGTTAAATGGTTTGTACATAACCTCAAATATCGACTTTAACCTTACAGATAGTTAATTCTACTACTTAAGAGGTTAAAATCGATTTTACTATTTTTTCGTGGTTCCATTAACAATTTTTTCCTCTCTGTGTAGAAGTTCAAAATGTTTGCAATTGAATGTTGACCCGATTGACCTTCAATACCTCAAAAAGTAGAGCCAATTGCATATTTTATAGTTTACATTTGGATTCTGGAGCAAATATCCTTCCTGAACCTAAGAAGCAAGCGTAGTAAATACGCTACTACCTAATTGAGTAAAATTTACCAATTATCGACAACAAATTTTCCTATAAATCAGATAGATTTTCAATATTGAGATTCAGGTCAAACATTCCTTAAATGTAACATAATAAATACTGTTAACCGTTTGAAGCACGTTCTCCTTTCTGTAGGACACCTTTTGTAACTATTTTTTTTTAGTAGATTAAAATTGAATTTTAATGCAAATTTTTTTTTCCGTACTTGGAAAACATGTTTTTAAATGTAACAAATTTAATAATTATTATGAATTATTATGTTAAATTGTTTATAATGACAAACAATGAATAAAAATTATGTGTTTTTTACAAAGAATGTTGGCTGAAAAGAAACCGTCGTTGAAATAAAACCAAACTGGGTACTCGGGGGTTTCCGGAGACACTGACTACAAATCAACAAACAAAATGTAAAAATTCATTTGGTCGGGGTACTCGGGGGGTTTCGAGCGAATTCAACATGACGGTATGAAATGCAAAAAATTATTTGACCGAAATCAAACTGAATACTGAATAATGCTACATTTTCAAGATAAAATTTAGCAGATTCAACAAGCGGTCACGAATGCTGAAATTTCACAGTTCGTCCTTTACAACCCCGAAAACTGTTTACATTTCGGGTATCATATTGAATCAGTCATTTTGAATTTTGAAGATCAAAGATTAGATTCGTAATCTACGATCCCGAAAACTTTCGAGTATTTAGTTTCACCTTGGTCAAACAAATTTTTTAATTTTTGTCGGCCATCTTGAATCCACCATCTTGAATTTTGCAAATCTGAGGTCAGATATGTGATCAGCGACCCCGAAAACCTCCGAGTAATAAGTTTCAGCTATTTTCCGTGAAAATAAAAATGTATGCTTCAAAGGGTTATTCTAGTATGTAGTTAGTAGTTCCAACTATTTAATTTTTCCATGTGGTGTTACCATTTAACAAATATTTCGCTTGAAAGCACTCAATCATCGATACTTTCAACATATTCTTTCCGCCAGCTGTATATTTTAAGGCTCAGATAATAAACGTAACGAATCATTATTTTTCGTGTAAACGCCAGATAAAGAAAGATAAAAGATTTTGGCCCGAAAAGGTAAGGGAAAACTTTACACTGCAAGAAGAGAGAACCGGGAATAGTGAAAGGACTAAAAGGGGGCGGGGATAAAAGAACGTATGATAATAGAAGTGCAAAGTGAGTCTGGGGTTATTTCATAATTACAGGCTGTACTTAGACGAGCGTGCATTATGCTCCACCATCGTGCGGCGACTGTGCCAGTAGAAGTTTCCCAACGTATATTCGTATTATAGAATTAAGGGACGAGACCTTCATCCAGTCGGTTAAAACCCGCGATGAAAATAGAGGTAAATAAAAAAAGCACGGGAGGAAAGAGAGCTTCGATGCGTGGCGTTTTTTCGGGACTCGTCGTTACTGCTTTAGAGGCTTAAGGGATTTTACGTTAATTGAATGCATGGGAGAAGCTGAGAGACACTTAATTGCATGAAGTGACTGTACCCCAATTCAGACCACAAGTCAATTTATTCACTTTAATCTGGAAGGAAAGGATTTATGCCTTCTTGATTTCGAAATTTCAGTTTATTTTTTATGTGACGATTTCTATGATTTTATTCTTATAAGGCAACATTCTGGATTATATTACCGATTATTAGGTAATCACATGTGGAAATCCACAACATTTTTTCGTATTTCACTTAATTAAAAAATATAAATAAATTGGCGTTTAGGAAATTTCCCTCATTATTTGGGCCATTCTAAAACAAATATCTTGCGATATAACTTGTAAAATGCATTTGTCCCAAAGTATGGTATACGTTCTTTTGGATAATATGGGCCAAAGTATGGTATGTCACCACGCAAAAGTATTGGCCACCCAGTGACCTAATATGGGAAATACTTTGCCGCGTACTATTTCTCATACTTTCTTAACCCCTTAACTGCTATATTATCAAAGAAAGTGACAAAAATTCAAGTAAAAAATTGTGTTGGAATTTAATAATACTTGGTATAGGTATTTTATTTTGTGTCACTGATTTCGAATGTGGAGTCAGATTTTGGAAATTCAAAATGACCGATCCAATATGGCGTTGCACCACCTTTACGTCGTTCACAACATTTCCTTACGAAAATTCCTTCCACTTCCAAGTATAAATATCCAACAAAAAGAAGCGTTAACTGTTGCGAGAAGGGTAGTCAAAAGACGTTCGAGAAAAGTGTAAAACTTGTGACGTTACTTTATGTGGAAGTTCTTGTTTCGACAGCTACCATAAATTACACAGGTCTGCACGGATTTTTTTTTAAATATCAGAGTGATTTTCGACGTATTTTTGTGTGCTGAACACGAATCTGAAGTCGAAAAATGCCTATCACGTCATGATTTAGAGAAAAGTGGGGATAAAGACACCAAAAAACACGTTTTTGGGTTTTTTTACCCCTAATTTTCTCTGAAACCTGACCAGCTACAGGCTTGAATTTGTGTTAAATTAAAGCTTGGTTCTTCCCCTAGAAAAATCATAAGATAGTTTTAAAAAAAATTTCATAGTTTTGAAAAAAAAAAATGGTTTTAACCATGCTATTTCTAATGATTATGATGAAAATGCAAACAAAATCGAATAACCGCTTGTATTACTAATGGCGAACAAAAAAAAAACCACGAAGTGGTGATTTTAAGATCCTAAGTATATTTTTTTATTTTGCGGCCGCCATTTTGGATTCGCTATTCTAAATTTTGTCAAACTAACCTTGGATTCGTCATCAGCGACTCAAAAAACCCCGAGTACTCATTTTCATAAGGTTAATTTACACTTTTTATTTTTACGTCAGCCATCTTGGATCCGCCATTTTGAATTTTATAAAAGCGACACTGGATTCTTAAACACCAACCCCGAAAGCAGTCAAGTAGTAGTTTGTATGAGCTCTGCTCAATGTAGTTAAATAATTTGCATTTTCATCATAGTCACTAGGAATAGCAAGGTTAAAACCATTTTTTTTTAAAAACTATGAAATTTTGTTTAAAACTATCGTATATCATTTTTGTAGGGGAAGAATCAAGCTTTAATTTGAGCACAAATTCAGATCTGTTGCACGTCAGGCTTCTGAGAAAATTAGGGGTAAAAACACCCAAAAACACGTTTTTTGGTTTTTTTGTCCCCACTTTTCTCAAAATCATGACGTTATAGACATTTTTCGTCTTCAGATTCGTGTTCAGCGTACAAAAATACGCCGGAAATCACTCTGATATAAAAAAAAAAGTGAATTTTGCAGACCTGTGTGATGCTTTCTTTATATACTATAATTCCAGTCTTTTAAATCCCCGTTATTATATAACATTTGTTCTATTTCCTCGTTCAATATATATTTAATAAAAAATATAAAAAACAAAACGAAAATTAAAATCAAGCAAAATGATTCAATTTTCGAGAACGGTGTTCGGCATATTGGATCCGACAGTTTGAATTGTTCAAAATCTGACTTTAGATTCGTAATCAGCTACCCAAAAATCAGAATGGTTCGTTTTTTAAACAAATTGTCCGCTATATTAGATCAGCCATTTTGAATTTCCAAAATCTGACTCCATATTCGTAATCAACGACCTCAAATACCCTTAAGTAACAAGTTTCAAGCGGTTTTATAAACTTTTTATGCATAAATTGATTGAACACAATGCCATACTTCATAACGAAGATTTTAAAAAAACTACTATCTTTGTGGACATATATATATTTTTTGGCATATCGATTACCAAAATGGACAACGTCATATTATTCAGTACACCTCAGACTGTTAGAAATGGATTTGATTTTAATTCAAATTAAAAAAATTAAAAATTAGATTTTCGTTTTCCCGGCAGTCTGGGAAAAGTCCGAAATAATGAGGATCTTCGTCATCGGTAGTCAAAGGGTTAAGGAGTTTCACCCATATATATATATATATATATATATATATATATATATATATATATATATATATATATATATATATATATATATATTTCGCAGGATAGCTTTACTAATATTTTAATAGCAATGTCGCATCAATAAACGTAACAAATTTACTCTCATAGTTTTCCGCACAGTAATTGGAGATAGTAATTACATTTTCTCGCTAATCCTACTTGTATCCTTTCCCCGTAATTTCTGCCACCGTTCCTTTTTGCATTATATGCAATACCAATTTTTCAGTATGAAGAATTCACGCAATTTGTCTGCCCAACAAATTTTATTGCGCTTTGGCTGATGGTTTCATGTGACGTCTCACTAAACAATTATTTATTTCTTCGATCGTATGAAGGGTTAAATGACGTGATTAATTTAGAAGGTTGTTAGTACATTTTCCACCAAAATTATATCTCATCTACTGTTTAAACACAGTGTTATTTAGAGCGAAATTATTAGTATCCCAGATTATGATATTAGTGCAAAAGGGATGGGTCTTATCATGTGATATTTGCTGGAAGCGTATATGGAATTTACATTCGAATGGAGGAAATATTTCCTCACATCCCTAGTAAAACTATTAGCGTTAGATATAGGGCGCTCATTTTAAAGATGAGAAGTTCCTATATGGCCAGCACTAAATATAACGCTAAATCTCTTACTACAGAGATATATATTCTATAATATTTTATGTACACAGTGAGAAAACAGTGTAAAGTGTAAAAAATATTTTAGATTAATATCACTATTTAAAATCTTGAATATAAATATTTCCACGGTATAATTTTGTTTCATAATATTTGATATGTGAGTAACCATGGGTATTATCAATACAGAAGATAGGCTGTGAAAATATGAGAAAATTATTGCCAGGAATACTTCGAAAATTGGGCTTAGTATTTTATTTCCCTAAATTCAGATATTTTCCACATAGTAAGTACAATTGAGTTATTGTTGTACCAATAATGTGGATCCACATTTACAACACTTTTTCTTTCGGGGAACACATGGAAAACATTATAGTACATAAAAATATCATACAATTGCCTCAAAATAAATTCGGTTCATTAGTTGCGTTAAATTTTTAAGTAATTTTTCAAAATTGTAATCAATCATAATTGTAAATGTAGGTCGGAAATATTCCATATGATTGCAGTATTTATAATCTTACAATTAATAAATATTCATCACTAACATTAATTTTACATTCTCGTTTGAAAATATAAAGAGATGTGTTATTGCTCTTATAACAGCGAAACAGCGACGGTAAAGTACAAGGACGCAACGAAAGGTGGGAGTTTAGTTAGTTCGCTAATTTTGAATCTGATGTGAAGTTATCGCCTGCAAGTTACTCGGCAACTAGTACCTCCGATATCCCAAGGGCTAGTCTAATATTTCGGTTCCCTGCAAGATACGGTGAGATGCAGAAGTACATCCGAGTCGGATCGTCAAAATCCAAATCATATTATTTCTTACACTCCCAATTACTCAAGTGAAATTTCACATCTTAATGGAGTTTGGTAGTCCGAGTTTGAGTCCAAAGTATTCTATTCGAGAGTGAAAATAAATAATCTCTACTGGAATTTATTCTCTTATCCCAAGGGGGTATTTACTAAGGATATTGATGAAGGTTATCTGAAGTCAACGGGAAATGATAAATAATATTTTGAGTTCAGAGAAATAAACAAAAGTGAGTAGAAAGTTTATGAAATCATGTAAATCAGATTCAGTATCCTGAAATGCATTTACTTAAATTCATATAATTTCATTTTGGGTAGATTTCGAGTCCATTTCTTTTGGTAGGAAGTTTATAACAAAATATGTATTTATTTCTTTTATTTTATATTTAGTTATGTATAATGGTATATTTCTTTATTTACTCTTAAATTCCTAAACATGAGTCGATTGTTCTGAATGTCAAAAGTATGATTCCTATGTCGCTTCTACCTGAAACAGATCTTCTTGTCCTCAGATAAAATGTAACAAAGAGAGTAATATATATTAGTTCGATATAGCTGATACGAAGAACCGGGCATCTCAAACGTGAGCCGAAGAACTGGATATTTCAGAATTTGCGACGAAGATCTGGACTTTTGACAATCTTGGAGCGAAGAAGCGGATCTAGATTTTCTATAACGATTTATTGTATCGTAGCAACTTTTGAAATGTCCCGTTCTTCGTCGCACAATATTGTGAAATGTCCGGTTCTTCGACGTACACTACAAAGTGGTCGAATTTTCGTCGCAAACTTTTAAAACGTCCGGCTTTCGTCACAAATGCCAAAACGTCAGGTTCTTTGTCCAAAAAACCAAATTTTCCGGTTTTTCACCTCACGTTTGAGATGTCCTGTTCTTCGTACCAGCCATCGAGTTCATACCATATAGAGTGGTTGAGTTAATAAATTGGTTTTTGTAATTAGCTCCCTATCAAATAGTTAAAGGTTAATTTTGAAGTCTATAATAATAGCAAACCGTAGAATTTTCGAAAATAATTCAATATTTGGAACGTTTGTATTCTGTTGTTTTCATATTCGTTATTTAATAAATGGATGTCTGGTTTACTAACTCACTCCAGTCCCATTCACAGAATTATTATTACAAATGGGGGCGCCCACTATCCTGATCGTTTTTTTTAGATTCTTCATAAATAATTAAAATATCCAATACTTAAAAAAAATTTCGTAATAACGTGTCTTAAGACAACATATTTACATGAAAAAAAACATACGAAAACAGGTTAGCATCAGCATGCAGTGACCTATATAATAATGATTCAATAAACTGTGTTACTTAAAAAGAGTCATAATAGATCTGCAGAGACAATCCCTTTCAGGCATTAATAAAACTTCAGATTATTCCCATAAAAACGAGTATAACTTCAGAATTTTCTGTACTATTTGTGGTTTCCGTACTACTTTTAGAAAGTGGGGATCATTTAAAAGACAGGTTTATATAAAATAATTTTGAAAACAATTATTTCCATATCTCCAGTATCCGATTCTGTATCCCTGCGGTCAATACATCGTAAAATCTGTGTTAAAAAATTACTTTTTTGTCGCAGTAGGCAGCTAAATGTGATTTTGCATCCCGTTTTGAGGGCGCAAAATGAGATTTTGCGCACGCATTGTAACCATAAAGATGTATGGTCGAGGGCAACGGGCGCTCATTGCATTTTGTGACCTGTTGCGACAAAAATGATGTTCGCTCCTCGGGCGCAACACTTCTCACCGACGAAATGTCATTTTGCGCCCTAGGGACGAAAAATACTATTTTCTCAATATAACTCATATATTTTAATAGCGTGGATTTAATTGTTTAGCAAGCATGTTCACATCCGTTATGTGTTCTGCCTAGGTAAATTTTATTTTTGCAAATCTATATAATAGTGCATTATTTTTCACGCATATAGATGATATGAATTTCAATTTACTCGGTTTGAGGAGAAAGTTCTTCAAAATTGCAAATATGAACTAGATGCCTTCGACCCGGGTGCCTACAATTTTGGCTAAATTCGTATTGCAGTTCCCTGAAGAAAAGCTGATGCTTCCGGGAATATTCCCATTTTAACACTGCCAGGAAAGAAGGCGGCAGAGGGTAGTTCTAGCATCGTTAGGTTCGAGTAGTTTCTATACATATATTGTAACAATATCTTGTTCCTTAAATAGGGTGAATATGCCAATTAATGGACGGTTAAGCATTTTTCACACTTTGATCGATTGTAACTTTTGAATTCTTTTATGAAAATTTAATTATGATACCACCATTAGAATCGTTAGACTCTGCTCTTTATGACCGTGTAGTTCAACCTTTGATTTTATTTAATTATTAACCTCGTCTTCATACGTTTGTAAAAAAATCCGCTAAACCCCAATGAATAGACGGGTTAAATCAAATGGGACGTTTTCAGTACCAGTTTTGAATGGCTTTAAAACTTTGCTTTGATTTTACAAAATAATAAACACTGGGAGATCAATTGTACTGTAAATATTGTTTTGAATGTTCAAAGAACATAAAAATATGTATTTTGTTGCATGTTGTGCATCATACATTCATAAGAAATAGAAATATGTAGAAAATCGTCCATTCATTGGCATATTCACTCTATATTAAAATTGAAAATGAGCATTTTCAAAACTTCGACCCCGACCGCAGGTCAGCCGAAGCACTGATAAATGAGCACGTCTTGTTCACACTGATGCTTAAAAAAACGCGATTTAGTCGAGTTTTTGACAGGTCGGGTTGCAGGAAATAAATTTTTTTTATATGTGTGATACTTCGGTTTCCGTTTTTTACGGCATTATCGTTGATTTTACGAAGAAATGAATGTAATCTTTTTTTTTAGAGAATTCGATGTTCTATATTTTTTGTTTGAAACATTTTTTTTTGTACGATTTGTATTTTTTGTTAAAAAATGGAAAAAACGTGTTTTTTGAGCGTTTTTTGTTAAACCTCCCCATAATCTAGCATGCATTGTCTCCAAAAACTAATCAGATCTAAGTTTGGCCAAGAGAAACCCAAATCCGTTTGTACTTTTTAAATCCGTCCTGCCAGACGCGAGATATCGCGTATACAAAATTTTGCCCACGGACGGAGGGACGTACAACCTAACGGACACCAATTTTTTTATTGTTGCTTTGGGTTCCTTAGGGCCTGAAACGTCGACATTTGATGAAAAACTATAGGGTAATTTTTTGGCGGGAACTGACCAAATTCAATACTTCGCCAGACCTATGGTCTGGGTCGAAGTAATAAGCCAAATACTGTTAGGAATCAATGCGAGAATTGTCGAATAATTTCGACGACACTTAAATTGATAATGGGTTTGATGGGACGCTGTCTTAACAAAGTTTTAAACTATATATATCTTTTTAAATGAAGTTTTCAGATTCTCAATTTAATCCGATTGTGCGGCATGAGACGTAATAAGTGTCTAAAGTAACGCTAGATAACCAAATTAGCCCATAAATTTACAAATTATTCGAAATTCAATAAATATTGACAAAAAATGTCTTTTTTGCCATCTATAAACAACTAATGTCAACTTGACGTAAAGGCTACTATAAGCGCTCAAAATATGTCGAGATATTACATATTTTCAAACATATCCTATTTTAAATGTAGATCTGAGAGCAATGCACAATATTGTTTACTTGCGATTCTTCCACGTGTCGTTTATATTGCACGGTTGTTATTGTTTCCCATCATTTCTCATTATCCGAGTTTCTCGGAAAAGTTTCTAGCGTTATTGAAGTAAACAAGAAAAAAACAAGTTTTTCATGAAATTTTATATTTTGATTTGAACGGGAAGATTTTGCTTGTAGTCCTTAGCTAACTATTTTCATTGTCGTAGTTATACATTTTTTCTTGTAATATTTTGATGGACATTGCTTAGCATATAAATATGATTGAATATCAAAAATTTGAACCGAAAGCAAAATTTCACCCCTTTTCTCCAATCGCGCTGTCCTATCTTTACAATAAGCAGTATCAAAGACGATTTACATCATACATTATATTACATTTGAAATAGTAATTTTGGTTATTTGATGTTCCACACTCAGAAAAAAAACAGTTAAAATAACCAGAAAAGATGATTAAATAGGACCTTGTTATTTTTTCTGGTTAAAATAATCAGAATTCTGATTAGTTAAACCAGAAATATTGTTGATTTAACTAGAGATATTGTTAAAATAATTATTTTTCCAATTAAACCATCGGTTTCGTGACTGAGGCGGTAGTGCAGTGGACTACGGAGTCGTAGTTTGTGAGTTCGATCCCTGTCCAGGGAGCAATATTTTAAAAACGTTTTCAAGCAGCAGATTGCAGTTGGTAAGACGAGCCACGTTGTTTGTTTAAGTGTCGTAGTGTTGTTTATCTAGCGGAAATCGACTCGTTACCGATGCTGTACGTGGTGTAGGGTTCTGCAGCTTCTACATTTCATACACATTTGTGAAGTATGGCGTCATCTCTGACGAACTGCAGCTATCGCAAATATAATATCTACAAAATTCTACAGAATCCTGATTATTGTAACCAAAAAAAATAATACGTTCTGGTAATTTAACCAGAATATTTTTTTGGGCGTAATCACCTTCTGTGCCTAAGTAAATAAAAAAATGTTGACAGTCATGGATCATTTTGTGGCATTGGTAATTTCTTCATGTAGGTCAAAAAAATTAGCCCAAATTTCTTCTGATACTTTGACCCTTAAGTTAAACAATGTACAGTAGTACCATACGTTGTAGTTGTATTTTCATGCAGAAGCAAAAATAGCGCGAAGACCCGCACTAAAACCGCAGCGCGACATGCGGCGGCGTACCATTTGAAAGAATCAAATTCATCTGATAGACAACCGATTTCCTAGTGACGTCTCTGTAGCGGCCAAAAGTCGCGCCAGTTTCAAATTTCGGTCAC
This sequence comes from Trichopria drosophilae, assembly GCA_030407085.1. NCBI lineage: Eukaryota > Metazoa > Arthropoda > Insecta > Hymenoptera > Diapriidae > Trichopria > Trichopria drosophilae. Next base: position 16,000,893 of record CM059587.1, on the reverse strand, counting down.
GTCAGGGCGTGATGTAACGCGACGAGCATTCCCACGTATGTGAAAAGAATTATTTTGCCCGTCAACGGTGCGGCAAAAAAATCTCGGAGCGCTTCGACATCTTTGAGCATACGCGCCCCCGAGATCGCGATGTGACAATTATCTTTGACGGAAATTCCATTTTGCCGGGCGACAAATCCGATGACACGAGGTGGAATTCGGAAATACCTCGTTTTGCCTCAATCGCATGTATGATTTCGCTGGCAGATTCTATTTCCCCTCCAAGTTGGTGAATCTGTCAATGTACTAAATTCAATCAATGAAAGGTTTAAAAATATATTTCGTAATTTTATTTTATATCAATTTTGTGTAAACATATTTGGTATAATGATAATGAATTTGCTTAAAGACATCATGGCATTATCGGAAATTATATATTCAGCACCATTGTTTTTCGGGGACCGAGAAGAAAAAGTAAACGTTGGCGTTATAAGCCATCAATAAATAGAACAAATAATGCATAAATGCCCGCGTACAAATAACAAAGATTTTAAAAGATCAGTAAGATCTTTCTTAAAAATATGTCTGAATTTAAGACATTTTAAATCATTTTGAAGACGTTTAAACCTCCAGTTTATTAAAATGTGTTAAGATCTTTTAAGATCTGTTTAAGATTTTTATTTTAGAGATCGTTTTAAGATCTTTTACAAATCACTTTCAGGTATTAAAAAAAATTAAACATTTTATTGTATATATTGTAATGGGTTTATCTAGATGTTCCCCGTTACAAATACCGAAGGTTAAATAATTGAACAAAGAACAGAGAATCACCGAATTTAATTATGTACCGTTTCGCGGGTAAACCTTCTGGTGGCTTGAGTAGCTAAAATTGTGTTTTAAATAATGATTATTATAAAAGTATTTTTGTTTTTTTTTATATATGTTGATTGGGAGAGAGGACAAGTTTAAGTACAACAGAGGTGAATGTTGATAGGTTGGAGAAGAGAGGCAATCCCAATTCGTGGTTATGGAGAGTTGGCGCGAGAGCAATGGCTTTAAATTGATATTCTTTCCAATTGTTTTAACCTACAGTATAAAAGTGGAGCTGTCAACGCCTGGGATGTTACCGCCATCTTGGGGTACAATTTAAAAAGAAAACTTACTGGTCCGCATTCATAACAGAGGGTCATCTTGCATCGCTATTCTTAAAGAGCGGAGATTAATATCAGCAGGACTCTGTTTTATCGGCAGACCTTTTACCGGCGTCTCTACTTTCTAGGTTATCGATGGCCGTGGCGTTCGCCGCGTTACCCGAGCTCGCGCGATCGGTGCCGAACAATCCTCGCGAATCCGGAACTTGTCGATCGCGTCCGACGACAACGTCATTCTCTGTTCTATCGCGGGCGCGAAAGGTGGGTTTTCAGTACCCCTTTAAATTATAATTAAACGGTTTGTGTTAATAATATGAATTACCGAGAACTTTGATAGCTTTATCTACCGGGATAAATCGTATCAAAGTATATATTTTTTTTATTCATCGACGAAGTCTTACCGTCGCTCATTTTATTGTGCAATTTTCGGTGTCCTGAGAGGCAAGGAGGTTTATCCGCCAACGAGACCATTTAGCACAACACTTATGCCGAGTAACGTACTCATTTTATTTTATTACTGGTTTGACAGAATTAACGGTATTAATTATAAGTATTACAAGATGACTTATTAATTTTAATCTATTTTAACTTTTATAAAACTTTACCAGTATAATATTTAAGTTCTTGTTTGACTTTGCTTAAAATTAATAATGGCTCTACTTTGTAAGAATTTAATTTTGTACAAAATACATTGATAATTGAATCACTTAATTCTATTATTTTCTTTATTTCGTAATTTTGTCAATACCGTTACAATTCTTTTATTTGTCTTGTGTGTGTCTATTTGTGTTATTCTTACGACAATGAGTGACAGAAGATCCTAAGTTCGTATAGAATCTTTGTTTTTCCGGATGTACATATATTTTTCCCGAAGTTGAACGGTTTATAGATCGGTACCTCCAACCGAGAAATACCGTTACAATATATTATTATTAGTATTTCGCATTACTTAGGATTAATTTTCTCAAGAAAATGATTCTCCACAACTTACCTAAAGGAATTTTGTTAATATTGATCATAACGTTAAATATCGCAATTTGTTAAAAAAAAAGAGGTGGGGGGTGAAAAATTAATGCTGGCTTTTTAAATTTATAGGGAAATAATGTAATCCCTTTCACGATCTTGAAATTTTATGCTCATGAGGATTCAAAAGTTGGATTTTTCTACACAAATGCCTTTTTGTAATTATAACTAAAGTTCTTGAATTTCTAGAAGCATAGTTGCAATTTTTAAACCTGGACATAAAATTTCACGAACGTTCAAGAACTGATGATTTCATATCTGCTATGCATCGACATCGGTTACCTGATAATTTATAAATAAACATATAAAATCCGTTTGACATGTTTGCATACAAATTATTGGTATTTCTGCGATGTTAATGTAGTATCAATTTTGAAATTGTAATCGTTACTGTCTATGTATGATAGTGGTTAGCGTCCATACTTTACTTTCCGAAGGTAGTAGGTTCGAATCCCGGCGAGGGAAAAGCGTTTTTTTAATTTATTTGCGAGCGTTAATTGTAAATAATAGATTATAATTAAAGTAACTGTTCCGGATCGCCACGCGACGAAGCTCCTAATAACCGTTTAGGTCGAGTGAGATAATATTATAATAAAATTCCTGTAGAATTAGGAGGAAAATATCAATTAACTTCTTTGCAATTAGTTTGTTTTGGGGCGTGGTTGTTGTTTTCCGAAGTCCTGCCTCTAGTAAACAAATAATCCGAACCCGAATAAGCAGTCCTGTGGAAGGCACCTTCAGTCAGTTGATCGTGGGGTTCCGAGACGTTCGGACCAGTTTTACCTTTATAGTTCGGGTATATCAAAGAGCCAGAACCTTGAGGTGCGTTGGTGGTGACTTCCCGGGTCGCTTCGCGGTCTCATCGGTGGGTGAGTAATATTCGATATATCTGTTATTGTTTATTATATTATTTATTTATATATTATATAGAAGTGATATTTATTGGCGAGATATGTCTGGGGCAGGGTCCGCTCATAAGCCCCACTGAAGAGTCCGTGAGCGGACCCGGGACGAAACATCAGCCAACTTTTTTATTTATAATTTTTTATTATTTGCATGTAACCTAGCATGACGTAGTAGAAAAATACGGTATCGTTTATCAAAATATATATTAGACTCCTATAACCGCGCGACAACCCCCTTCCCTGTAAGTAACGGTAACTAATGCAAAATACTAATTAAATATATACAATAAAATGTTTAATTTTTTTAATACCCGAAAATGATCTTTAAAAGATCACGTTATTTTAAAATCATGCTCTGAAATAAAAATCTTAAACAGATCTTTAAAAGATCTTAAAAAGATTTTAATAAACTAGAGATTTAAACGTCTTAAAAATTACTTAAAATATCTTAAATTTTGACATTTTTAAGAAAGATTTTTATGAGATCTTTAAAAATCTTTTTTATTTCTACGTGGGTGAATATCGCAGTACAGGGAAATTTTGAAATGTGTGTTATTTGGTCGATGTGATATTTTACTAATGTGATATATTGTCATTATATTATTTTTATGCGAGACATTTTATCATTGTGATATTTTCACGTGTGATCAAATGTCCGTGACATTTTCTCGTGTGATCATTTGTCCAAGAAATAAAGACGTGATACCAAAAACTTTACTGAATTTTTTGAAACAACTGAAATTTTGTATTTGTATAGTGTTCTACTTTTCTTGAATAGAATAACAAATTATCTACAACTGGGTAGGTGCTATCCACGTTAGAAAAGGTAAATTTCTGAACGGTTGAATGAAGATGGGAGTAGGTAGGGGCCAATGTAAGCATGGTACCAACGAGTTACACGGGGGTTTGCTCGACACGGCGCCTGGCAATTAGCATCCTATGTTATATGCAGATTCTCGGGACGGTTAAGAGCGAGGAAAAGGGATAGGATAGGAAGTGTCGGACGATAGAAAGGCACGAGAGAGAAAGAGCTAACTGCCTCTGGTATATCTGTTTGTTCATTTGTCATGGGATAATCTCTTCGCACACATCGTATAAAGATGTTGCATGTGCAACCGGCCTTCCTGCATAAGCTTACATTGTGAATAAGGAGTGAATATTAATTTGGAAAATCGTAGCGGTCAACATGTTCCGTAGCGCGTACATCCGAATTTATAATTTTGCCTTTTTATCGTCGCCTACGCATCTTGAACACCTTTTATGTCTCCTGACGCGTTCCTTATTCTTCTAGAAATATTTTGCTTTTCGGAAAATGTGCTCTCTTCATCTGAACCAGCGAAAAACTACTAATTGACAGTTCATAGTCGCTAATTCACAAAGCGCATTTGCGATCGCTGTTAATCAGCTATTAGACATTGATTTCAACAGCGAACTCTTCGAAATTGGCTGGAAAATCTTTGAAATGAAATCACATTTCTGCCGCTTCAAAACTATGTCTGATCGATCCAGTGAATTTGACTGAAATCAGTGGAATGAAATCATGTGCTTTTCGCTGAAATGTGGTGTTTACTAACTGATAGGTTAGGCGAATTTCACTAAAATCACTGGAATCGAACCATATGCTTTGTGACAGTAATCAGTGGTTTTCACTGGAAAATAGTGTCTATTTACTGATTAATTCAACAGCTAACCAGAAAAATAGCTTACATTTCTCAACATTAATTAATAGCAACGAATTTCTCTGGTTCCTGAAATGTAACTGCTAACTTCCATGTTATGTATGGTAAAATCATCCATTTCAAGAAAATGAAATCCTTTCAAAGTACATAGTAGCACCTGCATGCAATTTTAAAGGTTATAAAATTGGTTAAAAACTAACAATTACGATAAACATTATAGATAATACCTGAAACAGATCGATATTATTCAATTTTTCGGTGGAGCCTCCAGTATCTGGAATTTCGTGCGTGCATGGGCAACTTTTGAAACTCAAATGTGATTATGAAAATGCAAAAAACAATACAGAACATTTATTTACGTTCCTCTTATAAAAAGTTCTTGGGCTAGAAAAATCTGCACAAATTCGAGGAATAAAGTTCTTGCAATATATATATTTATTTTTTTTTTATTGAGCTTTTGAAGCCGTTTAGTGGCTTATTCAGCATAACAAAAATTTACAAGCGTTCAGATATGGTACAATGTGATATGTTTTCTTATAGCTTAAGGTTACATTCTTTTAGAAACCTACACAGTAGTGAGCTAGCCCTACTGGTAGGTTGTACAATGATGGATTCTAAACTTAAACGTAAGTTATAATTAAGGCGTTTTAGTATGTTAATTTGTCTTTTTCTTTGATCGTTGTAAAGGGGGCAGGTCCATATTATGTGATTTGTATCTTGACAATCATTGTTACATTGGCACTTCGGATTATTTATGATTCCTATTCGCGCTAGAGATTGACAAATCGAAACCGTGGTTCGAAATTGCATATAGATGTTCAGTTTTATGTAGGCATTCAGTGATCGGTGTTAAAAGAATATATACAAAAGTGAAATAGTGGGTATTTCGACTGGTTAACTAGTAAAATTAACTGGTTAAATCATGAAATTGACTGATTTAACACAAAAATTGTTTTCGCTGACGCATTTGGCGAAATTTTCACTGATTTAGATTAAGATAGTGGGAGCTTAGAAGAGCGCTGAACGATTCAAAAGCGACAGTTTTCTTATCATTAAAGTCAGCATTTGGAATTGTTCCCATGGATTTGAAAAGATGAGTTGCGGTGAAAATTTAGTAAACATAGCTTTTCTTTGTGTGGCTTCTCATATTTTATACAAAAATGTGCACAATTTCTTGAAAATGAAGAAAGGTAAGTAATTTAATTTTGATATCGGTAAAAGTATATTGAACGACAGAAATATAAAACCGTACAAAATGAAGAAGAAACTAGCGTTGGCGTGGTGCCTCGCTCGCTTCGCTCGCTCAGAAACTTCTACCCAGTGGAGAGTCGGCTATTCCTTAAGACTAGTTTGTTTACTAACAGCTTTCAATTATATTATAAAATTATATTGATATTTGGGGGTCCAATCATATTTAGGTCCAAGTGGCTTCGATAGATATGTTACAACAATATAGTGTTTCTTATATTTATGAAAATTGAAAATGAGCATTTTCAAAACTTCGACCCCGACAACAGGCCAGCCGAAGTACTGATAAATAAACGTTGCAAAACACTTACTTCATGCACTTGTATTCTAATAGACTATTCGATGCATATTACATGTTTACTGTGTTTTACTAATTACTGTCTGTATTATTATGATATTATATATACAATATATATACATATAATTCGTCAAAGATATCTTGAAAGTGTCGAAAAGATCTATGACGGATATCTTATAGATATCTATAAGACATCTTTTAGATATATCGAAATAGTTATTTTCGTATCAAGGGCGTAAAAGGACTTATGCGCCCGTAGGTGGTCACCGCGCCCGAGGGGCTGGCAAAGACTACCCCTGGGGGGTAGGGGGTCGAAACGTCGAAATTTGATGAAAAACAATAGGGTAATTTTTTTGCCGCGATGACCAAATTCAATACTTTTTCAGATAATAGTCATAAACATTTTATACCAGTTTTTATGGCATTATCGTTGACTTTAGGAAGAAAATGCATACAACCTTTTTTGTAGAGAATTTCATGCTCTACCTTTTTTGTTTGAAACATTTTTTAATAAAATTTGTATTTTTCAAAATAAATGCAAACAACTACAAAGAAACTTAATTGGGGCTAATTTTTTTTAGTAACGGACGGGTGGATCTGCCCCAAAATCTAATCAGATCTAAGTTATGCCAAGACGCGTATTTTAAAAAAAAATTTATATCAATACGGTTATCCGTTCGCGAGTTATCGCGAGACATAAAAACGGGACGTACGTACGGACGTACGGACGTACGGACGTACGGACGTACGTACGTACAAGATCACGGACACAAATTTTTTTTTTCGTTTTTTGGCTTCCTTAGGGTCTGAAACGTGGACATTTGATGAAAAACTATAGGGTAATTTTTTTGCCCGAGGTAACCAAATTCAATACTTCGTCCAGACTTAAGGTCTGGGTCGAAGTAATGATTGAAAATGGCAGCGAAAGGTGTATGTGCAGAAAGAGGACAAATGCAAAATGGCAAAGGGGAACTCTAATGTAGCAGGCAGTGGTGTTTCATATTCATTACATTGGTACCTATTTGTCACGGCCCCGTATCGCAATGAAATAATACCACGTATGTAGGCGAGTTCCATTTGTCCCCACACTCATTGCTTGCTATTACAAGATCGGGCGCCTTTGATGTTTCATTAAAAACAAAATATTTCTGAAAAAAAATGTAGGAATATTCAAACACTCAATCGGTACGATTACGCAAATGTGTGTTAGCAAATGAAAATTTTAAAAATATATTGTTTCTCAACGATTTTTCAATGTTCGGAATCTGTACGAAATTTCCAAAAATAACTAAATACAAAACGGGTTTTCTTAGATAATCTGCAATCTTTGGATATTTCATATCCCTGGTAATTTAACCGGTTTCAGATTATAATAATTAGAAATGACCAACAATATATAGTACACAAACATACATCAATGTTTGTAGTAATTTGTATCCAACATTTTTTTAGTTACAATTTACTCATTTTCTGATGGATTTTTCAAATTTCCAGTTATTATTTTCTAGTTTAATTTCATCGATTATTATTGATCATAAAAATATGTATATAATGGTTTCCTAAATTTCATTTCTACTTAATTATAATATTACACTGAAAAATAAATATCTTACATTCAAGTAAATGCTTTACTTGAATAGTTGCAAGAAAATATTTCTTTCGGTAGAAGTAAGTAAATATAAAACTAAAGAAAATGTTTGCTTAAATCCATAAAAGAATTACCCAGAATAAATATTTATTTGCTTAAACGAAGTGGAGAATTACTGCGTAGGAAAAATTCATTCATTCAATCACTAAAATATTTACTTTAGTTAAGTAAATTAATATCAAATTGAAGAAAATATTTACATAGATTCATGAAATAAGTTTTGAAAATAAGCATGTAATTACGTAATCGAGTGGAAAGGTCATTCAATGAATGAAATACTTAATTCCGTCAAGTAAATAAATAATAATAGAAAGCAAATATTTACTTAATTCTGTAAAATAAATATGTATATAATTAATAATACTTTATTTTATTTAATTAGTAGTAAGTATTTATTTACTTAATTAAAGTAGTAACTTTTTTAAACGAAGAATATCGTTATTATAAATGTCTGCTGGTTTTCAAAAATATATTTACTCAATTAAAGAAAATATTTTCATAATTTAATCAAATTATTTACTTGTTCCACGTTCAAAAGATACATGCTTGTTTTAAGCAATTGACAAAAATTAAAAACATATTTTTTTCAAATGGTCTTTTAATTTCTAGTAAATCTATTTAATACTTAAAACATCATTTATTTATTAATAGAAAAACCGAAAATATATATATTTGGAATGAGAGAATGCTATATTTAAGTGCGATTCACTTGATGGAAGGAAACAGTTTCTTCTTCAAAACGAACCTTTATTTGATTGAAGTAAGTTTACACTTAATTCGGGTAAATAAAAATCGAATACAACCGTTTACTTGAATTTTTTTCTCAATGTAGGTTATTATTTTCACTCAAGAAATGATGAGGCCAGATATTTTTAATGTAAACAGGTTTTGAAAATTGATATAGAATACTTCCCCTTTGATCCATAATTCACTCATCCCCAATTGTTACAAATCTATTCACCATTGAAATATTTTTTAACGTGTAATATTTCTTTATGAGTCTATTCACATTTAATAGCTAGTATAAAAATTCAAAATGTAGTTAAAATTACGTAAAGACAGTATACGAAAAAGATCATTGTATGGATAATATTAAAAAACCGGAATTAAAAAATGGTATTAGATAGCCAACATGAATTTAATATTTAGTAGATACATGATGTATATTTACTTATTTTTTTAAATTTATATATTTATGTATAATACATGAGGCGGAAGGAAAAAACTGCCATTATCGTTACAGTACCAGACAGAAGGGGAATAAAATTAACGGATGAGAAACTAAAATTTAGAGGTCTCTGGGTGATATTTATCTTTAATTATTTACCCCAATTTCCATGAAACTACGATCTAAAATCGGAAATGTTCTTTTGCGTCTAGTTCAGTTATTTGTCTTTACGCTGTTTTATTTCACCCGTGGTTCACAAATATATGCAAATCTAAACGCGTTGAGATAATGTCTTATTCTATAAGATTGTGTGAAACTGAGATCAGTACAGAGTTATTCAGTAAATGATCGTCCATTTAATAGCACGCAGTTATTTTTCAACTTAATCATGTAGAGGGATATTTTCCGACTGCATGTATATAATAATGTCTTAATTTCTGACAGTCAATATACAAAATTAAATAAAGGAGGAATTCGAAAATAAGGGACACTATAACGCTAGTACATGATAATATTTAATTTTAATACATTATAATACACTATAACTTAAATAATGCTAGTACACGCATAGCATATGAAATTATTGTGGTCATATGTACCTAGCATATATAAACAAATTACTTTACTATTGGGAATAAATGGAAACATAACCTATACGTTTCATTAAACAGTAAAAAAGCATTCAGAACTAGGTTACCACTTTGTGCTCTTCAGCAGGGCCATGACAATCATTCCCTGGGCAGTAATATTGAAATAATTTACTAAATACTAAACATAATAACTGTTGAAATTGGTTGGGGTTAGAAATTGAACAACATAATACATTTCTAAGTGGAAAATAAGAGTATACGTGCACCCTCTATGATCCATAAGGTGAGACTGATATTTAAAAATGACATTTGCTGGATAATTATTGTTCAGGGAAAGGGAGAGAGAGAACTTATTAATTGAGATTTATAAGTTAAAGGAGACTTTTTTACTGATGATTTGATCATAGATATGTCAGTCAGGACTTTTTAAAATAAAGTGTGTAGGTCATCCTTCAGAATGAATTGCATCGTTAAGCACTGGATACGTATATAAACATAAACAAAGAAAACCAACTTCTTGATGAAAGCTAGAATGGAGGAGGATTTTCTTTCAGCATTTTGTAAAATAAGTAAGTCCCAAGAAAATGTTGGATGTTATGACCTACATCTTCCCTACTGTAAAATATATACAGTAGCCCTTCCCTTATTCTAATTTCCCTTACTCTAATGTCTTCCCTTATTCTAATTTTTTCTATTCTCCTATTCTAATATTTCCCCTCACGCGTTCTTCCCACTGCCATGTGTGGACATGTGGATTTTCTATAAATACAAATAACGGCGCATGCTCAACAAAAGAAAAAGAGACAAAAGTGTAAGTAGTGGGGGCGAGGAGAAAATTAGAATAGGGGAAGAAGGTCGCCATCTTGCCTGACTGGACAAATTAAAATAAGGGAAGGACTACTGTATTTATAAACATTTTCCACAAATCCCCGAAAAGTCAATAAAACTATATATAATTTTTGTTATTTTTTTTTCTTTAGAGATATTTATTCGTATATATAACAATTATTTTACGACTGGTCTACCTCTATTAACCCTAGGTAGATTATTATCGTTCCTACTAGAATAACGTCATCAACTGCCTCTTTACTCGATGTGATTCTGCTATCTCTTCTGATAAAGTTTTGTAATGTTCTTTCAACCGATTTTACGGACAGATCTAAAATTATTTATCCTCGGATTATGCGTCATCATACATTTTTATACGTCATGATTTAAACGTTTTTGATACAGAACGAATCAGTTATGCGGCTTCTAGTAATACATGGAGTGATGTTAGGGATGTCGATGATGTTGATAGAAAAGTTTTATTATTATCAGGATTTATTGTCAAACTATTCGATGAAGTTGTTCCGAAACGGAAATTCCGAGTTTCAAAACCAACTGCTCCCTGGATTACTGTACTGTTAAAATGTTTATAAAGAAAAAATGGTGCTCAGACAAGACTGCGAAGGGTAAAATGTCCCACTCATATCGCGTACTAAAAAAGGTTGAGGAAAAATGCTACGTTAATGATGAGGAATGATGAGGCATATCAAACTGAATCTTTGAAGAAACTTCTTACAAAAAAAAAACGAAAAGAATGGAAAATATCCTATAGTAAAAAAAGACAGAATGAAGAAAGGATGACCTTGAGATAATAAGAAATCATTAACCTAATCTACTATTTCAGGAGTTCCTGGAATTCGATTTCAGGTACAGCAACACAAGTTTTGTAACAATTTTTATATAGCACGTTCTACGAAAGTTAGAATAATTTAATAACACTCCAGACATTCTTGGTGATTTGAAAAATATTATTAGCTTATTGCACTACTAAAAAACTATTATTCACACCAGTGTAATGGCCAGAAAATCTAACAAATACTTATTGTTTACTTCTATATTTAATATCAAATTTTCATAACATTTGTATCATTATTAGCACATTTAATTGAAAATTGTTGTTATATACTTTTCAGGGATGCTGAATTCGAATTTCATCTGAGAATTTTGAAATTTAATATGACGGATAAATATCAAAAACATTACTTGAAATTGAATGAAAATTTGTTTTAATAGGGTTTTGTGCATCCTACTTACGAATCAGATTGCAACATATTGTAAAATCGTACGATTGGAACCCGATATGTTTAACATCCAGATATTAAATATTTCGAGAACTAGTTGGACCGAGTATTTACCATTCTTCTTGTATAAAAGATGAGACTGTAAATAACACTAAACAAAGGGCGAGTTCCGCGACAGCTCAGCTTAGCACGAATCGACGGTGCGTATGAGGCTCTAATAATTAATATTATTATTAACACTCGCGCGAGCAAAAGCAAAGCGGAGGTATATCGTGCGCATTATCTTTGTAAAGCTGCGACCCGCATATGTACACATACAGTACAGGCGTCGAAAACTTTTGGGTCAGTTCAGTCACATTGTTGCGTTTACCGTGCGAACTTTTCCAGAGGTGACATGTCGTTACGAGTCGTCGAATTCGAAAGGAGACGTGCACCGAGTTAAATACTTATTTATCACGCTTGACGTCTAGTGTAAAATTTTGCCCTTAATTGCATCATACAATTTAGAAGAATGAGATATATTTAGCTCTAGGCATGCACTTATTTTTTAAATCGTAATTTAGTTCTTTCTTCGGTATTCCGGAATTAAGAATGTAAAAATGGTACTTTTGCTTCCAAAATATCAGATGGTTTTTTGTCGCGATTATAACAGTAATTCAGCATTTTATTAAATGCTCTTCCATTCTATCCACGTTCATTAAATGTACTTCTTTCGTATTGATTCGTTATTTATGGCATAAACAGTGATTTTACTCTCTAAACTTGAATTAATCAAAAACAACTTATCTGCAGAGAAAAGTGGGTTACCAACAATTAGTAAATTTGTTACTGACAAATAGTACGAAATTACTAATTCACAGTTAAAATTCTACTAATCTACAAGTAAATATTGACTTTTTGAATTTAGTAGCTTGTAGAATTAGTAATAAATTAGTAGCTTTTTACCCTTTATTAGCAAAAATGATTACTAATTCATTTGGTGACTAACTTTTCATTTTCTTATTGCTAGCTTGTAACTCGTTTACATTTAGAGAGTACGAAGAAAGTGTATGTAATCTTTTATGTAAAGAATTTGATGGTGTACCTTTTCCGGAAGATTTTGTTGTGGGATTTGTATTTTTGATAAGAAACACAAAAAGATAATTTTTCCGCTCCAAATACATGCATTTTATACAGGCCTGTATTATACAAATTATCATTTGAATTTTGGTAATCATTTCGATTCCCGAACAACGGCATTTTTAAAACATTTTTCAAAGAAAACATTAAAAATGGTAAACTGAGATCTTAAGTATATAAAAAGTATGAAAAAAAATCGAAAATGTGTGAAAAATTCAGAAAATATAACGGGGAGCTTGGAAGAACATTCGGTAGATATAAGGGTACGATCCTTGGACCTTTCTATTGACGGACCAATGATCTACCAACATTCTTTTGACGATATTTTGTCCGCATTTATTGTTCGAACGCCTCGTCATCTAAAATGGAACGAGTCTAAAAACTATAATCAGATCTAAGGTAGGCTTAATACCTAACGTCGACTTTTGACGAAAAACTATAGGGTAATCTTTTTTAGAAAGGACCAAATTCAATACTTCGTCCAGAAGTCATATTTGTAATCTCAATGATCCGAATCGTCAGGATTTTTACTTGCTAAGTACTACAAACGTTAAAAAAAACGAATTTAATTAAATTTTGTATTTTATCTCGTTAATTCAAATTAATGTACATTTTTAATAAAACTTACGCAATGTATAGTTTAAGCTATTTTAAAGTCAATAAATCAGATAAAATTAAAAATTTAATTATATTCGTGTTTTCGAAAAATCCATCTTTCTGCGTTTTTCTTAAAAATGGTAGTAGATAGGTTTTTCTTTTCATGCAAGAAAAAACATGGGGCACAACATTTCCAATAAGAAAGTGGCGACAAGAAGTGATTTTGTGAAAATTGATTTTTAAGATTCTATTAGTTTTGACTTTGAAAAGTCCTTATCGTTAATTTGCATGCTGATATTGGTAATCAGCGCATCAAAATACGTAAAAATGTGCCGTAAAAAAATATAGTTCCATGAAAGCGGTTGGCGGACCTAATCGGAAGTACAACCAATTTGTTAATGGATTATCGTTGACAAAACTATTGCAATCGTAAATATGAAAATATTTATTCTAATATTTCAAAATTGTTAGTACACGCTGTCAGATTGCCTTTTTTTCATACGTTGGAAAATGCAGAACATCTGATTCAATTTCGCAAAACGCCATGCAGGCATATGAATTCAGACAGGTAATAAATTTGATCGGTTTTGCTACAATATATATTTTTTAAATGCAAACAAATGGCTAGTGCGTCCTGCATTAGTATTGTGAACGATGTGCAAATTGAACATTTAGGGATTGATTCTGTAAGTGATAAAGTGTCTGTGACGAATTTGTTTTTATAAACTATTGAACAAAGAAACATTTGATGTGAAGGCAAATTTCTACCAAATGAGTATAATAAGCTTTCGAAACATAATTTCACGTAAATTAAAGACTTAGATCCATTAATATTAAATCACATAATTTATCTATTTTAAATATTATTATAGTTTTTTCTATTCGACGTGATTCATAAATAAAATTGTTCGTACCTCTTTCGAAACGTAGACAAATCACGTTGTACTATACAAATTACTTCTTTTGGGTTATGTTTATTGTCTATTATCTCCAATATAATTTATTAAAAATTAATCTGATATAAATACTCCTAAAAAAATTTCGATTTTTCTTTAAAAAAATAGCCCGAACTTTTTGAAAATTCATCTTTTTGGGATTTTGATGGCAGACTCTGAAAGAGCGAGGTCAAATACATAAGAAATGGTTCTTGAAGGATTTTTACATTCTTAATGACAGAGAAAATTAAAGTTGAAAATGAAGGGAAAAAAGTGTCCGTCCCGGCGTTAAAGGGTTAATTTTAATGTAGTGTACAAAATATTTGTATTTTCAGATAGTGTTTAGTGTATACCCGATATATATTTGAGGATTTAGCATTAGATTACGTAAGTAGATTTAAGTTACGTCCCCTATAATTTCCCTTTTCCTTAACCTTTTATTACTTCGGTAATTTTTTTTGTTAAATTTCACCTCCGCTTCGAATTCCGAACCCTAATTCCTTTCATTCCCTTTGCATATCCATTTATTTTTATTATTAATTATTTTATCATTTTCTTCAAATTGTAAATATATTTATTGTTCTATTATTCAGTGTATTAAATCATTTTTTAATAACCCGACCAAAATCGCGGTTATAATATAAAACAAACTGTTCGAATATTTTCATTTAACAAATTGCCCTCCTTATTACAACACTCTCTTTTCCCCTACTTAGACACTATCTAAGAATAGCAATACGTTGACAAAACAGATGCTCTAATTAATTTAATATGCAAGGAGGCTACTTTTTTGAGATTAGAAATTGCATATCGTTCCTCTGGCGTTCCAGGATTGAATTGCATTGTTTTCCAGGTGCATTTATCTTGAAAATCCCGAAAGATTGCAAGGAAGTTCACCTCTGAGAGATTTAATAATACGGAGAAACTCCAGACGAGCAAATGGTGGAAATGCGAGCATCCGCATTATTAACCTGGTTTAATAATTAAAGCCAATCTTACTAGGTGAAGCTCGACTGAGAATAAAGATTGCGCATGTTGCCCACCAAAGCCCAACGTGAAAGATGGGAGGATAAGCGATGCATTGGGAAAAAAGGACCGTAATCACAGTCTGGATCTGTAGATTTGCTCTTCCTTGTTTAACGATCATTTCTAACGTATTCCTGAGTGGTATAAAAAAGTTGATCCTACTAATGACTAGGAATTGGATCTTTTGTTAATCTCCAAAAGACGAAGATGTAGATTTCATGTTTTTATTTTGTTGCACAATCTTCATTTCCCATTAACATTTACACCTTAAAATAATCGCAATTAGAAAGAGCGCTAGAATGTCACTGATCATGGAAAACCGAGGATGTAGTCGAGTTCAATGGTTATTTTTGTCTTAAGGGCGTAAAATGGAGCTTTACGCCTCGACAATAGAACCCGAGAGAAGATAAAGCCGGCTCAAGGTTCATGAGGGTAAACATTCTACGTCTGAGATTCAAACATTGTTTTTTAATCCAGCAGGCGTAAAATATTTTACTATATATATATATTACTATATAATTTAATTCCTCTGTGGGTGTAAAATTTATTTTCTGCTCCTGGAGGAGTGAAATAGGCGTTTTACGCCCGCAAAATTAGGGCGTAAAATGACCGTTTTACGCCTACTACATCAAAAAATTAATTATGCGAGAAGAAATCGTTACTTTTAATAATTAAACACCCTATCGCACACTTGATTGTAATTCTAAATACGGTATAGTTTCACTGAGAAGAGCAATCATGGAATAATTAAAAATTAAAATGAACAACTCGATAAGAGGCTAATCAATCAGGGCTGGGTGTGCGCACCACGAAAGTCAACCGTCTCGACGGCTCTGACGCTCGACCTCGCCAATGAAAAACGAGATTCGAGCGTGAAAACTGTTTTTCTCCCTTTAAAACGACGCTAGTGGAAATTAGTTGAATATCATTTTATATGTACGGGTAATAGTAGGATTTAATTCTTTACTTACGTGTAATTCCTTGACGTAAAATACGCGTGCGCTAGTCATTAATCATGCAGCTTTATCAAATGGGCACGCACGTATTATTGCGAAGGGGTCTTTAATCCTTCACATTTTGAATTCTTATTTACGTTTTTTACGTGACGTAATGGTGAAATGAGTAAGATGAAGCAATACGCATAAAAGCGCCTACCTTTTGTCCAAACACATGCAGAAAAGATAGTCGATCTTTTCTTTCTACCAGCTGCTTTATACATGTCAGCAATTCTTATTCCTATAAAAACGTTGCATATTAAACATTTCCTAAATATTATTAAATTTCGTTAATGCACAACTCTGCTCTCAAACGTAAACTATAACTTATTAATCCAAATCTCTTTTATTACATAAGTTCAAAAACACGATGGAAAAAAATATACTTTATCCGATTGTTATCTGCAAAAAAAAAGTTTCATTTTTTTCATACTTTTTATCTGGTGCTCTATTTGACATTTGTTTAATTTCTGAACTTATAATGCAAAACAGCTGAATAGTGACCGCTCAATACTTTATTTTATTCTTCTTATTTAATAAATACGGTCCAGAAAATTTAAAATCTGCTAATTTTACTGAATTACAGTAGAACCCCTCTTTTGTGGCCCTTCCACTTTGTGGCACCTCGCTGTAATAGCATATCAAACCACACAATGAAAGCAAATTTTACCCCTTATGTCTTCGATTTTCCATAAATCCCCTCCCTCCAGTTCGTCCCGCAATACCCGCCACTGCCATCAGCTACATGGTGGAAAGAAAACATGACCTTCGTTAATGTTTACATACCTACATGCACTAATAAAGGGACATTTTAATTTCTACATATACGCATGAGTCTATGCCAGTTTAAGTTGTACATGCAGGTACGCATAGATTTGATCTGATATCTAACTGGTCGTAGTTGTCATGTAACTAGATTCTGCTGATCTCTTTGCAAGAGGCGTGTTCTCTATATATTTTTTGGCCACACGCGAGGGGTTATAATAAAATTGGCTTGTACCGACCCGGCCATAATTGAGGGATTCTACAGTTTTATGTTTAAAATACTGTCTCAATTCGGTCCAATTTCCGACGTTTCAGTTATCATACAATTTTTAGGCCAACTCTAATACATTCAGCAATGAACAGACACTTTAAAAAACATGACATCCGGATGATGTTTTCTTGAAAATCATGTAAAAGAATGCATCCAGTATCAGACTAGAAATTTCTAAACAAGCTGAAATATCCGCTGTCATCCGCAAGATTCATTATTGTTTGGATTTATTCATTAAATTTAATACAAACCAATCAACGTTTGAGAATCTCTGAAATATTTTGTTAAAGTGTCGTAGTTTACCAGAGACTACTCGAAGTAGGAACTAATTCCTACATTTATTATACGGATTGACTCATAAGTTTAGGTCAATGAAGAAAGTTATTCAATATTCTGTTTAGGAAATTCGCGGACGGAGGTAAACGGATGATTTTCGATAAACCATTCTAGAATATCCATTTCGTATTGGGTAATTGATACCTACTAAATATCGATTTCAAATCGGCATATTCTAAGCAAATTATAATATTATTGAGGTACGTATGATGATAAACAGGTGATTGTCATAAAATCAACTATTACTGCGTTGGGAAAGTTCTGGATTTCAATAACGAAATTTTTTACCGGAAAAACTAGGCTTGTTGTACGAGAGTGGTTCGGAACTGGTACGAACGTGTAAAGAAAAAGCAGAAAAGTATTTTTCTACTCTCGTTATTGGTGATACTTTATTCCAGAGTGGATGTTCCATCGGTAAATCGCAACGTCGGGGTTCGCGTAGTCGGTGAAACACAATGCTTCCATTGCTGGAAGGGCGAATGCATGCTCGGGTCCGTAGAGCGTGCTCTGATTTACCTATGAAAGATTCAGCTTGGGTAATAACGAGAGTTTCGCAACAGTGCCTGGAGCCTCCCTAAACAAGCCGCTTCCGCATGTAACCATAACATGGACTCACTGCGATTGCACCTCCAAGTCTGCTTCGCGTTTGCTTTCTGCTGGAAACCTAATGCACCACTATTACTGAAGATTACGTAAATATTATTGCTGGAAATATTTTTTATATTTCCAAATCTTTCAATGTATTCGATACGTTCAGACTCGATGCAAATCTGATAAACCGCAAATCGGTAGTGAAAAAAAACAGGATTTGTAGATATGATTTGGGCAGATTTGGGGGCACATCTTCTAAAATAAGCGCACTGATTAAAAATGTACCTTTGAATAAAAGGGATTCCCTACTCGCGTCTATCGCGCTCGCCCTACGTTTGGGCGCCAAATCCGCTTCTGATTGAATCGACTACTTCGTCCACTTTATCTTAATTTACTATTTTCGGAGTATGGCAATTCTAATAAGAGCCAATCATTGCAATTCTAAGTTCAGAAACTTTGAATGGACTATGATTTTATATAAAGTGTACTAAAACAAACAAAAAAAAACAGGATAGAAAAGGGAAAAAAATAATACGATGTGGCAGAGATCCTCCCAAAAAAAATCCAATTTTTCTGGGTACTTTATGTAAATTATTAATTTGTTTCAAGTTTAACGATGATTTCATGGTATTATGCGATCCTAGATGTTTTTCCTATATTTTGAAAATACATTTAATTCAGCGTTGAATATGGTTTCATTCAACATGATCGGTTTAAAATTGACAAAGTTATGTGAAATTAGCCATTTTAGAAATGCTTCATTAACTGACATCGCGGCCTGCCGTGAACACCACTAATACAGCTATATAATCATTTAATTATCTATTTTTATTGAATGTTGTTCAATGCAGTATAAACAGAAAACTGGCCCTCGTGGCTTGGCTTTCTCAAATATGGGCAGTGCGCTGCAATAACATGGGACCCAAGCTGATGTGGCTTGGCAAATGATAGTAGTACAATTACGTGTATGTTTATCTCTAATTGCTTTATTTTTCATATTAAAATTAAAACTTATCTTACCTAAATATTACTATAAAAAATGGATATAACCTCAAAAAACAACATACTTAAGATTTATTAACTTACTTACGAATATTTCCGTGAAGTTTTCAATCTTCCTTTCATATAGTATTTTTTTTAGTCCATAATATCACTGTTTTAACAAATGGTAAATTTCATTTTAACAATCAGTGAGCGCTTTAAAACGACAGAAATGATAACTGTTGTCAGTGTTGAATTTAATGCAACGTCAGGATTTTGTGTTGAGTAAAAAATATAAAAGTTTAACAAAAAATATAATTTTGAAACGAAATCCGTATTTCGCAGTAAAATTTGAAATTGGAAAAAATACTAACATAAAACCATGAATGGTGATTGAACATAAAATTTTTTAAGAAATCTGATTTCTGAATAGAAGCGTTGGGAAAAATAATTAATAGTAATAGTCGTTTCATATTTCATCATTGCTCATCAGAAGGTATTAACACCACTTTCAGACCTGTTCATTTTTTTTTCTGTAAAACCAATTGTATAATGTCAACCAATCCTGTTATATTAAACGTGTTTAATAATTATTTACCAATCATTAAATTCATCATTTTTATGGACAGTTTCTTAATTTTTACAAATAAGACAAAAATATCCAAGAGTGTTCTAAAATATGAACTAAACTCAAATGTTTTGCAATCTGCGATTTAGCAGGTTCTTCTTCTTACAGAAAAAATTTAATTTAACTTTAAAGTATCTGGAAGAAATTCATTAATTCTACCCATATTAATGTGGAACAAAATTGAATGTCCAAAACTTTTTAGAATTTGTTTCTACATTAAAAATTGTATAATCAGAATGAATAAAATGGTTATTTGCTTAAACGATAAACATCAGCTGCTTGCTGAACATTATATGACATAAAACTCGAGCGTTTTTACCAATCAGCATCCAGATCGTTTACGTGCACGAAAGTAAACGTTTATTTGTTCGAAATTCGAATAGATAATAAGTGAAGATAAGCAATCGTGCACGTACGATGAGTCTGGATCGAAATGCCGTTTGTTATCGTATATCACCAAGTACAGTCTGTTTTGTTACGCTAATTACCATATTTTAATTCGTGTGTTGGCAATTCAGGCTTATTACTTGTTCAAAATAGGGAGCCATAAATGCATTAAGGTAGTTAGTCTCCGGGATATAGTATGTTTGGGAAAAATATTTAATAACGTTTCCAACAATTTAATTTCAATTAGTAATGACATCGTTGAAAGGAAAAAGAATTATTGCTCATGAAAAAAGTGGAGTTGGGTAAAAATAATTTGTTAAACAACTTTTGTTAATGACTCAAATTTTATTCTTATCGCCATTTAATTTTTTTTAATTGAATTTTAATGAATCACGGCTTATTTCCTTGAGACAAAGATAAAATTTTACAAAATCTTCCTCTCGAAACGATAAGTCGTTACTCGTTAAAATCCAGTCATTTTTAAACAATTCTTAACCGGCGAAATGAATAAAAGTTGAGTCATTAATAGAAGTATTTTGACAAATTATTTTTGGAGGTTTCAATTTTTTTTTTAGAAAAGTAATTCCTTCTATCGTCAACAATATCCTGAAAAAATGAAAACTAATTTCTTGGAAAAGGTATTAATTATTTTTCCCAAACATACTACATACCCAGGTCTAACTACCTTAATAAGATTAAGCGGAGTTCGCACGAGATTCGGAAATTATTTATATTTGATTTATTTTCTACATCTATATGTATAAATTAATTCCATATTACTCTATCAATGGTGTGAATTGAGATTCACACAATTCTGGACATTAAGTAACAACGTCCTTGACTTTAACGGTAATACGAAAGTTCCGGGGCCGACGAACAGGTTATTCCGCAACGTTAATAGTTAAAGCTAATGCTGGAAGCTCAGACTAATGGGAATTCCACAGCAATCTCTGATCTAGAGTATTCTGTACGGTGCACATGAAACGCATTTAGCACATTCGAAAATCATTTATTTTACATCCTGGAAGTTCACATACTCCATTTTTATATCCGATTCATTCCATTGTAACCATTATGCGGCATATCTAATTTTAATTATCAGATGACGATCACGAAAATTCGATATCACGGGTATTGCTATATAGGCAGTACTTAATCACAGAAAGTATAATTTCGAGCAGTCGTTACCTATAATTTTTAATGCATTTATGGCTTTTATCATTTACTTTCAAAAACATTGCTTTTCAAAAATGTCAATTATAAGTTGTAGATATTATTAACATATGTTATTTTTATTATTGTTATATTTCTTCACACTAGTTGTGAACTTTCCTTACAAGAATTTTTGATACAGTTACATTCTTAATTCTGACATTTTTTCTTTGATCGGTATACAGTATATTACAGAAATTTAAATATACCTAATTACACTTATGATCTTACATTTATTTCACACACACACATTCTCTCTCTATCTCTTTTCCATCTATTTGGTATGTTTTACGTTTACTCTGTCAATTATTTCCATCCATATATACTTTTCTATCCGTATTCATCATATCCATGTCTCTACCTATCCTGTCACTCATTTAGTCACATTTCTTTTTCAAATGATCTACAATCTGCCGCGTTTTTCCACATAACCTGTACATCCTCTTCCTTTCCTCCAACCAATATATATTTCATCTTCCCTCATTTCCCCATTCCCCGTTCGCAATCCTCTGCTACTTTTCTCCGCATTTCCTTTTGCACATTCTAATATATTTTCGATTCAGAGGGCGTAAAATTGCCATTATACGCCTCTTTTGTGGGCGTGAAATGCCGATTTTACGCCCTCGTGCGTAAAATAAAAACAGTCTTGAAACGGACGATTTTTCGAAAAAAACGACAAATACGATTTCTTATAATTATCTACATTATAATGTTATGATAATGGTGGGAGACAATAGAAAACGATAGTTGTTAATGCAAATAAACGCACAGTAGCGGGGTATTACACGAATTTTCCATTATAAATATAAGCATTACTGAATGAAAAATAAACTCGCTAGTCAGTGTTGCGCGTCGCAGTGATTCGTAAACATCTTTAATTTGTGTGATAGAATGAATGGTCATTTTACTCTCCCTAAATCGAAAAATATGATTTGCACCACGGGCTTAAAACGACCATTTGAAACCCTTGGTGCAAAAAGTACTATTTGGCATTACCAGTACTCCCATAATCTTGACATGATCTCGACCGTCTTATCTGTTGTCTTGTGTATTGCTCGTCTACATCTTTAAATCTTCTTATCATTTTCCATAAATTGTTGTCATGTTCTCATATCACTATTTTGCTCATTCCCTATTTACATTGATAATGCCTTCTCACAACACTTTCTCTCTCCGACTGTCTCTGATTCTCTTCCATTTCCCTTTATCATCACTTCTTCATACACAGCCTCCCAATTTCTCCCTCCTCTCCTTTCTCTAACTTTTCTTCATATTTCTCGACTCACATCCCGTTTCCACCCATAACTTATTTTTTGCTTCGACTATTTCCTGGCTATGTATCATTATGTTGTTCTTTCTACTACAATCTCTCGTTTTAGATACTTGTCCTGCAAGACCTCTACTGTTACCCACTTCCTGTACCCCTATATTTCTACTCCGTAATATAAAACACCTTTCACACTACTATCAAACAATTCCAACGTACAGTTCACATCTCCTTTAAATGTCCCCTCTCCATAACTCCAAACCGATTCCATTGCAACTCTACACTCTAGATTTCTTAAAGTGAAAGTTGAGCCACTCTCTGCTATAGGTGACTTTTTCACTATTTCTAAAGCGGAAATTTCATTTTATTAGAGCGGCATATTTCCATCCACTATTAGTAAAGTGAAATTTCCACTTTAAAAATATTGAAAAAGTCACCTTTAGCAGAAAGTGGCTCAACTTTCACTTTAAGAAATTTAGAGTGTAGCTGTTTTGGTCATTTCTCTTATGTGTACATTTTCTCCTCCATCCCTTGTTACTGTACATCCTAAATATTTATACACTGTCACTAACCTATGATTTCTCTACACTTATTATCAACCTTTTTTTCTCTATATGCCTTTACTCCTCTAATCATGTCCATTAAATCTTGTTCCAATCCCGCCACAATTATGTAGTCCGTGTATTATGTCAGCGTTCACACTTTATCCTTCCCCACCAACACACATCCCTATCCTTTCTTCATCACTTCTTCGACCCCTGCTATATGGCCCAATCCACAGAACTTAAATTTTGTAATAAAAAAAATTTTTTTAAATGTCATTTTCACCTTATTTCTACTTTGCATATGTTTTTTAATACCCACTAGGAGTGATAATCCATGCCTGTGGAATATTTTGATTGCGAGCTGTTTTTAGTCCATATAAAAAGCATAGAGATTCTAATTTAATTTCATAGTATAATCAATTTTATTTTCATTTATAGTGCTAACGAAATACTAAAAATATTTACGGCATCATGTCTGTTGCACTTCACACGTCACCTCTCGGTCAATTCAATCGAAGGCTGAATTTAAATCCATAAAGAGCGTCTATGACTTTCATAGACCTTCTTCTCCTTCTAAACCTCGCATGGGTCCTACTTAAATCCCGCATCTCATCTAACTCATTCATTATCCTTTTATTTAAAATACTTGCATATGTACCCTGTATTTGTGAATGTCACCTCTCTGTGATTTTGTGTTACATATAAAATTGTTAAATAGTTTTAGTCTTGGTTGGGGTGACTTTTCAGGTTCAGAAATGTAAATTGCAAGCTTGCGCCGTACTAAACCTGACATCTTAAAAAAATTCATAAAGGAATAAAATTATTCCAACTGCTAGCATGTTAAGTAACAAAGTCCTAAATCACGAGGAAATCTGTATTTCGCCCGTTGGAAGTGTCAGAATTCGTCATAATTTTTGTTATTTTCTTTCAAGTGCATTAAACGAATTCAATACAATGCATTTTTACAGTAATACTTATTTCCGCATGAAAATTATACACACCAAGAACGCATTCGGTTGCTGGAATCGGAATTCTAGCTAATTGAACTACTAAATTTGGATACGATCTATGCAACTGCACAGATTTGGTTTACACGTAAAGTGGCCGCGGGTCAAGATTACAACAGCACGACGATCAAAACGACAAATAATTGTCCGGTATAACTTCATGTTAAATGTTATTCATGCGTACGCGAATTAATCTACCTAATCCATGAACACTCGAAATACTATAACCGAACTTCAAAGGCATTATTCCTTACAAACAAACCGGTTTAGTTGTCGTAACGAATCGTCTAACCAGGCATGTTTGATCAGATTTATAACATTCCATGCCTTCAAGCATGTACATGTAGTATATGTAGACATGTGATGTACCTACTTTACGGAAACAGGAAATAATAAACAATGAATAACAATACAAAAAGTCGATGGGAAACTTACAGTAAGTTTATGTTTATGTAAGTAGCCTATTTTTAATAAAGTGAAAAATTGGCTTTATCGAAGTTCTAGAATTCCGTTTGAAAAGCATATACCTGCTAGACACTCGAATGGGGAACATCTCAAGAATCTAGATAGATCGATCCTTTGCACGAAACGCTTCGAGAAAATGTATGGAATTTCTTTGCGAATCGAGTCAATAGGAAAAATGACAATAACCTTCTATTCAATTTCCCGGAGAAAAGGAAACGATAGCGGAAGCGAGTAGATGAAAGATAAAGTGGGAATAGAAGGGCCACTTGACAAAAATGAAACGATCGCTTTCCCTCCCTTTCAGTAAAATATAGATAGGTGCCGCAAGGGGTAAGAGTGCGACTCCTCTCGGGGACGAAGGGGAAAAAACGTCGGGATAGTAAAGGAAGATATCGAACGGTTGTAGGCTGCTGAGATCGTAAAGTTAGCGTAGATCTCGAACGACTCGCAGAGTGCGCATCGCGTTTATTACGAGCCATAGAGCAAAGGAGCCCACTAACAACCATTCTAAGGTTAGGGGGCATTACGCTAATGGCCCGGCCTGTAAACAAGGCGTGCTCGAATGGCGAAGTACAAGAATAGTGGCGGCTTAAACCGCGTCTATGTTCCTCTAGTTGCAGCGATGCATGTGCCAGTGTACTTCCTAACGTAGAACTTAGTCTATTCCAACGCTCTGTTGTATATTTCACCTTCTTATGCCGGTCGGTTCCTTACGAGAAACTCGTATCTAACCGAGGGATTATTCTCAGGTAACGAATGCTGCGACTAAAGTTAGTGGGGCGTACCTAAGATCAGGTATGCATCACTGATGCAGGTTCTTCTTTGTACCAAACTTTAAAGAAACTTCAACATTTAGTTTTCGTGCTGATGGATTACCTTTAATTGAAATATACCAACGTTTTTTACTATGCCAGGCTTAGAACTAGTTCAAATTTTACCACAAATGTTTGGTTATAGAAATCGGTTCACTCTAAAATTAACTAAAATAGTTTTGATGATATTAGCTGGAAAATTCTGATGTGATAACCTAACTTCCGGTTGCACAAACGTAAAGTATCTACTTACATTTTATATTCAATGCATTTTTTGTCTGATGCATTATTCTTAAATAGATCAATTGAAACATAAGTAGTAATGGTAGGTACTGATCAGATAATAAATTTTAACAGGTATTTTCTCAACGTTCTACCAATGATTGGGCCATCGAATTTGGTATGGGGTGTTACCTCCCATCATACCCTAAACGAATATATTAATTAGGGATGTTCCATCTCCAGGACACAAATCACCTATACCCGTATGCATTCTCTTTTCTCAACCAAATGTCGTTTCAAAACCATAACCAATCAGGTTCGGTTTATTTAATCATAACCAAGAGGTTTAATGGAATAAACCAGGTTTCAAGTTCTAGCTACTAAACCCTTTTAAGTATTGAATGTTCTAAACGTCGCAAACTCAAAGATACAAACCTTTTTATCAGTAACCTAATAATTCTGATAAGAGCCGAATATAGAAATGCTAGAAACAATCGAACGATGAGAATCAACGTAACAAAGAGGATTTCAGTAGAAGGTGGATTTTACGGATGGCTCACGCGTAGGCGGTACTCGATCATAGCATCGTTTTTACTCTGAAAAATCATGTTTTCATTCCCGCAATTCCTGGTCAATTATTAACGAAGTATATGCGGGAAAAATGAAATAAAAAAGTATTTTCACGAATGCATACGCATCCCCCCACCATTGTCCTTTTTTCGACTATGCTTGTAGCCGACGCGTATCTTCGTGAAGCCACGTTACATGTCCGCGGAAATGCGGTGTGAAATATTTAGTCTGGTCTCATCTCCCACTGCGGTTGCACACAGCAAGCCTCCCTCCTCTCGACCCCTAGGCTACTACGAGTTCCCTACGGGTTGCATTATTAAATGTACGAGGTCGGCTCTCGATATTCGGATTTTATGGGGATTTCGTGAATGAAATAAGTCCGGCCGATTCATGCGTGACTACCCCTAGATGTCGTCTATTTTAACAAAATTCTTCGAGAGAACGCAATGAACATGCTGCCAGTTCTTATTTGGGTTCTTTTGTTTTTAAAGTGTTCTGAACCTTATTATGGGACGATATGAAATACTTCAATTTCGATGAAATATCTTTTCACATGCGATTAGACCTGGGGCGTGCACCATGTGACCACCGCCATACCGATTTACTTGTTTGGAATAAGCGTAAACAAGATTCGTGGTTATTCAATAATTTGAGTAATTACACAGAATAAAATATCCAGTGGAGGATCGAATCTCTGGCACGGTACCAATGCAGCTAACTGGTGAGTCTGCGAGACGGCTAGGGACGAAATACGAATCTAAATAGTTTATGTTCGATGTGGGCAATACGACCGGTCCAATATGTTGACTCTGATAACCCCCTGAAAATCTCAAGAGAGCGTTATTTTTTAAAAATTCTGTCCAGGCTTCAAGTAATTTTCAAGGAGAAACGAATAATGGGTTAGGAGTACATCTTCACGAAAACCGATAATAAATTTTAGAATGAAACGGATTAACCCATTAATTCCCAAACGGACGAAAAATTATCGTTGACTTTTACGTTTTCTTTGGTACGAAATAGGCACTACAAAAAATCGGCATGACATTTCTGACGTAAAATTTATCATTCTTTTGGAATTTGCAGTCAAAATTTGTTAATAATAAATATAAAAATGTTATAAACAATTTAAAAAAAAACATGATTTTTCGAAGACATGACTTCACATGGAAAACGTAATGGAACTGCCTCAAACTCATAAAACCTTGCGTCCATGGATCCTCAGATACAAGTTCATATAGCTAATTTTTCTGAAATACAAAATGGCGGACCACAATAGGACGTCGAAACCAAGAAGAATGACCCATGAGGTCACAAGTTGCCTGAACTAAATAATAAAATGATAAAATAAAAAATAAAAAAAAATAATAATAACAAAAAAATGACTGAAATCATTTGAAACTTGTTACTCGGGGGATTTTTAGGGTCGCAGTATTCGTTGCAGTTGCAAAACTTGAAGAACGTTATTTCTACCCGTATCATCTTGAAAACTTATCCTAAGAAATAAAAGAAATAACATGACATAGTATTTATTTATAAGAATAGTATGCAGTTAAATTTGGTCATGGGGTTTGATCTAAGAATACCATTCTGGTGTTATTCAAACATGTAAGTAGAAAGTGCAGGGAGAATATAGTAACTAAAAGCACAAAGTCTTATTTGACTAATTTTTGTGAACAATATCATAATATAATAATGATTGATAATGTGGACGTTAGAAACGTCCTTTCATGCCGTTAAAGAGATAAAAAAAATAAGTTGCCTGGTTGGTTTTCATAATACTGACGGAAAACTTTTATTGATAATTATACAAAAATAAACTCAGATTGTGTAAAGAGACTTAATAGTAAATCTCCACCTGTCACTTATTCTGGTTCTGCAGAATGTTCTATATAGAACAATTTCTGAATGGTTGATCAGTGTCGTCGATAAATTATATTTGTTATGCAAATACTGCTAACATTGAATTATTAATTTTATAGAAACTGTGCCATATAAATTAATAATATAGCAATTAAGATAATTATTTACCAGTATCCATTTCTAATAATTGTTATTCTTGTTTTTCAGGTAAGTAACACTTCATACCAGGGTGTACTATATATCGATGTAACGTAAGTTATAATTTACTACATTCATACTTTTTGCAGATTAACTTAAACATTTATTTCTTTCATTTATTAACGATAAAAGCTGGAAAACATAAATTAAGATAACTTGACGTTAAAAGAATGCATCATCGTAATCGTATTTTTTATACCAGTGCAATTTTTGATAGATGTTTTTTCTGTGACTAGTGAGGATTGCAACTAGAAACAAAAGCGTGTTCTATCTATACTTATGGAGGATCGATAGGATAAAATCAGATTTTTTATAAGTAGTTTTACTAAAACATTTAATATTCAATATATTATTTTTAACTGAAGAATTTTCTATTTTGAAATAAATTTTTTTATTTTGTTTTTTGCATTTATATCAAGAAATATGAATTTTCTTAAAAAATAATTTCAATAAAAAACATAGGGCATGGAATTCTCTATAAAAAAATATTGTATTTTTCGTAGTATTAACGGTAAGCTCGCAATGAGTGTTGAACGTGCTCCTAACGATATTCAGATAAACATTTAAATGAATTAAAATATTTTTAATGAAAGAAAGAACTGATTAACGAATGACAGAGAGCCGCAGCATCCTTAACGTTTTTGCGTGTACATCACAGGATTTTCTTTATTACTGTTTATAATTTTAGAGCTATTATGATTACAAAATGGATCAAATGCCTCAATGTTTAATGGCATTAATTTAAATGACTATATCGCGTTTTTCGCTATATTTTATTCAATATCGCTTTTCAGTTACTTCATGCCGTATAATTAAACAGTTTACATTAAGTGAATTTGAATTCAGATAAAAATAGTTACTAAATATCGACATAATATTAATGCAATATATAATTATCACTAAAATAAAATAATAATATAAGATAATTTGTTTACTTTCGGAAAAATAAACAATGAATAACATGTGGAGTTTGTGGTATGTTTTTGTAGTAACACCTTTACTTACTTATAGAACAAAAGTTTTCGAAAATATTTGTAACTAACTTTTTAAAACACCATCTTATTATCTTGGCCAGAAAATTTGGATACAGGTATTCTAATTAATTAATGACAATGTTGAAAATTTCTTAATTTTCAACAGTAGGTCAGTCTACAAAGCAGCTATCTAAGCTGCGATTTTTCCTTTGCCAATGTAAATTGTATATGTTTATTTTTGTTTGTTTATCCAATAAAGACGCTAATAACAGAAGTCAACAAAAAAATACGTTTTTTTAATGAGATATCGGAATGGATTTTGATGTATTTTTGGACGCCGAATACAATCCCGGCTTCCAAAGTTGCCCATCACGTCAGAGTTTTGAGGAAAGTGGGGGTATAGACCCCAAAAACCTTGTTATTGATGGTTTTCAGTATTTTTTTCTCCCTAACTTGACGTGCCAGAAACTTTCAATTAGTCTTAAATTAATGCTTGAATCGTGGACTACAAGACCCATATCCGTAAGAACAAAAAAAAACATTTTTTTTAAATTTCTGAATACTAATACCAGATTCGTAATCAGCGACCACAAAAGACCCCGAGTAACCATTTTCAAACGAATCCAAGCAATTTCATGCAATCCAAAAAACACACACTTTTGGTGTCTTCAACCCCAATTTTCGGAAAAATATTTTTTTGGGTCTTGCGGATATGGGTCTTGTAGTCCACGATTCAAGCATCAACTTAAGGCTAATTAGAAATTTCTGGCACGTCAGGTTAGGGAGAAAAAAAATACGGAAAATCCTCAAAACACGTTTTTTGGGGCCTTTATCTCCACTTTTCTTAAAATCCTGACGTGATGGGCAATTTTGGAAGCCAGGATAGAAAACCATTCCGATATCTTATAGAAAAAAACCTTGTGTAATAATAATATTTTTAAAAGTATATTCCGCTGAAATCAGATAATATGGGAATTTTTCTATGGATAATTTTCTCAGTGTTCATGAGAGAAGTTTAAGACATCAGTTGCAATTAGTATAGCACATCAGAGGTGTTTTGCCTTAGGACAATCACCGTCCGACTTTTAAGTCGGCTGTTTCCAAAAATATAAGATGGCTGTTATGACAACACTCCATTTGTACATAGTATGGCTGCCGTCCCTTTTCACTGGAACACTGGTAGTCTGTGTATTAGGACAACTGTTGTTGTAAGAGAGTTGTCGTCTTAATCGACGAACGGTAGCTATCTCCCGTATTGCATTACAGGTATCTCTACGAACATGTCTGTAATCTTAAACGTCCCTCAGTGCGTTTATTGTACAACATATAGTTGCTGATAAAGAGTAGCAAGGTATAGTAAAATGGCAACGTCAAGAAACTCACCTAACCTAACAAATACTTTAAATTTTACATACATTTCAAATGTTTCGTAATATTCGAGAGTGAAGGGATGGGGAAGCAGGCAGATGCCTGCATGGTATCATGGGGGTAGGGACCAGAAATGACCCAAAAAATAGCGCAACGTGGTTTATTTATGGACTACCCTCTAGCTACAAAACGCAGTGTCAAAACGTCCTGCTCAGTGGTATGGCATTTCTATGACTAGAGCGAAATATAAAGTTGGGGCTCTAAAAAGAACCATGATGTCTTTTTTCAGTCGAAAGTGAAAAGTTCTGTAGAATTCCCCATACATATTTTTGGACTGAGCTTTCTATATCTTCTACTATCATTCTCTCTGTCTCTACTGTTTGTAAGATTTCTTTTCTCCATTTAAACAAAATCTGAACACATTCAACTTATTGAAAAATCTGGTCTCTTGTCCTTTAAAAACATCCCAAAAAATGAAATTACATATTCAAATTAAATCCAATTTAATTTGTTAAGAATCTCGACCCTTCGCTTATTTCCCCAAAGTGCGATCTGTGGTAACTTGATCAAGCTGTAATTTAAATGCACCAAATATAAATGGTATTTTCTATTTCGTGGAGAAAAATAATTTCTATCGAGCATTCGACCGAGAAACGATTTTATAGTTCATAAATTCAGCAACGTAGGCTTTCCATTTACCCGGCGGTATCATAACCGTTATTCCGTTTTATAGAGGCGATGTTTTATCGCATTTCGTCCAGCGTTGGCCGCGACTCGTCTTCGATGAGCAATCATCCTATCGCCGCCACGAGCGACGTGCTAGCACGGGCTTTTCAGCCTCCTACCGACCCCAAACCCTCCGTTCCTCTTTCAGTAACGTAACTCTCGGTCCCTGGCTTTGTCCGAACAAAATTCCACATTCGCCGCATATTTCGCAAATGCGTGTATCTCTTATTCAAATTGCACGGAAAATGCGATATGTCCGGACGAAGATATATGGAGGGCCGTACTTTGCGGTGTGTCACGGTAGCACCATTGGCAGCTGTAATTGAAATTTACGAGCGCGTGCAGTTCTTGGCTAGATATCGCAAGAGCAAACACGCGCGCTCCACTCCGAGTAAATAACGCATGCGGGCGTGCTCTTCGACGCCGACGCATTTTTCCGGCGAAAATCGGTTAAAGCGCTTCGAATATTGACCCTACGGCGCGCGATTTGCTTGTTGGCAGAAGTAGCGCGATTAGTTGACAGGGAAATGCATTAGGGTTATTAAAGTAGAGGAAATTCCGTGGGCATCGATTATTATCATGGTATCGTCCAAAATAAAACCTTAAAACCTTCAAAATAGAAATGATAGTGTTTGAATGGGTGCAAAATTAACAGAATTTTGCATTTCCGTTTTCCGAGTACATAAAATATCTTCCACGATTGGGGATTTGTCAGCATCTCAGTAAGAATACTTTTTTTGCTTACATCATTGACCGGGCTACTGGCGAAATCAAGCAGGGCCAGCTTACTTATGTGAGGAATCTTGATAAAATCCTGGCCATCATAACTGGAATCCGCTCAAGAATCCAGATTCTACTAGTGTGAAATTCGGCTAATTCAACGGGATCTTATGCCTGTTAGTGGCATACCAGTTCGATTGTACACGGGGACTACACAGGTAAGTGACTGGGAGACTCTGAAGTTTGGTTATTCCGGAAAAGAATTGGGAACTATTATAAAATTCGAATTAAATTAAGAATCCCTCTTTTCCTGCGGGAATGCTGACGGAACATTAAAATTGTCCACCGCGAAATTTATTAAGGACCTGCTGTCATATGACACTGGGATCCAGCTGGGATCAGGGCTGCCATTAGCTTTCATTCTAGTCTTTTTTAGTATTAATTGAGGATATATACATCTATTGCTGAAAATAGAAGAACTTCAAATATTCACCTACCCCTTTAGTGTCTGTCGTGTTTGACAATCTATCATCTTAGTCTCTCACCCTATTTTTTGGCCTTTTCTATTCGTATCCATCTCCCTCCACTGCTCTCGCTGGTCATCGACCTTTCTCCAACTCATTCATTAATTCATAGTATAGTAAGAATGAGAACGTGGACAGATATCGAAAGCAATAGATAAAAATCTATACCCATAGAAAACGTTTCGGAAGTTTAAATGAAATTCAGATTTTCGTTCTTCTTTTCTGATCTATGTTGATTTTCTCGATCTTTCCAAATGGT
Source organism: Trichopria drosophilae (assembly GCA_030407085.1). NCBI lineage: Eukaryota > Metazoa > Arthropoda > Insecta > Hymenoptera > Diapriidae > Trichopria > Trichopria drosophilae. The sequence goes on along the minus strand of CM059587.1, from coordinate 15,967,775 downwards.
TCTTGAACTCCATTGTCTCTTTCCATCGTTCTCTGCCTTAGTCTATATCTATTGATCATCCTTGGGATCTCTTGAGATGATGAGAAGAACAACTGACACTGATCAAAATAGGCATAGCAAGTTTTGCCCTATGTCTTTTTCGATCTCTATCGATTTCCCTAACTCTTTCTCCATGTTGTTATCTTTTTCGATCGCTTCTCAATCTAGATAAACTGATAGAGTTTCTGATAAGAGTTTCTGATAAGATTATATTTGGCGCGACGAATTTTGGAACTTTACTAATGAAAACCTTAATCGAATTCAGCCTTCAGTGTCATTACTTCTGTGGATACAGTAAAACCTGCGATATCACAAACCTCGATGTCACAGTGACTCTGATATCGCCAAGAAATTGTCTGCGATACTGCCGAAGGTGGAGATGTGTTTTCCCCCACTCTTTGTAAGGCGACTGCCGTCAGCGTACGTAGACGCATGTGCGTTTTCTAAGTTTCCGAACTTGATTATGAAAGATTAAAAATCTTAATAAAGAAGATATCTATATTAGCCGCTTGCGAAGCCAGAGAAAGGTCAACATTGTTACGAATGATTTGAAATGTCGGTATTTTTGTTTTGTGCAGCTTAATTCAGTACAACATAGTGTAACTTAACGTAACCTACTTGTCATGAAGCATATGACTGGAAACGGTATCATGGGAGAACAATGACGTAGGTGTATATAACGAACCAGCATTCGTTCACATCAGCTAGAGATACACACAAGCGGGCATGCTTGGGGCGGATAGGAAGAGCGACGAATCTCCTCGGTTTCGTTCGTGGCATCGACGGAGGTTTACCAACGGTGCGGTTATGTTTGATTTAGCACGGAATGCGGCCTGCGGCCGGCCGTTACGTCGAGAGATGTGACCCCTTCGCATAAATGACTAACAATTATATCAACACCGACGGGGATAGGAAACAAACAAACGGAGTGACAGCTCCGGGCGGGTTGCTATAACTCGAGTAAAAACTCGTTAATTAATTAACCGCTCTTCCTGACCCTGCCTCGTTCTATTCCTCATTTTCTCGATGTTGCGTATTTGCCCTCCCTTTTTATTCATCAACATTTCCTTTTTTCCCATTGTCTTTCAATTTCAGCAGATGTATCGTCGATGTTTGGTTTGTTTTGAGCATTCTTGTAATAAAACAACTGCCTTTTTATGGATTACTAAGTACGTAATCAATACCTATGTAGTCAGAAATGTCCATCATATCATCATACATCTTTCACACGAAACGATTCCACGAAAAGCGCCCCATGGAAATTTTATGTGGAATTACCGTGGAGTTTCTATGTAAATTCCACAAGAATTTCTAAGGAATTTTGAAGCAAACTTCTATACGAAAATTCCACAATATCGCAGTTGCTGCGGTGATATTCCTAGACTAGAGTATGACACTCAAAGACAAAATGATATCTTGGTGTCCCACACTTTAGTTTTTCGTTGTCCAGGTATGGCGCTTCATAGTTTTCGATGTCTAGCTATCCGGCACCGTAGTTTTTCGTCGGTTATGTGTATCGCTCCATAGTTTTTTATATTCTATATATTTCGTCGGTTACGTATATCGCTCTATACTTTTCATTGTCTATGTGTTCTTTATTGTCCAGGTATATCGCTTCATCGTTTCCGTGATCTATGTGTACCGCTCCATAGTTCAAAATAAGCAGGTATCCGGGACACCATCGTTTATTATCGTTTTGATATACCGTTCCACCTAGATGATAAAAACTATGGGGCAGTACATGTGGACGATCAAACACTATGGTGCAAGATGCACAGACCTTGAAAATCACGGAACACCAAGACATCATTTCGCCTCTTATTGTTAGAGTCATACTCAAATCTAGGAATATTCTCATACCCACTTCGATCTCGTAGAATTTATGCTTTTCGTGGAACTATTTCACGCGGGCTGAGTGGTTTGGATTCAATTTCTTACGTTTCGCAGATAGGTACTTAATATGAAAACCTAGTAGAATGCGGTATATGTTTATTTAAGAGAGATATATTATAAAATGTTCGACCACCTAAATGGATGCCGTCAATGAGTTTAGATGATTTCCAGCCTCGAGATGAAGTCCATGAAAATTGAAACTAATATCTGAATATAAAGTCGATACCCAAGATAAAATAAATTTTTATAAAATTTTATATTAGGAGCACATATATTCAAATGATGTATTTGTAACTTTGAGTTATAATTGTGCACAAATGTATAGCCCACAAAAAAAAATCAAATACATTCAGACAATCTCGATGGGAATATCATATATATACGTAGAAAATAAACAGCGGAGAGAAGTGCGGAGAGATTGCGAAGGAAGTACTGTTCGATTAAAGCGATAAGCCGACAAAGGAAGTCTAAACTAGGGAGACCGACAGCAAATTACAGTAACACGAGCCAACCCAGTAACATCAGGCTAAGTCAAGACAAGATAGTAAAACATGAGATCACTCTGGTCAGTGCTCAATAGACGCTTGCCTGTATACGATATAGTAACTAGTGTCATAACTAGCCTAACCTCCTGGCATAACGGCTCATCTCGCAGGTATTATGTTGCATCCATGCAAACCATATCCGAGAGTGCGCTACCTCGATTAGATCACGCTTCGGTTCAGTTCTGCCGAAACACTAGTTCAAGCAGAAGGAATACAGCAATCTCCCATCGTGTTCAGTTACTCTGAAATTTAACACGTGTCTATTAATTTCTTAGGGGTACAATTTACAAAATAAAATGAGATGAAGTTGACAAAAATAGTGATTCCATAGTTCGTTAAATAGTCAACTGTGAAGTTGTTGATGACTTAGTAAGTAGACAAAAATCTGAACAATTGGGTAAATTTGTTAATTATGTTGCGTAATTTGAATATGGAAATATACAACTCCAAGGTACAGCTCGGAAAAATTTGTTTCGGCATTTAATATAACATCTGACGGGAAAAGCACGAGAGAAACGAGAGCATATTCTGAATCTCTTTGGAATAACCTCGGTGGCTTCCGAGAATCGAAGCTCATAATTACACGCTTAAAGCTACAAAATGTCATAGCAAGGTTCACTTAACTTGCTCGTTTACTGCTTTCGCTTTCTTTATTCTCTCGTTCCTGGATTGTGTTTCAGGATCCCAAGTGGAATAATTTGCGCATTAAATACCGTTCTTTGTGATTTTCCTTATTCACGTTTAACTTAATCAAAAATGTAATACGATACATAGAAGGTTAGCGCTTAAACGGAAGCTGCAATAATCTCATCAAGAAAGATAGTCGAGAAATTGGAATACGGTATTTTGTAAGTTACGAAATTACAGAGCGAAGATAATATGCAAACTTGATAAATTCTTTAATTAATAACAGAAGACTAAAAAGAAAATCATTTGCGAACTGTCGAGTTTTTCTTACTATTTTCTATAATAATTAAAAGTAAGCTCGATTTGTATCTTTCAACAACAGGTTCCATAAAGTTATAGGATGGGAGAAGTAATAATTTTACGATAAAACTTTAGCATTTTTCAGTTATCTAAAAAACCGAAATGTAAATTTACGTAAACCGTCTTGCTTTTATTTTTATGTCGTAAGTACCATAACTTTGGTTGAATTATTTTATTTAAAGTTGTTCTTTTATTAATTATCTCTCTTTCTCTCTCTATAAGCAAGCTAATGTTAAAAAGTAAATTTCGTAGAGCAATGTATTTTTGTAGGTTGTTCTCGGTACATAAAGTAATTCCATGAATATCTGAGATAGTGGATTTGCTTGTAAGTACTTACGAGCCGCTCATATTTCTCGGTGCGCATGGTACGCTAAGAATACATCTCCATTTTCGGATGATACTAACACTGGAAGTCCACCATGGTACGGAACGGAGTTCGAGATCTGGAAGTTTTGCAGGCGCACAAACCGTGGTGCCTCGCGTTCCTCAACTTCTACCAGTACCTGGAGTTGGGGCAGGCATTCGTGTATCACATTGTAAGCCAGATTCCTCCTGGCAGGTATTTCCCTTTTCGGTGAAAATCGACAAATTCAAAATCTAATTCGAGACTGTGACATTTTTGTCCCAACTCTTCAGATGAAAATTGTTATACATTTTTGAAATCATTTACATTTTTATGGTATCACTTTGATAATCTTCGTAATGTCAATTATAATCGCGTGGCAAAATAGACGTTGTAATGAAATAATATGTAATGTACTATGATAATTGGAATCAGATTGAGGCGACGCCTCATACTGATGGCTATTACTACTTATTAATCTCTAGAGTTAAGGTTAATGACCTAGTAGTAACACTCCGTATTTGTCAGCCATTCAATTTTAGAGTAAATATTTTTTAAGATTTTATTTATTCTCAGACATGTCTAAAGTAAACTTTGCATAAATTTTGATTCCCATTATATTTGTTGATGACATTTTAAGCCACATATTCTAAAATAGAGCGTTAATACTTACTTTCCTTATCGCATTCTCTGTAGTTACCTCACCTGGAAAATGTGTAAAAGGAATACTTGAACTTGCATTATTCTTTATCTATAGACAAATAAAACACGAATTATACGATGAGTAATGCATCACTCATTTCCCGAAGGAACATATTGTATTAGAGTTTGTGCAAAAGTGAAAAACAAAAAATCGCGAAAGCGGAGTTTCTCCCCCGATTGCATCGGGGAATTTGCATTCGCGTTCGGTTAATTTTTTGCACTTTGTTTGCCGAGTAATGATTGATGAAAAGGAACAGCGTTTATAAATTCATATACGCTTTAGTCGTTTACTCAAAAGTTGCGGAACTTCTATTATCAGCCGGCAAGTTGATACGGGAGCGCCTTCGCGAGCGAAAATGGAATTTCACCGCAACTCGCGGAGAAACAGGCGATTCGTCTTACGGGATTAAAAAGCTCCTTAATTTCCCAAGCGAGTCAGCGGAGTGTACCTTCAGCTTCGATAATACCTATCTGAGCATATACTTTGCCCTCGTGTCCGCCTCCTGCCACCTAATACGGCCTTTCTTTACCTTACCCGTACTTCTTCTTGTTGTTTGGTGGTTCGTAAACTCCACCTCCAGGTTCCTTTCCGGCATTTTTTCAGTCGTTAATTCTCTTCTACCTGTTTTACTCGGCAAACCGGGCTTTATAAATTCAATTATTCAGATGCAATAGTTTATTAAATTTTAGAATATTCGACATTTGCTGATTCTAGTTTTAACCTTCATATTAAAATTGTAGATAAACATGAGTAACCGTACAGTAGATTATCTAGAGTTTCATAGGGCTCACATGATATTTGAAAATGACGATAACGTGTAATGACGATGATGATAATTTTTTTTTATTACTCATTTGAAGCCTCAATTTAGGTTTATTCTGCTGTACACATCTTTACATTACAATCATATTTTAAGTTCGCGTTTAAAAAATCAAATAGGAGATGACAGACTTTTGAGTTTGGCTTACATTGAAACTGTTGTACATTGAAAGGTGGAAACAAGCTAAGGCTTTCATTAGCTTCTGGCGCGGTTTGACGTATAAATGACATTGCTATATCACGTGGTTTAAATTTTCCGTTTCAGATTGACTGTAGGGATTCCGCAAGAATATAGTGATCTGCCCTGCATCTGTTGAAAGTAACAATAAACTTACTGTCTAGTTCCCTATCCGCGTACCATGGTAAGTTACTTCGGTTATAGAAATGTTTAAAATAGTTTTGCCCAGTGAGACAGCTTTTTTCTACGATCGTTTCATTTGTCGCTGAGTGCTTTTCTTTTATGAAGTATTCATAGAAGTTAGTGAATGGAATAATATTGAAATTTAAAGGTACATTTGTTGTAGCTTCTTTAGCAAGAAGCTAAACTTGTTCATTACCATGTATACCTTTATGCGAGGGTATCCAGAAAAATTTAATTTTATTAATATTGTTTGCCACAGATTTCTATAAATTTATGTTTTATTGAATGTATGTAAAAGTTCGTTTTAATGCTTAGGGCTGTCGAATTTAGGGATCGAAGTACACTCAATAAGTCTGAAAAGATGTAGATTTGTTCCCGATTGTAGATTTGGCGAGCTATCTCTATAGCATCATTTAGAGCAACACATTCCGTCGTAAATACTGATGCATGATGATTCATCGATCTTTTGATGCTATGGTTAATTTCTGAGCAGATACTGATATATCCCGTAGAATTTCCATCTACGATTTTACTACCATCAGTGAATATGACGGCTGCATTGCTCTTACAAAAGAACACAACGTTCGGATTAGGCTCTTTGCTTAGTTTTTTCCCAAAATCTCTCTCGACTGGCATAGATGTGGTGAAAACTCTGTCATCATATTCATACATGCGAGGTTTTTCAGACGTGTTTACAAAGGATCTGTATTCCATAACTTCCAAAATGCATTTATCCAGAAGGCTTTGAATAAATTGATGATAATTATCTGATAATCCCACATATTATCATTTCAAACATTTCTTGTAGGAATCTTTGCATGACCCATCGCGCAACATCATACCTCCACCGTTCATCAGTAGCATTAAGTTAATTGTCATAATTTTTTGATAACTTTTTCCGATCATTAATACCCGATTTTGTTTACAATTCAGCCCAAACTAGGAAACCTAAAATTAGTATCAAATATGGTGTAAGGTCTAAAACTGATTATGATAGGACAGAAAGCAATCGGATATTAACAGTACAATTGAGGTCTTAAGTTATTATCATACATTTTCTAATAATTATATTTTAGTAGGATTTAAGCAGACGGCAGTCATGAATGCTTAAAAGTGTTGGAAGTACTAAGAAATTGATATTAAATTTATATTCTGCAGTACGACAAATAACTCACAGAATCGTAGTGCTAATCACAGAAGCCTACTAATGCAGTAATATTAAGTCGCTTTCAAATTAGTACCACAAACTCTTTTCCTCTCCTTTCCTTGCATTAAAACTAAAATAAGCATAATATGTCAAAGAAGCATTCATATATAATGTATTATAAAAAGTATCTAGATCAAACATGAATATCTTATCAGACAGTCGCTTAAAATTGAAAAAAATGTAAAGCAGAAATGATTAAGACAGGTAATTTGGGAGTGGTAGTTGATTATGTAAATATATTCACATGTGATAAGATTGCCTGGAATGGCGCATACATATTTAATGTCCGTTGCTATGAAAGAAAACGTAAGTTATAAGGGAGTTGACTGTGTTTTAAACACCTTTACGTGCATTTTAGATGCTAGTAGAATATTCACTCGGCAGGGAGTTGGCGAATTAAACGGAATTCCGGATCAAAATTGCGCGTTGACGTAAGTGGCTCCTCTTGCATGCTAATCATTAAAATGTTCATGCGAAAGAAGAGTGAAGGGCTTCTTTTTTCCCCGGCTACGCGGGTTGCGTACTTATGAATCATGAAGTGTCGACATCAGTACTGAGGCGCGCGAGCGAAGGGATGCTGCTCGAGTGTCACCCAAGGATGAGTGCACTGCTTCTTTTTTCAACTCCGTTGCATCTTCCTTCCTAACATAGTTATTTAAATTATGAAGAAATAGCGTAATCATGATATGTCTGTAGCTTAGAATGGAACATGAATATTTTAATCGAGCAAAGTGCAAAATATAAACTGAAACATTCAAATTGGAACTTTTTCAGGGAGTATTTGTTAAATTCATAAGAAGCTATAGCCGGAGTTTCATAATTAAAAATAATGTCCAGGGGATATCGCAAGGACAAGAAATTTGAATGCAATTGCACAGGAGACAATTGCAGCTCGAAGTCTGACAAATTATGACCGTTTTCACTTAACATGTATTGCTACGTATTTGAAAAAAGATTCTTATTTAAATTCATTACATTCGTTGCATAATTCACAATTTTTTTATTTTCTTGATCAAATTTCTGATTATTTAAAATAATAATAAACTTGGAAAAACGAATATTTTTTTCCATTTTGTCTTACTTTCACGATTTAATACCGTACTAACTTTGCAGTAGGAAAGAAAGTGTTTGAATATTTTTTCATGTGAAAAAACTAAGTAAAGGGTAGTAAGCTTCAGGGAAAAAAGTTAAGAAGCGGCAAAGTACGTAAAGAATTCTGCTACCTAAACAAAAATGCAGTTTAAACGAGAGCAGAAGAAAAGCCGACCAGGATGTTTACGGTACACTGTTGGCAACATCGTTAATTAATAAAGTAGTCACGTAAGGTAAAGATTTTACAACGTCTCACTGTACTAAACTAAATAAGAGAGGGACAGTCTTGTTCCCAGGTGAGTACGGCCACCTAAAGAACAGCCGCAATGACATCGTACAATACGTAGTTTTTCGAAAGGCATGTGATATCCGTCTATTTCGTAGCTATATCATGTGTCTGATGCAAATAATGATGACATTTTAAAAAACAAACCACAATTACATATTTCTATTGATATCTATATATCTCCGTTGATAAATTACAAAGTTGTACAAGTATTCAGAAAGCATGTATGTCTTGATTGCGACAAGTTACTTTCTGATCTTATAACTTATCAACTGCAAGGTGTGTAACACACATCTTAACGGTGAAACGTGGGACGTTTATTAATACTCTAGAACTATTGACTAGTTAATAATGTTATCGAACAAGCTATAATATTAACAAACACCAGAAATTAACGAAAGTATTCCATTAATTAGCACAAACTATTATTGATGTTTTAAATTGTTAGAGTGGACGAAGAATGTCACCAAGACAAACTCACGTTTCTAGCGTTATTTTCGCATTTAAGATCTGAACCATGTATCACCAAGTTGATCGTTTCTCGAAGCCCATCGGATTGAATCGTGGATGAATAGTAATATCTCAGTAGGAAATTTAAAAGACACGTGACTAATGATGGTAAAATAAAATCTACGAAATTAAAAAAAATATAACGGTATTCGACTGTTATTCAGCATCATTTTAAACTGTACCTCATGTTCTGACTTCCTCCGGAGATATAGTTCATTTACGGTAGTGCAACAATTTGGTAGTGCTATACATTGCTCATGTTTTATGTTTACAGTAGCAAAAGTTTTAGAAGTGCCCAAAACCTCTGAAAAAGGTACACAAATGAAAAACACAAGGTTAGCTGTGGTATATGTATGGATGAGAAGTGTCTCTTGAGAAATAGTTTTCAAGAAGTATCCCCAAATAACACAAACCCCATAGAACAGCAGCAAAAGAGATGCAGTACCAAAAGACAGTTAATTTATGCTGCAACAACTTCAATACAACTGCCTGTGATACTCAGGACATTATTTAAACGATGACAACCATTTTGCAATGATTTTGTTATTTATTCAGTAGTTTGGTTTAACCTGTTTTCTGATGATTACTAAAGTTACTTGAGCTTTAAACGGAAAAATACAGGAATTCCATTGTATTGAATTAACCCATTAACGCCAGAAATGACAATTTTTATACTTCATTTTCAATCAAGTATTTCGTATCAAAATCAAAGTTGAAAACAATTAAGAGGTGCGTATCCTACTGTTTTCGAGGTCGCTCTTCAAGATTCCGAGGTCAAAATTGAGTTTCAGCAAGCAGAAATTCCAATATGGCGCAGAATATGAAAAAATTGTCCAAAAAATTGGGTTTTTTTTATACTTATCAATTTTTTTTGGAGCTATTACAATATTGGGATTCTATTGAAACTCTGAAAAAAGGTGAACAAAATACTTCAATTTTAGGGAAAAATTTTACTTTGACATCCTACATCTTTATAACGACCTCAAAATGGCGTCAACAATGAAAATGTCTTTGAGAAATTTCTGGACGCTCTAACTCAAAAACTACGAACTTTAAAAAAAAATGCCGAGAATAAAACGTTCTTAAAATTCATCAAGCGATATAGTGGCATTTTTTCAACATTTTTTTCAAAATTGTAATTTATTTACAAAAAATTCTAAAAAAAAATTAGTATATTCTCTGATGAATTCTAAGAGTTATTTGTTCTTTGCAATTTTTTCGAAAAGTTGATAGTTTTCGAGGAAATGAATTTCAAATATTATAGTTTAGGATCCCCCCCCCCCACAAAAAACCATTAACTTTTGGAAAAAATTGCAAAGAACAAAAAACTCGTAGAATTCATAAGTGAATACACCAAATTTTTTTCAGAATTTTTCATAAATAAATTGTGATTTTGAAAAAAATTTTGAAAAAAAATTTCTCAAAATATCATCACGAAAATCTGAAAAAATTCGACTATATTTATCGATTCATTCTAAGAACTTTTCATTCGTAGCATTTTTTTATAACAGCATGTAGTTTTTGAGTTAGAACGTTCAGAAATTTTTCAAAGAAATTTTTATTCTTGACGCCATTTTGAGGTCGTTACAATGATGTGGGGTATAAAAGTGAAATTTTTCCTTAAAATTGAAGTATTTTGTTCACCTTTGTTCAGAGTTTCAATAGAATCCCAATATTCTAATAGCTCGAAAAAAATTGATAGGAATAAATAATTCCCAATTTTTTTGAATTTTTTTAAAAGTTCGGCGCCATATTGGAATTCCTGATGGCTGAAACTCAATTTCGACTTCGGAATCTTGAAGAGCAACCTCGAAAACAATAGAATATGTATCTTTAATTGTTTTCAACTTCGATTTTGATATGAAATACTTGATTGATAATGAAGTATAAAAAATTCCATTTTAGGCGTTAATGGATTAAGGCCTATTTCGAAATTTGGTAGATCGACTATAAAGATAATGATGACTGATAAAATAAACAAACTGAGTAGTTTTTAAACATTATGCAATGTTACTACTATAAAACTATAATTATGGAATCTTGTTCAATAAGTTAATTGATGACACTGTAACACTGGTCAACAAATTTGAAGTAATTTTGTGTTTCGGAGATGAAATGAGCTAATCTATGTTAACTTGGGGTCGCTGAATCCGAATCCGATAATGCAAATTCTTTATTAGTTGTTGGTTTCACGAAACACGGGGTCAAAGTTCGAAAAAACACCGTTTTGTGCAATGCTTGAAATAGTATATCTTGAACGTTACAAGTACAAAAATGCTTTATTCTTTATATATTTGAGAAGACACTAGTTCTATTTTCTCCGCCAGGATTGTTTACTAACTCGAGGCCTTATTTCGTACACGCTACAGAAATGACATTTCGTTTGATATGTAAGGAGAGCCGCTATAGCTGGCGGCATCAATCTATTAATATAATTATGTTCAGAAGTATGTGTAGTTATAGTATATAAGCGAGAAATTTATAAAGATATCATTCATATTGACTTCATCCACAGTGCGATGGGGCGCAGTAGATTCAGACGGTAATAGTGAGACGAACATTTCACGTTTATAAATAGGAGCTATAAGCATTATTTTAACTATTACTGAAACTATTACCTCATTTCTGTCGAAAGATATACTATGTCAAACATTGCATAAAACGGCGGTTTTACGAACTTTGACCCCGTGTTTCGTGGAACCAAGAGTTAGACAAAGATTAGCTCATTTCATCTCCGAAACATTTTCGTGTTATCTAGAATCATTGACTTCCACTTTTTATGATATAGGACATTTCCAGTTCCATGATATTACAATCCAGCAAACATATTATAATAATTTTTATCTAGATTCTACCATAATTTAATTAATTCTATCTGAATTTGGAAACTGCAGTAAGCATAAAACCGCGTCTAGAGAAGGGAACGTTATCGCGACGTAAACTTGTTTAACAGGCGCATTTTCATGGAATTTTCACAGTGCGAATGTGTACAAAAAAGTAGCAGTAGAGCGGCGAACCAGGGAAAAAATAAAGTTTTTAATTCAGCCTAACGTCCGGCAAGGTCGGTCCAGGAGAGGCGGATTTACGGCCGCCCATATCCACCGAGGCACATGTTTACGAGACTTGACCGCAAGAATGTTGCCTCTCGCGCCCGGGTAACATCGCCCTACAGCTTTGGATGTGTTTGCGAGCTTTCGCGTTTGCTAGGTGTTTGGATACATAGAGATAGGCCCGCGCATGCGTGCCAACAAACATTTGCCTATAGTTTCCGCATATAATGCATGTGTGCACTGGCTTTGCGCTGTTTAGGTTTACGAATGCTTTGCTAGTCGGCACCTATGGGTGCGTAAGTATTGCGAATAGGTGACCGGATCCTCCAGAGCTGGCTTCATATAGGAATCCCCGTTACTTGGTGCGAGGCTTGTTTTTCGAGGTGCAAGCTTTCATTACGCTCGGCTGCACTCGCGATTAAACCGCTGAGTTATGCGCATCCGCATTTTTAGTCAGCCGCAGCGCTATGCAACGCTGCTATTAGTCGCCAACGCTGCCGCGGATAGGCGGATCCAAAATTCGGCGATTTATAATTTGCTTGATTTTTTTCAAGTCACGATTCGGGGGAGACCACGGCACAAGTGCGGAAAAAAGTACCGGAGATTCTTTTATTAAACTGCGCACGATTTACGGTTTGCCGTATGTGCGACGGCTTAGGAATAAAATGCGCCAGGGTTGTAAATGTTATGTGTGAGAATGTTGGGATTTCCATGCGAATAATGAAATAAATGTCTGATGTACTATGCTGTTAAAATATTAGCGTAAACTCTTTTTCTAACGATACTAACATATTTTTGATATCTTTGGAACAGTGATAATAACATTCCAATGGGATATGGTTTTGTCATAAGAATAATTTAAGTAATTATTGACCGGTAAAATAAGGAGGTCATTGACTTCGTAAGTAAATAAATACGGCAATATTCAGTATTGAGCATATATTCGAAATTGGGATAATTGTATCGAAAAATTAAAAAAATGAAAACAGTAAAAGTAGGGTCAATGTTTGACTCGGAATCATGGCCCTCTTCAGATAAAAACAATCAAATGCAAAGATGCACTCGGATAGTCAATTTCAAAATATTAATGGATTATATTTATTTTGAGAGGTACTGGTCATGCCATCCAACAATTAAATCATAATTATAAGTCGAGACTATTCAATGTGATAACTAAGAATGTTTCATTAACCCAATGAGGTCCATATTAAGACATTTTTTATGTTGAATTTTATTATCCACTGCATTTTCTAAAATAAATCTTGTAATAATTGAACCATAAATTCTGACGTTTTTCAGGCAACTCTTTTAAATTCTGCTGAGACAATTTAAAAAAAAATACTAATATTATTTTTTAGAAAAGTTATATTTTTAATAACGATAGTCACGAATTGCCGTGTCAACTGAGTTTTTTTAATGTGTAAATTGAATTCTTTATGAGAGTTCATACATGTTTCCATAGATAAAGTATTATTTATAGGTTATATAAAGTATTATATAAGCCGCAGAACTCGATTCTCTGGTTGGACTTGCAAAAAAGATAATGATCTAATGCATCCGATTTTCGTAGCTAAATTCATGGTGCAATGGTACATAGTTACAATCGTAAATTTAAAAAATCTAAATGAGCTGAATTCTTGGTTTCTTATCCAACCAGTTCGCGAATTTCATGGTATTAGATTTCTAAAATATTTGATAATGATTCTGAAGTCAAAATTGAGCAATACAAGTTTGGTCGATCCACTATGGAAACAATCAAAGTTGAATTAATTGGGTTTTCTTCAATAGCAAAATGCTCCTGGTTGATGAATTTTAAAATTTTTACCGCTTACCGGTGTGCCACTAAACGGTATTAGATTCTCATCAAGGGGAGGTAAATAAACATTGCCAATATTATTTTCCGATATAAAAAGAAACTAAAAAAACGAGAATACCGAAAAAGGTGTAAAAAGTAACAATAAATGATGAAGTGGAAGTGTTTCCTCTGTAAGTTTTCTCTGTGAAAGTAAAATCTGTTAGATTAGAGATGAACCATAAATTAGACTGGACAGGTACATTAGATTCACCATCTTGTATGTGCATCGTGATCAGCGATCTGAAAAGACCTCATTAATGGAATTCTAGAATTCAATTAATGACAAATAAAATTGGATATTTAGGGCATATTCTTTCTTTGATTTTATAATTCCGATGTCAGAATATGCAGATCAGCAACCTCTAACGACGGCTAAGTGACGCTTATAACAGTTTTTCGTATACTCTAGTTATTTGTCCAATTTCCACTTTTGCTATAATCAAATTTTATGAAGTTAATATACATAGCTCTTGAATATTTGAAATTGCTTTAAAAAATGTTAAAAGAGATTAAATTATCATTCGCTATTTTGAATCCTCTTTAAAAAATAAGTCAAGATGGACATAGTGCAGATTGGTGAAAAATAATTATTTATTCCAGTTCAATTACCCAGAGAAAAAAAAACAAAATCGAAAGGTATCTCACGTGAATTTTCTGTTTTAAATTATGAAGCACTCCTCGGGCGACTCATCGTTATCGACGCCCGCACCGTAACGCGTCGGCTGACTGGAATACGCAAAATTGTCGATGAAGAGTCTTCCTGGGAATATGTGGCTGCAACGAGAAAAACTGTGAATCGACGATAAAAACGAACAACGTATAGACTGTCGGCAAACAACGAAGAAGCCGGAATCGTCAATTTTGCATGTATTTTGGCACCTGCGACCGTTTTTAATAAAATATGAGACAAAAATAAAAACTACACGGAACAGTACATGTCTATCAAACACAGAAAAATATTTACTAGTGCTTTTGTATAAATGCTCTGTCCAATTTTTGTTTGAACTTTCGGAAGCGAATGAAACCGAATTACGCACAAAAGGTCCAGCTTCATATTTAATGATTCCAAATCTCCCAAACGGAATACTCAAACGAAAGTTCATTAACTGCAATGTATTATCAATCACATAAAATTCGCTTACTCGAATATGTATTTGATTGATTGCTCATACGTGATCTATTTACAAAAGCTCGTTGTTGGATTTTCATCGATTATACGAAATTAATCCTGGTAAACGTTAATGAAGTCGGATTCGAAAATTGCAACCTGTTCTAATTATAAAATAATCCCCACTAAAATATTCATTAATATGATTTTTATTTGAATAAAAGAAAATGTGATAACTTCTGATTATTTCTTCATAAAGTAATTATACATTTCCATAACAAATTAAGAAAATTAGTTTAGCGTCCGTTCGTATTGAATAAAGCTTATATCTCCGCACCGAAATATCTAGTTATTATTTTCAGCTGAACTTAATGTGATAAAGAGCTGAATAACAACCATTAATCAGAAAAAGTATTTATTGATTCAGCAGACATAAAATACTCGTTTTCGGAAATATTTTTCGTGAGCAAAAAGCAGCATTCACGCTTAGTGAACTTATTTTCGTACTGATTTATAAGAATTTTATTTTTTGCTGTCAAGAAAAATAACGTTGTTTGGATTTTATATACATACAACAAAATTGAACGATGAAAATATTATCTATGAATAATGAGCCTTTCTAAAAATTAAAGCTGTTTTGTTCATTAATTTAACCTTACTACAGAATTTCAATTTAATGATTAATTTAAAAGCTTCCGACTTCAGTCTTCCGTATAGACGAAATTTTTATCTGAAGATAACTGAATTTGATGTTAGCAATGCCGAAAACGAGTGTTGATAAATGACAGAAAATATTCATGATGTCTGATAATGAGAACCAATGAATGTTGTGGATCGTAAGTTATGTACTTTAGTATTTGACTTCCTTTGTGGGAATCATTCACCATCATCTAATTTTAACTTCAAAGAAAGATATATTATTAAAGTCAACTCTAAAAATATTTGCAAATGCTTCAAAGAATACGATCGTTCTATTTTAGCTCACTACTAATAAAAATTGATATAAGCATTTCATAACTAAGGATGTACGATATTACGGCTCTCAATAGTTCAATTCGCAACTTTGCTTTTTTTATTTAATCGTTATACTGGCATCGATGTTGCGAACTCCTATTTTTATCTGTAAGCGCTCCGATTTTCGCAATTTTCAGGCTATAAATGAAATGACGAGGCGGAAAATATAGAAAGTACCGTCACGAACGAAATTAACGCTTCGCTGTCCTTGTCACATATTGACAATTCATTACTGAATCTGATACGGTTCGCCATTGAATATTCGAATTCCGACGCACACGACGATCCGACAGAAAAGTCTGGCTACGAACACATAACTCTCGATCACATAGATAAACATACACAGTGCTGTACAAACAACACGTATACATTGTAGGGTTTAATCGACACATACATACGATGAAAAACGCAGCAGCCGAACGAACGAAAACGACAAGTTTCTTTCCTACATGGGGACAAGGAAGAAAAGAATCTCGCGGTAGGACCAGTGTAGTGTCTGTTTACTTAGAAAATAAGAAATGTTATTTTTTCGAACTTCTATTTTATTTTCTATGAAATCCTACATAAGATCACTCTTAACGTCTTGACAAAACGAATTGTACAACATTTTTTTAAAGTTATTTCAGTTGTCGAGATTTAGCTTCTTAATTGTAAAGAGTCAACAGTGATTGAGTAGTTCTACGAACCAAAGAAAAATCTGAAGCTAAATACCGCACCACATTTTTTAAGCGTTCACATTTTGACAAGCGGGTTAAGTTGAGGTTCATAACACGATCTAAACTTTCCAAAAGTGGTAGATAAAAAATTAATAATTATAAATTCTCGTGGCATGTATCAGTAAGAGTCTAGGAGACGAAGACAAAATTGCTAACTACAGGAAAAACGCTCAGCAGATTTTTATAAAATTTATTGCTGGCAGGTTTTCAAGGTAGCTTTGACCTAGATCACCATTTGCGAATACTATTTAGCATTTTCTAAGAGTATATAATTAAAATCCCTGAAACTCCCAGGAAATAATGTGGTGTGCCAAAATATTAGACGTGAATACAAATTAAAGACATACAAATTTTACTGTTGACTGACATTCACTGTTGCGATACCTGTTGAACACCCGGGAGTTAACAATAGCATTTCAAGACGTATTATTGAATTAAAAATTGAATCAACCGTAATATGTAGATGTGAAAGTCAGCAATGCATCTATATAACCGCCCGTATAAGTAAAAGTAATAACGGGGTATCTATTGGTCCTCAGAATGCTGCCGAAAAGAATTTATGTACCTGCAGATTTATGAGCTAGAGCCACGGATATGATTTTAGCGTTTATGCGATTTCAACGATTTACGAGGGAATATAGGAAACCTGAGCCGAATCATCTCAATTTCGGTTGTATTGGCGAAACTATATTTTTATACCTAGACACGTACTTGCATGTGTGCAGACATATATAAATGCGACTTGCTTATTTCAGTCGTTATATTAATATATGACCGTTAAGTATTACACGGTATTAGGAATGCAATCATTTCGTTCTGCCGATGTTCATTGGAAAGTGTTGGTCCTGACTTTTAAACTTACCAAATATTTCACAGCATTTAATATCAATAATGCCATAAAATCATTTTTTTTAAATTTAACATGGCGTCGAAATGAGACTATTGCAAAATGTGAAAGAATGTCTACTAAAAAAGTAAAATAAAAAATCTTTATCCCTATTGGGATCCGAACCCGAGGACTAAGGAAAAAAAAAAACATTGAGGACTGAGCTACACTTTTTATTGAGTTCAATACAAAATAATTCAGGCTTGAAAACGGAAAGCTCACTATGTCCCAGTGGAAGGATCTTTACAAATTAAATCTGTAACATACTTCTTTGAGAATGCCATTTTTTACTCGATTTTTCGTATACCCATCGCTCTGTTCAAGTCTCCTGTATTTTTCCCGAAAAGGTGAATATCGTCATCGAATATCGATATATCGCGTGCGTTATAAAGAGCAACGATAAATCGATGTATATTACAGGGTATAATAAACACAAGCAAAAATGACGACGGTGTAAACGACGTCGAATGTAACAAAATACCCAAACGGGCGATTGCTGCGTTCATTCGACAAAACGCCGGCAGGACGTACATGTTATGCCGTTCACCGATTGGCGGTAAATAAGCAAACGAACCGCCGGGTAGAAATACGGGACATCAAGGACCGCTAACGTTCGCTATTTCGTCCATATATGACGGAGTGCTGCTGTTAGCTCTCGTGTTATTTTGCGGACATAAAGCTCGAGCGAAATTCAATGTTTACGGTCAATTCGCCGCTTTACCGGAATGTACGATTGGCCGCGCTTGACGTCATTTTCGAATGCATTTGGACATTTTTGACTACGAAAACTGAACGATTGCGTACGTATGCCCTCCAGGAACGTAAAAGATCGGTTAAACCCCGTTATGTCTACGCTTCTGCAATTTACTCTACATTAGAAACATTTCAAATACTTTTTTAATTGACGCTTTAGTTATTTGGCTTTCCTATTTTATACTTGTTTTTAGCGCACCTAATTAGTTTCATTTTTGCGACAAAGTGAATAAAAACACATTCACTTCATTAGGTAATAAGGAACTATCGAATTTTAAATGCGTAAATCGTGGCTTTCTTACAAGGATGAGTAACATCAATGCGCGGTCTTGCGAAATTCAAGCTGCATCCATTGTGTCGCATCAGTCCTGTTCCTATCTTAACATTTGTCCAGGAAAACGATACGAATTTTCATTTTTAGCTTTAATATTAGGGGTTTTTATTTATCGTCTTACTTATGAATACAAGAATTTTGTGTTTGCATTGGTGTTTTGAGAAGACCTTCCACGAATTTCATACATCTAACAAAAAAGACAACCAAAGGTACACAAGAGATGGAGAGGCGCAAATGTTAATGAGATTAGAGAAAGAAGAAAAGGGACGAAAGGGAGTGGTAAGAAGTACGCAGAGATCAGGAATAAACCCCACTGCAGCTACGGTGGTGGACGCATTGCGCAAAACCCCTTTTGCTTGGCCTACTCCCGTCGCCGCCCGCTGCCGAAATGGTTACCAACATTACCCACCCCTTTTTCGCCTCTTGCGCCACATCCACAACCCACCCCATCTAGGGTTTCTTCCGATCAGATCAGCCATTCACCGTCCGCACCAGTCGAATCCTTTTTTATTCGTGTGATTTTCTTGTTTCTTTTCCAAAGCGAGTGCTTTGTGTTTGCTAATGTTCCTGCCCGTTGGGGGATAATTTAAGCTATCGGAGAGAACAATGTATAAGATGTCCTTCGAAATTAACTTTTTATCTAATGAACCCATTTGATATCATGCCTTCTATACATTGAATAATGGTCGTCAATAATTCTAGCATCAACATTTGTCTACCATGAGAAGATAAACGAGTAGGTACTGCTCAGCTTCAAAGCGCATCGTACTGCTAGGTACGTGTCATAGCATCATAAAGAGGTATTCCACAGCTAATAACATAAAATAACTTCAGAAATTGACAAATTATGGTAGACTAACATGAGAACTAACACCTAATAGAAAATTTGAATGTTTTATCATCTGGGAAAGTTTAAAATATCGTTGTCAAAGTCGCGGATTATACATAGAAAAATGCGAGATTCTGAGTAGTAACAGTCCGCACCTACTGCGAACGACACACAATGCGGCCTATTACTACTGAAATTACTGCATTTTCCTTTGTATAATCCGCGGATTTAACGGTGTTTTTTTTAAACTTTCCGACATTATAAAGCAATAGAATTTGTCATTAGATGTTACGTGTCATCATACTCTAACCGAATTTGTTAGTTCGGAAGGTTCCACCTCGGAGGCAGCAACTACCTATACTCGTAGTCATCCTCCTTTTAAGTATTGTACACGATTAGAGATCAATTTCATGGCATAATGCAAGTTTGACCTCTTGTATACTGCAAACAAACCACAATTATACCAACATGAAATGAAAACAATATTAAATCTAGGAGCATAATGTGAAGTAAAAATAGAGGGTTTGAATCTCGTGCTTGAAGTTGGATGAATACATGATTGTCTTAGATGGAAAAGTAACAAAATTCATTGTCTTGCTCAGACTGATACTACGAAATTGCAACACTCAGAGCATTAACGCTCCGCACCTGATCATAGTTTACGGACTGTTACTACTTACACTCTTGCATATCCGTGATTTTTCTAACTTTTCAGCTTTCCGAACATGGTAGAACAATTAAATTTGTAGTTTACAGCAAGCACCAAGATCGCAATCTATAGTTTTTATTTGCATTAACTGTTACAAAAATGTTAAAAACAAACATATACACCCGAATAAACATTTACCTACGGGTCGGATCAGGAACGGATCCGGAAGCCTTAGCACAGATCCGATCCAGATCCGAATGCCTCATCTGAACCTGATCCGGATGTAACGCAACCGCAGATACGTGTCGGGTCCGGGTCCCGCAGGTCAGAAAGCTCTATCCGATCCTGATCTGTTTCAAATCGGGCTTTTAATTATAATTCCTTATATACATGTACATAAAAACTTTTATGTGGGGTCTATACAGCTAGGTGACAAATACCATACGGGTTTTCCGAGAACCTTGTTTACCGACAAATCTTCGTCCTATATACATAGTGTATTAGGATGAGGTTAAAAAGTTTCTGAGCGCTATTTCGTAATTTTGGACTCATTACTGCGAAATTTAGCATTATATATGTAGTCACAAAACAAATTTCGGAAAGATTGATTGAGAATTGGCAGAGAAAAACGTGCCACAAAAAATGATCGACGAATAGGTTATGACGACAAGTAAATGAAATGACAAGTTTTTTTTTCTTTCAGGCTTTCTCCTCCAATTCTCAATCAATCCTTTAATTTGTTTTGTGACTACATATAATGCTAACTTTTTTAGTCGTAGTATATAAAGTTTGTATAGTTATATAGTGGAGTTTGGTAACATTTTAGGGTAGAATTTTACGTTATCGACCGAGCCATCTGAGAGTTCCCTTAACCACCATTACAAAAAAAAACCGAATAATTTGTCAATTTCTCAACCAAATCTGAATATATATATTTCAATTTCATGGTGGTTGACAAGATTCTCGAAAAAAAGTCTTGTCATTTCAAGATTATCTCAAAAGCGTATATATGTTAGTGAAATATGTAAGAACATTGCTTTATTCGCCTTGGTCGGTGTCCCGCTTCCGCGCCATCTGTGGTCTGGGTTTCTCGATGTGTATACTGTATGTTTTTTGGGCCGCTGAATCCGAATCCGAAGTCCATTTAACTCTATCACGTCAGGTTTTTGACATAATCTCAAAAAAAATACCTATAATTCGATCCTAAAATGTGAAAATAAGATAAAATACTTTAACAACATTTTCTTTTTACGTAAAACCTTTTAAAATTGTGCAATTGAGAGTCGACCTGAAAAGTTACGGGCCTATAAAAATTAATTTCAATACAAATCGTTTCCAATATAGCATCCTAAATGACACATTGGTAAACATTCATGATTTTTTAACTCGTGTACCTTCAATTGTAACAAAAAAGTTATATAACAAAAAAGTTCAGAATCACTCGAAAAGTACGTCTAAATTTTTTCAAATATTTTTGAGCCATTTTAAATTTTTCGAAAAACGGCGAAATCCAAAAAATCTAAAATCGTCTTCACAAATTTTGTAAAAATTCAGATGTATTTTTCGAGTGATTCGGAACATTTTATGTTGAGTAACATTTTTTCTTAAAGTTGACGGTACTCGAGTTAAAATATCATGAATGTTTGCAATTATTATTTTTTGAGATTGTGTCAAAAACCTGACAAGGATATAGTGTTAAATGGACTTCGGTGTCGGATTCAGCGACCCAAAAAACATACAGTACATAAGGAGAAACCCAGGCCGAAACAAAATTTTTTTTTTGTGTGGCTGTGTTGTTAATAAAAAGTTGGTAATATTAATACGAAAAACTGACTTTATATTTGCGTACCAGAATCACATGAAACAAATTCCATTTCTTCAGAATTATCCTTATTACTATCTGTATAATTACTCTGATCATTTTTTCTTTTCAATCTATGTTTTTGAACTCTTTGACGAATTTTCTGGCGACGTTTCAATTCCTTATTCATTTTGTACAAATATTCTTCAAAATATATATTTTTAAGGTTATGTTACCCGTACGATAGATATCCAAATACGAGCCGGATCAGGAACATATCTGGGTCCCCTTACTTATTGGAAAAAGTTAGATATAGCTAAATCCGGATCGGATCCGGAACGGCCCCCGATGGCCGGACCTCCGGGTTTCGGATCTGACACGGATCTGCGGTAGCGTTACAATCCTGATCCGGTCCGAAGCTTTTGATGAGGGACAGCTCCGGAAATGTTTATTCGGGCAATAATTAATAAATAATATTAAAACTGTTATAATATCTCGCCAGATTATTTCGATAAGAAAATAGACAGTTAATACACATACGAGTACATCGTGCCATATACTACATGCACGAGATGATTGTTCGTTCCGTTCCGATTATTTTACGGCAGATTTTTGTCACTTCTCGGAACCGGAAATATGTTCCAGTAAATATCCGTCTAGAACGCATGGGTGCACAAATATTTGGCTCAATAACAGCATCGGTTTGGCAACCTTAAAACGCACTCGTTAATAATGCAACGCACAAAGTTGAACTGTGATAAACACACAAGTCGACATCGGTGTACTTTATCGGTTTTCCGTAAAGTACGCAGTTTAGTTAGTTTCAACAATGTTATTAATAACAACAAATCCGTGTCCCACTGGAATACCTAGTTTCGTACGATAGTACACTTATCATATTAAATGCGGTTCGCCAACGTGATTTATTTATGAGTAAGAAATAACATGCTTAATTAATGAACAGCGATTTTTTACTATATTGTTTGCTTATGAAGTCTGCTCATAATTCAACCTAATCAATCTAATTCTTTCCTTGAACGTGGAAAATATCTCAGAAATATACAAAATTCAGTGTGACGTGATTTATTCAATATTACATTTTCTAAGTTGGGTTTGTAATATTTATTTATTACGTTTGAAATTTATATTCATCATAAAAGTTTAGACTATTCAGTAAAATATTTAACTCAGTTTTACCTTTTTCAAAAAGTGGCGGCAATTTTCCGTTAAGATCACCTACATCAGATCCGCCATTTTTAATGTCTAAATTTTAAGTTGAACACAATTCGAAATTAGTAATTCGAAATAGCGGATCTAATATAGCAGATCTAAAAAATAATTTAATATGCAAATATATAGTACGACGTAATCGGTGATCAAAAATAGTTAAAAATGGTACGAATTAACTGATTACCGTTCTTTATATAACCTTCGAAAATGAACTAAACAATAATAACAATCGCGATTTAATAAGCTACATGTTAAGTGATTCAGAAAATTGCATATAAGGAAAAATTTTTCAACAGATGTAAGAAATAATGGATGAAAAGTTAAAAATAAAAGATTTTTTAATAATATTTGTGCAATTTGTATGCACTGCTTTTTCAATTTTTTTGCTATATCTGTAACTGACTGTTTTCCTCGTATTATTACTACCCTTGTGCAATATATTTCTCCGGTTTCTCTCTTTCCATTGCTCTTTCTCTCATCCGAACGCGCTATTTTCCAGCGTGCCCGTTTTCTCGCATACTCTACAGCCTCTTCCGTTCTTTCATCGTTCTCTTCACGCCTAATTGGGCATTTTGTGCCGCTCGCTATCCGAGATGTTATCATAGTAATTGCCATACACGGTACAGCCGATGAAAACGGGCCACGCACAATGGTGCCATTCTACTTGTACCTCTTCCCGTAGGACTCTTTTCCTGGAATTCACACCTGTGCCTTCTCATGTTCGACGAGATGCTCTGCTCGACGGGGCAGTTACAACCTGCAGAAGGGTCGTTAAATACTGCGAAATTGATGCAATTTAGAATGGCATAGAATTTTATTTCACAGCAAGAATTATTTATGACTTCTTTGGCCAGTAATGTGTTAAGTTGTAGCAAAATATAAAGCAGTTATTACTGCCATAACAGATTTTAAATAACCTAACAAAAGTCGTAAGTAAATTAGAAAAATCTAAAACGGAAACATAATTTTAATTCATTGTCAAATTTCATTTGCACAAGGTTAATTTTCAAATTGTTAGCTCCACTCTAGGTTAATAAAATCGATATATTGTCGATTAATGTTGACACAAATACATATATTTTTAATCAAATCATTTATTTCTGAAGTTTCTAAAAAATACATATATTAATAACCTTTCCGACCAGAATCTGGAACCTCGGAAACTGATAAATTCTGTTCGAATATGATGAGAATACTTAATTGCAAATTCGATTGTTTCTTCAGGTGAGGAAGCTGACAAAATCGTTGTTGAAGTCTTTGAATGTGCATTAGTATCAGTAGTAACAGTCCATACTTACTGCGAATTATACACGATGCGGGCTATTACTACTTAGATTACTGCATTCTTCGATGCGATAAAACAATCGAATTTATATTTGGTTGTTAGATGTCATTATTGTTTTGGCTCATTTAAGCTTCGTAATATTAAATTGATTTAATATTATTATCCAGTACAATCAATCAATCGAGCAAAAATTTAACTTATATATTCAGAAGGTATAAATTTCGCTATTTCCGATTTTTTCATATTACTTTCATTATGGTCAATAAAATGTGACATTTTTCGTTGGCAATTTGCTACACAAATTTTACAAAACATCGTTTAATTACATTCAACATGAAAAATTAAATTTCCTTTTTTTCTAGAATAATTTACTAGATTCAGTTAAGAAATACACATAATACAGTAATGACGTGTATTGCATATTTTTATTATCGTATCTAAAATGTAATTTAAATATTACCTATATGTATGTATGAGTAACAATAATATGTTGCTCCCATTTTATTTTTAATTGAAAACGGATTATTTTAATTATAGCTCCATGCACCGGACAGAAAATATAAAATTCCAAAGCTACGCTGAATTCTTTAGAATTAAATATAGTTTGATTTTGTCAAACAAGATAAAAAGTGCGTAATTAAAAATTGCATTTATGGACTTTGCGTAGCGGATATACCATGTCAAGTTACAAATGACAAATAAAGAAATTGGATTTCGCTGTTTCTTTCAATTCAACTACCGGTATAATGAATTTTCACCTCAGGCGGTGATATTTTTGCTGATTCCAATTCTACCCTGAGCTTTAATAAATGTTACGTTTTAATTTTTATTTATTTGTACCTATTTATCATCTTTGAAAGGAATTTTTTATGAATTAATTCTACTGTATTACTATTCACAAAGTGCGCTAATTCTTTCAGAACATTTCTTCCTTTCTTATTGACTCCTTTCTTAATTGTTTCTTCGTCCGCATGGTCCAATCAAGATATTAAGGTTCCAACATTCCAAGACAATTCATAATATTATCTTTGTAAATTTTATGTCATACTTCATTGCATATCAGAAGCTAAGAATCATAATACGTCCTTGCGTATACACTGAAATAAGTGAAAACACTGCGTGTTTTAGTTTTGAATTTAATTTTAGGCTAACATAGTTGTCGAGATCAGTAGCTGCCCATAAGCAAAACCGCTCAGAAACTTACACTGAGGAAGCATTCAAAACAGTCGTTGTTGGAATACGACTGACTTTGTGTAGTTCACGGGTATATATCTTAGTCGAATCCCCACGACAACGTCCCTCATCCGAATGAATTAGGGAGTTCTGCTGGCTACACTTGGCCAGTCATGTAATGTGAAGTGTAGGCCGCCTACGGCCCTATAAGCCGACTATGTTGGTTGCACACAAATTTGTTCGAGTCCCTAGTGGTTACTATAATAAAGTTTCTACGCTTCGTTCCTCATTTCACTACGATCACATCCCTTCTTCCATTCCGCGCATTGCAACGAGGTTCGCCACGGACCCATATTCTGATATTACTTTTGCACAAAACAACAAGATTCACCACGTTTTGAAGAAATTCCAGGTCTTACTTCAAAAATATCTTTCATCCTGGTAGAAAGAACACCTGATTTCTAAACAATGTTTGTGTGTTGGGTTACTAAGAACATAGTGACCACAAAATAAATAACCAAACCTGGTTATATTTTCTATCAGTGTCTCTTTCCTTGTTTGCTCTTGAACATCTTAAATAAACCAAGCATTGCGGCTTTGAAAAAATCCATTAGGAAGAAATTAATTTCTTTAAATAAATCGTTACATTTTCATGTTGGTGTCTCGTCTTTGGAAGCCCATCGATAACTATTGAAGTAGTTACATGCGGTCGCGTCAGACACCCATTTGAACTTTTTCGAATTTTATTATTGACCATGGATTGGTTACTCTTCTCCAGCTACTTCAGCCATAGTAGAATTCATAAATTAAGATTTGCACTTTTAATTTTCGTCCCTCAGATCTCATATATTTTCGAACAATCGAAATGTGCAAATAGTAATATTTCCTCGAATTCTATGCTTTTCCCATCGAATGCTGTTCTGAAAGTTCCGGTCAAAAACATGACCAATAGTCCAGGAACGGAACCAGGGTGAAAGGCAGTTTCAATAGTCATTCTCGAACGAGTTTTTCCTTTCGGAGTAGTATTTGGTGCGCAATTACCCGAAGCGCATTCGCGCACGCCAAGAATGACCTCGGTTCGTTCTATGACGGAAACGCGAAGGAAGAAGGCCTGGAGAACGAGCAACGACTTCCGGCCATCAAAGGTACATTCTTCGACTCTTAAAATGCGGTCGCAAATGGAGAATTTCACGGAAATTGCCGCAGCGACTGGAACGGAACGGCGGGAAAATTACTGGAAGAAGATCAAAATTGAGGAACAGTTTCTCCTAAAAAAGAACATGATAATACTGCAATAACTTGCGACTGATGTATACTTTGAAACATAATTTTGCAGCAGTTCATACTGAAATTAATTTAAATACTTGGCCTTTGTTACCGCCGTAATTATCGTGGGGTAAGCATGTCAGGAACGCATGGCAAATATTTCTGGAAATAAGACTAAGAATATATATTTGAAATAAATAGGAAAGTTTTTCTTTTTTTTTTTTTGTATTATTTTACGTCAACTTTTCAGAACCCATACGGGACTAAATCGCGACGGGATCTAAAATTTGTGAAGGTGGAATCCGAACCACCTGAGCTTTGGCGTTATTAGACACTTATAAACAAATACAGAGGTGTTCCGATGACAGATGGTAGAGGCCGGGATCGAACCAGAGTTTTCTGATTATGAAGCCGATTCTCTACCAACTGAACCACCGACACTCTTGGAAATTGTTTTTTTTTTATTAGCAATATCGAAAATCTCTGGGGAATCTTGAAGAAAATCCTAATGCATTGAATCTGTTCAAATAAAAGCTCTAGTTTTGTCAGCAAGCGCGACTCTGAGGTATTAATTCGAGTAAATTATCGCCCCGATACCAGTTAAGACTTCCTTTTACAATCGTGAAAACGAGACTGGCTGTGCCGAGCTCAATAATAAATAGCTATCCGGGGAAACCGGAGAGCCGTTTAATTAACCCCGTTGGGTTCAGCAGGAAAAGACCAGATCGGAGGGCGTCGTCTTTATATCCGTGCACAATCGAGCTTTCACGCGAAATTTCGAGCGGTACCTAACGCCGGTTATATAACAATATAGCATCGCAGGCTGCCTCGCGAGGCAAATAACCGGGCAGTTCATCCCTGGGCAAACGGCCCCGTTCGCTTCTGGCTTGATGTCCGCAGTGGGTGCACTTATTGCGGACCATTCCGGCTGCTGCGAAAAGAGGGACATTTCGTTTCACGGTCTCTTCGCGCGCGTGAAAGTTCGCGGAACAGGGTATCTGTAGAGGGGGTGCATTTCGAGACACAGGCAAAGGGGGCGCAAGGAGGGGTTCCTGGGGGTAATGGAAGAAAAGTGCGGGACTTTAATTAGCTTCGCCCGAACCGCCGGCACGAACGATCTTGATAAAGTACTCCCGAGCCCGACGTCCGTCGCAGCTTCTGCTCCGTTAACTTAAGGCGGCGCCTTGTTTTCCGAGCGGGCGAAAGGTTTCAGGCGCGGGCGAGTAGGGTAGAGGGCAGTATTGAAGAAGAAAGGAGAAGAAGTGAGGGGAGATGCCTTGTCACCCCCCGTCATCTCCTAATTAGAACTCGAGCCACCGGTGCTGTCTTTTTTCTCTCCACCCCTCCACCTCGTCTCCTTTTATACATTTCCTTCCCCTCTGTTCTTGGAAGATTTGTTTTTCCGTTCGCTACTTCCTTTCTTCTTTGCGTAGTCTTGCTTCTGTATTTTTCCGGTCTTAGGTTAGTCTTCCACCCTGTATAAATAGTTTAATTAAAAATTAAAAAGCGCGCTCTTTGTAAAGGGCGGGGGTCGTGGGAGTACTAACAATGCCTGTAATTTTCCGTCTTTGCTTCTCCGGTGCATGTAGTGGTCTTTCTTCTGAATATTTTCTTGTTTAAAGTTTCTTGGAGCGACTGTTCATCTTGTTCAAAATGTATCTAAGTTATTCAAAGGTGAGCGAATTATAATAAGCCATCGCAGTAAGGTTTCCGACTTTTCTTTTTATAATTTTCTGATACAACCATTCTTCGGTCAAATGGTCATTCTACAATATTATAATATCTATCTTGAAAGAATTTCAAACTACCCAGGTAGAAATGGGCGGAGCAAAACCCCGGCTACGTACTGACCCAGTACTGATACCTGGTATTGATTAACGGAAATGTGTCTGTACTGGCATTAACATCGGCAAAGTACTGACCTAGTATTGACGGCCAGTACTGATGTTGGTATAAAATGATTACTGGCCGCCGGAGCAAATCAATAATGATACAGTACTGACTGCCACTATTGTTTTCGGTACTGACAAATTACTGATCGCCGGAGAAAATTATTACTGACATAGTTCTAATTGCCAGTACTGCGATCGGTGTGCAATGACTACTGACCGCCGAAGTAAATCACTACTGACTCAATACTGACCGCCCGTACTGTTTTGGGTATTAAATGACTACTGACCGCCGAAACAAGTCAGTACAGAAACACTACTGACTGCCAGAACTGTTGTTGGTGTGAAATGATTATAATTCATATTTCAAAAGATATACTTTTCGAATCATAAATACACAAACGCGATGTTCTATATAAAAGTAAAGTACGTCAATAATATGAAAAGCAAGGATAAAATATTAGACGACAGATATATAATAGCTTTATACGTATTACTAACAATTTAAGGAATGATATAGACTATCAGTACTAACTCAGTACTGCTCTACTTTGGCAGTCAGTACTAGACAGCGTTACATGCTGGTGTTGGCCCAGTACCGGTCCAGTACTGGCGGTCAGTACTGTGTCAATACCATGCCGGTATCATTCTGGTACTAATTTCTATCTGGGTAGTGGGATTGTTTTTTTATTTTCTTTGCTATTACGTAGTTCAGAAAAGCAACAAATCTTACTATCACGGAAAGCTTTTACCTATTTCAGTATCCTTAATGATATCATAAAACATTCACTATCGAGAAACCATTACTTCTTCTTTGGAAACCTTTAGCTTAATTAGGCCTGCCTCTTATAACTATACATGTTAATATGACGCTAAGCAAGATTATTTCAAAATTATAAACTTGTTCAATCATCAACCTCCATTGAGTTAAAGGGAAGATGGATCAGTTAATTACGCACTTTCACTTCGGAAAAAAGGGAAACATTACGCAGTTTCCATAGCAATAAATTTAAGTTTCATGAGTTTACAGAAACGAGAGCTCAGGTTGAAGGGAACTTCGTTAAGGCAAACGTCGGAATAGAATTTTCTCTTTCAGCGACGAACGGTGAACAGAATGGAGCCGCGAGAAAAAGATGGACAAAGCGAAAAACTTTGGCGGTTAAATGGCGAACATCTCTGTGTGAGCGCTTAAAGGGCCAGAGGCGATTAATAACATTTATGATGAAAGATTTATGAGGCTCGTTGACTGCATTTTAAGAGGAAATGAATTCCTCTAACCTTGTTCCTTGCCCCTGCCCCCATTCTTTAAATTTTTATTTTTTCTATTTACAGTTTCCATTTTTCTTCCCTCCATTCTCTGGATTCCTTATTTCATCACCCTCGTTCCGCGTTGCCTGGTTTCTCTCTCGTTCGCGGTAGCGTGTGTACTTTTCAATTGCATTATTGTACGCGGCAATTACTCTTGATTTTTCATTGCTCTGCCCCGTGCACTCGTTTCAATTGTGCTTATGGTTGTGCTAGATTTCTCTTCATTCTTGTTTCTTTTATAACTTTTTTCAATTTTGTTTTTTAACATTTTTTAAACAGTACAGTGGGAAATGGATTTGTCCCGGGTTGCGAAATTTTACTGCCTCAAAATTCGTAATTTTTTAAAATTGTGAAAATGGTGTCGTTTCTCCTCTAGATTCTTGTTTATCATTGAACATTCGCATTGAAGCAAAGAATAGTTTTGATATTTATAAATCTCAATTTAAAGATTATTTCAAATTATTGTAAAAATTAATGTAAAGAATATTTGTAAAATATGATTTCATTTCGAAGAAGACGTTTTTGTATAATGCTGAGAAACTTATATTTATTTCCTCACGATACTTTTCACAATTTTACTTTGGGTACTTGATCGATTTGTAAATTTAGCAGCCCGTTTGTTCTGTCTTCTTAATTCTCAATTTGTATTCACGCGTCTGGCTAAATAAAATCGATTTCAGTTTAGTTAACCTTCACAATTTCAGGGCCGAACGAATGTCAAAAGCTAGCGAAGAAAGGCGAAAAAAGCACTTGGCGTTTTGTTCTCGCGTCGTTGAACTCCCAGAGCGAGTCGCGCACATGGCCGCACCGAAGGTAATTGCAATGCACAAAAACCAGCGGTTACCTTCAAGTTCTATTTGAAAGAACCAGAGAGTAAGATAATTTGCCGCGTCTGGCGACGTTACAATACGATTCTTATTTACTTTATGGTCTGCTTTCATCCAAAAGTGTACGAACATTTGACGTCGTATATGTGTTACGCCGACTTTTCGCAGTAGCGAAACATAACTAAAATTTCGGGGTAATGTTGAAAAAGGTACTTTCCAAAACTGGTTCTGTAGAATTATTAATAGAAATTATTGATTCCATGTACGGGTAATAAAGCGGAAATGACGATGAAACAGTGTTTTACGGGTAAAGGAAGTAGGTGATTCCTGAATGATCAAAGTGTGCTAGAAAGAAAATGGAGTAGAAGGGTCTAATATTATTTCTGAATTCGATAATTGTTTTTGGATAAATACAATTTTTGTTGACAGCTATGTTTACTTCCATAGAAATTTGTTTGAACGACAGTGTATATACGAATAAAAACATTAAGTAATTTGATATGGAAATTCTACACGAAATGAGAAACGATGTTTATAAACCCAGTTTCTTCGAGGTACAGTAGGTGGCGCAGGAATCCGAAAATCATGTTGATCATGGTTTAGTTCAAATATAATTGGGTTTTTATAATCAATTCTCATTTATATCGATGTATACTCTGGAACTGACATACTTCTACAGTTGCTATGTATCTAGTCGATTCGTCAAAGTAAGCAAAAAATTAGAGCAAGATCTAATACAATTGTAGACATGGAATTTGCCGTTCCCTTTACCATTTTTCCTTTAACGTCGAAAATAAAAACCTTCTTGATGGTGCTACTTGAGAGAAAAACTCATATTTAAGATGAGTTTTCTTATTATTAACCACAGTCTACTGGTGTGAGCTTATACAGTAGTACCCAGAACAATTTGGATTGCTCACCCTTTTCAAGTTTGATAGCAATTGTTCGTGGATTACAATTCTTCTCCGCCTCATTTACATAGTACGTTACTTTAAAAGTGTAAGGGATATCCGTA
This sequence comes from Trichopria drosophilae, assembly GCA_030407085.1. Classification (NCBI taxonomy): domain Eukaryota; kingdom Metazoa; phylum Arthropoda; class Insecta; order Hymenoptera; family Diapriidae; genus Trichopria; species Trichopria drosophilae. The sequence continues at coordinate 15,936,002 of CM059587.1, read as the reverse complement.
ATTATCTAGACATGAAATAATAAAATAATATTAAATCGATGTATATGTGCGATAATGATTAAAATAGAGACCAGAACATTATTTTTACAAAAGCACTGTACGGTAAAAAATAATTGAGAAAATTAACAAAACATTACTACTCAACAGTTTTTTTTCGTTTATTGGCTGACTCCTCAACAGTGCATCTCCTTACCGGTATATCCTCGCAAGAATGGTTCGGTAACAATCCTTTTCTTAATATAGCTTCTGCCAAATTTGAGTCAGCCGCATTATGATCCTTCAGGATTGTGCATACCCATTGCGATTGAGTAAGTTCTTCTTCTGTCGAGTTTCCAACGTCCGATACGCTAATCTAGAGGGAGGAAAAGATATACGTAGGTAACAACGCAAATTACCAAACAATGATCAGTCATTTTTTTGTACTCGATAACAAGTGACTTTTTCTACTATTTGAGCCTTCGAAAACTTCACTCTTTCAAGATATACTTAACTTCATTATTTTGAGGAAAAAATATGAATTAAAATAGAATAAGTTAATTAAATTTTGTTGTCATTTTTCTATTTCAAGATGGAAGAAATTTTTGTTCCCCAAACTTTTTTGTAATTTTTTATTTTTGTTACTTGAAAGTTGTTATAATTTATTAAAAGAAAATAAAAACTTCCTCCATGGACTGTACACTAAAATTTTTAAATAATTGAGGTGAAAAGAAATCTACACAGAAAAAAAATATAGATTTATTGGTGGGGTCATAAACTGAAATGCTTAAGTTCATTTGTTACAATCCGACCCACGTTCAATCTTTTCATTGCATAATAATAATTTGTAATTACATGTGTTAGACTGTTCTAACTGTGACATAGTAACTGGTATTAACAAGTTTTTATTAAATAAAGTATTTGTTAGATTGAGCGTTACAGTAGCGCGAATACTAGAATTTTAGTAATTTAATAAGCTAATAATACATCGTGAAATCACCAAATAGCTATCAAATTATTCGATCTACCACTCACTTTTGTAGAACTAACCACATGCATGTCCCGTACGATTTTCGAAATTTTTTTCTGAGGTCAATAATTTAGAATCAGAGATATCGAAATTATTTGAAACAAGAAATACTCACCTCCATAGCGACGAGCATACCAATTTTATCACCGAGCAACGGTTTGGGCATAATTTTCCTATTTTTTGATAATTTAGCAGCAATGGCTACCCAGTTGTCTGACTGAGGTGAATAATCTAACCTACTGAGTTCTGCCGTATAGGTCCAATTCTAGGCAAAGAATTATTGCAGCCATCAATTTAATTTTTAAACTAAAAAATTTCAAAATCGCTAAGTTAACATGGTGAACAAATATTTGAATCGCAGGACCAAAATGACCAAGAAATAACTTAGGAGCATTCAAAGGTGTAAAAATATCCAGCAGTATAACTCCAGTTAACTTAAATATAATATATAACTTAAATTATATTACATCATTTACTTTTTAGTCCTCATATTCTTACAAGAGATGAATTTTCCAGTGGAACAGTTTCATCATTGATTTAGTGGCGGTATCTTTTATCCGTAAATACATTATTGCACTAAAATGATATTCAACAAGGTTTGTTTTTGTTGTTGATCAATATCTAAACTATTTAGATTTTTCAATGATGACGAGAGATTTAGGGATGAAAACCCACAAATTAAAAAGACAACATGTCAAAAACCGCTTTTGAATATCGTTTTTTCTGCCCTCGCTCAGACGAAATAGTGATTATAATACTAATAGGATGGGTGGGTTTAATCCTCTATCCGGACGTTTTTTATTTGAAAAACTTAATTTAATAAGATCCTGAAATTATTATTTTTTAGTTATATATAAACTCAACCAATTTTTGGTCTTGAATGGTAGACAAAAATGATTTCATTTTCTCAAGTTTCAAACGATAATTGTTCTCGCATTGATAAGCTTTATTTACTCTAATATTTATATGCAATAATAATGTATTAAGTAATGTATTAAAAGATTATTGTTTTTATTTTATTTCAGAGGAATATATTTGAATATAAAATATCATTTACATAAAAGTACAAATGCTTTTGATACTAACTAATTAAATTTATTGAAGGCAGTCCCATCCGTGTAATGTTGGTAATCCCCTTGTATTTTTGACCAGTGTATTTAATATATGCCTTTTCGTCCAAACTAAGTACAGTTGTTAATATCAACAATATTATAAATGCCAAAAGATTATAATGCAACTGATGCAACATCGTAAATAAATCTACGACTATATTTTACCGATATTGTATGAGAAATATATAGGCTGATATTTTCAGAATAATTTGAAAATTATTAATACTATCAATAATGTAATCGTAAAATATATGTTGTCGTACGATAAGAATTTTAATTCATATTTATCTAAAATTCTCGTAAATAATGTTTCGAAAGAGATTATCAGTGACAGCTTTCACATCATTATCCACGTTGAAATATTATGAAAAAAGTGAATGAAGGAAGAACGTGATCATTAAAGAAATCGTCAATTATACACGATACACATAGTATTATACATAACTTTTATGAACGTTAAAATGGAATGAGCAGAAAATTGTTTAACTTTTTTTAACACAATATAATACTTCTAATGAACTTTTTCTGTGCATTTTTTATAGATTATGACGTTTTGTTTTAACTTGTATCTATTTTGTACACTTTTAGTATTTTATTTTTTTTACTATTACTACTCAACTACCAAAGCGCCCTTTTTACAGAATTGTTTACAATCTATGTCAGTACAAATTTTTTCGAGAGCTACAAGTCATCTCATTACTATTATTAGAACTGGGTTAAGAACTTATTACAATAAATGTTAGTATGTGCCGAGTCATACACGTTTCAATAAATTGAAAATCACTTAGCTAACAAAAACTTTCCTGATTAAGTTACGAAAAATTTATATAAGACAGAAACACCTCGTTCATACAATTAATACAAGCAACAATTTATTTACAGACAGTTAGATAGGGAAAATACTAATTGGTCAGATGAGCAACATTTATCTAAAACAGGTACTTAATATTAAAATTGAATATATACTTACATTTAGTTTCTTAAAAGCAATCGCAACAAGGTAATCAGGGCATTTGAAACATCGTAAAATACACATTAGGACTATAAATTTGGCAATAAAACAGAAAGTTGACAAATTGAAGTGTGATAAATTAAAATAAACTGATATATTTAATAAAAGTAACAACGCCAATAGGCTTGTTAATCTGAGGGACAAAAAAAATAATGTGCCCTTACATTACAAATTTTAATCGGAGTGTACATATTAACATTAGTGAAGTATGTCTTGGTTTTCAATCTTTCTTCGTTTACTGCGCGTTCGAATAATACTCCGATGTCTCTAAAAATGTTCTTCTGAGTCCTCGGTTTTTTCCAATTATTTATGCGTCTAAAAGCCGCTCTATTGAATCGGCCATTTTGAATTTTGATATTTTGCGTAGCTTAAATTTTTGTTATGGTGATGATTCCACAGGATCCAGACACTTGTACCGATCCGATAACGGGAAAATTATTAGCCAGTACGTTATACCAACAAAAAAAAAATTACGTTTTTCGTCAATTAGCCGACATTCTGAAAAAGTTTAGCGTCCTAGAACAAAAATAATAGCAGATTTGAAAAGTACGGACAAAAATACGTCAGAAAATATGGTTTTGAAATTGTGTTGCTTATCATTATGCAGATAAATATTCACTTGAGAAGCATGAAAAAATGATGGCCTTTTGACATGAAAAGGGTTAAAATGACAACAAAATAAATATTTCAAATTTAATATTAATTAAACGTAATACATAAGAAAGAGCAGTATGTTTTTTTAACAATAATAACACTTCAAAGCTTATTAAAAATAAAACGGTTTTGTATGAAAAAAATTGGTACACCAAATTAACAGTAGTCATTTATTACACTTTGAAAGTAATAATTGTGAGGTATCCTAAACAGGTCAAACCAAAAGGATGCTTAAAGACCACATTAAAGAATATAAAATTAACTTAATTAATAGTATTCTGAAGTAAAAGATGTTTTTAATAAACACGGAAAATTTCTTTTTTGGCAGCAGAAGCCAACGCTTGAGGCTATCAAAATTGTGTTCTGGATTCTCAAAATTAGGTTGCATCAAGTTTACTTCATCTTCTCACAAAAAAACAACTGATCTGCTACAGCTCCAGAATTTATCTAATAAACATTGCGTTGTGGCGGCACATTATTGACGTTGATTAGTACCATAGCAACATAGATAAATCATTGACATTTTACAGTAGTGGTAGATTTAATTTATAGTAATATTGCGTTGGGTAAGGTCAAATCTGTGCTCTGGCAGCGAAAAACAATTGATATAAAGACTGTGAATTTATAATGATTGAAAGCGACATCTATAATCCTAAAATTTGTTTGCACAAATGAATAGAGTTTATGTAATCGTATTTCCTATCCTTGTTTTTCTTATATTTTTTTCAATTTAATTTTGTCCTCTATTTGGAATTTTATTAAATTTGTTGGAAAGAAATATCTCGCTTGGAAAAAATCAAACATGATTTTTTGGGGGGAAAACAAACAGTTGAGAACAAGAACATTTTTAGATACAATTTTATACAAAAGAAAACGTCGCGAAGGCACATCATTTTGAAAATGCTACATATAAAAAATTACTAACTAGCATAAAATATAAACATATCTAAATATCATAAAATTACCGATAATTCAAATTTTTTTATATTTGCTTGCGAGTTGATACACTTCCCTTTCGTATACACCTGCATAGTACGACAATTTTATATAAATCAGCTTAATTTATGTATTAAATGTTTATGCCATTCTTCCTGAGCATGACAGCATCGGACATATTTTATGTATTTTTGACTCGTTTTAATTTATTGAAACGTGTACGATGCGCTAATTTTCAAAGAATCTGGTACCGTACTATGATAATATATCTAAGGGAAAATTACACAAATATACGGGACCCGATGGAAAGCCTTTCCTCGTGCCGGAAATAAATTTAATAATTCACCTAAAATTATTCGTTTAATAATTTAATAAAGTGATTATTTTATCATAAATATATGTATACCCGTGGAAAACCCTGAAATTCCGCCAGAAATGGAAAAATATCAAGAAAACCCATAACAAATTAAAAAAAAATAAAGTTAAGAATGTTAACGTAAAAAAAATATTACTAAATTTCTCAATAAACACATGCATTAAATGAAAAAAAGGGTGCATAATCGAGAAAAATATACATTTAATCGACCCCCCCCCCCACCCTAAGCACTGAAGAACAGTTTTTGTAAAATTAGGATTTAAATCACGAAATAAACAAAACTGATCCGATAAAATGAAACACCTTATTGAACGAAAGCAATCTTGTGTTTATTTATTTATAAGTTTTATTATCATGCCTCAGGTACTACGCAACTGCGTGTTTTGGTTTCGATATTGTCACGAGAATTTCGTATTGTCCAAATACACGTTTCAAAATAAACAGATCGGTAGTGTATGCTTGTAGCTCAAATCTACGTATAGGTCATCCCACAAATTCCATTCTTCCGTCATATCGTTCAATCCTTTTCGTCCTGAAATTGAGTCGCGACTTTTAGTGCTGTAAATTTTGTTCGAAACTCAAAAATTGATAGTTTTGGACTTTCCAAAATACTGATCAGTGCAAAAGATACCAAACGCGTCTTTTTGCTCATCCCTTTCTTCACTCTTTGAATTAAATGAAAATAAAATGGCGGCTACAATATGGCGTCTGTAGGGTAGGGTGTGGTAGAAAAGCCATTGAGTTAAAGGAGCTATTTGACTTTTATATTTAATTGTTTGAACGGAATTGTCAGTCGTCCACAGGTTAAGAACCCACAGATAATGCGCAAATTTTAATCCCAGTCCGATTCCTATATCTGTACTTTATTAGTTTTTATTGCTATAATTATGCTTGAACTGTTTCCGAAAACATTTTGGTGAAAACTTCAAACACGTTACAGCTAATTTTACTTGACAGATTATAAAGTAATCGTTTGTTTATCAAGAGACAGCGTTACTAAACAAATGTATGATGAAAGATTTTACATTTTATGGTACTTTTAAGATTAATATAGCCTTCTATAAAAATGTTTACAGTGGAGTAAAAACGACAGACATGTAATAGCACACAAAATTTAGTCAATTTTATATGTTCTTAGTTTGTATTGTATTTATCAACGCCTCTATCTTATATAACAATATGCGGTATATGGTAAAAAACCTAGATGGCGTTAACATCATCGAAGGCATCAAAACAAAATTTTAGTTAATTTGACATTTCCTACATTTTTTATTTCCTAAAACATATCGAAATGTGATTAAATTAACTAATTTCTTACACAAGTGAAGGAAAAACCTGAAAAAATCAAAATGATTAATTAATTATTCTAAAATCACGTTCTGGTGTGGTAAAAAAGTCATTTAAAATACATTTGTAGAACGGCTAAAGATCAATTTTGTAGAGTAATTTTGTGGCCAAGGGATTAAACGTTCAGAACCGCTTTGCAATTTAATAAAATGTTTGATATTACAAGTTTTACAGTGTGAAAGCGGTGAAAGTGGCTTTTTCACTCCACTCTACCCTACGTTGTAATAATTGAAATAAAAAAGTAATTATTAATTCTGAACGCCTAATCTCAGTATGGTTCATTCATAACCTCAAATAAATTACATACAATGGATTTTTACTGATTTATTTTCTGTTTGTTTTTAAGTTGACAACTTGTAAGTTTGCATTAACGGTAAAAATGTAAAGACGAACAGATATTAGCTTCAGTTGGTGCCGGTTGTGTCAATAGTTCGAATTTGCATCTGGATTTTCTGAAAAATGAAATTAATATATAATTTTTTATATGCGCAACCGAATCGCTTGTCATAACTTAAACCCGATACATAAAATCGTTAACCCTCAGATTACAAAATAAATTCTTCATTGAAAATGCGGAACGATATGGCATTCCCTTAAAGTACCGAGGCGTCGGCGAGGTATATTTTACGTTCAGTTAATTAGCGCAAGACAAATAGATGAAAGTCAACGTACCGACAAGAGAAAGGGAAAGAAATAGTTCGTCTCTCTCATCCTTTCTGCTCTCGGTTCTCCAGCTCATGGTTTCCCGTATATTTGTCAGTTGTCATCTCCTTGCCCTTTTCTATATTTACGCTGCTTCTACTTCTTACACCAGGTCGTAAACAATTTTGTGCATAAATGCGCCACGATGTGACGTTAATGAATAGCACCACTTTCCTTTAGAAGGGGAAGACTTTGGAATCGACATGTAAGAAAAAAGTGTTTTCCCACCTCTCCGTGGCGCTCGAGTCGCAACATTGAAATGTAATATGTTTAAGGGAATACTATAGTATACATAAACAAGTAATGCGTAGTATGTATCTATTTCGGTACTATGAATACAATACATCACTTTTAAACATAATATTAAACACGATATTTCATCACAGAAATTCATCATAGGACAGTTCAACATACGACTTTTCAACGTACAATCATTTCTACACAGAGAGAAAAAAATTGTTAATGGAACCACCAAAAAAATAGTAGAATCGATTTTAACCTCTTAACTAGTAGAATTAACTATGTAAGGTTAGAGTTAATATTTGAGGTTATGTACGAACAGTTTAACAATCGGAAAATAGTAAATGCAACAATTTTATTGTACCGCTTACCATAGAAATAGTTAATGCAACAACTTTTTGGATTTACTCGTTTTACTATTACCAAAAGGTTCCGTTAACTATTTCTTTTCTCTTTGTGTACACAAACATTTCATCACATGATCATTTCAACACGAACCAAAAACAATGCATTTAAATAAAATAACTGAAAATCACAATTATATATTATAGACGCAAAATAATAAAAAAATGTAATCTAACCTAACCTAACCTGACTTAACCTAACACAACATATATAAATATACGAATTAACAACATTAAATTTCTCCATGCAAATATTACTATAACAAAGATCGGATTGTATCCTATATATGTTTTTTAAGCTGCGTTTATTCACAGGAAACATAAAACTAATTGCACGCATCTATATTTCTCAAAAGTGGAAAGTAAACATACACCTCTAATGACTCCGTTCATCTGGGTTGGGAAAACACTGATAACAAGGAAGAAAATTAAAAACTGTAAACAATATGGATAAAAAAGAATGTAATTACATCCGGAAACGCCTATGACCAAAATCTAACTTCTGTATCTCACTTATTAAAAAATAATTTATTCGTTTGAGTGGGTGATTATCAAATATTCAATTTTCGCGTGTTTTTTATTTTAACACAACCGATTTGCATCGTAAAGGCGTGCACATTCTATTTTTTATGTCCAATCTAAATCAACGATTCTGTTTTTACTAAACAAACATCAATGTGTAGGAATGATAATGCGGAAAGGAAATAAATGAGACCAAATAAAATGCGTGAACTGCATTTTTCTAATCGATATTTACGTAAAACACTTTTATTTACATATTTTATCACAACCTTTCCATAACATTTTTCAAATATTTAATGAATAATAAATTACATCGACAGCTAATATTCATTATTATTAACATACCTTTATCATGAAATATATTAGCAAAAAGTAGGTATAACAAAATAATTTCATGAATAAAACTGCGAACATTTCTTTCCCTGGATAACATATACACAACTAGGACGATTGAAATCAATTGTAAAACTATAATTTGGATTTTATTATCTTTATTATTGTTGAGAAAAATATGTATTCTTTATTTGAAAACAAAAAAGCAAATAGTAAACAAAGTAAAACATTCTACTGAGATTAAAAATAATGTTTAAAGTTAAATAATGTAGATCTAAATGGAAGAAAGTTTAATTAATACTTAACTAGTTTGAAAAATAAAAAACAGTAAAAAATAGGTCAAATTGAATTTTGCTCACGAAGTGCAAAAAAAAATGACTTTAAAATTTATTTTAATAGATACAAATAATTTATGCACTAAATTGCTGTCTCAATCTTTACACACAATATGGAACTGACGTATATGTATACTAGGGTGGTCCAGAAAAAATTGAAGCAGCTAATTTTTATTGCGACACCCCCCACAATTCTGATTTATTGAAAATAAAAATGTACGTATTTCTCGTTTTCAATTGCTTGATATTCAATGGTGACCCTAGGCTCATGAAATTTCCTATGTATTTTGCATGGGAAATAATGTTTTTTTCAAAAATTTGATGTAAAGTTTTTAAAAAAGTCAAATTTCTATTTTCACATACAAATGTAACACTAAACGATGAACTCAACCTCTTCTATAATATATATATAAACAGAAAAAATGTTAAAACATTTAAGAAAATACTAGAATGAAACCGTAATCATGGCAGGTAACGCGGAATTAATATAAACACACAAATGTGATGGATATGTAGCATACATAGATATAACTTTATCTTAGATTCCATAAATGCATGTTTCAAATAGATTAGAATAAAAATCCTGAAATTTTACAGCCCTATTATGTTCTTTAAATCGACGAATTTTAAACCTAGTTAGAACCTTCGCTCATATTCCGATCACAGTGAAATCGATAGATTTCTCGTATAAATGCATATATCACATAGATTAGACAAAAAATCTTGAAATGTTATAGTTTGATTATGTTCCCTACATAAATTGACGAATTTTAAGCCTATTTAGACCTGTGCTCTCACTCTGATCAGAGTCAAATACGGATTTATATGCTAAATCGTCGATTTATATAAAGTACATAATCAGATTATAAAATTTCAAAATTTTTTTGTCAAATCTATGTTTATACATAAAATCTGTCGATATCACACTGATCGGAGAGAGAGCAAAGGTTCTAAACAGGCTTAAAATTCGTCGATTCATATGAAGAACATAACTAGACTAACATTTCAAGTTTTTCTGTCTAATCTATGCAAAATGTAGATTTATACGTAATATGTATCGATTTCACTGTGATCGGAATCAGAGCGAATGTTCAAAACAGGCATGAAATTTATGTGTTTACATTAATCCCGTGTTTCCTGCTGTGGTTTTTTTTTTCATTTTAGTATTTTATTAAATGTTTTAAAAAACGTTTAATTAATCGTTTGGTGTTACATTTATACGTGAAACTACAGGTTATTCTCATCGGTAGAAATTTGACAGGTCGTGGAAGAACTTGACACAATTGAAGGTTTATTTTGCACGTTTTTACGCAAGTTACAGTTTTCAGATAATAGTTTTTATATTTATAGTTTTGATATGTACCGAATAAATGAACACGTGTCACATGAGAATACATTTATTCTAAGTGCTTATTATTCCATTTTTTATACAAGATTCCAAATACCACATTTTTTAAAAACCACCGGATAAATTTGGTAAAAACTCGAACCAATTCAAAATTTATTTTCAATGAAATTTATGAATGGGTGAGGCGAGAGATGGCTAATATAATTTTAGAATTTCATAGCTTTAGCTTGCAAATGTTATCTTCTCACCTCAGCTCTGATGTCCTTAGAACGATGGCTCATGGTCATATAGACACGAAACTGATACAACTGTCATAATGTTTGTGAAACTGTATATAAAGGCAATACTACAGCAAGCTCAAGCATATATTCAACGGTGAGCGTGACTACGACCACAGTGCATAATCTGTATCGAGAGTAATGCATGAATTATTGACTACATCCTACCTATTCCAACTGCAGCTTGCTTATTGATGTATATTTACGTACTCAATGCACATTAGTAATTGCTTTAATATATACGAGGAATATAACTCGGGTAGGTCAGGAATATTAAAGTGCCTCGAAGGAGCTACGTTTTAACCATTAGCGCCCAAATTCACAAAAAGTTTACTGCATCTTCAACAATTATTTTCAACATGAAATAAATTTCGAAAAAAATAAAAACTATTAGGTTCTACTAGTTTCGTTGTCTGAAATTGAAACAAAATACGAAAAAAAATTCAAATAATATGTTCCAATAATTTTTTATTTCGTGCATTATTCGAGTTATTATTCTACAAAACACGGAACTATTTCTGACCAAAATTGACATTACCAACTTTGAAAATTTGCATCATGTCAGTTTAAGGAAAGATTAGTGCAACCACAAAAATATCTGCTGATGTAGAAATATCGATAATTAAAACTTAATGATAATTTGTATTGCAAATTTCAATTTCAGCTGATCAGGACCATTAGTAAATGTATTATTTACTCAATAATTTACTAATAAATGCACGATAAACATTTTGAGGTTAGATTTAGATTCAAAAACATCTTAAAATATTGTTGAAAACCTTTATACTTTACAAAAAATACTGAAAAATTGTAAAAGAGTCCTTCCTTACAATTGCTCTTGACTGGACTCATATGATGTCAATAGTTTACGTTGAAATTCTATACTGAAAAGAAATACTTATATATAGAGTACAACGGTACTAACCTGCAAACGCGTCAGCGTTTTAATTTGAAATATAAACAGTAGAAAAAAGTATCACAAACTTAGAACTTAGTAAATGGAAATTAGGTTGAAAAACAAATAAATAGAAAACTAAACAATAACCTGATTTACTACTAAATTTGTTCTAAGTTCCCTGAATAATAAAAAATATATAACATGATGAATCACACGAGACAATGTCATTCGCATCATAAAATTTCATGGAAAATGGCTTCATTGTAACCTCAACTAATTTACTCGCAATTCTTTCATAGCTTTATCAATTTTTATTACAGTCTTGACATGCACAAAATGTATATCGATTACTGAGGAGCGCGTATGAAATTTATGTATGTGACAATTTTGGCGATTAGCGCGGAATATCACCCAGATACGACATTCCCTTTTTAAACTCTATATTTCATCGACCTTTCATCGACAGTATATCAACGATAAATTCGAATTAAGCAGACACTAAGCGAGATTGATATAGAAGCATACAGAAGAGATTGTATGTGCGAAACAGCCGAGCTGGAATATTGAAGGAGACTCCTTTTCCATCCGGATTGTTTAGTATCTCGAATTACCACCAAATTCCAATCAGTGAGTTTATAACGGAATATGGAAAATATCTTCTCAAAAATAGGGAGTAGTTAACTGCATCGTGCTTAGTTGTTGATAAGTTGTTTATTGTTTAGTAAGGGTAATAAACCCGGTACATAAATTACCCAATAGGGACACTATAATGTTCAGATTTTAATAAAACTGAGGTGTTCGTCTACTGCAAAAAACATTCGAATCTCGAGCAATTGTGATTGTCATCATATGTCACTAGGAAGCGGAAAATGTCCAGGGGGAGTGCAAACATCAACGCGAAGTAATGCGTTACAATATATAGTCACAGTGAATTAAACCAAAGGAATTTACGGATTGAATACTGACGTATATTCCGAACGATATGTTCCTGATTAGATTATGCTTTGTTTCAGCAGTTTGCCGGAATTTCGCAATAGTTTCCTTTGCATAGAGCTTTGAGATAAATATATATCTATCGACCTTCAATATCTTTTCAACGCGAGTATTGATCATTCACAAAATACTTGATCAACATCCGAATCTGGAATACCTATGAGTTGCATAGTATGTATCGTCTTAAGGACCATTCAAGCAGCAAAATAGGACGATATTACTCTTCTCGACCAAATTCTGACCAATTGTAGAAAAATTTTTTGGCCGAAAAGTGGTAATATTTACTTAATTAGGACATTCTGACTTTGGCTTGTTCGAAACTTCTCTTGCTTCTTAGGCCGTTTTTTTAAGATACTTCTTCCTGGTTTTCTTGCATGTTGAATCAGGTCATTGTGCCAGGAACCTCGGTAACAAAATGCCAGCATTGAAATCGTTAATACGCTCGCGGAGAAATTGTAACGGAAGGAACAGTAGAGAAATAACCATCGGGAATGCCAGCATTGAAATTACTCATCCGAACAGTTCACTGGCGAATAACGCGCATGTCCCCGCGGCGAATTGCTCATTCCATTTTGGCTCTATGAACTATCGAAGAATCGATTAAGGTGGGTTGGGCTATTTTTCTTTGCCGAATATTTCGCATCCATAATCCAATTTCCTCCATTATAAGACTTGACACCTCATAATATTTTAATAAACCTTCTTACAGAGGAATTACTGTGTAGGCTTAGCGAAGTTTTTATCGACCAAATATTCTAGGACAAGACGCATAATCGAGGACGTAGCTCAGAGACAAAGTCCAAGCGTGCGCACCCATGAGGAGTTACTAGTGAGGGAAAAGTCAAAGAGAGAAACAGGGAAGGTAATTGAATACCCGAATAATGAGATGGAAACGGAATACTAGAAGGAGATGCAATTTGAATGCTGTTAAGCAGAATATATGGAGGATGAAACAAACGAAGTAATTGAGAGTTGCATCAATTGGCAAATTTGAATATGTCGAAGAATTAGAATAACTCCTCTTATTTTGTATATATGAAAAGGACGAATAAGTGTTTCATAATGTGAAATACAAGCGTTTATGCTAAGAAGGTAAGACTTGCCCACTTGACGAAACCTGTGATTGATAATTTCGATTTTTGGTAAGCAGGAACGTTTAAAAATTGTATTTTAAGTAGTTTCAGTATCTAAAGCGAACTAAATAGGACTTTTACTACTTATATGTGTATTAAATCTAAGTAGTAACAGTTTACTATCAGGCATTACTTCTCATGACATCAATTTCATTAGTTTTGGAAGTTTAATTTCAATGGCGAAAAATGCCTACAATAGTTAACATCCTTTGAGGGTCTTCAGTGTAACATTGTATTTCCGAAATATAATTACTAAAACGAAAGAGAGAACATTAATGCGAACTACTTACCAATGTTTAAAATTTTGCAGTAAAATTAATTTCGATCATTCGTTAAACAATACGACGTGTGAAATAAAAAATAAAATAGCCGACAGAATTGTCAATAACACGTGGCTTGCGGAGTGTTTGTATAAAACTCCATTATAGGGAATCAAGGTATTAAAATCGGTCGCGAAAAGTTTTTCCAACCTGTACTCATCAATTTGCATATTCATTGAACGAGATAATAGATTTTTAAACAGGTGCAATCTCATTTCATCGACAATGCATTGCAAATAAAATTCTATTTTCTTTCGCAAATATTCCATTTTTCGAATCTATTAAATAGAAGTGGGCTTTCAGGTTTTGGGTTTGAAAATGGTGCAAGGTGTTGAATGGAATGTATACTAAAATCGCTAAATATAAATTGGTTTTCGATTGAAATGTACACCAGTAGTTGTAATTTCCTGCTATTCAGTTGCATCCTTATTCATTGTTACTTCGCCGCATTCGAGCTTATGATAATCGTAGAGCGATGAAATCACTAAACTTGTAGAGATGAACCCTAATTACGCACATGAACGTGTTCAAACGTTCCACTTACAAGAACAACCTAGCTTTCAAGTAGCTTCAAAGCGCCAGAGTCCATGCCCACTGACATTCTATATATCTGACAAGGCACTAACTTGTGGCGGAATTGGATTGATATAGCTTGTATCTAACCGGAAGTCGTAAGAAGATCAAATGAACGGTGTTGAAGGTGCGGTAGACCATTGGGTTCTCTACAAAACGAACCGGTGTATAATATATTATAAAGCCTCGAGCGTACCAAATACCAGTGGGAAAGGTTGATTCACTGAAGATAAATTTACTCCCCTATTTTAACATTTCGCGTACACGTCAGCTCTCATCTGCACGTTTCAAAACTACGATGATACATAAGTATTATTCGATAGCATTAATTTCAGGAAAATTAACGGAAATTACGCCATGATTCGTCAACGATTAAATAAATAAAACGTTGGAGAATATTGGTGAATAAAGGGATTGACGTAGTAAAAGTAAGTTCGAGTCGAACCGACGAGATGAGAGTTCAGCTTCTCAATTAGCTAGAATTACCACAGCAATGTCAAGACGATCGCCCCGGGCTCAAACCTTCTGTCTTCCCGGTACGTTTCGTTTCCGTTGAAAGTCTCGTTGGGGAACATTATTCAATGGCGTGCAATTTAATATTATTATAACAATGTACAATAATACCTCGTTTCGATAGTCTATTAATACCGTCAAGTCTGTCTTTGATGCGTCTTTTATACTCGTCAGTCAAAACTTTGATAATGTTTTTGCCATGAATAGAAATGAAGAAGATAACACATAGAAATGGTAATTTCTAACTATTTGTATAGCACATGACGTCACCGTCAGTTATCAGCGTTTATATTAAACACAATATTCTGATAACCTACGCTCCGGGAACGTCATTTTATATTTAATTTGTGGGGTATTTTAAGATAAAGCATACTTGCTCCACATGCTTATTTCTAATAAGATGGTTTTATCAAGCTTCAACAGATTCTGACATTCTAAGATTAACATTAAGATTACCAGTCTTGTACAATTTTCTTCCGTTTAAATTTTTATTGTGAACTTCTTGTATACTTATATCCGAAAATTCAACTGATAAATAGTGAATCCAAGTGTCTGACATTTGAGGACAGAACAAATCTTCTGAGTAGTATATATATTAAATGTTTCACCACACAATAGTTTGCCAATAACCAACACAATAAATAAAATAATTAGAGATACTGGGAATATCCAAACGAAGTCTTTATTAATTAATCTATTATTGAGGATTAAAAACGAATTAAATCACATTGTGATTCAGGGCATTTGCACTGTATATTCTAATAGCTACTTATCTACGATACAATCTTGTCAATGCGACACAAATCTGGAAAACTCTCTTAAAGTTCATCCTTCTCCAAATTCAGCATTTCTAGAATTCCTGAGTGAACTTCCAGATAACCGTATAACAATTTATACAGATGGGAGTAAAATGAAACAAGCAACTTCAGTTCGTTCATCCTATATTTGCCCGAAGCTTAATAATATAAAAAAATTAGTATAAATAAGAATGCTTCTATCTATACGGCAGAGTGCATTGCAATTAGCTCAGTCCTGGATTTAGCTCAACATCAACTACATAAGGATATAGACATCTTTACCGATCCATTAAGTGTAGTAGAAGCACTGAAACATGCCGGAAACAATGCAACTACAAATGTTCATCTTCTAAGTATGAGAGAAAAAAATATATTCCATTACAATTAACGAAAACAGCAATTGTAAAATACTTCTTTAATGGAATCTATCCCATATTGGCATAGAATTCAACAGGAGGTTGACAGGTCAGCCAAGGAAGCTACAAATGACATTACTTCTAATACAATAAAAATTCCCTACACTAATTTTTTTTAACATTCAAAAAAACAGCTTGGAAATGTACGTGTAAAAAACTTAAAATTGCTGCTTCATAGAAGGGTAAAGAATATTCTGACATTTATTATGCGGATAAAAAGCTTTCTTGGTTCCATAAAAAGTGCCTACCTCGCGAATTCGTCACCTGGATCAATAGATATAGATTCGGTCATTATCACTTAGCAGCATCCCCCTCGAAGGTCAATATAATTTCTGATCCCAAATGTAGTTGCGGTTATCCACAGGTTTAACTCTCTTTGTTTATTAAAATCTAACCCTCCGCACAAATTAAGTGTGTACCTTCTACGACCAAATCTTGCAGTGTTACAAACAATTTACGAATTTTTATTAGCCAACAACGGTTATGTGTGAACTCATTTGTAATTAGAAACTAAACATACCATCATTTTGTTATCAAGAAAATATTGTATCTACTACTTTGTAAGCTTAATAAACCTGTAAGTAAACGATAAATAAAAATAACGAAGAAACGTTCCAGGTTCAAAATAATAAATTGCAAATTATTATTATTTCTAAGAAACAAATTTACTTGATGGCTTTAAAATATTTTCACGAGCTACTCGAAATATTATAAGGAATTCGCTATTATACGTTGCATTTTTCGTAACGAAATACTGTAAAACACAAGATTTTAGTTTTTAAGACTTTTAAAGAGATGTTGAACATTTCGTAGACAGAGAAAACATGTGTTTGTGTAATAAAAAAATACTTGGAAGATGAACAAAATCTAAAACAATAGTGAAATCAACTGAAACTTGTTATTTGCGGGTTTTCAAGGTTGTTGATTGCGAAACTAAAATGAACATTACGATATTGAAAATAGCAGATCTAATGTGGTTAACTAAGAGATGAAATGTCAATAAAATTGGATAATTAGTCGGGTTCGGGGCTCAGACGGTAGCGCACTAGACTACGAAGTCGTAGCCCGTGAGTTCGATCCCCATCCAGGAAAATAAATTTCGATTTCGTTTTTAAGCAGCAGCTCGCTATTAGTAAGACGAGCCATGTTTCTTGTGTGCGTTTCGAAAATCTTCCTATATTCTCGATAAATGTGATAAGTGGCGCTATCTTTCAAGACGACCTGCAGCTCTTGCAAAATTTGTAATGACACATAATTTCAAAAAATTCTTTAAAAAGGGCGATTTCGCTCGTTAAATAATAATTAAAAAAAAGTCTTCGTATTCAAGTATTTTTGAGGTCGCTGATCATGTACTTGAAATCATAAACAAAAATTAAAATTGAAATTGTTACATAACACACCTAAAAGATATTTTTTAGAGATATTTTCGAAATTTTTAGGATATCTTCAAAGAATTAAAATAAATCATAAAGACATTTTTATGGAGACTTTTTGCATGGAAAGTTTCTCAAATGCCGATCGAACTACCAAAGCTTAGTTTTCAAAGAAAAATTGTTTGAATATAGATTCACCAGCTTATTTTATGGGAACGAACGAATGAATTTTTGAAAAATCTTTCGTTCGAAATATTGACATTTTCAGTCAACAATTATGTAATTTTAAAAATAGGAGAGTAACCTAGCGGGTTTCTATTTAGAATTCGTGTAAATTTCGACTGGAATTCTGCACTAGGAACATGGCTAGTTCAACCAGCCAAATCTTTACCAGAGAAAAGCAAATATTAATTGACGACTCGACGTTATGACGTCAATGCTGATAACGCGTTCATAAATGTAAATATTTTGCATTATTAATGCTTTATTAATGACCTTACTTTTGACACATTTACTTGTTGCATTATTGAAATAACATAGCAGTGTATAATTAACTAGTCATGACGAGATAATTATTGCGTTTACGTAACGATGTACATTTACGCGATTGAACTCAGCGAGTTTAACTGAAACTAAAAATAAGATACCGATTTCAATTATGAACGGACAAATTGATTTTCCAGTTGGTACGAATTGTATGCGTTTTCAATAACATGAATTTTAATTAACGAATTTTTGAAAAGTAGCTGCATTGGACATTACAAAAATTAAACGATTATTTAATTGTATGGTTTAACGTTATAATAAACAAATTGATTATGTTTTTATGATAACAGTAGTTGCAATGATATTTTAAAAAGTGTATAGTGGATTCAGTAAAGGGACCAAAGAACAAAGTTATTTCACAAAGATGATGTGATCAATGTGTTATCACAAAATTGGATGTTGTAACTAATTATTTGGAATGTTTATTTCCTTTCAATGATCACTTAATGTTATTACTATAACAATTAATATAGGGTGTTGCCCAGTTATGTGCAATTTGTTTTTTCATTAATGGAAAAACATGGTCAATAATCAAAGTTTTAAATATTTCAATATTTAATAATTTAAAGGAAATAATATAAAATATTGTTGCATTAGTAGTTTTTCAGAATTTTTTCCTACAAATTTTTCGTATTTTCAAAAATATATGTCCACATCCAAACAGCAAAATAGTGCGAAATTATCTTTTATCGACCTTCCATAAGGGCGAGAGATTTTGTTTTACCTTGACCTATTTATTAGGTAAATTTAACTATTTGCTAAAATGGAAGTCGAATTACGGTCAGTGTAGAAAAAAGTGAAAGTAATTTGACTATCGAAATTTGGTAATATTTACGTAATTTTTTGTGTTTACGACCTAATTCTGACTAAATCTATCTGTCTTTTGCTTCCAACCTTTCTAAAATCGTCGATTTTATTTTACCCATGAATTATCTTGAAGTAATTTTTTGCATTTATGTATGAACTGAACATAATTCAAAATTATACTTCTTTAAATGTATACCTTAAACAAAACAATAGTGTTCAATAAATTATTAAATAGCGAATTTTTGAAGTTATGCTATATCTAATAATTCTGGACGTATTATTCTGACTTTCGATCTAAAAGTACAATATTTGACCTGTAATTAAAATTTTCTTATTTAGGTAATTTTTACTTTACAATTCTGGACGATGAAGTCGAAATGTCGACCAATAGGCAATTACTATATTGTATTTATTATCGAGCATCATGACGAATGTGTTCATAGTTTATGCAATCGAATAGAAACGTGCAAATCAAGTCAAAACCGTGATTGCCCTAATATTAAGACACCCACTTTTAAAACAATGAGAAAATAAAACATCGAATACATAAAACAGATAGTGATATAAGTTACTTTTCGTTTTAAAAATTTTCTTCCTGTGGTTCATTTTTAAATTCCCAAAATACCAATTTACAGCTATTCACTCCCTGATATTTTGCCGGAAAATGTTGCGAAAATTGTTTGTAAATCACTTGGACGCAATACCCTACAAGTATTTTTCCATGCTAAATTGAACTTTCAGGTTAAACCTGCAGCTCGTCATTCGGTCTTAATTTTAACCCGATCATCGAAATATACAGGCGTATTGACCAATTTAAATATTTCGCCCTCAAGATCAAAATCTAGTAATCATGTGAGGTTATAAATATCGATATCGACCTATAAGTTTATTCGACTTGAAAGGTATAATTTTGGTGATAGATTTGGTAATTTTAATCTAATGTATGACTTCGAACGCAGAGGGCTTTACAGGCATTTTTTAGGTTACATTTGCGTCATTTTCGACCTGCATCCAAGTTAAAAGTCTATATAACTCATAAATCATTTTTTGGACGAAAAGTAGTAAATTTAACTCAATCAGGGCATTGTGACTTTGGTTAAAAGGATTTTTCGTGCTGCTTGGGGTGTATTTTCCAAAAAAGCTGGGGTGATGTTCAGCACTAGTAAAATGCAGTTATATAATGCACAAATATCTTTATTATTGACAAAAACGTATGTAAATTGCTTTAAATGCTAAATATAGGATTCTTCAAAGCCAATTAATCGAAATCTGACGAAAAAAAATCATTAAGAAATTCATAAATATAGATATGATATAGATAAATATAGGAATGATTCATAAATAATTTAAAAGTTTGAAAAAAAAATGTAGACAAAACATTTCTCAAAATATCATCACAAAAAATGTAAAAAAAATTCCGCTGTATTTTCCAATGAAGCCTAAGAATGTTTAATTTTCAAGTATTGGAGTTAAAGTATCCGGAAATTTTTAAAGAAATTTCCATTCAGGACGGTATTTTGAGGTCGTCACAATGATGTGTGATATAAAACTAAAATCTTTTCTAAAATTTCAAATATTTTGTCCTTTGCACATAATTTTATTTGAATCGCAATATTGCAATAGCTCAAAAAATTGAGAATAGTAAATATTTCCAAATTTCTTTCATGTTTCGCGCTATCTTGTAGTTTCTGATGACTGAAACTCAATTTTGAGCTCCCGAATTTGAAGAGCGACCTTGCAAATAACTGGGTATGTACTTATCATTTTTTTTAATTCCTATTTTGATACGACGTGTCTCATTGAAATGGAAACAAAACGAATTTTCTTTGGGCATTAATGGGTTAAAATATGAATAGGATACAATGAGAAACTGACATTAAGCAATTATTACATTTATTTACAAACAAAGAACAGATAAATTAAAAAGAATATATATTTATTTTAAATATAGATGACCCTGAAGAGGACCAACAAAGGGTCGAAACGTTGGGCGTGATTATGAAATATGCGGAACTGTAATGGCAATAAAAAACTATAAATATTATATGTTGATTGTGAAAAACGGTTCATGGCTAAATTAAATTATACTAAAAAGAATATAACTATACCATCATCATTTTATTGCATTTTAAGGATGATTCTAATTCTCTCATGATCTAAAATTCAAAGTTGTATTTAAAATTGTCCATATAGTATATTATAAGTTATATTATAAATAGCCAGATATAAATGTTTACGACGACTTGCTTATTACGTACTCTTTTAATGTAAAATATAAAATTAACTAATTGATAAAAAAACACATCCGCTACTTATTCCTATTCAGCACTTCCAAAAATGCCTGTGTAGTTTCAATGTTTGTTTATTGTGCAAGAACTTTATACATTATTTTTTACTCTTTGACTCTATTTTGATATCGACTGTCCAGAATTTCAATATGTAATCATATATCGCTGCGATATTTATGACTTTTACGGGTGTACCTGAAAAACTGGACAAATCACAAAACAGACTCTTCAAAAACACGACATTTTAAAGTACAGATATTCAAAAACCAGACATTTTAAAAAACAGACATTCAAAAACCACACTACATACAAAAAATGATCTCGGGTCGACGTCCTTGAGGTCTTACTGCATGGTCATTTAAAAATGTTTGCCCAAGGGATTAATTTTGGCTGTGTCTAAATCCACGTATAAATTAATTTCATATATGCTTGGATTTGGCAGTCAACTCGAATAAATGCTTTCCCCCAAATTCGGGGTACCTTCTGGGGGACTGCCCGTGCTAAAGCTATCCTAACCTAACCAAAAACATAAACCTTTGTTGCATCCGTCTCTCTTCCACTCATACATGATATAGGAAACCGTACGTGGATATAGACACTCCGATTAATTTTTCAGGTCACTTGAAGGTCAAATCAGATTGACCCCCGTATTATTTATTAAGCACACTTAGAATGGAATTATTAATAAATGTCTGGATTTTGAATGTCAGTATTTTGAAATGTCTGGTTTTTGAATATCGGGTTTTTAAGTGTCTGTTTTGTGATTTGTCGGGTTTTTGAGATGCACCCACTTTTAGATCAAATTCCATTGTTTCTTTCTAAAAACCTTGCGTTTTATAGGTATTTTGCATATTTTTGGAGATATCAATAACTTTTAAAGAGAGATCATTTCTACATCGGAAATTACCTCTGAAAAATTTAAAAACTTTTTCTCTTTTAAAACGAGAACTGTAAAGTTTGGGTACATTTGGCGCCCTCGTGGTCATTAGGTTAAGTACAAGATAATTACTCGTAGATTTTTCGATAAGTAATGTTCAAAGAGTAAATATTGGTTGATTCGAGAGGATAATCGAAGCGAAGCCTTGATAGCGGTGTACAAGAAGGTTGCGGTGAAGGATGGCGAACGAAGAAGAGGACGTCTCCAGAATACTGGTAGCAGCATCTTAGTGGCTTAGAGACGAGCTTTGGCTCACATTCAACCTCATAAATAATTCTGTTTGTGACCGCGGGGAGAGCCAGTGTCTATCGCAGGGGAAGCTGGCTGCCCAGCGGGAAGTGTGCCGGAGGGTGAGTGGCAAAAGGGTAACAGTAGGCAGGTCGCCCTTGGAGTGGGGGTCGCTAGAACCGAACTGACATACAAGCGGTGAAACGTTCCCGGGACCACAGGGAATCCCTGAGTTATTGACGTCTACCAATTTCCGGGTTCGCGATCCTCCGATCGCGTGCGGGTACACGCCGGGCGACTTCTATCCGACTTTTTTACGACCTTTCTTTGACTTCCATTTGCTGAAGCTTTCAAACCCTGTTGATCAGCTCTACAAAAATGCGAATGCGATGGCCGTTTTAAGAAAAGTTCTACGTCAGAAAGAGTTTTTCATTCATTTTTTTGTGCAAATACTAAAGTTGACGTTATAAACTGGCCCACCATGTTGCCGAGATGCTACTAGTTCACTTTTTTTATTTGATTACCCTTTAATCCTATCGAAATAACGAACAAATTACGACCCTTACAATAAATTACTCATTTTTGTAAAGACTCGAGTATGGACCGATTACTTAGTATAAATATTATGGGTGTTCCATTAAAAATTTCCTGCGAAGTCTGAGGAATTTTATTTGCTACAGAAAAACTACAATATTCATTCATGACTCATAATAAAACCTTTACCTTCCACATCACAAAAAACAATGCAAGTACATATATATACGACAAGCAGAAGGAAGAAATAATAGCAAAAATGGAAAAGGATAAAGAGCTCAGCTGAAACAAGAATGGAATATACATACGACATACCCCATAAACATTATTGTCTCCTAATAGCACATGAACCTTACAACAAGGTTATAATAACCTTAAATTGCGAGGTTGTAACATTAGCTAGAGGTTAAAAAATCTTTAAATAACCTTACGTGCACCTTACATAACATGAAAACAATCTGGCTGTTTTAATCCAATCTAAGGGAAAAATTGTACCGAAAATATGTACAATGTTTTGTTAAAAATCGCAAATGTATTGTTAAATATAATAAATAAATAATATGGTCTGTTTGTCACCGCGAGTTGCCACTTTCGTATTTATAAGACGAATTATTTGCAACAACATCAAACTAAACTTAATAGTATATTGTGTGGATATTTCAGTAATGTTATAGATTAACCTTTATTGTCAAATTAGACGCATATTATATTAACATTACACATTAAGTTACATTTCTGGAAACCTTTTATTAACGTTCTGACAATGTTTCGGTTTAAGCTTTAACGTTGTAACCTTTCTGTAACATTAACTCAAGGTTCTGTGCTATTAGGGACTATTTTTTTTTTGTATGGATTGTTGTAAGTCTGACCGACAAACTACAGCTCATTATTATCCGACTACCCAATTCGTTTCAATTTAATACAATATATCCTAAACATTCTATAAGAAAATGTTTTATTTGTGCATTTGTAATAGTTCATTTCATACTATTAACCACTGCCTGGATGCGCAGTAGTAACAGATACTTTTGTCAGCCACTCCGCTACTCTGCATATAAGAAAATTACAATTTAAAACAATATTATTGTACTAAACCATTTGTAATTGTGCTTTGTAAAGAAGATGTTAAGTGCTTTATTTTCAATTATCACCGAAACCTTTGTGACGTTTCTAACGAATTCCTGCTATATCCTTTTATAAAATCGCGTTTGCTGGAACTCCAACCAAATAATGTTGCTAACATTACTATTTGGATTTAACGACTCGGAATATATAATCGTTGGCTAATTGTACATTAAAAATATTAATTGATTAATGTTACTTAAAATATGTATTATTAAAACATTCTTATTTTTATATCGTGATTCTTATATGTACTATAATTAATTTATTATGGTGATTAGTTATTCTGTATGTCTTCAATTTTAAATGCGTATTTACCAGTCCAATTTACAAATGTAGTATAGTAGCATATGCGGAATTTTACAGAACTTTTCACGTCTAGTGTCGCCATCATTTTTTTAGAACTGTAGTAATTTTTGCTTTCGTACCAACCTTAAAAATTACATTGTCGCCAATTTTCAATACGATATTCATAATCAGCACACTAAAATACATCATATACCACAGCTACAATCAAAATTGTAGGTGTTGAATTTTCATAAGTATATCCTGATATGCTATTCTTATCGTGGTCCTAATAAATCCTCTGGACCTCCAACTAAAATGAATTACGTACAGAGATATGCATTATGTAATATTTATCTTAAAAGATTGTTATAGTAAAATGTAATAAATAGACCAGCAATACCCATAGGTATGAGAAAGTTCGCATGATCATTGTTGAAATCATGGATTATATATAAAAAAGAACTTCTTTTTAGTATTAATTTAAGTATTTTAAGTGATTTAAGTATTAATTTAAATATTAATAATAAATTGATGCATTTTAAACAATAACATTCTTATATAACTGAGTTGTGCTGAATAAATCACTTGCCAAATAAATTAGAGGGAGGAAAAGAGTAAATTTGATTCTTTTTGTTACTTGGGAACGTTTTAAATTGTTGTTGAAGTTGATTATTATACATGAACGAATATAAGTAGTGACAACCAACGCCGTGTTTCTAAAAGTACAATAATGTAAATAGTATCACCTACAAATGTGAATTATTACTACTTAAATTTCCGAATATTACTATGTATAATTCTCACCTCAAGATCCGAGTTTTTACATTTTCATCTCCTTTTTCTCGGTTTCTATCACACCTATATACAAAAAATGCATAAAATGTAAAATGTGTATTTGAAAAAGATCTACAACTTTCATTTCGAATTTTTCATTATTTTTGAAAACAAACGAAAAGAACCTTAATTTTTATGCGGTTTTCAATATTTGTCAAAATCTAAATGGCATTTGCGCCAATTTTCGCAATGGCATTCCTTTTAGCACATCGAATTACGTAAAAGGATATAGGTATACTATAAATTTGAGATAGGACGCTTATCCTTGTTTAATATATTGAATTTAAAAAAATCAATATAGAAAGAAAACTGTACCATATATTTAAATAACCGTTTAATCAGTTAACTGGTGCAGCATTTTCCACTTTTCGTGCCAATTCTGGAAGAAGCGAATCATCCACTAAAATACGTGAAATCTATTTCGAAGAGGTTTTAATTTTTCTAGAAATTAGATCTAGAGGTTTTTGATAGAGCTGATTCCATTTCCAAGCTCAGTTTGCATTTTGCAACACCCTAAAGTGGTGAAAAATAGAGGTTGAGGGATGACATTTTTGTTTTTATTTTTTACATCTTACCTTTCTTAGATCTAGGGATTTTTTATATTGCTGATTCCATTTCTAAGTTCAGTTTTCATTTCAAAACGTCCTAAAGGGTTCAAAAATAAGGGTTGAAATAGAATAAGGAAATGGAAAAATAAGATTTGTGGGTGGAATTTTTAGTTTTTCTATAAACTTAAATCTAGAGGTTTTTCATACAGCTGATTCTATTTCCAAGTTCAGTTTCTATTTTATAACATTCTAAGGGGGTGAGAAATAAGGGTTGAAGTGGAATAAAAAAGTTGATTGTCAAATTTTCGTTTTTTTCTAGAAACTTAGATCTAGGGGTTTTGGTACCTTATACCAATAAAATGACGTTGCGTCCTCATTCTTGATTTAGGTCTTAAAACGACGTTCTAGTTTAATATATACGTTATTGCATGTCCGTTATTACAAATTATTGGAAACTGATAGTAAGTTCGCAATCAGCTACCCCGAAAATCGCAGTGTCGAAATTTATGCTATATGGAAGGTTGTCATATCGAGGTTAGGATTCAGAATATCAGAATAAAGACAATCAATTATACAGATAGAGCATGCCGAAAAACGTTGTATACCAATTTTGGTTCAAATCGGTTGAAACCTTCAAAAGTTATTCAAACATGTACGATGTACATATATGATAAGTACCAGTTAACCGGTTAAGCATGACATACGCTATACATTTATTACTTTTACATTGATTTACCTTGATTTCTTGGCAAATGACATTATACGACCATGGTACGTCCGTTTTCATTACACTAGTTTTCTCACACTTGTGTATTGAATAATTCATAGACAATTTGTTATCTCGCTTCATCTAAGATTAAAAATAACCGATACCAAATTGATATTTAATAGATAAGTACACTTTACGATTAATTATAAACCGAATGACAATGGTACGGTTACACTGGTCAACAAATTTCAGACAATTTAATGTTACAGAGATGAAAATAGCTAATCTTTGATAATTTTGGGTCGCTGAATCCGAATCCATTAGTGAACATTTTTTATTAGCTCTTGATTCCATGTAATATGGGGATAAATTTGCAAAAAACGTCATTTTCTCTTTTATTTGAGGAAGTATGTCTTTCAATAGAAACACAAAGACTTCAATGATATCTTAAAATGAAGCTTATAATTTCTATTTGATGAACTGAAAATTGTTATACGACCTAGTAAAAAATTATTTTCTTAAATTGGCATTTTATTTTTATGTTCGAAATGTTGTCTCACTTAAACCAGTTACTGCTGCTCATTTTCGCCGTGACTGTCTGAAATCGAAAGTTACAAGTACAAAAATGCATTTTTATGTAATAAAAAATGTTTCATAATATGTTTTTAATGTTGCAGATTACGATTCCGATGTTAAAATTCAGATTTATAGGGCGACAGATATCAAAATCATCATCACATAGAGACAAAATGCATTTATTTTTGAAATCTGAAAATTTTTTCGGCAATGAACATTGAGTTTCACAAAATACATTTAATTAATAGACAGTGTCGTGAAAGTTTTCAGTGTCGCTCAGTTCGAATAAACTAACAGAAGGTAAATCTCTGAAGTGGACTTGATAGGACTGAAATAAATGATATTTTAACATACTGAAATCATCTTAATTGCATTCTAAAAATTAAAATTCAATGTTCATTGTCGAAAGTCATAATTTTTTAAAGATTTCACAAATAAATGCATTTTGTCCCTACGTGTTGGTGATTTTGATAGCTGTCTGAATTTTGGTCGGCAGCGCGGTGAAAATGAGCAGTAGTAACAAGTAGTTTAGGTGAGACAACATCTTGCGCATAAAAACAAATGCCCATTTAAGAAAATAATTTTTTACCAGGTCGTATAGCAATTTTCTTTTCTTGAAATAGAAGTTAGAAGCTTCATTTTATGCTATCATTGAAGCTTTTATCATGTTTCTATTGAAAGATATATTTCTTCGAACAATAGAGAAAATTACGTTTTTTGCATCTTTATGCCCATATTACATGGAAACAAGAGCTAATTAAAAATTTTCAACTATCGAATTCGGATTCAGTGATCCAAAATTAACAAAGATTATTATTTTTATCTCCGTAACATTTTTGTGTTGAACAGTGATATCGATCATCGTTAATCAGTTATCCACTGATATATCGTCTTGATGAGGGATTAAATATATTTAATATAAAACTCCCAGAAATTCAATGAATGCAATAACTAAAATCTTGTTTAACAAAATATGCTACTTACAATTCAATTTGACCTCTGTAGATCATTTAATAGTCAATAAAGAAGTAATCGAAGTGTTCGCTAATTATTTTTAAAAATCATATTTTTATATGGTATTAAAATGCCATTTATCTCCATTAGTCATTTCTTTTCTAACGAGATGAAATATCAAATCGAGATTTAAGATTGCGATAAAGGCTGCTCTTTTCGGTTTACAGCCGCGGTATTATCAGAAGCGATGTATCCGGCGCGCTTGCTTCCAGCTGGGAAATCTTCCTCCTCGGTCGGGAGTCGGGATAGCATCGCAATCACCCTAGTTCGATCTCTCGCCAGCGGGAGGCGCCACCGAATGGGATCAGTAGATAAACCCCATTTCACTGCTCTCCCCTATCGTCTGATGTTTGCCAGCGATTGCGCCGGAATAACTTCAAATTTAGATCAGTAGTTCCGAAAACGCATCCAACCACTTTCACCATGAATTGCTTTCCGATTAGTCCTAAACAAAATACTTTGTCATTACCAACTTATGAAAATAAAGAAAATAACCTTTTTTCCTTTGTACAAATCATTTGAAATTATGCGCGTTTTAAACGCGAAATGAAAGCATACCGACTTGAAACAAGCCAAAACATTCTCCGCGAAAGTACTTAAATAAAAGAAACGGGCAAAGGGTTAAAAATACACTTGGAAATTATGAATTCGCGAGGTCATTTCTAAAACATCCCATTAAAAATACGCGTATTGCTCACTGAGAAAAAAAGATCACGTGAGAGTGCCCCTTCAAGCATTTCGTCTTTTATTAATTCACTGAAAAGTCCAGAATATCGTGCTGGAATTCACTCTCCATACTGAATAAAAAAGCTTTCAGAGAAAAAGAAACAATTTTCATCTAGAAGTTTCCAGAATTAAACAGAATTTTCTTTCCTTCAGCAATTTACTTTTGAATATTTTCATAACCTATTTATTTCGTGTGCTTTTCTTTATATTAAATTGTTCACGACTATTATAAAGGCATTATTTCATTATATACCCAGTTACATTTCAACCATAGTAATATTTTTTAACAACTGCAAATATAAACTTCAGAAACGTAGATGCGTTTCATTTCGAGGTCATTAACTATAGTCGCTAGCACATTTGTCCACGTATCTAAGACGGAATTTTAGGGGTTCATCAACTACGATTGGTTATCGGCAGTGCCATTAGAACAAATTTCTAGTGTCTTATTAAGGCAATGTCTTTATTATAATGATTAAGTTGTTAAAATAAACAAGTTATAATTAAATTAATCGAAGGGAATTACATGACTTATTTGTAAAGGGGAATTTACTGTTAACGATATAAAATGAATCTGCAATAAGTTTAGTAATATTGCCAATACGTCGTTTTTTCAAAGAGATTTTTTAAAAATGTCACGCCGGAACGTCGAGGAGAATTTAGCTTCGGTGACATATATACCTCAATGACGTTCATCGCGATTTATTATAATGTATAAATTGTGCTTACGACCGACGGGTTCGAAAATAATTTAGCCGTACGCGCGGGTTTCGAAATGCTTTTGCAAATGATAATAAAAAAAGACAGCAGAGCCGGGTAATTTGTAATTATTAAACGCGTGCGGTGAAATATCGCAGTAAAAAATCACCCGGTGAAATAGTAGAGCGCGGGAAAGATCAACTCGTAAACATGCTTTAATTCGCGATGCACTGATTAACAACTGAAAGTTTGACGCGAGGTAAAAACACTCCTGGTCGTTTCAGCGCTCTAATAATTACAAATGCACGTACAAATTTGATATATATCGTGCGGGCGTTTGCACACACGCGCATAGATTTCGTTCGTGTTCGTTAACGTATGTGTTGGCCGACGACATCGCCAGGTCGCGCCTGGTACACGGGTGCAAATTAAACGGGCAACGAAAGCAGCCGAGATTGCGTTACATCGACGTTGGCTTCGTTAATATAAATAAAATAGGCGTTGCTCGGGCTAAAGCGTCGGCTGCCGTTTTTCCGCTAGTAAGCACAATCTGAAAAATCTGTTATTCCTCAACGAAGATGCATGATCGGGAATACCCGAGTAGAAATTTATTAGGGCCCTGATCAGGACCTGACCAAAAGTGTTACACTCTGATCAGGGCCTGAACAAAGGACGATGCCCAAGGGCATATGTGGTTTTGTGCCCTGGAGATGGAACCTCCCTAGTTGGCATATTTGGTTATGGATACAATGGGAGGTAATACCCCAGAATGTGCAGCGACGTAAGTAGTAATATGCCGCATTGTGTGTCCTTCGTACTGTTACTACTTAGATTCCTGCATTTTTCTATGTATAACCCGCGACTTCTACAGCGATTTTCGCGACCTTCTGCAATTATTGGGCCATCGGATTTAGTATGGGGTATTACCTCCCATCATACCCTAACCGAATATGCCAATTAGGGAGGTTCCATCTCCAGGAAACAAATCACCTATACCCGCGGGCACTCCTTTCTACTCAGGTAATTATACCGTCGACATTTATAAACTTCGTTTCGTGCAGTGCCGAAATATCATCCACGTATTAATCCTTTATGTTAATGTGTAATAACAAAACCATGAGCGACCGAAAAATAGAAGAAATAAATATGGCGGCGACGGGAAGCGTAACGCATAGATGAACTACCCCCAGGTGGAGACGGAGGGGGCGACTTTTTAATACACATGTTAATTCTCACATTCGCTATATGAGTTCCGTAGGGTGATATTGAGAACAAGCAGGGAAAACATTTTTAATAATGCATCGTCTGCGGCGTTTTATACAATTTTAACCGTTCGCTCCCTGACATCCGTGCGTGTGAGATGAATCACACGTAGATCCCGCACGTGCGTCGATCCCGGATAGTAAAAAGTCACTCAGGACTGTTCCCTGCTTCCAGCCTCGATAGGTCTCCTCCTTTTCAGCTTTCCCGGACGCCATTTCCCTCCGACTCGATTTTATTCGCCGTTGAGTTCCCTCAACGTTTAGCGGCACAGGCTAATTATGCCCGCCGGTTATTTATTCGTTTAACGTAAAAAACTTCCCGGACGTTTTCGTCGGGTCGTCGAGGATAAATTCCGCTTTTCGCGCGACTCGCATTCACGGTTCATTTTGCCGCGCCGAGTATTGCTCTTCTAATGTTCATCTTGGGTCACGGCGGAATTCGCGAAGGAATTACTAACTGCTGTTAGCCGAATCAGCTGACCGGAAATAGGCGATCAGCGTGTTTGCATAGGGCTTCGTTTTTTGCTGTATTAGCGGTTCGTCCGCGAAACGGCCAACCGTTTGGAATCTTCTATTTGCGATCAGTACTCTGATGAGCGTTGCGTATTTAAAGTGGAAATTAATACTTACTTTACTTCATCTCATGTTCCTGGGTTATTTGAAAATAGGACATTTTCCAGGGCATAATGTGTAATATTTATTTTAAGAGATTGTTACAATAAAATGTAATAAACCGGGGTTTAATAAATAGTAATGTTATTAGCAAATATTTAGCCTCTGTCAAAAAGATGATGCCCATAAATAGAAGAATCTTTTGAAAGATCGAGGTAATTTAAGTATTGATAATCCGTATCGACTTCGTAGATATATCTATACATTCTAAGTAATAACATTCTGATATTACTGTATTTTGCTCAATAAATAATCTGCCATATGAGTTAGAGGGGGGAGATGAGAAAATTCGATTATTTTTATTACGTGGAAATGTTTGAAAACTCGTTGGAGAAGCTGATCATTAAAGACAGATTAATATAAGTAGTAACAACCAGCACCGTGTATAAAAATGCAGTAATGTAAGTAGTATCATCCAAACATGTGGATTGTTCGTACTGAAATTTCCAAATATTATTATGCATAATTCCTCACCTCAAGATCCGAGTTTTTAAATTTTCCCACGCGATAAATCAATTACGTTTGATACTCGGCATTTGCTTTCATTATAATCTAACTAATTTATTAGTTTTAGGGGTTAGATATCGACAGCGCAGTCATCATCCTTTCAGTAAATAAAAGATTCTCTTGCTGTACTGTATGAATTATACTTACATTATTTGTACGAAATGAACGAAACATTTTTATTATTGTATTTTCCGTTTGTATACATTCGTTTCCATCAGTTTGTTGACAACATATATTTATTAAATAATTATATAAAACTACATGACTTAAGTATAATAGGGAAGGAAACATGTTAGATCTAAGACCCCTCAATTACAAACGCGTGTCTGAATATCACTTACCGTTACTACTGACACTCTCTTTCATGTCCTTCGCGAAAGAAATATAAAAATATTGATTAAATTAAGAAAATCTACACGCGTTTAGAATCGAAATATCGAAGTAATTATTTTTCGAGTATCCTTCTATGTAATAAACATTTCATATAAGGCAAATCCCATTATTCAATATAAAGTTTTTCTACTACACCGTACAATTGTTTTGGTCATTAAAACTACTTTTTGGGAATTATCTTGTTAAGCAGTGAATATTTACATTTTAATTTATTTGAATTTTTTTCTGGTTATCAATAGTTACAAGATATTCTTTACCTACTAGACTTAATTTCAGTTATTGAATATTGACTGTTATATGGAAATTATGAATGAAAAAAATGATATTCGATAAATCAATAAGAGTAATAAACAAGAAATAGGAATCCCACAAAACGAGCAATTACGATCAGTATTTTATTTGTAATGAACGACCGCATGGGCAGCAGCGCACATTCAATATAAAAAATGTTCAATATTTCCATGAACATCTCGGCATGCATATTCACGTCGACATTTAAATAAATCGACTGACCCTGTAAATAAAAATGTTTGAAATAATAGCTCGACAGGCTGCAGTGGAATTCGTTGAACATCAAAAATTCAAGTTAAAAATAAACTCTCTGGATTTCGTAGCAATATTAGACCACGATGCTGAAAGATCCATTTGTCTAACAAATTTATTTATCAAATTATTATGAAATCATGGTAAGGTATCGTCTACTTAAGACGAGAAAGTGACAGTTCCATTGAAGCAAATGGTTAAAGCGTAGTGCATAGAAGGTTGTTGAAAACCTTTTGCATTTTTAAGGAAAGGTTACGTTTTTCCGTGTATCTTTATTTATCGATGTCTTTGTTCGGTCTATTGGAATTTCCCGGGTCGCGGAATCGTGTTGGGACTTTTGTATAAGTCGATTGTAATTTTGCTTATCCTTGAGTTCGCATATGTCCGGTTTGAGAACATTTCCTATGTGTTTGTTTGCATTGTCTATTTACAAATGAGTTATTATAATACAAATTTTGAAACACATTTCAGTGTCCATTCAGTATTTACCAACAGTTCGAACATGTCCTAGGAGATCGAAGTCAATTTGTAAATTTAGACATATTTTCAATGGACTAGTAAGTATCAATAAATTAAACGTATTAAACTCTTAATTACATGACTTAATAGTCTTCTCTTACACTCTATTTTCGTTTTTTATTTGTTTCATTTGGGGTTGTGGATAATTTTTGACGACGTGTTTTTAAAAAAATTCTATTTTGGGGCAAAGTAGGTGGGGCAAAGTGGAATGTGTTCCGTTTTGATTTATGTTCATAGAGATAAGTAAGAACTCTCTTTCTCGCTCCCTCCCTCCCATTCTCTCTCTATTTCTCTCACTTTCTCTCCTTCCTCTCTCTTTCTCTCTCTCTCTCTCTCCGTCAAACCTTTCCAGAAGTAATTTTAACAACCCACCCCACTTTGCCCCTGGATATTCAGATTTCTCAAAAAAAGTTTTTTCATAAAATTGAAATTTATAGTATTAAACAGATACTTTTTTTTAAATGCATTTCATAATTAGTAAGTTGAGGACCTACATAAGGGTTTCTAACCCACATCTGACCATTCTTATGCCCTATATTTTTTATATACGAGTTTTCCCAAAACCATCCCACTTTGCCCCTACTTCCCCTACATTTACTAAAAAAAAATTTGTCGAACTTTTCTGATCTAAAGGGGTCAAATTACGGAACGTTTTATATTTAATAAGTTCCATATTTTGACATATTTTGAACCGAATCATGCCCAATTATATGCTGTCGTTGGAAACAACCTAAGTTGAATTTGATTGGATTTCGATAAGAAAGTGATCCTAGTGTGATTGACATCTGATACAATTTGATTCCA
The DNA here is from genome assembly GCA_030407085.1 of Trichopria drosophilae. NCBI lineage: Eukaryota > Metazoa > Arthropoda > Insecta > Hymenoptera > Diapriidae > Trichopria > Trichopria drosophilae. The sequence goes on along the minus strand of CM059587.1, from coordinate 15,901,825 downwards.
TAGAATATCATCGCAATTGAGTTTATTTAAGAACAGATCAAAAAGCACTATTAAATGTGTATCTGAAAGAATTCCCAAACACATTTGTGTGCAATTTTGAACTAATAGTTTTGAACTACTTCTTATTAATTGTCGAAAATGTTTTCATCCTTAAATATTGTAATTGTTTTCGATTCATTCGCTTTTGGCCCAATTTGATCCGTTTTTTTGCTCAGGAAGGTATTACATTTTTAATTTGTATAAATATTTACTCAGGTATGATGAAAATAGTTGTGGGAGAGAGTAAGATATGTGTCTGACTAAAACGGTATGTTACTACTGGACGTATTGGCTCAACCGCATCATTCCCAAAGGATCATTGTTATTTAATTATTGATGTATGCGCAATCTTAATTTTATCAAGACAAAGGTAACATTTTACAAAGGTAAATTTTTCTGTGCAATAAAACAAAGAAGTATGCTCACGAGTATGCGTTTCCTGCCCTGAAGATGGAGCCTCCAAAACTGATAAATTCCGTTACAGTATAATGAAAACTAGCACCTAATAGCAAATTCGACTGTTTTATCATGTGTGAAAGTCTAAAAAATCGTTGTTAAAGTCGCGGAATATACATAGGAAAATACAGTAATTTAAGTAGTTACAGACTACACTTTGTGTTGTTTGTAGTAGATACGGACTCTTACTACTTAGATTCCCTCAATTTCCTATGTATAATCCGCGACTTTAACTACGATTTTTTAAACTTTCTCACATGATAAAATAATCGAATTTGCCATTAGGGCCGGGGAACAAAGTTCCGAAAATCCATACATCGAAAGGCCAAAATTTCGATATAGCATGACTCCAGCGTGATTTTCTTCACCTTGTCTTTGAAAATTGGCACAAAGAAAGCAAATTAAAATACATTGGACTCACGCAATATCGAAATTTTATCCTACTTTGTTCCCCGGCCGCCATTAAGGTTTAGTTCTCATTATACTCTAACCGAATTCATCCTTTTTGGAGGTTCCATCTCTGGGGCAGAAAACATCTATACTCATGGGCATCCTCCTATAAAAAAAGAAAGTATCCGAAGGGATGGTCGCATATGCGACCCGTGCTCTACGAAGGGTGGCAAACGACTGTTGCCTCGCATCTTAGCTCGTGCGATTCCGCGCATACTCGGGAACGCCGGCGCCTGTGGGTGTCGCGCCGTCGGCGGTGGTGGCGGTTGCGGCGGGCGTTCAGGGCTGCCAGGCAGGCAAAGGCTTCGCGCTCACCCCGCCGCCAGACGAGTCCCGACTCTACGTCCGACCGGACGTGACGTAACGCGTGGAAAGCGCATCGCGTTCAGACGGGAGGCAGCGTCGACGAGACACGGATCGCGGCTCCGGCGATATTTCTCGACGTCTCTCGGGGTCCCCATTTCCGGGTTTCGATTTTTCGACCATTCACGGTTCAATCCAAACTTTGCTTGTTTCGCTAAGTGTTGTAGAGAAAAAAAATTGTTTGGTGCGCGCCTTCGCGGAGTGCGGACCACATGTGCGCGCGGTGACAGTCACCGGTTTTTCGAAACGCGAGTGCCGCTCCTGTTTCAGGGATAACGGAAATCGTTTCTTATCGATCGTTCGGCAGAACGAACGTAGATCCTTTCGTCCCGGAAGAACCCACGAGGGGTAGTCGGATTAACGCGGGAAAAAGTTTTGTGTCGATTTGTCCTCTGATCGTTGGACTCCGTCGAGTCTCTTGGAGACTCGCGGATGATTTGAGCCGACGCGATCGAGGACCGAGGCCGACACGACGGACACGTGACAGAAGGGGCTAGAAACGCCGTGACGAGGCGGGCCAAGAAAAGCTGCAAGATGCTAACGATGTCGACTCTGATGATGCCCACGACGATGACGACGATGACAAATTCGAGCCCCATACCTGCTCACACGGTGCCGCAACAGAAACTCGAGGCTCCGAAGCTCCAACCGACGGCAACTTTAGCACACGCGCCGGCCACCGCCAACAAATCAGGTGCGAGATCGTTTGTTTGTCTGTGACGTCAACATTACAAAATTTATTTGTTTATAACCATCATTATCTGCTATCGATCCAGAAATAGACAATCTTTTATAAATCTCATATTTTAGGTTATTTTGTTATTACCATGATCTTTTTTCAATTCTTATCCGGACTATATTGCTATTACATTTTTATTTAATCACAATATACAAATTCGGAATTTCGTTACGATTCCTAGTAAAATATTTGTAAAATATAAAATTCCGTGAATTCTATAAACATTTTATTTTCACTAGTTCTTTCATACACACAAGCGATTCTCAATTTTACCAATGACATTTACGCAGTAAAAAGAATGAGGTTTTTCCGTTGGATGCGCTTTTCTAATTCGTTTAGAACCGAACCGTTAAATACAATGAAAAATAACAATGGAAACATAAACGAGTATTCTAATTGAATTGCGACAGATTCTTAAAGCGAACAAAGTTTTCGAACATTGAAATGAATTTTTAAAAATTGAATTTCGGAACGAGCTAAGTTTTTTATGTCAACAGCACTATTGCTTTTGGCTATCGAAAGTGTCAACAGTCGTAACCAAGAGTCGAATTTCGTAGCTGGAGTTTTAATGCAAGTTTTTTAAATTTCTGCCGGGGGAAAAGGGTAGTGTGTCGATTGCGAACATGTGTTTACGTGTAAAGCGACTTTATTGATTCGAATAAAATTGGAGAGTGAATGAATAACAAGTAACGTTCTTCAAAACGAACTCGCGATAAAATGAGAGTCTGCGGACTTGCCGAGATTCATGTTTCAATTAAAAGAATTCGTGCTCGAGATTTTTTTAAACTATCGAAGACATTGTCGCCATCTGCCACGGGGTTCAGATTAAAATATCCTTCGTAGAAATGATATTGTCAAACTTGAAAAGTTTTGCATTGTTCGACATTTATTTAACGTAGATAATTTCGAAAGTTTGTATTTTCCGTATATAATCGGTTAAAACTAATATACTTAATATCTTAGGAAGTAAGTGTAATTAAAATATTTGATTTACATAATGCACTATGCCAAACTATATCAATGAGTTAATTTCCGAAAAAAAAACAGAAATAAACATATAAACCAATATTTAAATGCATGAGAAAATGCAAGAGAAGTATTAACTTAGTATTCAAGCATTTACAACTTCATAACATCAAATGTTATGCATTGCATTTACTGAATAGGATAGTATTGTTCTATAAATATTATGTAATCTCAAAAAAATAAAAAATACTTAAATATTTTTTTGTGAACCAAAATGAATTTGATTATACATTGATCTACTCCAAAATATTAAAATTTTGACATTCCTGACGCTTGCTATAATGTGAAAAACATAATAAATAAAATAAATTAAATTAAATAATTTATGATCGTTATACAGCAGTATTAATTTATAATTTAATTCAAAATTAAATACCATATACTTACTAAATGATTATTACTCGTGAACAACGACGAAAAACTTTTTCCTTTTAATTAAAAATAACAGTTTACTTTTTTGGAATATCATCCAAAATTATATTGTGGTTGACATTTAAAAAAAATAAAAACTTACTTTCGATAAATTTCTTGCAAAACAATTTATTTAAACGTAATGAAATGAATTATTATGAATAAAACATTTCATCTACAAACGAACTGTCTCCTCACTTATAAATAAATAATTATTTAAACAATTTTTTGTAGAAATATTTCAAATTATTGGTTGTTGAGAGCAGAAATATTAATCATGAATAATACATCCTATTCATATACAAATCGTTATTTCTGTTTATAATTTGATTATTTAATCAAATTATCGAATTGTAAAAATATTTCTAATTATTAGATTATCTGGTAGAAACTCCATCGACGTAATACGTTTCTTCTTATTTATTTTACATGTAAATGTTGATTAATCCCAGTTTTCGATGATTTTAGATTATGAATTCGCATCATGTCATTAATTAATATTTTGTAGATTAATAATATTGCATATCTCAGTATAATATTCAGAACTTGTTTTATGTGCTGATATTATAATTAAATTTCCTATCTTAGTTAATAAAATATTAGCTTTAAATAATGAAATAACTGCATCAAAATGCTTAGAATATTTTCACGTCGAAATTTTTTTATAATATAGTCAATAAATATCAGAAATAAAGAATATACCATAGCGACAAATAGAAAAGGAAAAATTAAATTCATGATAATTTCAAAAAATCACAATATTTTTAATTTAAAGATATTGCTTTTAATTTAAACTTGTTTGTACATATAATGTTGAAATTTCTAGTAATTAAGCATCAATTTTTTAAATAAGCATGCCGATTCCATGGAGACATAAACAATTTCAATTAAAATATAAATTGCGATCGAGCTGATGTGTTTTACTCATTTTCAATCGACGTTAAGAGTTTAAAATTTTATTTTAAATAACACAATAGTTTATTTCTACGTTTAATAACAAAGAAACAATAACATTACGAATATGGATATTATATTGTAAAACCTCAAAAATAAAATCAAAAAGCTTTTATTGACAACTGACGATGTAACTCTATTATCCAACAAGATTTATAAACAAAGTTATATAATAAAATAAAAGAATAGGAAATAGATACAAAATTAAAGTGCACTAAACAATTATGCGATTCTTTCAATTATGTTATGCAAAATTTTGTAGATTATAGAATATATAACTTTGATAAATACAGTAAAAATATTGACAGTCACATTTTATTGTAATTGATATGACACCGTAAGCTTTGAGTATCTAGTACCTCAATGTTTAAAAAATGATGGGTCAAAAGAAAGATTAACTTGATATATCACTTTCAAAAGAATGTTATTTATTCAAAACCAACTGTCAATTTTCGCCAGTTTGGATGGTAATATTTAATTCAAACGGGATACTAGGGAAATAAAACAATAAACATTAATAGTTTATCTTCATTTACAAAGAAAATAATTAATTTGCTTTTTAATTCCTATGTCACTCGTTTTCTTTTAAATTAAAAATTGGCTTACACCCAAGTGAAAGTAACGTGCTAACAATCTACCGATTCTCCGGTTAAGATTATCACATAATAAAGAAAGTTTTATGTGATTATTTAAATACCTGCTGTAGTTAGTTGTCTTAGCGAATGCTTTTTATATTCTAATATTAGAATGAATTTAAATAGGCCCATTCTTATTTTATATTAAAATGTATTTATTTTACGTAGAATTTTATCTAATTATAATTATTAAACTATACTACGTACTAAACTATAAATAATCAGTAATAGAATAGATTGCACATTTTAGCAAATTTTCTGTAAATCTGTTTTTAAATTTAAATAACTCCATTTTATTTATTCTTAGTGTAATTGGAATATAGTTTTTTTATTACACAAAATTCTCTTAGAGACAGTAAAACTGCTGCACATGTTTTATTTCAGTATTTTCTCGTAATTAGCGACAATTATTCACGGTGAGCTTCGATCAAGTTTAAATAAAATTAAAACTCCGTACACTTCTAGGTTTTCTTTAAATCTGAATTCTAGATTATCTTGCGGCAAATTTAAGAAGATTGGTACGGTACGTGAGTCAAGTGTTTTATTCGTTCGATTGTGATTAGGTCAGTACCGTACATTAATCAAATAACGTGTACTAACGGATAGGAAAATTAATAGTTGACAACAGTTTCAATTAAATCGATTTAATTATTTTTCTTAAACATTTATAACATATTAATTTTGACGTTAATTTTCTATAAATCTGTTTTTTATCTCTGTAAAAATCTCGCACAGAAAAACTTGAAAAATATTATTTTACATAAGACCTATAATATTTTTTCTTGATTTTTCAATAATAAAGGATATAAATGACTTAACATTTTCAGGGAATTCATTTTATATACACATTTTAACGTTCCGTAAGTTTTTTTCGACATATGTTTGTTAACTCTAAAGCTAATATTTGAACCTATATTTGGATTCAGAATTGGTCGGATTCATCGATTACGAATTTAATTAAATTTTAAAAATTGTAAATTGAAGACCAATATGACGGAGGCAAAAAATGTATATTGTTCAAAATGACATGCAACTTCTTAATCGGAGTCAGTAGAGCTGCTCCTGGTGATTTTTTAAAGAAATATCAGAATATAAACGTGGCAGATGAAATATGGTAGACATAAAAAATTTATAAATCTTTACTTTCAATTAGTAAATTCATTCAGAAAATACACATGACAGCATTGAAAAGTATTTTCGCTCCCTCGGACACAAAAGCTTTTCCCAGTTATTTGAAATGTATACAATACAGCTTTCTATTTTTTGTTAAAAAAACAATGTTTAAGCTGTTATTTCATCCTACGTCGACGGATCTATTGATTTCAAAAAAGGCCAAAAATCCGTTTTTTTCACATTTAAACTAAATTTCTCACGAACAAAACCTAATCCAATATTTTCAAGATGACATTACGATTCCACGGACAAAATTCTGTAAAAAATGGTAAATAAGTATTATTATTTAAATTATTGGTGTTCGATATAACAATAACATGTAACTAGTAGTAACAATTATGATTGTAAGAATTTATATTATTAAAAATGTAATGACCGGTCCCATATTAGATGATTAGTAGAATATCACAAAAGAAATAACAACAGAATCAACTATTATAATGTAAATGTGAAATGTTTTTGAAAGTTACAAATAATAAATGGGATTAAAAACTGTCAAAAACTGGATTAAAAAAAATATAACTAACTTGACCGCAAATTACTCGAAATGTCACGTCATATTCATTAAGCGGAAGCAACTAAAATTAGTCAACTATTATATCAGAGTATCGAGTTATTATACAGTAATCATTGTTCTGGTTTTCTTTTGAGATTTACAATGTCATATTACAACATTTCTTAGAGGTAAACTAATTTTAATACGCATTTATTGAAATATCGAAGGAGAAAATTCCAAAAAGCAGGAATTTAATCTAAAAATTACCACACTCTAACTAGTCCACGTCCAAAAAGTGCGTTGTTAAATAAAAAATTTTAAGTAATTTCACAAAGTGATTGGTTAGTAATATACATATTGATGGACAAATTTTTTGGTCTTTTAACGAAACCCAAAATAATTACTTATTACATTATTGATTAACCGTAGTTGTTTTTTAGTTAATTAAATGTCACACCGAAATCTATTAATTGCATAATTTTACTTATAGTGTTATTGCCCCCGAAACGTTTAGTGTTTTTTTTATCAAGATTAGTATCCCGCGCAAAAATGTTTAATCAGTGATGAATCTGCGAAGGATCTACTCCGTCGAATGTCTGCTTTTTTGTTACGATCCCGCACTGTCTACGGATTTACAGCCGATTTCATTTTTGCACGCTTTGTATACAAAAAATAGTTAGGCATTTCTAAAAAATTCGCTAAAAGTTACTATCCTTAACGAAGTTTTGGTACAGTAGATCTATCCCAGAGCCATCAAGGATCTTCCAAAAGCGACAAATTCGGGTAGGGTATGATGACAACTAACACCTATTGGAAAATTCGATTGTTTTATCATCTGAGAAAGTTTAAAAAAAGGCCGTTAAAACGGCGGATTATACATGGAAAAATGCAGTATATTTAAGTAGTAATAGGCCGCACAGTGTGTTGTTCGCAGTAGGTGCGGACTGTTACTACTTAGATTTCCAGCATTTTTTTATTTATAATCCGCGACATTGACAAGGATTTTTTAAACTTTCCCAGATTATAAAACAATCGAATTTTCCATTAGGTGTTAGTTCTCATCACACTCTAACTGAATTTGTCGATTTCGGAGGTTCCATCTCGAGGCCGGAAATCACCTATACTCGTGGGCATCCACCTTTGTTCTTGGAAATTGTTGAATTCGAAAATTTGTATAGTTAAAACCGAAAAATTAAAAAAACGTACAGCATATTAAATTAAAATATAAGTACTGACAAAGTTCAGGAATGATGAAATACGAATAGTTCGGACTTGCAAGTTGCAATTTGTAAGTAATTGACATTTCTCGTGCTCGCGTCTAGATTATTTAAATGGGCAACTTTTCTGCAGAAGCGTAACGTCGCACAAGTATTAACGGAGCGTTGCATATGCTGCTCAACGCTCTTCACAATTCACTGGGGAGCGGTGAGATGTTCGGCTGGCAATAACGACGGTTCTCCCTGAGCTCGCTTAGTAGGTACCAACTGCAGTTAACTCGAAAACCACCGATATGTGTAGAGCAACCTCGACAGGGCAACAAGGGCGCAAGTCCCGGCACCGTGCCACTTTGTTACGTACTAGTAACTACATCCACTGCACGAAACTCGGACTCAAACTGGGTCGTTTTTTGAAAACGGCTCGATTCCAAAAATTACCTTCCCTACTCCCGATAAATTAATGCACTACTCGGTCAGGCGATTGTAATGAGTTTTTTATTTCTTCTCATCCCCCTTTAAATGATATATTAACCGCTTTGCAGCTGCCATTTTCTATTAATCGCATTTTAGAAAATCTATTTTGAAAGCAAATAATTATTTTCTAAATGATCTCTCGAGGAATTTTGGAGGTGAAATCGATATTACTTTCGCTCTAATTGCTCTTAACTTCGTGCATGTGTTGGAGTTAAGTGGAATGCAAAAGTTTAATGCTCATTTAGTTAACAGCCTAATTACTAAAAATTGACGTCCGTTTATTTAAAGACTGTTAAGCAATGAAATTTTAACAAAGTTTGCAATACGCTTCAAATGTAAATTTCTAGGAACAAAGTTAGAGTCTAACTCCACCGCGGAAACCGGGAAGCTGACCGAAGTGCGTCTCGCGAAGTTTAATCCCAGTCTCCGCTAAACTACCGTGTCTCGGACTAGGAGGTTAATCATTCAGAAATCCAACTTGCAAGTAGAAACCAACATTACGCGCCTCTCGAAACGTTACTTTAAAAGCACAATCTACCATTTCCAAATTTCGATTCATCGGATGGTTTGCGATTTAGTAATCACAGTCGAGTTGTCAACCAATCAGAACGTTAACCATCATTCTCGAAACTTTAAAGAGCGAAATTTATCGGGTCACTTTTTAGTTTCAACGAAATTAATCACGAATTAAATATTCATATTAATTTATGGAGTGATTTGTGGAGATACGGACGAAGTCGCTTCCTTATTCTATTGGCATCTTCATTAAATCTGAGTTTGACATCAAACTTTATACTTAATACGAAAAGTTAAAGCAACTCCTCGACTTTATGGCTTCCATGGTAGACACTTTCATGAATGGGAAGAAAAAAGTTTTCTAGTCTCGCGACTTTTTTACGCGGTGAATGGCGATACGTCGGGTATCCGTCTTCAGCGAAATTTTTACCTCACTTGTAACATATTTTACGCCCAGTTTGCCAAGTACTTTCGGCCGGGAACTTTGGAGAATTAAAAAGAGCCATCCAAGTGCCGCGGTGTCAAAAATTTACAACGTAATCAATCTTTGGTTGAAGGATGCTTAAATAAAGCCCGAATTTTTATGGCGTAGGTTTTTAGAAGATTTTATATGTACAATAATTACTTTGTAATGTGTCATTCTGAAAATGAAGTGCATTCGATCTATGAAGAGTCTGACCAAGATTGGTGATTCAGCAAAGCTATTTACTAGCCATTCGATAGAAATTTTGAAATACTTATTACTGAATGTGTCAAATAGAGACATTAAAAAAAATCCAACTTCTTACTTACTACCTCAAATTTCATTTTACGTTGTAATGTATTTCATTTGAACTAACATTACTTCTTGGCACTAGAAAGCCCTTCGAACCAGAGATGTCCTCTATTCTGTCAGGAAGTTAATTTCAGTTGAAAAGATCCATTCGCCAAAGAAACCTTCGCTTCAATCGACGTTACAAAACTCACTTTATCAGCTCTAAGTAGCTCTGAGGTTACTGAAGTAAATGTAGTTCAACGTGAAGAACTTCAATTTGAAGATTTATTTGTCAAGTGACAGGATTTTTTGGAATTTCATTGCAAAAAATAGATTGTACTTGTTTTTTAATCACTGGAAAGAGACATTCAAATGCATCTGAAGCGTATATTCTTGGCCAGAGAACGGTCGCAGACATCTGTCGCGCATCGACAGGGTAAGGCAGAGACGGAAAGAAGGACGGCGACGACTATGCGACAGGGACGAACAGTAGGACGCTGGCGATGGATGGCTTGGCTTCGGTTTCCTGACGAGGTTACCAAAGTTTCGCCCGCAGATTCAATTTTAGTTGGCGCACCAATCCTCCCCATCCGCACCGCTCAACACCGTCTGGGTTAACCCGATGTGGAACCTGGGCCGAAATTTCCGGTAGCGAGGAACAGCCCCGAGAAAGCGACTGTAGAGATCAAATCCCTCCACCTCCTGGGGCTTTTCCCCCAAGGCACCCGACGCCTTGGCGCGACTTCTCGCCGTACATCCGCGTACGTTCTGCGAAAGATCACTTTATTCGCCAGTACATATCGACTTTCTGCTAACTCTGTGATTGGGGGTTATTTCCATTCACAGTGCTAGGAATGAAAATTTAGAACTAGCTATTTGACATCACACCCTCCCTATTTTTCAAAATTGGTATTTTCATAATATCCAAGATTTTCACATCACAAGACAATAGGGAATCGTTTACATAAAATAAAATGTACGCCCATTTCGAGATCGCACTGTGCAAATAAATTTGGCGTTGGTCCTAGAGCAAGAAAACGTTTGAATAAAATATATCCAAACTCGGCTTGGATAGGTTATTTCTACATAATTTCTAGGTTAAAATTCGGCTAAGAACAAAATCGAACTTGGTCCTTTTCTTGAAATATTCATATTTTAATGTTTTCTCTTTATTATTATTTTTTATCGTAATTTTACAGGTCAGTGTACATTCGTTTATGTATAGGCATATACAAGATTCTCTCATTCTAAAATATCCTGTTTGGTAACTTGAGGTTAATGTACGTGAAAAATCGACGTAAGAGATGAAATTGGCCAACGGATTCGTTTTTAACGGTCAAGAATCGGGTGCGGGTTGAAAACCCGACAAATCAAAAAGCCGAAAGGTTAAAAAACCGACAGTCGAAAACCGAAAGTCAAAAAGCTGACGTATAAAAAATAGACACATCGACAACCGGACAGACATTTTTTGAAGTATCGATTTTCTGAATGTCGGCATTTCAATCCTCAGTTTTTTGACTGTCGTTTTTTTTACCAGTTGGCTTTTTGATTTGTCAGTTTTTCGACTCACACCCCAAAAATCGATAAGATCCACTATCTGTGATACAAGATATCTGCAAAAAAAGAATGTTTGTGGTCCTATGCTATATATTAGGAAATGTTATTATTATTATTATTATTTTTTGTTATGTATTATTTTACGTCGATTTTTGTGAACCTATATGGGACTAAATCGCTACAGGACCAGTTTATGACGGTGGAATCCGAACCACTTAAAATATTATCATTATTACTTGTTTAATTTTTAGTTTTACATTTTTACGATACTATAGAAATCATTGCTTCATCTCGAACTTTACAAAAAAAAGTAAATTAAACCGTTACTTTGCCTGTACTATGCAACACATCAATTCTGAAATAATAGAATTATCCAATTAAGTTGTATTTTTTCGAAAAATTGGGATGAATGTGTCAAATTTGCTTTTTTATTCGTATTTCTAGTTTTTTTGTAGCAAAAAAGAATGTTCTTTTGACAATCTTTATTTTACGTTGAAAATGATGTTTAGGACTAATGGTTATTAAACTTGGTTTCATAACAAAATCGCGACTCAAATATTGTAATATTATAATACTTTTAAAATACTCTCCAAAGTCCAATTCAATTTGACGTATACTTGTATGCTTTTCGACATAAGCATAGTAGAAATTTATTCCGCATTTTTGAAATTGAGCATACGATACGGATTCAACGACGGCAAAAATCTCGGAATAACCGATATTAAGCTGATTCGATGTTTTCTCGAATTGGCATTGTTAATATTTTGGGAATTTAATATCATATTCATAACTAGAAACCACATTTGAACTACTATTTTGTTTGTTGGGAAAGAGCACCAAGTTTAATAACTAATTACAATCGATTTACAAATGATTTTCCGGTTACAAAAGATCATTTGCTGCATTTGTTTTTACTACAAAAATAAAGAATGACAATGTTTTTAATTTAAACGTCACTTTTCTAAAAAAAATGTGACGTTCTATTGAAATTTTAAAGACACAGTTGCTTTCAATACGAAAAAAAATACTTCGTAAATGATACTAAGGTTGTCAATGAAAAATGTTCTTTTTTAAAAAAAAAATTGTTCTTTTATTAAAAAAAAAAAAAAAAATGTTGAAATGTTAAACCACAAATTTTTGACACATTTAAGCTCTTTTTCCATAAAAATGCGAAATGATTTAACAACAGAAAACTTTTCCATTTTTTAAATGAAATTAACGGACTTTCGACTTTTTGTTTTTTGGATTTTTTTGCCCGCAGTGGTCAACTACATCGTAATTTATTTTAAGCAAACAGTGGGATTTCTTAGAATACATCCTACATCATTTTGCCGACAAATTGTTCATGTTTGACCACGGTTAGAAAAAGAGACCATTTGATTCTTCTTTTTATATCGAGTAATTAACGAACACTTTAATTGGCGTAGTATTCTAAGTATCCCTACTTCAATGCTATTAATTAATCGATGCAGTAAATAACTGATGCGTTTTTATAAAATTCTACAAGAAAATAGCCATGAACATTGGAAAAAAAATATAATTTTAATTAAAAAAAAATTATTGTCTGGTTATACTTCCATTTCGTAATTGCCTGGAAAAAGTGTATATTTTTATGGACTTTTAGAGGGAAAATCTTGTTTCTTATTGAAAATTGATCTTTTTACAACTCAACGATATTGGAATAGTTTTTTTAAAACTGTATAGAGTTATGAAACATTTCAATTTGTATTCATTAAAATCCATTTCTTAGTTCTGGAGATTTGAATTTGTGAAAATTAAAACTAATTTTCCTTATACCGTGTGAAGGGTTAACCTGCGGTATCAAAATTTCCAAAAAATTTTCATGCATATAGAACTTGGTTTCAGGACTACTATTTCCCATTTATGAAAAACAATACAAACGGGTTGGTCGAACTGACATGAAATGTCCCATATATAAAATCATTAATTGTTAAATATATGCATAACATTAAAATGATTGTGGTATATTTTCACGCTAAACCTTATACACAATTTTTTTACTAGATACCATTAATTTTTTCAACGTTATCCAACCTTATTTTATTTTCTATGAGCGAGAGGTTAAAACTATTCACTGTTTGTTGGTAACACTACAAAATCGAACGATATGAATCATTGTAGGTTAATAAAGTCCATTAAAGCGACTGCGGATATAATAGACTACTTTGTTATATTATTGGATCTGTTAAAGAATGGTAATCAAGCATTAGTATTCTCCACGGTAGTCTAAACATCAAACAGTCACCACTCAAGTCTTAGTCTTCAATAAAAAACTTACCTTAATTATTTTCCAAAAAAGAAAACTGAATCTAACAAATAACTACTAGTATTTTTATATTTTTTATTATAGCCAAAATTATATACGGTAAGGTAAAACCAGGTTTATTGTTAATTGAGACAAACCGATTATTAAGTAATGCGTACTTCATGTTCTTTTAATAGCTTTTAATCAATTTTGCACTGCAGCGTCTACCACATTCTTTTGAAAGCAGCTGAAGAGAAAGTTACGTAAAAATGAAAAAGATCTACATTTAATTAGACACCAAGGTCTAATCAGTTCTGAAATGATCCAATCAAAATCTTTCCTCCACGGTCGAGCTGACAAATTCGCCGATTATCATATAAAAAGATGGGAAAAATGAAAAAGTTTCCGCGAAATCCGCTTAATTAATTATTTCCATAATCTCGAGAAAATCTTAACTTTCCATATCTCATACTCAAACGCGATATCTTATTAACAAATGAAAATATAAATTTATTAGTTACATGAATTTGTTCAGTTCCAGGATACTCTGTAGTTCCTGTTAAAGAATAGATTGTTTAATAAATTTTAAAATTTAAGCTAAGTACAGTAAATTGTATAGACTAGTTTTTTAATATAAAATAGAAATGTAGAGAAAATGAAAAAGATGAGCTACCATTATTCATCTTAGATTGAATAAATCCAATTGAATACGATGAAGGTGGACTCGAATTCTGGACCTTCGGATTACAAAGCAAATGCTCTAATTATTAAGCTACCACCGAGTATAACGATTCATTAAAAGATAAGCAAGTCGCTTTATTGATCTTCTTTTATAAATAGATAAAGAATTTTTGGTTGAGACCATCAATTTTACTAAAAATATCCATTTCTTTATTGACGCCGTGTTAATTTAGTAAATTGGGTAAATAATGTAACTTTTTATTCGATATATTTAATCAAATACTTTCTATACACTCACAAAATAATATTAAATATTTCAATCACAAAATTAGTAAAACTGGTAAAACATTTGTTAAAGTCAACCAAACACACCAGTTTTCATTACTCGAACAAACTAATTACAATATTCAAATATTTGATTGAATTATTGAATGATTGATGTATGTAATTGTATAACGTTGTATGCGAACTACATTAAATTTTCAAATTAATGAAATTGTATTTTTGTTTACAACTATATAGACACGAATACAACTCATTGTAATCTAATAACGTTTCATATATATCTTATATTTCTATACACGTGTATTGATACAAATTAATTTTTACCGATAATTCGATGTTGATTAATGTTATATTCACCCTATTTGTCCCGAAAGTCAACATTTTGGACGCATTTTTCAGCGGTCTAACTTTGTCCGAAATCTCCTTAACTAACGTTGAAATAATTAAAAATTAGTAGTTTTGGACCCTCTGTTTCGAATCTCATAGTCGGATTCGGACGACGATTTCATTCAAAAAAATTCATAAAAATTTCTTCGAAAAAATTTTGTTTACGTTTCTACGCAAGAATGACTTTTTCTTATTTTGAAAAAAGCAATACAGATCTTTGCCGCGTCTTTTGCTCAGGCCCATTCTTTACTCGTTGTGATCTTTTCAGAAAACAAAATGGCGGCTTCAGTATGACGTCTTTAACTTGTAATTTTGGATTTTCTCGAACAAATGTCGAATATGTGACCGTGTAATGGTCGGAAACATGAACATTTAGAATGAAAAAGTAATTATCATCCTTTTTTCGAATGTCTAATCTTACGACGGTTGAGTCATAACTTCAAATGAGTTACATACAATGAGTTTTTACTGATTTTTTGTCTGATCTTTACCCAATTTTCCAATCTTTCCTATCATTATGCACGCATGAAATTTAACCATATTCAATATTTTTGATCGGTTTATAACTTAAAAAATGAGTATAGTACAGCACAATTCATTTATGGGACAGAAGCTTTCACGATCACCATTGTAAGCTCAATAAAAGTAAATCATCGAGTGTAATTCGCTTTGAATCCATAAATTCAAAATTGTTCATTCACAAAGTTCAATATTACAGATGTTATTCTCGATAATAATAGAGCTATTATAGATTCTACGTTACAAGTCATTAAATATTATTCCGAAAAACTACTAATTCGCAAATGTTGATATAGAGTATTTTAATGGTAAAATGAAACTTTACAGATGCCATACTGTGGCTGCTATTTTGTTTTTTGAAAAAAAATCTGACAGGTGAACAGAAGGCTGAGAAAAATATGCGCAATTAGTATATTTTGCAAAGGTCAGTAGTGCTCTTTTCAATGTCAAAATACGAAACATTGAAAAATTTGTATTTTTTACAAAAAAAATTATCATAAGCTTTAAAATCGCTGTTGGAATCTGACCATGGGATTTCAAGGAGGAGAAAAGTTACAGGGCTGAATATTCAATTAAAATTTCGGACTTTGGAGACAAAAAGGATTAAACTTTATATAACTTCATACGATTATTTAAACTTGTAATACTTTGTATACGATTCTATAGATCATATGAAATAAACCTGTATACAGTTTTATACATTATTATAAATGTGTATACGATTTGGCAAGATCAATCAAGGTCAGTACAAAATTATTATGAATTCTTGTACATAATAATAAAAGTTCAATGTTAAAAGACATGAAACGTTAAAATTATTAAAAACTGAAGGTTAATAGCATCATAAAATGTAATTATTAAAACTCGTTAAATGTCGAATTACTTTTCCAATTAATACTTCGAAATTGTACATCGCTCAGATAATCTCATTATATAGTAATCAAAAGAGTAATAGGTGACGCGATCATATCCGAGCTGCAGCCCCGATACAACTTGCCGGAAAACACAGAAACCAGAGAATGGAAACAACGAACTGTAGGAATGCCGTAACGAGACACTCGATAGTATCTTCCCTTGCCAGGTAACAATATCCTATTCAACAAATACACCGTTCGTTCAAGTACGAAAGGCAACCCGAAGCAAAGTTGTTACGACGAATGTCGGACGAGGGGAAACGAACGATAGACTTTCATTTACCTATCATAATAATTAAAAGAGCTCGCTGAAATTTCTCTAACGCCATTATTGTCTTTCTATTTGTCGCTTCAGATTTTTTTTTTATTTTCTGCCCTTGATTCCTGAAGTTTCCCTATTTGCAGGAAAGCTCCTTGCGAAATTTTCAGTTTCGCACTCTGCGCTTCGAGAGTATCGAATAAACGTGGAGAGTCGAAGAAATCGAACGTAAATATTATCCTTAATTATACTTCTAGTTAGAACAGTTCTGAAGTCATATTTCTTCTTTACTAGACTATACTCTTTTTTAATATTTATCGGCCTTACCTAACACAACCAAGACAATTGCTTTTTTATACTTATTCATTACTTTGTCTGAGAACTGTATCCAGTCTGAATATGGGTGATTTCAAAAAAAGTGAAATTTTGAGGTCCTATATTTTGACTAAAAAATTGTTAAAATATCATTTTTTTAACATTGATTTTTCATGTGGACCACTTAAAAAGAACTTATGCAAAATAGTAGAGCATGAGCGCATTATTTGACAAAGTTATAAACAAATCGATGGCAGGGGAATTACATGAATGACACGGGAGTGACATAATTACATATCTTCTTCTCTTAACTCAAGTTAATACACACATGCGCGCGTGTGTGAATTGATCGAATTAAACATTTTATTTACTTGTACAAATATATGGTATTGGAAAGAGAATCTATTAACACAAATAAGCTAAACTTTATATAATAATTAATAATTACTTCATTTTTCAACAAGTTTTCTTTCTTTTATTGCAATTTCTTTCTTTTTCTTCTTCTTAGTATCTTTACGTTTATTAACTTCTTTTTTTTTGATGTTTAACTATCTTATTGATTTTTATTGACTGTGTTTCATAGTTTATAGAACCTAAATGAAAATATTGACAACGGCTTGCTTCGTTGCACTCGTAACAACTTACAATATTAAAATTAATGCTGTTTGGCTCATTTCGAGTCCAGATATTTTTTATTTCCAATTTTTATTATGTATATCATCTGACGAAATTGCAGTGAACTCAAGAATATGAAAATTCAATGATTTCAAGTAATATTAAATGATCTTACGGAGAGAACTAACTCCCAAGGTCTTATCTTTATTGAATGGGAGTATAATTCCATTGGCGTACACATATATATTTATGATGATGGGTAGTTTTTCTCATTTTTATAAAGAAACTACTTAGTAAAATGAGAAACTATGCATCACTGTTAATACGAGTATTTTCGTTTTTATTTTATAGATAAAAATAAAAACGTCTGTTGCTCAAGGGACGTTACAAGACCAGGGTACGTTACACTAGTTATTTTTATAATATTTTTGAACTTATCAAGTAATTAAAATTTTGATATAGTGTCATTGAGATGCAGTAAAAGCTTACATATTTTCATTGATAGTAAATTAAAAACGTAATTGTTTATAAAATTATGACATACCAAGGGAGTAATTGCACTCTAAGGAATACGTGCGAAGACGATTTAATTTAAATGTTCAATATAGATCTATTGCGTTAGTATGATTATTAACTCTCATTTTCTACGGAATTTATTTCAATTCAAAGTAATTATCGGTTTTTTATTAAGAGAAATCTGTATAGCGTCCCGCGAGAAGAAAATCAGTCTTCAAGATTACACGACATGCTTTACAAGTCTATGAAGAAATTATATGGAGACACATAGTATACTTCATTTTTCACGATAATAGGTAAAATGTTCACCCATGGAACATTTGTTTAACTAGTAGCAATAGCATATTTTACACCAACGAAAATAAAATGTATGAACTTCTTCAGCCACAGAACGTTACATTTCCATTTTTTAATTGATTTTATAATATATAGAATAGGGAAAGATAATATTTTTATCTTAGGATATTATAACGGAAAACACAACAAATAAATTAGGCTTATTTTAAATATTTAATATGTGTTGTAAAGAAAAAAAGAAGCGGATCTTCATAAAATTAGACTTTATTTTGAAACCACTCATACATACCAGAATTGTGATAATCTGTTGATTAATGGTATAGTTTATGCTACTTAGGCGTAAAATGGTAATTTTATCGACATTCAAAGATTACTGCACGTTGGTAAGTAATTGCACTTAATGTTTCATTATGCGCCAATGTCAATACATTATTTTTTATTAATAAACTATTATTAATTTAACTTAAATACATAGAAAACTAGCACTAAAAAATATCGAAGCTATCAATACTTACTCGAAACTTGGCAACACGGGAAATGGGTTTAGAAATAACATTTTTTCAAAGTAACAAAAAATGTACTTTTCACAATCCGAAACCCGACGTATGTTTTAATTCGTTTTATCGGCCCATGTTTAGAATATACTTACGTTTGAAGAAATTCAATATCCATTATTGTTTTTTAGAAAAAATTACGATAAATGCTCCATCGATTTTCGAGATATTCAGCATGTTTCACCTTGCCCCGCTTTCCCACACACTTGTATATAATTCTAAAATAAAAAATACTCACTTGTGTACACAATATACGCCCTCAATGATAAACTTTGCTGCACCTAAGAATATGCAGTCATTTAAGTAGTAACAGTCAGCACGCCCGGAGTTTTGTCTGGAGTAGGTGCAGGCTGTTACTACTTACACTACTGAATGTTTCTCTTACTACTTATATTGGAGCGCTTCAGGTTATAGAATCCCTGATTTCAAAAATAATTTTTAAACTTTCACACCTGATGAAACAATCATATTTGTAGAGATCTAGGGGGTTCCATTTGGAGCACAAAAATCATCAATCATGAAGTTATACATCTTAGATCAGTCCTAAACCATTCTAAAATAAACGAAACTTATAGTTTAATTCGAGCTTCTTTTAAATGTAAAATAAATATATTTAATATAAATGACTAAACGAGTCATTCGAATCCGTTTCCTCGTAAAATGATTGTTGAATTAATAAAAACGTTTACAATTCATGCATTATACACCTGCACTTAATTACAACGGCATTCAAACTCCGCATGACGTGGAATTCGCAGCGTTAAAAGTCTCGTATATGAGTCTCCAGGAAAAATTAGCCCGTAGCGAACGGCAAAAAACAGTTATTAAAAAAGAACTTCCTAATAACACACCGAGCAGAACACACTTCAAAAGGTAAGCAAGTCAGAAATTTCTCAGTACAATTTCGCCGTTAGAATTATAGAACGGTTTCAAGGCTCGGTTTAAACATTTTTACCGACGTCGTATGTCGGGCGGCGACTTTTTTCTTTGTGCCTTTTTTTGCATCTAACTGTTTGTATACCTACGCGTTCCTTTTAAAGACCGCAATTTCTTAAGAGCCGCGATTAGCGGCATGCCACCGGCTCGTGTCCTAAGTTAAGGGGCTTTTCATTGTTCTTCAACACCCCGCCCACCTCACTTTCTTATTTTACCGCCCGGATCAGTCGAATAAAGCTGACGCGTGACACGCTGACCGTATTATCGATCTGATGTATAGGACGCTATTCTCTAGTTGTACCACACACACTGTCGGCACGCACCCTTAAGGCCGCCCGTGACTCGTATGCAAGAGAGGGGGCCGGTTACAACCCCGACATGACGCGATCGCATAAACGCTGCACACGTGTGCAACCCGATGCACGAACGTGGCGTTTAAGTCGTGAGGTCTGTTCAAACCTCAAATTCTTTGTCGAAATGAGTCACGACAGTCGCGATTTTTCAAACATTGGGATGCAGAAGAACAGAATCCAGTACTCAAACTGCACCCTCAAACAGACCTCCACTCAAACAATCAAAATTTAGAGGTGGCATAAGAAAAAGCTTTTATACACTGGATTACAAAAAAGGTCGAGGATTATTTATTTAAAAATTTTTCAATGTTTAGGTCATAAATAAAATGTAAAAATAATTTGTAAGTTGCGTCAAAATCGAGGCTACCCCTTATTGACTCAAATTTGTCCATTTTTGTCCGTCAATTTAAATCACAGACGACTTTGTTAGTTAAGCTTTAAAAAATCTGCACATTTGTAGCGGGGTGTTTTCAAGTGTGCTATTTCAGAATCTGGCACGAAAATTTTGAAAAAACCACCCCTTCCTACTCTATTTTTTAATTAAAAAAAAAAACATGATTTTTTAGGTAATTTCTTTTTTAAATCGTACTTCCGATGCGAAAAGGTCTTTGCGATAGCTGAAACCACGAAAACTTAGCCTCAAAATGTCAAAATAATAAAGTTATGGATAAACAAAATTTTTGATTATAGAGGGGTTGTGCGAATACATCTGAAATGAATGAAAAATGTGATGAATACCGTGCGACTTCCGGTCTTCATTCCTAAAATTATCAATAATGGGTAGACATTATTTTATAACTTTGTCATACGCATTCTCTGTAGTATGTGAGAGTACAAACGCTGCTCTTATTTTTTTATAGAACTCAATTTATTTGCAATTTTTCGTATCGATATTACTTTACAAATATTACTTACAAATATTACTTTTTAAGAGCTACCGATTTTCACCCCTATTTTATGGGGTGATAACGAAATTTATATGTAGAGACCAAAATCAAATATATATTCCACTGTCTATGATATATTTTCAAAAACCGAAACAATTTTTTTTTCAGAAAAATCCGCAAAATACAGATTTTTTGTAAAAATGCTACTTTAGATGTGGTCGCACAACCCCCCTATAATGAAAAATTAATTTTTTGTTTGTATAATTTAGTATATTGACATTTTGAGCCGGAGTTTTCGTGGTTTCGGCTATCGCCAAACCCTATTTTGCAACGAAAGTACGATTTAAAAAAAAAATACCTTAAAGAATAATGCTGTGGTTTTAAATTGAAAAATAGAGTACGAAGGGGTGTTTTTTTCAACATTTTCGCGTCGGATGCTAAAACAGAAAAACTGAAAATGCCCGCCTAAAAATATTCAAATTTGTTTAAACATAAGTAACAAAGTATGTGCTTAAATTTGACGGACAAAAACGGTCAATAAAGGTTAGCTTTAGCAGTACGGTAACACGTACCTTTTTTGCAATTAATTCTTGCAACTTTCCAATGATTAAATTTCTAGTTATGACTAAAAAAAAATCAGACGTTTTACTTTTTTTTTCTCTTGAAAACTTACAATGTAATATATCTTTAACAAATCATTATTATAATCCCATTATAAAACTGAAATGAAAAATCAAAATTGGTTTCCATTTTTAAAATAAAATTAAAAGTTTAAAAAATATTATATCTACTAGTAAAATTGTAAAAATCTTAAAAATTGTTGACAGACATTTGATTGAAAGAGGATACAATGTTTTCCTAAAATGTCATATTTCAAACCATCTTATGACATTATTGTAATTCTTGACCAAGTCTGGATATTGGGAATCTGAATACCTATAAAACATTTTTTACTATGACCTAAAAAATACTCTCGAAGCTGTTGGTAATTTGAATATTCAAGAAACTAAATTTTACCTTAACAAATTTCGAATTTAAAGTGAATTGTTCAATCAAGACGTTTAAGTAGTAACGTCCGATTTAACGCAATACATGAATATGGTAAAATACGCGATTAAATCACATTAAGCGGACTAAGATGGCCGCATGTGCAAATGCATCCATTGCTTGGAGGTGCCTCTGACTCATAGAATGCAGACGTCCCTCATTCAATTTGTCACAAAGTACATTTGTCTGATTGAAATCTATTTACGCTTTAGGATTCACGGTAACGTATTTTCCTTCTAAATTCTACATCGTCGTGTTTATTTTTAAATGCTTCGCACGTAATTAAAGAGTAGTTTTGTATTATTTATTGAATACTGAGTAGTGTAGATGGATAAATATAAATTTTCTAATGATTTAAATGTATTAAGATTGTTGCTGTAGTGAAAAGTTAAAATTTAGTTATTCGATGAACTTTATGTGACCATGAAAGGTAACATTTAAATTATCACAGAAACTAGTGATATTTACTAGTAAAGGGAATTAGCTTAAAAATACATTTGCAGTTGGTTTCATCTTGTAACAATAATGCTTCATGTATTTATTTCTGAAACAATGGAGATCGAAAAATCAGGAAGCTGCCTCCAGTCGTACCTGTTCAAACGACAATATCAAAAGAAACAATGAGCAAGCAAAATAAAAACGGAACACGTATAAAGAAATATGTATACAGATACTCATTGGATGTGAAGAACGGAGACTGGATGAAACCTAAGAAAAGGTATGAGAAACGAACGCGAGTAGAAGAAAAACAGAGATCGTGCCATTTGGAGATCGAATTTACTGTCTGACTGCCCAACGGGTAACCCCTTGCAAAACTTGCTCTGCTCTTTGAAAGCTGCTTCAAGCCTCCTTGCCCTGCATTTGGCGCCACATCCAGCCTAGCGTAAAACTGCCAGTTCTGGTCCTCAACATCCCTTTGTCTACTAATTTATAATTATGAAAAACTATCGCGGTGCACAAAATTTCCATAAAATCAAATTTTATTTTCTAAAATTATACTCGTTCCGAATCATTCTTTAGCGTTCTATTTCGGGAGTCTACAAAATTTCAGAGTATTAACACAATAGGATTTTTTTGTGCTATGCCTGTGATATTTCGGTATTCCCCACGCGTTAACTGCAGCGTACTTGAAACTCTCTCGTGGTTGGCAGGTCTCGTTCAGTCCTGAAAATTTCGGAGCGTTTCGATTCCCTCTTCGGACCAAAGATCTCGGGGGCACAGCAAGTGCTCTTACGCCAATCCCAGATATAGACAGCTCCTTTGTTCGATCTATTATACCAAATAATAAGGTTCCAGATCTTAAGCGAACGTTGGAATATCGGCGCTTTCTCGTTATCAATAAACGTCCGCTTCCTGCGACGGCGAACGCTCGATTTTCCGGAAGTTTTTCAGGCGATCGGTGGCGGAAGAAAGGCGACGAAGGAAAGAAAAATGAAGGGAGGCTCGAAGAAAGAGGTCTTTGCCGCAGGATGGGGAACGAGCGTGTTTGGTGAATGCGATAATAATGTCGTTGATTTCTTGCAAACTGAGAAACGGGGGAGGTGCTTGCGTCATTGTCGCGATAACGGTTTTTCCAGTGTGCAGATAATACGTGGCAGGTGAATATTGATACTCGGTTGTGGCCTTTCTTACTCGACGTGTTTATCGTTTCTGGATATTGTTATGAGCCACTAAGTCTATAATAACTGCTTTTGTAAAAATTTAAGTTATTATTTTGCAATAGAAATAGTCTTGTTTCTGTAGAATTAAATAAGCACCATGCTACATCTTTGGATACATATCTTTTTTAAAGTGCTTAGTAAGTTTTGCTTAGAGTTCGCAATATATGAATGTGTTAGTTGGCTAATGGAAGGAAAACCTGAAGGAGGATGCCCAAGCGTATAGGTGATTTTCGCCCTCGAGATGGAACCTCCGAAACCGACAAATTCGGGTAAAGTATGCTGAGAACTAATAACTAATGGAAAAGTTTTATCATTTGGAAAAGTTTAAAAAATCGTTGTCAAAGTCGCGGATTATACGTAGAAAAATCCTGGAAATCTAAGTAGTAACAGTCCGCACGTACTGCAAACAACACACCGTGTGGTCTGTTACTACTTAAATCACTGTATGAAGGAATCTAAGTAGTAACAGTCCGCACCTACTGCGAATAACACACAGTACCGTCTGTTACTACTGAAATTACTGCATTTTCCTATGCATAATCCGCCGCTTTAAAAGCGTTTTTTAAAACTTTCCCAGATGATATAACAATCGAATTTTTCATTAGGTGTTAGTTCTCATCATACTCTACCCGAATTTAGCAGATTCGGAGGTTCCATCTCCGGGGAAGAAAACACATATACTCGTGGGTATCCTCCTTTCCGTTATGAGGACTTCGTCTATTGTCAACTACAAATGTAAACTTTAAAATAACTAACATTCAGATGGATAATGATTAGCCTAAGAAATGTTGATGGGTGTAATTTCAACAGAAAAATAAAATCATCATTGATTCCGATACATTGAATGTTGAAATGAAGATTTGTATTATCTCAGCTTCGTCATTATTGAGACCAAAAACTCCCGTTTGACAAAAGATTCCCGAACTGATTGATTGAGGTTCCAATACCATGAGGACGCCTATTGTAAATTTCGATTGTTTTATCGCATGTAAAAGTCGTTAAAGTCGCGGATGTACATAAGAAAATGCAGGAATTTAAGTAGAAACAGTCCGCACCTACTGCGAACAATATAGGATGAGCTCTTACTATTTAAATTGTTTGAATCAACCCGTGTGGAAATTCCCTCAAAATTTTCATAATTCTGACCAGAATCTCGCCAGATTTACCCTACTGAGGGATTCTCTTCAGAATCTGACTGAATTTACCGAGGTATATTTAGGTTAGGTTCATTAAATTTTGTAGTAAGTGCGTAGTCAGACAAAGCAGGAATCCGATCGGAATCTGGTCGGAGAAGCAGGATCCTGATCGGAATCCGGTACAATTCCTGTGATTTCCTGGTCAGACATAGGAAAGCCTGGCTGGATTCTGACCAGACTAGCGTTACATTTTCTGCATGGAAAGACTTGATATATTTAGGCTCTAATACAATCTCTTTTCTTATTGTAAAGGAAATGTTGATAAAAAAGACTTTGATATGAAAAAAGTTGTTTTTACATCGAAAATGGTTTGGTTCGAAATTTTTTTCAAACCTAGTTACCATTCTTAAAATCTGTGTAAAATCTGTATCATTTTAGGAGTTAAAAATTCCATTTTCACTTTGTACACACCCATCTTTACATTGCCTCGTATGAAGCTCTAAGATTTAGGTTATTCCAGTACCTTTAATAACACGAGTATCAATTATGGACAAATCTAGGACATTGGACCTTAAAAAAGAGATAAAAAATATAAATAAAAACAAAAAGATGTCTTCGATTGTATCCACTGAAAAAAGTGCAATTGCCAATAACGAAGAACGTCTTAATATTTCTCCGCGCAGGCAAATACGGACGATCCTCACCCTCCCATTTCATCTCCCATCCTCCGCTCGATCGTTCCGGTCCCCACGCGAATCTAATACCACGTCGTGTCGCCGGGGTAACTCGCGGCGCTGTTTTATGCCCCGGCAGGCCGCGAAGGTCTTTCGCCCTCAAAATTGGTTTTGGATTAACGGCGTATGGCGCCTCGTATATATTCGGCTCCGATAAATCCGAGTTGTGCTCGCACATACCGCCATCGAAAACCGAATCGGCTGCTTCGATTTCGAGCGACTCGCAGTAATTCCGCAAAAGCGTACACCCGAGAGGCGGGAAATTGAGAAAAAAAGTGGCCCGGGATGACTTTACCGATTTTCGGTGCCTTTACGCGAGAAAACGAAGGAGCCGTATATTTCGCGGTCGCGAACAATAGAGGAATCATATTTTTTCATCGTTTCGCCATTCGAAGCTCCGGGTAATATATGGATTCCACTGCGAATGCTATCGATTTATTTCTATGGAGTTAATAAAGTTAACTCGTCGGTGATAAAACTGACATTCTAGGCGATTATCAGGTCGATGGTTAGAATGTAATTGTTTATTAATTATTCGAATTTTGACATGGTTTCAGTTAAAACATATTAAGAATTCATCTTTTCTGCAATGGAGGTTTCTATCCAATCGATTCAGATAGTCAATTTAGTTACACAAAGTAGTAATTATGTTAATACATTTTCGTTAATACCTAAGTACCAGTCCAGGTACAAATGGTCTCATTTGACCCAAATAGAAACAGGGACTCAGCTGGGACCCAGCATGATTAATCCAATTAAATACTTAGCTGGATTCGGCCCAAATAAAAACGGAGTTCTCACTGGAATTTGTTTTATATTTATAAACAGAATGTAAGCAAGTGCCTTTACTGAATATCTTTAGAAAGAGGTCATACAAGAAATCGATGTCAAAATTAAAGAAATTAAATATGCGCAGTAAAATAGGTATGGTTTTTCAGGATTTAAATGAAAAATAGTACTTTTCCAATAAGGGCGTAAAATAATGTTTTACGCCCGCAGCCGAGATTTCGCATGCCCGAGGGTCGGCTGAGTAACTATAAATTCCTATATATATGCCCCGAATTTTAAACTGGGATATTTGGTTAACCTCAAGATTAGTCATGTAAAATCGCATTTTACGCCCGGGAGGGCAAAAAGGAAGTTTAAATCAAATAAAAATTGGAGTTGTTGAAAGGTTTTGAGTTACTAAATTAAAATTTTGGACTCGTACGAGAAAAATATGCCACACCATCTTTAGTTTGAATAGACCTAAAACTTGTGCTAGGTTTCCATAAAGGTGCCAGATCGATGTTACACCTTGGTTTTGGTTGACATAAGTTTTATTTCTGTACGGATTCTTCTTCTTTAATATAATTCTGATATGTAAATTGTTATTAATAATCCAGGCCGATAAAATTAAGAAGCAAGAATCCGATAATATTTTATAGAAGTGTAATTAGTTCGACGGCTACGAACCTAACTCGAGAGGTCAGAACTTCCGAGTTCAGAGACATTCTAAAGTTTTATTTTGAAAAAGACTATTTTATAGAAGTACTATTTCTTCCTTTTAAAATCCATTTTGAAACATAAAATGGCTACTATTCGTTAGTTTTAAACAATCAAAATGTTGGAACCAATATGGCGGTCGAATTGAAATAATGTATCCTCTTTTAGAGATAAAAAATTAATAATTAGTATGCAATCTAAGTACAGATACATGTCTAGGCAAAAAACGCCTTATTGGCTTGATTTTGTTTCTTGAAGTCAATATATCGTAAATACTGTTTTGCTTATATAAAACAGAAGGTGCTAAGTTTCTCGTGCACTATAGTGGAACATTAAATCAACCGGTGAACTTAATAGATTCAATAGACCATTTCTCAAAGTAAAATTGATTTTTAAGAGAAATAGTAGGACTTTCCGACATTATCATTATTTTGTCGGAAATAAAATAACCTCTTGATATTATATTAACGAAATTATGGCCCGAAATTGCGATTTTTTTGAAAACCTTCGGAAACGAATTTATTGTCGGCTTCTGTATTTCGGAAGATCTATTAATTTTTTTCGACATATGTAATATAACATTACGATATAATTCTGCGAAACAGAAGATTCAAGCACAATGAGAGTTGGCGCCCTAGCGTAGCAAGTGCGCCATTGACACGAGTGGGGGAATCCCCTCTCGTGCACTTTTAGTCTAAAATATTTTTTTTAACCAGTGCTAAATGCTTACTTAGCGCACTAATTGTACAGTACGTGAATATTTATCACACTGATAACAGTGCGGCATGCAAGGATTTAGCGCACGCACTTATTTTATGTTTATCTGACCATTTGCTGGTTTGACAGAATCCTTATGCCATATGATTGTTAAGGCACTAAATTTGTTTAATTAAATGTTTACTACATGTATAATGGACAATATGAGTAAACAATGCCTGGATATACAAGGACGGCCACTTTCATCCGTATATATCGCATTGAAGGGGAGCAGACAAAGAAAGTTATCGGCGTTCGTCCTTCTGGAAAGTGCGCCTTTTAAAGAATTTATCGTCTTTTTTGTCGACCGTAAGGTATACATGGCAGACGTAGGAGGGTGCACAGAGGGTGATACCGAGAAAGGTTAGCCAGCCAGGAAGTGAAACGACATTCGCCCGGCTACCATAACGACTGATCTCCCTCTCTTCGCTATTCCCCGTGGCAGCGAAAACTCGTAAAACGGCACTTGGAAATTCGCTGCGCCAAGTTAAACTTGATCGAGACGAAGACGGCGAGTGCATACCCGGAAGAGGGAAGGGAGTACGTTTACGTGTATTACCTCCTACCCCCACCCCCAACGATATGGGTGAGAATTTGTTTGTGTATATTTGGTTCACGGGGGATCTGGCTCAGTGTTTGTATGCTTTTAGGCTCCTCTTTTCTCTATCTTGCTTCCTCGAACTGTTCCATCTAGTCTACCTATTTATTTACCTCATTGTGTCTCCTTCTTCTCCTTTTACACCTATACCTACCTCTTTCAGATCCCTCGACGCCTCTTATTCTCTCTATCTCTCGGCTCCTAGTATTCGCCCTGAAAACGGTTTTCCTTTTTCGCTCGTCGGTTCTTTCATCTTTCTTTCCTCTAGACCTTCTATTCCCTAAGACTGATACTGAATAGCCGCAGATAGTGGCCACCGTCGAAACGCGATGCCGAAAGTAGGTTGAAGCTGGATGACCAACGTTGAGATGAAAAACTAGGGTTGTATAGAAATAGCGATAGTAAGAAAGAAATGCAACGAATGAATGACAATGGAGTTATTATAGTAAATGGGAACCAATGTGGCATCGTTGATCGTCAGATTCCGGATTGTTTCTTTAGATTCTATTGATTTTCTATACATGAGAAGGAGCGTCCATCAGTCTTTTGGTTGTAATAACCCTTAATCCCGATGCATGAGTCGTTTGCGACCTAGAGAAAATTCAATTTGTACTTTATAAATTGCACAACTGTGAGCATTTTCAAACGGTAGGACATACATGACTCAGGTAGTGAGAAGAAAAGGCTTTAAAATAGCCGTCCGAACTAAGGATTAAGTACTCATGGATTCGGCTTTAACAAGATTTTTAGAACCTTTGATCCGGTTTTCCAAAATCGTATTCTTCCTTTCGGCTTAGTTTTCTGTCATTGAACTTCGAATTATGCTTCGAAGTTACCAGGTTTCGTATAGATGCGTAAAGCCTTGGCTATCTGCCGCCAACCGCAGCAAAATCTGACCTGTTTTCGCATAGGATAAATCTTATATTTGGCATACTGCGCTTCTGAAGAAAGAACCGACACTGAGGCCGGAAAACCGCCACCAATGACCAAGGACGAACATATTATTTTGCATTTCTTCGAAAGGGTGTCCTTCGAATAAAATAGTTTTCAAGAATAATTTCATAGTTGAGCGTATATCAAAGTCTTTACCTGGTTTTATCAATCAATATTACCCTGAGGGCGATGTCAATTGATAATTTTATACATAGAAGGTCGTCTCACTGTCATTTTACTTAATTAGAATTAAAAACTTTATCCTTAGAATCTTTATTTGGATCTAAAGAAAGTTATTAACGAAGATACCAGAAATTTTACTTCTATCGATCGAAACATCCAATTTAAACTGATGAGATGTAAATACGTTTTGACCGTATGAAATTTCGATCTCTTTTAAACAAGTTTGATAAAACTAGATCAGAAAATTGTCGAAAATCGTAATTAAATGTGATCATCATCTGATGAATTGTACTCGATCCACTTGGATCAAAGTTTTATCAATTTCTTCTTTAATCGTGGACGTGAATTTAAAAAAAATCAGATTTCATTATTAAATTGGCCACCTAAAAGAGGGAGAAACGCGATGAAACTAAATTTAGCTTGTCAAAATTTCTTATGCTACTTGAGTGTAGAATAGTGTAGGCGAAAGTCACGTGACTTGTCCCTCCGAATCGAGTCGACAAAAAACATGTTGCACTCGGGAATCTACGCGAGCAACGTAGCACTGGAGATGTTAGATTAGCGTTATGACTAAGAAGATATTTCTTACAGGCTTACAGGATAATAGGTGGTTATTTACATGTATGATAAAGAATCGATCTTCGTTTTTGAGATTAATCTTCGTTGCTTTTTAAAGTTTTAAAACTAAATGATTTATCACTTTAATTTACTGTTTTTTAAGAGGAAATTAATAATTTATCATTCACAGTAGGTCGTAACAATTACTACTTGCATGTCAAGGGATTTGTTTCATTTCGCATTCGTTTTCTCAATTAGCCCTACTCTCTCTCTCTATCCTTGTTTGTCTGGTTGGCAGCAATTGCGAGTGGTGGCTTGGCTCTGGATTCCGACACACCTATCAGCAGGCAACTTAACTCCGGATACATCCCAATTGGGTTTCCTGAGATCATTAGATCGCATCAAAATTTCCATCATTATAAATATGCTAATGATTGTTTCATTTTTATCGTAGCAAATTTTATTCCTACAACTTCTAAGCCTGTTTTCATAAATGTAAAAGTATTTGCGACATGATTTGCTTATTAGTTACAATATGGAAAATGTGTAACAATCCAAGTATTGGTTGGTTTTGGGCTTAGACTTAGGGGTCTTTAATAATGGTCATAAATTCTTTAATCATCGGGTTCGTGGCTCAGGCGGTAGCGCACTGGACTACGGAGTCGTAGGTTGTGAGTTCGATCCCCGTCCAGGGAACAATATTTCGAAAACGATTTTCAAGCAGCAGTTCACAATTCGTAAGACGAGCTACGCTATTTCTTTAAAGTAGATTTGCAGCTCTCGCAAACTTAAGGGGAGGGACCGACGAGATTTTGACCCTTAGATATTTAACACGTGTAGCATTATTATTTATAGGTTTTAACTACTTACTATTTTAACACCAAAATTAAGGTGCATACTCAAAAAAATATAAAAAAATTTTTCGACGGGTTGGAATTTTTATTTCGCAAAAATGCGATGGATTTATAAGCTAACATATTTAACATAATTATACTCAATAAAAAACACAGTTAAATAATATTTTCAGCATTATTAAGTCGCATATTACATCTGAAATACAAAAATTATTCCTTAAAAAATACTCTGCTCCTATTACCATTTTGCTTTTTTACCATTTTGAACAAACTCGAGCATGGATTTTAAAATCCATCGCATTTTTGTCGAAATAAAAATTTCAACCCGTCGAAATTTTGTTATATTTTTTTCAAGTGTGCACCTTAATTTGGTGTTAAAATAGTGTTAAAACCTATAAATAATAATGATACATATGTTAAATATCTAGGGGTAAAAATCTCGTCGGTCCCTCCCCGTAAAGAATTAAAATTTATCTATGAATTTCTGAAAAAAGGGCGATATTGTCCGTTGATAAATCATAAAAAAAAGAAATAAAAAAAAATTGTTTGATTCTATTTAGATATCAGTTGCATGAGTCGGGTAGATTTTGCCATTTTGATTATTTTGGACTAAACTGATCTTGTCTACCAACAAAATAATACCAACAAAACTATGTAGACCAAAACACATAAGGCAACAAGTGATGTCTTAGGTAGGATTCCTTTCTCCATCATGCTCTTTTTAAGTTTTTTTTTTCACGGGTTTTTCCGTACTAAAAAGACATGGAATAAATAATCACTTAAATGTAATAGGCATGAAATTAAAAATATTAATAATCTTCACTAGGTCATAATAAAAATAGCCATAAGCTAGATTACAATTGGTTCGACTCAAAATGGTCCACATTCAAATTACGAGTAAACTACAGAAAATAGTCGTCTTAAAAATAAGTTTTAATATTTCCGACACTGACTAACCATTTAGTACCAATTCTTATCAATTCATCGAGGAACAATCAATAAATCTTTCTAAGACAGAGAAAACTTCGGTTCCTAGCCCAGACTCTAAGGACACAACTTTTCGTACCTTATCCACGCGTTTTATCTTTATTCGTTCTTCATTAGGTTCTCTTTTCTTTTAGCTCTTTTCCTCATTTTGTCTCTTCCTTTCGACGCCGTTGCCAGATCTCTTCGGCGCAACAGTCGAACCCAGAGGACGGAGAAAGATAATCTTGGCGGTGATTTCGCGAGGAAATAAACGTTCTGGTTATGTGTCGCATTCACTGTCGGGATCGTTAACGCGACGCTCTTCCTGGCGAAATTGGTTTCGGAGCTTTCGTTGTGTACTTTCATTATCCTGGAATATCGCAGGCCTCGTCTAACGTTTCTATGGAGTCGGATCTTTTTGATAATGCATGGGTCGAGGACTCATCCGGGACAGTTTACTCCGTAGCATCTTGAATGTGACCTGAGAAACTAAAGTACAACTGTGCTTCAAATTATTCAAGATTATTTTAAGAAAGATGGTGCAAAATTTAGAATCATTATTGTACAATGAAAAATATTTGTTTATTTTATCATAAATAACGCTATGGGTCCAAAAAGTGCCAAATCCAAACGAAACAAAAATTATATAAACTATGTAAATAAAAAATATATAGAGTAACATTTTTAAGAGGTTCATAAAAGAAACTAAATTTTTCTACAACCAAAGTTTTCAATGGCGTTATCAAAATCATAATTAGAAAATTAAATATATAGCGATTTAGATTTAAAAAACGCAACAAATCAGTTATACTTTTGAATAAAACATTTTTTTTTCTCATCGAAACAGTATTTACGGTCAAAAAATTCCTTCACTAAAGGTGAAGAAAATAGTTGTAGTATGAAGATATATTTTTAAAATATTAACAAAATAACATCGTAAGCACAAAATGGCGATTGCAGTGAGTAATTTGCTTTTAAAAGTTAACTAACTTTTTTTATGAAAATTATAAACTTTAAACAAAATTTTCTACTAATAAGTATGCCAAAATTGTTTCAGAACAAATTGATATCAATTTTGGTTGTTTAAATTTTCGGAAAAACGAAATATAAAAAAAATCGTTTAAAAAATTTGAAAAACTTTTAGTATATTCTGTGACAAATTCTAAGATAATTTTGTTCTAAGGAAATATTGTCTAAAGTCTATAGTTTTCGACAAAAGAAATTATTATCCTTGAAATCTGTAAATGATTAATAATTTGGTTTCTCCGAAACTAAAAACATTACAAAAAATCTTCTGAAATCAAAAATGTTTTAGAATTAGTAAAAAATTACTCTCAATTTTTTTCAGATTTTTTAAATGACTTTTCATAATTTCGATTTTATTAATTTTTGAAAAATAACAAATTGTATTAACACATTCTAAAAAAATTGAGAATATTCTTTGACACATTCTAAGAAATGTTTGTTCCCACAACATTTTTTGTCGAGTTTGCAGTTTTCATGAAAAAAATTTGTCAAGTTTTAAAAAGAAAATTCTAACTGCGGTCGCCATTTTATGATCAAGATGTTAGTTTTTTAATATTTACGGCAAATACTCTTTCTGTCAGAAAAATATGTTGGGTTAACTTATAGTTTGCACTATGTGGACTAGTCCATATATAAAGCTGGATTAAATATTTTTATTATGTCGGATACTAAAAGTAACCGTACACTATATTTTCATGTACTTAAACAGAATGAAACAATACGACAAAAAATATTTCCGTACAGCACAAATTTTATCTTGTTTCAAATCGCAAACTGTTTAGAAGTACTTCAATTTGTGAACGAGGTAATAAATAGGATAAATTAGGCGTCACACACATAACCTATTACACTTATAAATTATCGATTCAAAATGATTTATCAACGTTGCCTTCAAAAATATGCATTCCTTTCATCCGATTAACATGAAATGTGTTACTCGGGAGTTTTCGGAGTAGCTGTTTACCTATCCGTTTTCCGAAAAAGCGAATCCAATATGTCGGACCAAGATTAAAAAATGTTGCTAGTTATACGGTAATTGCGCATCCATTACCAACGTTTCGAAATTAGAAATGGCGGATCTTACATGTCGGACTAGAATCCAAAAATTTGTCTGTTTAAGTAGAAATTTGTTACTCGGGGATTTTAGTGTGCGGTAGTTCGCAAACGTTGTCATCAGATTTTCGGAATTCATAACGGCGGATCCAATATGACGATAAAAAATGCGAAAATTTGCTTAGTTATTTGATATTTTATAATACAAATACCTGCTATGACTTTAGATTAAAATATCAAAATATGTCAATATTTTCATTTTAGAATTGAAATTCGCAAAATAATCGTACTCTTAAATCGCCCAGTTTCTAGATTGTATAAATAAAGTGAATTCTTACTTTTTGAATTTAAAATATTTGACTTTAGATTCATAACCAGTGACCTCAAAAATCCCAAAGTAAAAATAAATAATTTACAAATAACTTATTCATCATATTGTCTCTGCCACTTTGAATTTTTGGAAACAGATTTCGTTTTTGCAATCGACGACCGAAAAATCTCCCGAAACATTATTTAAGCAAAAATAAGAAACTTTACGTCAATTTACTTAAAGTACATAAAAACATTTTTTTATGCATCAAAAATTGAGGGAAATTACACTAATTTTTACTCGTACAGAAATATAAACTTTGAGAAGTAAAAAGAACTGATAGAATATGAAATTATCATCATTTTACAAAGTACAAAAGAATCTTCATTATAAAAACATAATCAATAGTCCGAAGGTTTTTATTTGCACTGATAAATTCGATGAATAATACGGTATATTTTTTGTGAAAAATGTATGTTAACTTCCAAGTTTCCAAGTGAGAAATTCAACATACAATTTTTAAATATGTGAAAAGATAGGAAATATATGCCAGTTCACAAAATAATTGAAGAAAAATTTGAGAAACATTTCTGGGTCCCTCACATCCTGACATCCTTATTAAGATGTATAATATCATAAAGATATGTATTTCAATATCTGAATAATTCTTCAATCAATGGTAATTAATTATTCGAAGACCAGGTCTCGAATCGTTAGCAAGCTTCTTTGGGTTCGTTAAAGCGTGAAATTGGAATGAAGAACCATGAATTCGATGTTGACTTAGAAATTCCCTCGTTAAGATATCACGTTCAGTCTTAATAGTATCTGTGCCTTAAGAATTTTCTTCATGGACACTCTACATAGCTCTCCAAAAACGCGTACATATTACGACATTAAACTTTGTTGTAAAATTAATAATTTTCATCATACCTTCTTAGAGTCATTAATACATTAAATTAGTAAAATTTAAGTTATGAACAAATTTGTCATAATTATAAAGGTAATTCGGTAGCTTAACTACTATGAAACAGATATCAAATTTTATACCCAATCTAACTTTCTGGCTTGTGTAAGTCAAATTCATACTTTGATGTAATTTACTCAATATTCTCGAGAGAATACACTGCACGATAAATTAGAACACTGAATATGATTACTGCTGCACTGTAAC
Organism: Trichopria drosophilae; assembly: GCA_030407085.1. NCBI lineage: Eukaryota > Metazoa > Arthropoda > Insecta > Hymenoptera > Diapriidae > Trichopria > Trichopria drosophilae. Next base: position 15,866,310 of record CM059587.1, on the reverse strand, counting down.
GTATTGATGAATCTGTACACTTTTAAAAATATGTATGTAATTTTACCATACTTTTACAATAAATATAAGCCCATTTTAAATAGCAATATATATGATAGTGTTATGAATACAATACTCAGAAACTAAAGAGTATATAAATGCCTCATGATAAACTACGATGAATTTTTGAACGCCAATGTTTTATTTTTACATTTATATTCTGAAGTTAGATTTTTAGTATATCTTTTATAATTTTTGAATTAAACAAGAAAGTGCAACCAAAGTAAAGAATCGAAGCACTGGAACTTGGTCTTAATATACTTCGACGATTCTCGGTCGAATGCCAACTTAAAATTATCGACCAAAAAATAAAATTATTCTTACAAATTATGTAATTACCATTGCATCTGACCATAAAACATCAAATTGGTAAAATTAAATCTCATATAAACAAAATAATAATTTATGTTACGATTCCGATTATTACAGACCATAAGATAATATTAAAGTATTTGACTAACTGTATTGTCAATTGGAATTTCAGCGTAAAGTAAAACATAAAGTTACTTGCTTTAAAATACGTCATAAAAATCGTTGATCTCGGATAAATATGTATACAATGGGTACAATATCTTTGCGATAAGGTGAAACCAGATATTTCTTCAAAGATATTCGTTGATATTTTATAATGTTTGATAAAATTACTTTTCTTTTGATATTCGACACGTACCGGCAATTGGTATCATATAGTTAGTAACTAATAATATGTAACTTGGGTATTGTGATGAAATTATACAATACAAATGAATTCAAATCATGAAATACTTTTAATTATTGAGTAGAATCATGTAATTATTTTAAAAGTTCAAGAGCAGTGTACTTAATTGGTGTATTGTTGGATTACATCGTAACTGAATGAAGGAAATAATTACATTTTTATTTTATTTAAATAATGGATATCAAGTATAGTAACTATATAGAAAATAGTCAAAGATGTAATCGGATTATATAATTTTTATTCAGCAGTAATATAAGTATGACTACGCCACTGAGCACGGGTTTAACCTGTTGATTTGGTGGTCATCTTTAGAAAATACGGGATTATTATTTAAGTAAAAACAAGTAAATAAATAAAAAAGTTTTTTTAATAGATCAAAACCATTTTGATACAGGAAAAAATCATCTTAAATGTCTTTACGTAATAAATTAGAATGAACTAAACAATAAATTTTTTTAGTTTTTAGAAAATTTATTTATATATTTATTTTTATGCACCTAGTACTTGAAAAATATAAGGCTGTCAAAAATAATGAAATGTTCTAACCCTAAATTGTAAAAATGAAAATGATAATCGTGCCTTAATAAAATCTTTGCTCACTTGATGGAAAAAAATCGAATCGGAATTACGAAACAAAGCATTTGACAGCTGAAGTACATTAATCTGCTAATTACGAACAAAAATTTTGTATGAACGCTAAAACGTACTGAAAATGGCAAAAAGGATGTTTTTTTGCACTTTTAGGTTATGATATCTCAAAATCTTGACGTGATAGAACAATTCAGTTGCCAGATTCAGGTTCAACGCTTCGAAAACTTTTAGAAAAGTATAGTCCTTTTTCTGGGTACGGAGATAAGCTTCATTTTTTTACCTATGTTTTTCGGTCTTAACCACAAGATTGTAAAAAAAATGGTCAGATTAAGATAAATTTTCGACGTTGTCGATTTTATTATAAAATTAATCAGCTTTATGTCATTAAAGATGTTGTCAAGGAATTATTTTAAAAATTAAACACAATTATCTTTTTTTGTAACTTTTGGAGAATTCAACGGTCAAATAATGAAATGCAGGAGAAATTATTTTGCCCCGTTTTGAATTTTTATTTTTCATAAGAAATGAAAAATGTTTGTTCACCCTCCGGGAGTAGAACACGATTTTGCGCCCTTCCGTAAAATAATTGGGTGCAGATTATCAAGACGTCGTATTAAAAAATCGTATACAACAGGGGCGAAATATCGATCTCCGACAAGAGTGATTGTCGTCGGTTCGCATTCGTCGGAGATCGCTAATTACGCCCTTGTTACATAATATAGTATTTTTCCAACCCTTTATTTATTGAAAACATGTTTTTGCATCAAAAAAATTTATGAATCAGAATTTTAGTTTTTACGATTTTTAAGCATTTAAGAAAAGGTTTGAAATACTATTATTACTACAAATGTCTAATGAAGAAATCATTAATTTCACAATCTTGAAAATTTATGACCATTAAAAGTTTTGGACGTACGTTTTCTTTTTTTTTCAATTTACGCTGAAGAGACATTATACAAAAATGGTCTGTAAAATTTGCTTTACACCCATATTCGTCGTAAACATAATTGACGAACATTCGAGGTATGCAAAAAAGTTTGGATTATATGCAGAAATTATGGGGAAAGGAGATTAAAAGCGACGATAGAATCAACGTTTACATCGTTGAATATTCGAAGTGAACATTAAAACATTCGAAATTTTGGTTATTAACAAATGAATGTAATATTTTCGAAAACATTTGGCTTTTTTTAAAAATGGAAGAAAACTACTTCACAATAAATTACATTAGACAATTTTCCATCATACATTTATGGACAGATTTTTGTTATAGGAAATTTGCTATTATTTCTGCTAAATGATATTCGAATTTTTAGAAATTTTATCCTAAATTGGCATTTGAGATGCTAAAACATTTTTCTCCTTGTAATTTGAATAAATAACTAGATTCCATAAGTCACTGGCTAAAAAGTAGAATGCAATTACAAATTTTATAAATCACTCACAAAAATGTGTTAATTTTGTTCAAAACATTGGAAATGAAGAAATAGCAAATAGAAAAAATAGTTTTCATGAAATCTAGCAGGCTATAGGCCTCTTATTACATCATGAATTTGAGTGTATGGCTCAGGTTTTAATAGTGTACGGGATCGATTTAGAAATTATAGCAAAATATTACCATGATTTAACATGGCTCGGTAAATCCTACATATTCGTGGGGTGCAATTGTAAGTGGCAACAGCATACAGTCTTGGAGATCCAAAATGTTGGCTTACAGGCCCTCTTGGAACAAGATGAATATATCAATCATCAACAAAAATATTGAATTTTATAATATTTCAAACTATTCATAATACTTATTATTATACTCTAAAAGGTTCTTTTAGCGAACTAATGAGTGTGTGATATTTTGGTTATTCATAAAAAGAATGTATGAGTGATAAATAACACGAAATACATTTATATTCCACAGCGTATGCGTATGTATATAATGTATTAACCTCTTCACTGCGGTGAGAATTTCACAAAAAGTGCCCAAAATGCGGGAAAAAAATTGGTTAGATTTTACTGTAACTTGGTGTATAGGGGTTTTTTGGGACGCCGATTACAAATTTGAAGTCAGATTTTGAAAATTTAAAATGGCGGATTCAATATTGCGGGCACATTTTCTAATTACCAATCATTTCGTCTGACATTTGTTACTCAGAGGTTTTCGGGGTCGCTGATTACGAATCTAAAGTTACATTTTTGGAAAATTCAAAATGGCGGATTCAATATGGCGGACATCTTAATTAAAATTCGAACTGATTACGAATCTTATATTAATTTTTGCATGTACAATATTACGGCAATTTGTTATTCATATGTCAATAATGCTACTCGTGGCAGGTTGGCAATAGATACACGCTCGTGATTATTTATAGAATATTTATACCGAATTTTTTATTTTTATCAAAAACTTCTTCGATTCTGCAGCTACAAATCTATATTTTTAGTTTTTATAGATATTTTACAGAGTTTAATATGTATCACAATTATTCCGTGAAAATTTCAAAATTTTGTTATGTACTCCTGAGTTATCGTGTTACATGTGGGAAAAAAACACTGATTTCTAGAGTTCAATATTTTACAGTTTTTATTTTAAAAACAATTTTAAACAAAAATATATAAAAACAGGACAAAATATCACTTTGAAGACCTTTCTCGAACCTCCTCATAGTAAAGTGTGTAAGTGCATATTGTATATCGAAGCTCACAGGGGAAGGCTAACATTAACCCGCGGTATTGGATCCGCCATTTTTTAATTTTCAAAATATATAATCAGATTTGTAATCAGCGACCTCGAAACCCCCTGAGTAGCAAGTTTCAAACGATTTCATTAATTTTTAATGCAGAAATTGACCTAATATGACGACATAGCTCATGACAAAGATTTTTACAAAATCGTAAAAACAACATATTTTAAGAACTTGTATCTTTTTTTTTGACAACATGTTTTTGGAAAAGGACAACGGCATGCTGTTTGGTATACCTTAGCTGGAAATGGTCAAGTTTTTAAATTGCATATATTATTGACTTCATTAGACTAATTTATGTCATGACAAAGATTTGCGTTTTTGCCGCAGTCAGAGAAAAGTCCTAAATGACAAAGATCTTTGGCATCCGCAGCGAAGGGGTTAAGTACGGGTGGTTAGGTTGGTAATAGGAAAAACATGAAACACATATGTAAGCTATACAATTTAAACAAAGTCAACAAACGGACACTTCTTCTACAATGATGAAACCGAACAGACGTACTCAATTTGTGACGAAAGAATCTCGGATTAGTTGCAGCAAAACGCAAGTTAAAGGTAGTGCAAGGAATATCTCGGACTACTGACAATTTTTTCCATCTCATTGAACGATTATTTGATCCACGTGTGAGCAGATGCAGTTTTAATGAAACAAGGCTTTGTTTTTCGGCGACTTGAACACTCATGTCGAATATAAATCAATCATAGGATCACGGTGTTTTGTAATCCGATTATCTTAGCTGCTTTCTAATCAAACACATTCTTGATAAATACACTACCGTGCAAAAGTCTTTGGACACTTAATTTTTCGTATATAATAAGCAAAAAACCTAAGAAATATTTGATTTAAAGCTCTGAATATTAACGGAAGTAGGTGATAGCAGCTTTTGAAATAATCTGAATATGTTTTGACTACAGCAGTAACAATGCGCTATGTTAAATGTCGTTTTAGACTTATATGTCTCAAAGGTTGGGTTTACTGAGTATGACAATATTGATACAAAATATACTTAAAGCTAATTTTGATCGTCGTTTGTTTATTGTGAATGTGTCAAGAAACATTTCTGCTGTTCATGTGGTTCAGATGTACTAAAATCTGCATATTTCGGTAAGTTTTTCGATGAAAAGAAAGTTTGATGTAATTTACTCCGTGTCCCATGTAATTGCTATATATTGGTGTTGAATGTGTGTCTTCTATAATAAACAAATTCAAAACTGTATTTTTGGGAAATATTCATTCGTTCAGAAAAGAATATGACGACGAAAACCTTAAATAATCTGGTGTCCAAAGACTTTTGCACGGTAGTGTACAAAAAATCTCAATATATTGTAATAAGAAAAAATACTGTCACTTCTAACTCGGTGTGTTCAGGTTTTGTCAATGAAAGGAGATTTAAATTCCATCATCTGCATATGACGTCTGAAAATCAAGAAACTCAAGTTTCGCAGATTAATGTCTCAAATTTGGAGTTAAAGAAGATGTTTGTGAGAAGCCTCAATCATGAACGTAATGTTTTTGAACAAAGTTAAATATTGGAAATTTCTCTCTTTCGGTATTTATGTTGAAGTGTGTTATTTTCATACTAACAAGATATGCTGCATTTATATCTTTATATTTAGTATTTCGTAAGAATTGACGCGTATAAATTATGTGTGAGCGAATAGTTATAGTGTAATCGAGAAATAATTTCAGTTTGATGATGGACACATATTGATTAGCATTTCTCTCTGTTTTTCCATAATTAAATATTAGACATTCCCATGATAAAGAAATTTTAATATTGTTCTTGTAATAAACTAAAAGATTACATATTGGCAAAAAGTGCCAAATACACTTGAGTGTCCTATTTATACTCCGTCGTTTAGTAAAAAGTCCCGCATTATAAGTAAATATTCCATTTTTCTTCTCTCCTTGTACTAAAAATAGTTTTGTTGAATTTTTGAAATAATTTCTGAACACAATTGAAAATATGGATATACACTCCGCTTAATCAGCTCTATAGCTTCACCTTTAATAATCATTAATATAAAAAGAATTTTTGGAGCACGGAAATAAAGCTAGCATGATGCCAGCATCAAGTGAAATAGGGAAACCCTATTGCGGAAACGACATACATTAAAATCGAGCTGGAAACGGCACGTTTCCTTCGTGAGACTTGCGGTGGAATCGGCCGGGACTCATTCGTTTCAGCGAGGTGCACTTTTTCTGCGTTTACCATTTATCAAGGGTTCTCGGGAGCCTTTTCGGCGGATTAAATCGCGCGAAGACTCTTCTACATCGGCGATGGCGACCGAATTCACTAATACGTAAACTCCAACACACACAAATACACGGAGCAGTAGGGAATTCAGGGTATAGGTGTGTTTGTTGGTATATATAAGGGTTCGACACCATGCCATTTTCATTGAATTTCCCAGCGACGCTCTCGCGAAAGATCCTCACATGTAAATATCCCAGACGAGCGATACGCTGGCGTCCCGGCGGACCGGCGGCGGCATATAACGCCGAATGAGGCAATACACTCGTATCATTGCTATTGAAAGGGTTAAAAGGTTTTCCATCGGGTTCTCCCGTTTCTCGGGCAAACGAAACGGCATGCAATAGGCGGGGAAGAAGGGACACTGCCATTATATGTGCTACAAATGCGCACATATACGTGGAATAATACCGAAAGCCCCGAGTGGTGAGCACGGTCGAAACTGCTGCCGAGAAAGCGGAGTACTGAATTTCCCAACTTTCAACTCGAAAAAGGAATTTAATCGAAACATCGCGTCATATCTATCCAATATTAGATTACTCTTAAGTAGAACAATGCAGGAAGAAATTCCCTTCATACTTGACACTCGTGTCTCTATTGCCTACAAACAACGTCGGCATGGAAAATTTTCAAAATAACGAATTTTCACAAACAATGACTTTTTTTAAATGCGTAATCACAGCTATTAAATGGATTATGTGCACTCTAAAATTACACAGGTCTACAAAAAAGAGGGTCTTGGAAGTTGTTGGGAAGCTGTGGGTCATTTACGACGTAATTGTATGCGTAGAATCCGAACTCGAGGTCAGCATTGGTCCATCACGACAGGTTTTTGAAATATTTGAGGTCATGTACTCGAAAAACGCGTTATTTTGCTATGTTTGAGGTTACGTGCAGAACGCAACAATTTCTTTTAGCCTTCTGTACTATTTGCATCTTTTAGCACTACCTTTACCCTTCAAAATGAGGTTTGATTTGATCACCTAAGAATTTTTCTTACAATGTTACGGCCATTTTGAAATTACAAGATATATTCCAATAAAACGTTATAAAAAAGACAGTCACAATACTCAAAACGTGATCTTAGTTATTTGTATTCATATTTTATACAGTTCTTTATATTTATATAGGTTTCATGACATTGAATTTGACCTTGAGCTTGTTCTCCAAGAGCATTTCAAGGTAAATTTGTTTACTTGTATATCGTAATTTAAAATTGGCGTATCTTGGTGAAAAAAGTTGGAATGGAATTCTGCGCATATTGGACTCAAATTTCAGTCCAAAGGAGTAGACAATGGGGTATGCAGGATTCGACTACATTTGAGTTCTTTGGAGTCAAAATGCAGTTTAATGGCGTCAATAAATACGGAAAAAGAGAAAGGCGACTGAAGGCCATCTAGACAGGACTAGTTACAACGCAGCCGGCTTTTTTATTTCAACTTACTATAACATAATCAATTTTGAAGGTTTTGAAACTAATAAAAAAAGAAATTGTTCATTAGAACTTTCCGCATCTAATAGTCAAATAACAAATTTTATATCTTAATAAACAATAAAATTATCAATTGTTTTCTACGCAACTGCAAAATATACCTTCTGGCTCTTCGTTTCGAGCAAATTTCAAGTATTCGAAAACCATCAGCGAGAAAGTTGTTCATAAAGGTATGAGCAAATTTTCTGGACAGTTTTATCTTATTGGTCTAATAGTCAAAAAGTAATGAATGTTTAAAGTTGGTGGCAGCCAATGACCAACGCGTCATGTGCTTCGAGGCCCTGAAAAACATCATTGTCTATTGAGATATATAATTTATTCATTCTTCATTAGATGCAAACAACTCTAACGAACAATTTCTTTTTTTATTCGTTTCAAAATTCTCAGAATTGAATAAGTTTTAGCGAGTTGAAATAAAACATTTTTTGTTGGCCGGCCGCGTAGTAACCAGTTTTCGATGCAGTATATAACTACACCGGTAAAGAGATTCAAACCTAGCATGCTCTAGTAATCAATTCAAAGCAAATTGTTTATAACTCAGGTTCATCACTTCTTTCTCTATCGCAAAAACATTTTGTTCACGGAGAGAAAAAAAAATTGAATATTTACTTATAATCCGGGACTTTTTCCTAAACGGCGGAGTAAAAATAGAACACATAAGGGTATTTGGCACATTTTACGAATGCAAATGTAAAATATTTGTCGAATGATAAAAAACTTGTCAATGATTTGTATGCTTCACATTTAAAACCTTTTCTTTTCACGTCGCAAAGATTCCAATTTCCTTATTTAAATGATTTTGAAGCTTCCAGATCTGTTTTACATTAATAGTATTGTTATACTATATAGCGTAAGGAAATCTGGAATAAAGTAGTATATCATTAAATATAATGAGCATTGCCAGTAAATTAGACGAGTGCACATACAACAGTTTCTGGTAGATACTTTAATAAAAATGCGTGAAAATTGCAGATACTTAAAGATCATGAACCTTATTGGACAACGGATTTATTTTGGGCAGTCAAAATAATACGAACCTCTGATTTCCATTATCTCAATGAATTTGTCGTTACTAGTCCTGTAACATTGCGCTGAAAAGAACAGAATTTAACTGCGTCTGCTGAGGTTAAACAGATCTATTCGGACCAATACTAATGGAATTTATTCTAATAAAAGATCCAGAGAGCATATTTGTTTGAATACGGCTGGTAGAAAAATAAAAAAAATTACAACAAAAAACACGAAGAAATATCGATAAAGAATTGTCATTAAATAACAGTAAAAATAAATGTTTTCTAATTTAAAAACCAAATAATTCTAAACAATTATAAACTTTTCAACTCAGTTAAATTGGCGATGACAATTAAAAAATAACTTCAGTAATTGTTAACCTACATTCTTTGATGTTATGCAACTCTTTCGTACCGACATATTCTTTCCATCACATTCTTCCATGAAGAATCCTAAAATAATGTATATCACTGAAGAAAAAATTTCAAGAAAATTCTATTTCCATAAATAAAGTGGTTTTATTTTGAGATGCATTTAATGAAGTGAAATATTATTTAAGATAATCTGGATAGAGTTTTACCTACTTCAAAAGGCACGATGAAGTGCCAGCTATGACAAGGTAATGAGTGAGATTGAAAAAGAAGATTGAAGGAGGGAAAGGAATCCTGGTAGCATTACCTACCTGTTTTCCGAAGAAAAGCGGGACGCATAGTACCGCGTAAAAAATTGCTTACAATGCGAAATGCAATTTGTTACAGCTTGCTTACTTACATCCATTATCCACTTGTATCGATCTACCTCTTTATTCCTCTATTGTTATTTTGGTTTCTCAGAGTTTCTGGTTTACCAACTGACGAAGGCAGTTTTCAACTGGAATTAGTAATGAAAGTTCATTTTGTACCACCAAAACTTGTTATTTTTGTATTACGTAAATACTGTAATAATTAAACCATTATTGGAAAACGTATATTATGACAGCTACATGACAAATGCGGTTATGCTCACAATTCTACTGTATCAAATTGCTTTTCAGGTTTTACTACGTCCAACCGATTGTAGCAAATGAAACCTAACCTAAAAATGATAGTTATGTTTTGCTTTTTGTTACAACAAATTTACTTTATAGGTAATAACTAGGAAATTGACCAAGATTTTTTTTCACTATATTCGGAAAAGCTGTTGCACATTCGTCCCTTCGACGTCTTTATGCGTTTTTTCACCTCGTTCCATTTCTTCATTTTTTATCGTTTTACCGGTTACCACGTTCCTGCGTTCTTTCACCTAATCCTTCTCGTGCTCTCTCATAATTTCCCGTTCAGCACTTAATCTTGCTTTTTCACTTTATTTGTCGTTCTCCGTCTCCCAAGTTCGCTTTTCCGACGGTTCTTCGACTTCTGTCCTCGTCACCATCTCCCATTTGCCCCTCGCGGATTTTTTATAGCACGATAAATCCGTCGTATTTTTATCGCGTTGCCACACATGTACGAATGTCGACTCGAATGTTTGGGCGGTGTATCACGCAGAAACTATCGCGATCGCATTCTTCATCGCATGCATAATCTGCATTAGCAATGTTACTCTACTCCCCAGATTTATTCGTGATGCAGTTGCGTTTATTATAACAACGATGATGGACGATTCATTTCCCCGCGCGGCATTTATAGGCGGGAGACTGGATCTTAAAAGTAGTAATGTATAGTTAAAAGTGCAACAGGAAAATAACTGGTGTTGGTTGCATGTGGAACGTTTCGCTCGTTAAAACGGCTCGTCGGATTATTTCGAAAAAATATATACACCTGGAAAATTGTGTAGTCGACTCCTAAATATTTCTTTCGCTTCATTCTGACGTTCGGGAATCCGATTTGAGAAGTCTCGAACATCGAGGGAGAGATCCGAAATCTTCTCGGCGCAAAAAGTACGAAGTACTGGCATTCGACGAACTTCGTTAAGATTGATCTTCCCAATTTCTCGCGCTTTTCCGCCCTGACTTTTCAAGGCCCTATATCGCCTTCCGCGCAAGCCGGGAAAATCGTAGATTTCTTTGGTAATCCGGTATTCAGCGCGGGTAACGATCGCTCCAGGATCTGAGATTCACCCATCTCCGTAGCGGGTGAATTTCCGCGTGTTTTTGCTGCGAATGCCCTGAACGAGCCACCCTCTTTACTGCCACCCTCCCTACTCACGAAGGTCCTTGCACAACGCGGTCGCTTCAAACGACAAAGTTAGACAAGGGATGGGACGACAAGGGAGTTTCCTGTAGGGAACAAAAAACATGCAGTAATCTGGAATAATTCGATGAAAATAATATTTCTTCCATCATGTAATAAGAAATGTTAGACAAATAGAACAACCCCTTTTCCCCTACTTGCGAGAGAATTTTCCCAATCGGAATTTCACAAATATTTGACTTCGGTAATTAGACTGTTCCTAATATAAAATGAATATTATTGTTTTTTGTATTCCATCTGATTTTTATTTGGACAGGAGATGTCGTGACTGCTGCATGCGTTTTTCATTATTCCTGCAGTATATGTGCATGGACATTCATCAATTCCAGTTTTTTTAATATTTCATTATTTCCCATGTTAATAATAGTATATTACATAACAAGGATGCAAAGTCCATTTATACGCACGATCTTAAACTATACTTACCTGACGCTGAAAGCATTGATACGAAATGACTACGTAAAATTTAACTTTAAGCATGATCTTTTACTTTTCGTCATCCGGAGCGTAAAAGTTTACTTTTTTTTTTTAATATGATTTTACGTTGATTTTTCTGAACAGTACTGTAAATAGTGGGTATCAAAAGTACATTACGAACCAAGGGCAGAAATAAACATACTGCACTCATAGCTTTCAACCTTTCCCAAATTCATGCAATGTGTTTCCACCTGCGATATGTATAGTACTTTTGGTTATACTCGTACTAGGAAAATCCATCATTAGGATCGTAGCAGAGAGCAAGGAAAACCACATTTGATGCACTCTAATGTGTGATCGTCATTAGAGTGTCAGATGAAGCCATTTGACAATTTTAGTAAAACTACTTGGCTTTTCATGTGAATGGAACAACAAATAATAGTACATAACGCGTAAACTGTGTGCAATTTCCGAATATGCGGAATAGTATATTACGTATCTAGGGCGGAAAAGAAGTAATTGCAGCGCGGGTGATAAGGGGGTTCGAGGGGGTAAATACCTTCGGAGAGTAGGCGAATACACTTTTTTTGGCATATCTGTATGTAAATTCGCGATCGTGCAAAAAATAAAGTCAAGAGGGCGGTAAAAACTGCTCGATCGCCCTTCCCACATGTGCAGAAGCACACAGCTGTGCTGCCCTGTGGCAAACGATGCCTCTCCGATTACTTTACAGTCACGTAAAAACTTCGAATTTGTGCAGGCATGACAAAAAAGTAAATTACACTTTTGTCGGCGAATATACTGTAAACGCATGAAGTCCCAGAGATACACGAATCTGTCGATTTTTGAGCTTCATTCTGAACTAGATAATGGTTTAATATTCACTTGTAAGTAATTTAGTTTACCACTTTCGAGCATGCTCTTTCGAATAGCAAAGACAAAACGGCATGTAAATATTTTCTAAACTAAAAATGGCGTCTTTTAAATAAGAAAACGCTACAAATTTGAACTTTGTTTTTTATGTTTGAATTTCATTATAAAAATGCAATAGAAATTATTCCAGGTTTTAACCAAAAGTGCATAAAATTATCTAAAATTATAATGATTTTCAAACTATGATTCTATGAAGTTCGTACTGTTATTGTTTTTTATCTGTAAATATGTTATACCAACCCAAAATTTGTCATTTTTTAGAGGTTAGGGTAACGTAAATAAACTAGATACTATGCAAGACAATATTAATCCATATTCCTGAATAAATATGTACCTTTGGGATTTAATGAGATAAAATAAGAAACAGAATTAAATAGAGATAATATAGAAGAAAAAGAAACACATAAAAGGGAGTTGAGCAAATCGGGATGCATACTAAGAGTCCTTGAAACAAATCTTGTAGATTTGCCAGGGGGCATGTAGTTTAGCTATAGTGTCCACCAGGTTCAGAGCACCAACCCCATAGCTGAAAAGTCTCAGGTTCGAGCCCATCGAAAGTGTTCCATATTTGCATGTAAGAATCACACTTTTTAGAAGGTTAAATGTATTTTGTATATTTTGCACAAATTTTAATGTCAAATTTATTTGACAAACTATACTTACCTATATACTGGTTAACTTTTTTATTTTTATATTTTATATTTTATATTTACAGTTTATTGGTACAAGTATTGGTTAATCATTAAAACTTATTACACAACTATTTTTAGATTATGCAATGTTTATTAGAAAATATTACATTATGTTCTATGGTAAAATAAATATAGAAATAGAAGTTCTTAACATTTTTCAGAAATATTTATTCCTGGAATTCATGATAATTAATGAAGTGCACAGAGAAATAAATCGATATATGCAGGAAAAGAAAATAATATCAATTGACAGAAAAGATGATACGATAATAGTCAGAATGTATGAACATGCAAAAGTATCGCTGACAATTATTCAATTGTAATATCTATACATAAATATGGTATGACATTTGATCTGAAGTAAAAGAAATCTACCCTAACCCAACCTCACATAACTTGGAATGTAATCCTTTTTTTCGTATTCGTACTATACGGTAAAATGTAAGCATATTATGCTATGATATTTAAATATAATACCTTAGATTTATTTTAATATTTTTTTCGTATATTTCCTTCAGATATTATGGAGAATTTTGTTTGGCACTGATATTTTGCGATGTCCAGTTGGTATGCGTCAAAAAGCCGACATATAAAAAAACAAACAGTCAAAAACCGACTATTTTACTTGTCGGGGTTTTGACTGTCGGTTTTCTGACTTATCGGCTTTTTTATGGTACTTTACGTTTTGTTTGTATAATATCTACTGAACGTTGGTATAGCCCCCTTGGCGACATAAAGTGTATGGAAAAATTAAAAAAATTAAAACCTCTAGGTTCGAAAATTGGACATTAAAAAAAAGAATACAGTAGTCCCTGTCCTAATTCACGCGGTTGGTTTTTAGAAAATGGCGGCCCCTCTCCTAATTCACGTTACTTTTATAACCCCACCAAGGTACGTTTTTCTCCTCCCACCCTCCAAGTTTGCCTTCGCACATGCGCACACCCTGCATTTTGTTTGTTTTTAGTGAAGGTCTTGGAGTGGGGAGAGTAACGGATGGGAAATTGTGAATTTGGACAAGTAATAGTAAATTTTATTCTTAATCTGTGCAATATAATCTATCGGTAAATATTTAATTATTATAATATAGGCGCGATATTATAATTTTAAGTATTTTTTAGTTAACTAACGTACCTGCGGAGTGTTATTAAAATACCATAAATATTATTCAATACAAAATTAAGCGGCACATATGGAGATATTACTGATTGGAATTAGACGGAATAATCTAGCCATGTATATACATATTATTGTAAGCACTTTGTAACGATTTGATGGTTGACTTAAGGGATTTATAATCCTATGTCATTAATAATTAGGACAGGGACTACTGTACATTGAATGCAGATTGAAGGAAAAATTAGAAATAGGTTAAGTAAACCGCAATAAAATACGAGGGATTGTTAAGGGAGGTATTGTTTTGACTCGCGGAGAGTCACAGCCACTTTATTTTTAATTTTGGATAGAGATGGTCCATAAGTATCTTGGAATTGAATTAAACAGAAACTTGAAGTTTTTTGACTTTTGATTTAAATACCATTTCGGCCCATCGATGACATATTGAAAACTCACTAAAATGCTTGGAGACAGTTTCGGGAACGTTTAACACTTTGACCAGGGGAATTAAAATGCTCCGGTTTTGTCTTCGACCGCAAATAACGGTAGCCGGCGTAACGTTGCAAGCAAGATCATCATCACAGCGAGTGGCGAGTAACACAATGTATAAGTCGGCCAAATAGCAGCCGGCAGAGCTCGCATTGTGCTGGCCGTCGAGCATTTGATACGGCAGCTTTCCTGTCGCGAGTCTATTGTATTTCATACGTTATGTGCACCAGGTTATTCACCGACACACGCGGCTTCTTCATACACATTTATGTATGGTCGGAAAAACAGTTGGTAAAACGAACATTGGTCGCACGTGCAAAAATAGCCGGAAAATTGTTTGAAACGTGCAAATTATAAACATATGAACGTGCCCGGATCAATGTAGTAAGGGCAACCGATTTTCGAAAAATTGTCGAGCACTCACTAGCGATTTTAGACTATTTCGGTGTCGCATTGGTTGGTTTTGAAAATATTAGCCTGCCAATCGTATGTACAAACACGTTTATGCCGTGACGTCATGGGTCATTCGTGCGATTTATTTTCGTCACGCTATTATACCGACAAAATCGCGATCGTGCATAACTTTCTAACTACGTATGAATCGATTGTTGTTCGATTCTGGACTTGGAGACTTTATTAGTTCTATTCTGAATGATTATCAAATTTTTTTTCGTGGAATAATCCGTTTTCGAAGCGACATTCTTTTCTTTTATTTTCATATTTATTTATTTATTCTTTACTGTACAAATCTCGTTGCTCGTAGTACTTGATCAGCCTAGGAACTTGATCGATACTAGCTCGATATTTGAATGATCATTTCTGTTTGAGGTGACAAATATATCATTTCGTTTTTAACGATATTAATGCGAGCCATATATGGGTCATTCTTCGAAAAAGTGTAAAATCGACGTATTTTTTTTCCACAAAATAAAAGATTATAAAAATTAAAATTTAAAGCTTAGATATATTCATTGGCTTGCTAATTACGTAAATACGGAGTAATAATGCAGCAGCCATCGATACGCGTGAAATATACAAGTAATTTAATTTTTGAATGGAAATTTTATATAAAAATGGCGAAATGTTCACTCTTAGCGAATGAGTGACTCAAAAAGAGTAAGAATAAAAATAGTAACTTAATAATATTTATTTTATAAAACTCAAAACAGTTAAAATTATTATGGAAAATTATAAAGTGATATGTTTAGTTATTTCAGTGATGTAAAAAAAAAAAGCTTTGATTATCGCATATTACTGATGATGCGCGTTTAATACTGAAAGTAGTTAAGAAACTTGATGTTAAGTTCAATAAAAATCCGTTCTATCACTAATTAGAACGGAATTTCTGTAAATCACTACAATTGTCCAGGAGGCTTACATGACAGGGGAGCTTACATGTCAACGTATTAACCAGGTTAACTTAACAACAATAGTATATTACTCAACGATGGAGGTAAAATAAAGAATGTCTCAGACTGCGTGCAATTTTTACCCGAGGTGAAGCCGAGGGTGAGAAACAGGCAGTCTGAGGCATTCTTTTTTACTTCCCGAGGGAAGTATACGATTTTTCTTTATGGCCGGGAGGATAAGCGGCATCTTTCCTTCCGCTTGCGGGAGGAAAGTTCGTGCTTTCCTCCCGGTGTGAAGAAAAATAAATTTCGGTCAAATGCACTTAAGGCATAAGATTTTAATCTTTTCTTTATATTTTAAGATATTACTCGCTTTCTTAACGTGCTAAATTAGCGTCGCAAATATGACAGGAGGCTTACAAGGAATAAACGTACTGGCCTTAGTTCTAACAATATTACTAAATTTGAGTTTAAATTAGTTTTGAAATCAGTAATATTATACACACAATCCATAGTCTAAAAGTAATCGAAATTGTAGAACGATTGTCTGTATCTACATTTACTTTTGTTTGTACTGTAAATGGCATGTATTCTGTACTTACATTTATTTGTTAAAACATGGGACACATTTTACAAAGCCATAACAATTTTCGGGAACGTTATAGTGAAATTTTCACAGCACTATTTGTTTGTTATAAGTAAAACAGATCATAACTACTTTTAAAGTTATTTAATAATTCACATGAAAGAGAATGACAGTGATCAAAAATAAATTTATACCTGGGGACAGCTAGGAGGCTTACATTTCGGACCTTTAGCAGTACGTGAAAATTTGATCATGCGATTTGAACAAATTATCTTTTGTGTGATGTTTACATAAAAGTATAAGGCGCAAGAAAAAAAATGTTTGGAGAATAAATTCTCTTATTTGGATAAAATATTAACCGGGGACATAAAATTACACTTTTCTGGAGAATAACCCATATAGCGGAACCACATGTGCTTCTTTCTGGTGTATCTCAAAAACCCGAGAAATCACAAAATAGACACTTAAAAAATCCGACATTGAATAACCAGACATTTCAAAATACAGACATTAAAAAACCAGACATTTCAAAATGTACATATTCTGAAAATATAATTAATGACTAAATGTGCTTAATACATAATCCGGGTGTCAAAACTGATTTGACCCTCAAGTGACCTACAAAATTAATCCCTTCCTCAAACATTTTTTGCCTCAAAATGACCTTCCAGTGAGACCCCAAGGACGGCGACCCAAGATCATCTTTTTAGGTAGTGAGATGTCGGGCTTTTGAATATCTGTATTTTGAAATTCTGGTTTTTTAAGTGTCTGTGTTTTGATTTGTCGGGTTTTTGAGGTGCACCCATTCTTTTGTTAGACTTTTTTGTGTCCAAAATAGTAGATTGTGCAACTAGGGAGCAAACTAGGTAGTTGCCGACGAGTGCGAGTTTGCAAATACCTATTCCCTCTTGTCTCACATACTATTATCTCATACGAAAGCGTGATTTTGTTCCCTATAAATGGGGGGCAAAATTGTATTTTGCTCTCAGAATGTGAGACAAATACTTATCTCTATCATAGTGCTGAATTATCATGGAAAATCGTTGTATCTTCAAAAACCAATTGGCGTTTCAAAGTTTATGACAATAGCTTTAGTATAAACATACAAAGCCCACATTTTTTATCTTCAGTTAATTGCTTGCCAACTGTAAGTTAATACAATTAAATAATTAAAATACCAAGGTTTGGAAGGTATGAATTTTATCTTTAAAATAACTGTCCTATACATTGTATGCATTTCTTTAAAAACATATTTGTTTTTTTTTTTGTATCGTTTAGAAAATCAAGAACGGTAGAAAAGTGGTAAATACAAAAAATACTCGCTTGCACGTAGAAAATATAAAACTAAAGTCAAAATAATAAAAGAAGTAGAAACAATTTTTATGTACATTTTTTAGTCAGAAACAACTTTTTTAATTTTTTATTTCATATATGTAACTTACATTATATATCCAATATTTACATAGAACTGTTCATTAAATATATATGTTGAGAACCCTCCCTAATAGCACACTTTATTCCATCCATATTCCTAGAATATTCCCAAGTAATATTCTATCCATATTCCAGGAACATTGAAATGTCCAACGTGCGGAGAAATCCTTTGGAATATTCCAGGAACATTGAAATAATCTGCATTGGAAATATTATAAACAAAATAAATTTTGTTAGAATATTCCAAAAACTATAAAATAATGTAGATTAAATAATAATGCGAAATGAATGAATATTTCTTTGAGGTGTCACAATTATTAAATGATTTCTTAAAAATCTAGTAGGCAATTGTTAAAAATAGAAATATAAGTTAATTGTTTATAATCTCCCTGCACTAATTGAGACAGCTTTTAAAATATGCGAAACAAATGTTCAATCTGTAATGCTTGATATTTCATTCTTCCTGGAATATTCCAAAAGTTGGATATTTCAATGTTCCTGGAATGTGGATGGAATATTACTTCGGAATATTCCTAATGTTCCAAAGGAATATTTCGGAAATATAGATCGATTAAAGTGTGCTATTGGGGGCTTATTTTTTCGTAATTGTTGACTAATGAACAGATCTTCGACCTATAGAATAATTTGAAAAGTTAGTTTAAGTAAAAGTACTTAATGGCATGTAACTTTGACTCCTTCTAAATGATGCCATCGACTGCTTTGGTCATGTACACAACGCGAATACCGGCATGTTCAATAGATACTGGAATGTTGACAATGATTTCTTTATACGGACTAGTTAGGTTAGGGTTAATAACATTTTCAATGTTTTTTTGATAATGGACAAAAAATCAGTATGCACAATTGCATACACGTACTTATCTGTCCAAGTCGTGCGATATATCGTAATCAGTAAGTCGCCCGGTGAATCGTAACGCTTCCTGCCCGCGCTTCCGCTTCACAGGACCACACCATTTCCGTTCAAAGGCCCTGCCCACTGATCGGTCGGTCTCGGTATCGCGCTCGTAAAGAGCGAAAAAAAAGTCAACGACAATAACGTCGAGCTCCGACTAACTCACGAACGCTGATAATTGTTACGCTCAGTCGCCGAAAAACTGCAGCAGCGCACGTATAGTACAGTGTATCGCGATGTCGTTTCCTCTGGTGCATGACTTCTGACGGAATTTTTGTCGATTAGATCAGTCATTGTTTTTTGGGCTCAAAAACCAAAATTTTCGAAAACGTCGGACATGGAATTCGATTTTCAAGTGTAGGATCGGATAATCCAGTGTTATTTGGAAAGTGCAACATTTTTCGAGTTTTGTTTGTTTGTGTGGTGACCTATGATAAAATGACCGAGATTCAGGGTAAAAATAAATTGAAAATTGGCAGTGCGGGCAGATATTATGGTTCCTATCTCATCTACGACGTGGGCAATTCCTGCTTAGCCTCCTTGCACGCCAAGATGCCACCAGTCGCTGTCACGCGAGCAAGTCTACCTTCTCCTGTTCACGTGCAAAATCCTCGTGAGTTTTATCCCGACTGAGCTTTTTATATCTTTACTGGGATATTTCTGTTTGCTCCATTTTTATAAAATGTTGCTGTCTATGCAGACATTTTACTGAAAAACTTGCATTCCGAAAATTGGACAACTATTGAGAAGATTTCGATTATAACATAGATGTTAGCATTAGTGGATTGTTCATCCATGTGAACTCATGAATACAAGGGCTTATTAGTTCTGATCACCATGCTAGTTAAATCTATTAACATAATCGTCCATTTTGGTGTCTTTGTGATAAGACATTTATATGGAACCTCGACTGAATAGCATTAATGTCCGCGGGGACACTTTTTTCACCACTTTTTCTGAGCTCTGTAGATGCGACAAATTTGGGCCTGAAGAATTATTGATCAAATGAAATTCATACATTTTTTAGCAATATTTCTAATGGCGATATCCAAAATTAGAAAAAAAATTATTACTAAAAAATGAGTAATAATCAACAAATATTTATTAGTCCATTATGTAATCATCTCGAAACCAATTTAGATGATGGAGGGAACTTCGACAAACTGTATTTGAAAAGTTAATTTTGTCACCTGAATGATCTAAAATGGCGTCCAAAACGAGAAGTTTCGCTCACTATGTTTAGGGCGTATTAATTAAAAATAACAATACCTAAGTTTTTCGACGAAAAATATAAGTACAAAAAGGACTAAGAATATTTTTTCAAAAATTTTAAAAATTTCGTTTACAAAATTTTCTACGCCCTTTTTGTAATTACAATTTTTTTCGAAAAGCTTATAGTTTTTTAGCTAAACCGTCCCAAACATAACGATCGAACATTGTAGTTTCATACGCCATTTTGGATCATTCAGGTGCCAAAATTAAATTTCCAAATTCAGTTTTTAAGTTCAGACATGTCCTCTACCATCTAAATTTTGTTTAAAGATGATTCCATAACGGGCAGTTGATACGAAATACCATTTAAAAAAAATCGGTATTTTTTATATTTAAATTGATTTTTTAGTATTAATTTGTATTTTCCTAATTTTTTAGTATTAATTTTTATTTTCCTAATTTTTCCCATAATCACCACTGTAAAGATCGATAAAAACCCTAACAGCACCAAACATTGCAGCAAGGTTAAATAAGCTTGACTTAAGGTTGACAATCTTACTGCAACCTTAATTAACCTTGTCCTAAGGTTCAGTGCTGTTAGGGAATCGATCAATTTCATGTAGTCAATAATTTTGTAGGACCACATTTATTCCATCTCGAGGGCTCTGAAAAAGTGGTGAAAAATCGCCCCCGGGCGTTAATGGATTAAACGAAACTATAGAATTTAAACGTGTAGAATTTCTTTACCACAACAAAAAAAAGAACATATTTATCATAAATTTATTAAACGTTCATTCACTGATTATTGTAAAAGGTTATGTTAATTTCTTCTCTAAACACTAATCATTTTTTGGTTACAAATTAAATACAGAAACTGCATCAAACATTGCATTTAACGTTAACTATTTAAAATTCATCATGGTGTTGTAATAATCATTATTTGATAATTAACAAAATGCAAGATTGATAATTAAAATTTGATAAAAACTCGTATTGCAATTTCCATCTTCACTTGATGAGCAGTAGAGCATTTTCGGTCCGATGTCCCCACCTATTATTGTAGCATTTATTATTTACTGAATTGCAAGATTTTGAGGTTAGAAAATCATAATTCTCGATATTTTGTTGTTTCTACTACATTTTAGCTGACTAAACGTGTTTAGTAAAATTAACTACAATTTTTCTCTCCGTGCACTGAAATAAATTAATCTGACAAATTCAAGTTTCGTTGGATGGTAGACCCGAAAGAAGTAAGCATAAGAAAAGTCCTGTACTGTAAAAATTATAATACAGTGAGACCTGCGAAATTGACCATCGTCCGTTCCGACCACCTCCGAAATTGACTGCAAATTACAACGGGGATCCCCATTTAACGTAATCTTGACCTTACATTCTTAACCTTGATTTGTCAAAATTTTAGTTATTTTCAACAAATTGCACCTTTTTTGTTAAAGTTAGTGAATTAACAAAAATTGTATCTGAATGTTCCGCTAAATCATTATTTTTTGTCAAATTAATTAATAACAAATCAAAGATAATAATGTGGGAGTTAATAAAATATAACCAATGATTTGGATTATTTAGTTCGGTGCCAGATTTCACCACCGTCGCTAAGATAATACCGGAAGGTAACCTATTATTCATCATGAACATTATATCACTCATTCAAACCAGGGACGTAATTTGCTACGATTATTTGAATATCCTCGATCACATCCGGTAAAATCGAAGAATGCAAAATCATAATCCACAATTATTTTCATGTTCTTCGCGTAACGTAAATGCTTGTTCCTAACTTAGTCTATTTCGTAATTGCAATCATAACGTTTCTCTGATCACAAAAACGTGTTGTATTCGGTATTTATCAATTGGCCTCCCCTTAATCTAGTGTCGATCGACGAAAAACTGATCAAAACTAAGTTTGACTATGTCAAGTAACAGTTTCGGTTTAACTTCTAAATCCGTCTTTCTGTTTGCGAGTTACAGAGTATGCAAAATACTGTGCAGGAGATTTTTTTGTGTTTCATCCAACTTTTATGACATTACCGTTTGTTTTACGAAAAAAATACATAGAATGTTTTTTGTACAAAATTTGATGATCTGTGACTTTGTTTGAAATTTTTTTTGTGAGTTGTTTTTTACAAAATAAATGCAAAAAACGTGTGTTTTAATCGTCCTTCCCTTAATACATTTCGATCAATCCCATAAAAAAAAAAACTAATAAGATCTAAGATAGACCATGTCAAACACGATCTAATTGTTAATCCATCTTTCAGTTTTTGAACCATGACGTGTACAAAAATGAGCCCTATGTGGACAATCCATGGAATTTTTCTAGGACGGAGGGACAAACGTACGCATAAGATCAAGGACAAATCTTTTCGTATGATCTGTGAAGTCTGAAACGTCAACATTTGATGATAGAGTATTAGGGTAAATTTTGACGCATTAGACTAAATTAAAAACCTCGTCCAACCTATGGTACAGAACATAATTCTAATGACCAGAATACCTCAGTCCAAAATTTTCAAAGTAGACACCACTACAAAACCAAATTCAGCGCAGGTCAGCGCCTAACTTTAAAGAAAAATTCGAAAGATGTAAGAGAAAATAAGGGCATGGAACATTGATAGTTGCCGATTATTTTTTCAAGAGATTTACTGATCCAAAACTGACCAAAGAAACTCTTAAGAAATTACTTTATTGTAATATTATAAGACGTTAAATTACGCAGCAGTTGAATGCTGAATAAATGGTCTCTAGCAGTGAATAAGTTTTAACTGCTTCCTTCTCAAAATTTGCTTCTGAATTGTTAACAGAACTACTAGTCTCTCCACTTTATTTAAATCGGCGGTTATTTGCTATAGGTATCGCCCCTGATCAATCTTTTATCTAACCAATTGGTTGGACCTTGTATGGTTTACCAAGATAAGGATGGGTGGTTGGTGTTCATCCGAAGGTTGTAAGCCCTAAACTAGTTTGGTTATAACCAAGTATATAACGTCTTGTCATAAGTAGAAAACGAGTTTAGTTACATCGGCGGGTGACTTAGGAATTGGGATTTAAGATCACGTCTTATTTGTCATCACTATGAGGTGTTTTCAACAACAGTTGAATGGTTCCATTCAATGCACTCTCCGCCAAATATAACAAATTCATGTCAACGTTTTTTGCAGCTTTGAAGCGCTTCTGATGAGTGTTTTTTGGCATAGCCTTGAGTTCTTCCAGCGATGAAGTATTTTTCTCCTTAATCCTTAAAAATCTTAGTCCTTTGAAGGCTTCTTGAGACTTGGGAACAGAATTCGCATGGGGCCAAATCCAGTAAAAACAATGGCTGAGGTATGATTGCGGTGTTGTTTTTGACTATCCACAAGTAATTGATGAATTCCTGATCCCAAAATAATTCCATACTAAATCCTGAACGTATTTTATCTATTCAGAACTTCTGTAGTATTTAAAACATGACCAAGAGATGATGCTTAACCGCACACACGTATTTCATGTCTACGTCAAATGTTCAACTTGAGCAACTCTCAAGTTCGTTCAGCACGTAATAGTCCATCTATTCGAGCCCTCTTTACTCGAAACTTACGTACACGTTCGTTGGGTGCCCGGAGGAGCATCAGTGATAAAATAATGTCGGAAAGGAGAGCGAGCTCACAAGGGCAGTAGAGGGAACATAAGAGGCGCGGGTGAGAAAGGGGTATTCGGGAGGGTTTGGAAGAGCGACGGGATAGCGTGTCTGTTTTGATTTATAAGAATTCACCACGAACCCCTAACCCGAGCTCTTAAGTCTCGCATCGCGTCGAGCTTCTTAGATCGGTCTATATCAACCCCTTCGGTATTCTTTCTATCCTCTTTGCCCTCTGACCGTCCTTCCGTGAATAATAGGCAGATATTCACGCCACGCTCTCTCGCGCCCTTTTCCTCCGCGGCTTCTTTGGTCCTTTTTCTTTCCTCTGCTCCACTTTTTCACTCCCTTTGTGTGCACGGCTCGTGCCGCTGACCACCTTCCAACTCCGACCATCGATCTCAAGCCAGAGAATCGAGTCATCGACCGCTAGCTACTGCAAGTTTTACCCCTTTTATGAGGGACCTTGACTTTTTTCCAAACTGTATTTCATTAGAATAAGTAATCCAGCGATATCTTTCGTCCGCTGACTTTTAATTCAATCTTCGGTGTTCAAAGAATTCAACTAAGATTCGTCTTGTCAATTTCAAACCATAAACTTCATTATTTGGTTGGGTCTAATTTTGTTTGCCATGAAGGATTGGTGATTAGTGCTAAGCACCAAACCAGTTTGACTATAGCAATCAAAACCGTTCGGTTACATCAGTTTGTAAGAATCAGACTATTCGCTTGAAATGGATATAATCAACACGACGCCCTCCAAACTATAATAAATATCAAAACAATCCAGTTTTAAGCACAAAACCAATTTGGTATCATCCATTCCTTATATCCCACCAGGGACAATAATTACTCCAATCACGCGATATAATAAATAAGACCGGAAAATTGAGTCGATTTGTTATTTCCACAATTGTTTGTTCGGTTGTTGCACCGCTTGATGCCTCTTTGGAATATTCGTCGATTAATTTGGCACGTGGAGACACCGGGATTGTTTAAACCTAAATGGTAATCGCATCCAGGCAGTTCAGCAGAGTCAGCAGCAATCAAATACTATAACTAAAAAATTTAATAAAATGTCTTAATCGTATAGCTTCAGAATGTTAAGCTTCTTTAAACTGCACGTAGTGCCGATACTGATGGAGGACAAAGGTAGCCTAATCTATGGTTAACATCACTGGATTCCTGAATACAATCGAAATGGGTTGCTTTATGTTTGGTTATAAAATGTGAAAAAACGACGATCGAAATGACAGATAGAATTATCACTAAGTAATTGTTGTTCACTCCAGTAATACTGGCCACCACTGGAGTATTACCCATTTGTAGAAGGTCAGATATTAACTACCGTTTAACGGCTACATTATTTCATACGTACGTATGTTGTCGCAACCGAACTGTTTGGTTTCTGTAACCATATGCCAATGGTTATTACAACCATACGGTTTAGGTTTGGTAACCGAACTTATTTGGTTTTCATAATCAACAACTAGTTGCACGAACCAAACTAAGCACCGTTTTCATTTATATTTCATCTCAAGTGGACTAACCGATTGTCGCAACCAAACCTTTGGTCCAAATGTTTAATCCCTACAGGAATACATTCCGTCCATGCAATCCTTTCAAATGTTCCAACTAATCTTTTCTTTGCTCGAACCAAATAGTTTCAAACAAACAGGTTTATTTTAGAAAATTTAATGTATTTCTTTCCGTTATCGCTGCGACGTCCACAATTCCCCACCTTAACTTTGAATTGTGTCCGGCTTATCGAAGGCTCGCGATCTTGCGAAGCCTCCCTTACTCCACTGCGTGGTAGTCACGTGCTACCGCTGTGCGACGTTTTGCAAAAAAAAAGTTTTTATCTCGCGCACGAAGCACAAGGCGCGCGGGGATCGATTTCGCTCAATCCTGTGCGCGACCTCAGGACACGCGTTGCGAGATTCGACGGGCCGATAACTACATGAACACGTAGGTAATACCAACTTGCCGACTATTAATGCACGCTTCCAAGTTCCGCGAGTCGTCTCGCGAGAGTGAAAGAAAAATAGAAACTCCAGAGGTTGGCCGCGTAGACGATGCATTCTTCTATTGTGCTCCCGTCCGACCTCTGTACGCGAATTTCCGCAATATTGCACGCGTATACGCTCGTGTGCGCAAAGTTTCGAAAGTTCAGAACTTTACACAACTTCGAATAATTGTATACATTTACTTTTTGACAAAAATCAATGTCTACAAAAAAAGTTAATTGCATTAGCTACCTAAAAAATAATGATAAAGCACTCTAAAATTATTGGACTCACATTTCAGTCCAAAGGAGTAGAAAATGGCGTAGGCCGGGTTCGACTACATTTGAGTTCTCTGGAGTCAAAATGTAGTGTAATGGCGTCAATAAATACGGAAAAAGAGAAAGGCGACTGAATGCCGCCTAGACAGGACTAGTTACAATGCAGCCGGCTTTTTTATTTCAACTTCCTATAACATAGTCAATTTTGAAGGATTTGAAAGTAATAAAAAAAAAGAAATTGTTCATTAGAAGCTTTCCGCATCTAGTAGTCAAATAACAAATTATATATATTAATAAACAATAAAATTATCAATTGTTTTCTACGCAACTGCAAAATATACCTTCTGGCTCTTCGTTTACCCAGCAAATTGCGAGTATTCGAAAACCGTCCGCGAGAAAGTCGTTCATAAAGGTATGAACAAATTTTCTGGAAAGTTATATCTTTATTGGTCCAATAGTCAAAAAGTAATGAATGTTTAAAGTTGGTGGCAGCCGATGACCAATGCGTCTTGTACTTCGAGTCCCTCAAAAACTTCATTGTTTATTGAGATATATCATTTGTTCATTCTTCATTAGATGCAAAAAACTCACAACGAACAATTTCTTTTTTTATTCGTTTCAAATTCTCAGAATTGAATAAGTTATAGCGAGTTGAAATAAAACATGTTTGTTGGCCAGCAACGTAGTAAACAGTTTTCGATGCAGTATATAACTGCACCGGTAAAGGGATTCAAACCTAGCATGAAATACCCCAAAGGAGCAAATGTAACTCCAAGAGAGTAAAATTGAAGCCTATAGGAGTGAAATTTAACGATTACTCTCTCTTGGACTCCGCAATCGAGTCCAATAATTTTAGAGTGTGGTAACAGTAAGGTGAAGTAATCATGATACAACAATATTCACACATAGCAACTAGATAAAAATATCTCAATCCAACACGCAAAAGAACACTCCGTCAAAAAATTACAGACTAATTAATCTTATCATTATTATTTTTCAGCACTAAAGTATGTCGAAATATTTCTTGACAAACATATTTGTCTCTTGTGGTTAGTTTGGGTTAGATTAGGTTTCGTTCAGTTGGGTAAGATTAGTAGAGTTTTGGCTTAGTTCGGTTAGATTAGGTTAGGAGAAGGAAATTAGATTTGTAGTCAACGAGTTTTTTGTCGCTGTGTTTTTTTGTATCGTATGGTTTTTCCGTTAGTCATGTAACCGAGACATGTACCAATTGCTGTATATTTATCAGCTACGTCAAATTATATTAGTAGACAGTAAGTTTGACTGTATTGTTGTTAACACAGCGATCTATCTAACTTCGGTAAATACTACTAATGTAAAAATAATAAACTAGGTGTCGAACTCCACTACAACAGCAGCTTTAGTTTGATTTCGACGACCAACGTCAACTCATGTTTACTACCAAACTTGTGTGGTTCTCATCTCCAATATTGTTGGGAGCTATATCCAGTATATTTGCCCGTATAACAGTAATGAACATTGGTTTATTCAGCTGAAGAAAGTTTATCTCTTTAGATGCATTGGATTCCGTCAAATAGTTCCATAAATATGAACCTATGTACTGTAGCGTCCCGGTATATTTACCCACTTGGTTCCTAGCCTTCCTCTCCCGCCTCGTTATATTTACCAAAAGAATTTACCCGTAAACAAGATACCCATCAATCGAGTTTTGTTCGTCACGTCACAGCACGTCCTTCCCGAGGATCCTACCGCTATGTGGGGAAAAAAGAGAGTGGCGACAGGTTAATATAACGAGACGGAACCGGAAAATATACTAGGACGTAAGTATAACGAGACGCAATTATACCGAGACTCTACAATATTTCTGAGCCACTCTACTTGGTTAACGCAACCAAACCATTTGGTCCTTATCGGCACAATTTGTTCATATAAGTAGACCTCTTCGAATTTCCTCTTGGGAACCAAACTCAATTCTACCAAGCCAGTTTCGTTATAAAATTTAATTAACCCTTTCCATCCCTAAATAAGAAAAGCATGTACCTCAACTTAAGCTGAGTTTTTCCACTAAAAAGATTTTTTTTTAATTTCTCAAGAAATCGATTATTTGCCAAACAAATTCGCAAAATAAATTTTATGACTTTTAGGTATTTTTTAAAATTTTGTCATGCCTTGCTCTATTTAAACGGGTAATAATTAATTAAAGTTATGCAAAGAATGTGATACCAACGGTCAAACATAAATAATACGAAACTATTATATTTATTAGAAGCAATGGCCGATTCAAAATGGCTACATAATGAAGGCACACATGTACTTTCAAATTCAGAATTTTGTGGATGTAAAACTGGTTTTTGAAATCATAAAAACAATAAGTTGACAATTTGTAACACGTGACGTAGGTGAAGAGTGTGCTACATGCAATAGTGTGTACCGGCGGCCATTACGGATCCACCATTTTCAATTTATCAATTAAAAATTATTATAATTTCGGTACATGATCGCTATTATAAATAATACTGAAAAATCGGAGCTGAAGTTGACGTATCTGCTTTTCTCATTCGGAATGAACAAGGTTAATTATTAAAAATTCTGCTATTTTTTCCATTTACAACTCTTTACGGTGACGAAAATTTGACAAGATAGATAGTTAGAATATATGTTTTCTAGAATG
Source organism: Trichopria drosophilae (assembly GCA_030407085.1). Lineage (NCBI taxonomy): Eukaryota > Metazoa > Arthropoda > Insecta > Hymenoptera > Diapriidae > Trichopria > Trichopria drosophilae. Next base: position 15,837,538 of record CM059587.1, on the reverse strand, counting down.
TTTTGGAGAGGGCCTTATTTTTTAAACTCGAGAAAAAATTATTATTTTTTTTTAATAGTAACAATTGATTTTATGATTTGAAAAAAATTCAACAAATTCTCGGCAGAATTGCATATATTCATGAATTTTTTCAAATAATTCGTGCGAATCTGTAAGAAGAAATAAAATAAAAACATAAAATACACGTTTTTTCAGATTACCTGCTGATCAAAACAAAGGGTTGAAATTTTCAGAAAATGTCCTTTCTTCCACCTCAAAACTGAAAAGAAAACCATTTTTCAAGTCAAAATTGGAGCCTTTCTTGATCGAGGGGGTTTCTTATCCCGAAAAGGATCACTGATCAAGAATCTGGCCGCATTTTGACAAATTCAAAACGGCAAGTTCAAGATAGCGGATCGAAATATAAAAAAATTGCTTGATCTATATTGGATCCGCCATATTGAATTTCGAAATTTTCAATCTGATTCGAAAGAAGCACTCACATCAGCTGCTTCAGTCGAAGTTTCATTTAATTTCAATTATTATTTATAATTTTGATCCGCCGTATTAGATCCGCCATTTTTAATTTCGAAATTCTGAGATAATATTCCAATACTGTAACCTTGAGAACTACATATTAGCAATTTTTAATTAAATGTGACAGATTGTACAATAGTGACATAAATTGTTGTTAAATGTAGAAGTAAATAAAAAGTATTTCATAGATTGGCTGGCTATTAAAATGACGCGAATAATAGTATTTTAGTAGTATAATAAGCTGGTAATACTTCATCTGAGGTCTGAGATAAAAATGTTACCATATTATTCCAATTTTGGTAGAACAACCTATACAGATACATTTCATTAACATTGAGACATTTATAATATTTCTTCTACTCTTGTAATGTTTCTTTTTGACGTGTTTTGTTTTATGTGAACTTTGTTCCTTTCTCGCGGCGCCGAGTGTTTGATCACACAATGCCTGAGTATCCCGTTGTTTGCTTGACTCCAGTTGTACTAGTTACAATGATTCTAGTTTTAATACACATATAAACATTAAAATGAAAATAATGTGTGTTGTAAGTGATTTATTAAAATATCCCGGAGTTAATAGGATAATTTAATTACTTTTTTTGAAATAAATTATGATTATTAAGCAATGCAGAAAATTGAAAGAACGGGGATCACAGTACAGTATATATCAAGGGCGGAAAATAGAATGTTACGTAAGAGGGTCATAGTGGATGTAAAACTCAAGGGTTGCGTAATCAACGTGTAAAGCGCAAATTCAACGCATGGAATAAAAATATAAGTTTTTTATTGACTTTGGTTAAAGTGTCATGTTTTTACTGACTTTAGAATTTAAACATGAAGAAAAAAAATGTAAATTTGTAAAAAAATTGGTACATGGTAGTTTTCAGAGTTGCTGGTTGCGAATTGGTAACCGATTTACAATTATTTACGTAATTCGCATTTGAAAATTCTGGGTTGTGCGTAGTCAAAGTCTTCTAAATTTTCTGCAATAGTATATTACGTATCTAGGGCGGAATCGGAGGTATTACAGCGAGGGCGATGAGTGGGCCGAGCAGAAGGAAAAGAGCGCTACTTGCACTATTTTTTTGTCACACCCGTACAACTCACCTTTAGGGAGTGGAAAGTGGTACCAGGCTGTCAAGCACATTCGATGATCTTAACAGAGTGTGTGAAAGATTGTTTTTTGATGAAAGTCAACAACTGTCAACATATTGTAAGCGAGAGGAAACAAATATTTTCCCGTCCACTGAATTACGTCACTGAGCGGCAATCGGGCACTTTCCGCCCCTTTTCCGGGCAGAAAGCTGGGCTTTTCGTGCTGGTATGACAAAAATTATTTTACCTTATACTAACAAAAAAATTAAAAATATGTTGTTCATATTGGATGCAAAATTTCGAATGTTAGATTCCTGATTTTAAATTTATTGTTAAATACGCTAACTACTCAATGATATAACTGTCATGATTATACATTGTGTCTTAATTATCAGCAAATATATCGTGATATGTGAACGTTATGAATTTTACTAATTGATAATGTTTTAATGGCAACATAATAAGTCAATGTCAAACGAAACGAATAATTTCTCTTCTCTTTTTAATATTGCAATTAAAAGCAATATCTGCAAATATGAAAGTATAACGTGTAAATAAAATTTAGATTTTGTTAAATAGGAAAAATGAACAGGCAAAAAAGTAATTATAAAATGTAAGTATTTTTAAATTCTTTTATTAAGTTGATAGTCAATTTTATATCACTACAAATATAAAATAATTTCTGTTTGCGCTATTAAAATACAATATGTTACACATCACACTTTCATAGCCATTATCATTTTCAACTACGATATAAAATTAATTTCTTTCCATTTCATTAATGCTGCTATTGTTGGGATAACATAACCAATGACCTAAAAACTGGCAAACAATGAATATGCAAGACATCATTTAATATTTTCGAAAATTAAATTATTAATGAAAGCCTGCACCAACAACATGATTATTATTATTTTCAATATATCACTTTATTTGTGCAATTCGAAAGCAAATATGTTTATATAAATGAAAGCCCTGATATTTTCAAAATAAACAAATTCAGTACATATTTTTTTAATATGGAAAACCCAGTATGCAACAGCTTTATTTTAAAATGATTAATTTAAATATCATTTTAATTGCTTTTGCACGTGCGTTTTGACGTTTTAAGTACTCGCAATGTAAAATATATCGGCAGGAACTCCACGTTATTTAAATCATAATATAATTTCTCGCGTTATTATACAATTGAAGTTAAGTATACTATATAGGTTGCTTATAATAAATAACATTCGAAATCTTTTTTGAAAATAATTTAGTAGAAAAGATTGGTTATTTAATTGGGATCCATTGTGCAAAAGAGTCATAGTGAAGAAGAAAACTGTAGAATCCAACAAGCATTACAAGTCAGATATCAAAAGCCAATGGCAATGCATCGATATAATCGAACTATCGCCTTTATCTTAATTGAAACAGGGCCTCGCAAGGCGTATCGCTTTTACTGCTAGAACAATGGCTCGTTAACCTCCTGCAGTCCACTATTAGCCTTCTCTCGTTTTGCAGGAGAAGAGTGTATTGAAACGAAAAAGGTGAACAACTTTTAACCTTAGAATCGACTCGATATTTAATCAATAGCTCAGCTAAAAACTAAGTCGAAATTAGTACTGGCTATAAAACATTATTCTAAACTAGTTTAAAGTAAATCTAATTATAAAATATTCTTATTATATGATCAAAAAATCAGTATTTTTAATGTCACGATTTTTTTAATTACAAAATTATTTTTAACCAGCGTGATAAAGTGAAATTGCGAATTAATATAAGAGTACACAAATAACGTCAAAAACCAGTCTACCCGATTATGATTGTTTGTTTTTATTTTTAATATATTTTTTCAGGTGCACTTCAAAAACCCGACATATCACAAAGCAGACACTTCAAAAATACGACAATAAAAAACCAGACATTTCGAAAACGCATATTCAGTAACCAGACATTTAAAAATACACACATAGTTTGTAAGTCTGTTTTTGAAATGTCTGGTTTTTTATGTCAGACATTTCAAAAACAAATATTAAAAAACCAGACATTTAAAAAAACAGACTTTCCAAATGTGTGTGCATTTTGAAATGTCTGGTTTTTGAAATTTGTCGGGTTTTTGAGGTGCAGTCATTTTTCCAATTTTTGATAGAAACAGCTAATATTTTTAACAAGGTTGAAGCATTTGTTTATTTTTAAAAAATATGAGGGCTAAACTGGAAAGATTCGATGTGTCGGCACACGAATAAGGAAACTCTCAATCGCATCATGAGTGTTAATTTCTGGAAATAATCTAAGATCATTACCAGAACTAAATATTCGTGAAAAAAATATATTTATTTTCAAGTTACTTGCTTGAAACATACTTCTTAAAGTCCCTGCTACAAACAATTCTTTAAATTACTGAATAAATTTAGTTGATTTTGACAACAATAACTACATATTTAACAGTTTTTTTATTACATATAGTTAAATTGACTAAAATTTAGCTAATTCAATTCAAACTTTGCAAAATTTTTGTATAATCTAGTTTCCTGTACTTGTTGACACTCTATAATTCTCTTACTTATTATATAATCAATATATACAAACTTGTAGAGTTCCCGCCTATTGAAATTTTTATAAGATAAGGATAATGCATTAAATGTGTTACTTTAATTTTTTTGAAATAATTACATCAGGTCACTAAAAAGAGCCAATTTTGGTTAATTTTACAATTCTAGAATTTAATGGAAAGATTAGGTTTGAATAAACAAAGAAAAGGTAGATTAAAATTTTGTTCGCCTGGTTTGGTTCTTACAAAGCACTGTTAAAGAACAAAACAGTTAAAATCATTGCTTAATGAAAACTTAACGCTTGAGCTTTCAACTGACAGATCACTGTCAATATGAGCGTAACTTAATTTTTCAAACCGTGTTATCCCAGTCAAAATTTTCTTACTTAGTAAGTAATAAGTTTTTCGTTTTTTTAATGTTGCTGGTAATGAATTATCTATTTTCAAAATTTATCTTTCAATTCCACTTTAACAACCGCAAATTCCGCAAACTAAAAAGACATACATTTCGTGAAATCCAAACTAAAATGTTAAAAGTTTCCTGAAAAGTTATACTTAAGAAGATCGGTTTGAAACTGAATCAATTGACTAAATGTTTTGTATCAATTAAACAAATAAAACATTTAAAATATCATTTAAGTCTTCTTCGAATAAATTGTATCATTAATTTGACACATTTAAAAAATGTAGTCGTTATTATAAATTGCATTCGAAATATATTACATATTATTTCTGTTTAGGGACTAGACATTGATGCATTCCATTCAATATAAATTTCATTACATTTTGAATTCTGCATTTAATATGTCGAAATTGATTGTATGTCGAATTATTTATATTGGATGATAATTAATTGTTTATTTATAAATTAATTTAATGGAACTTCACGTTGCTATCAATTTTCGATAGTTGAAAGCTATGAATGCACGAATATGTTACAGAATTAAAAATAGTTTTTAATTATTCAAATAAAATGTTAATTGGAAATCTTCATACCACACAAAACTTTCCTAGTTAATAACAATTACATGGCAACCAATATTGTTACCTAATTTTTATTGAAATAAAATAAATTATAATTAATTGAATATAAACGATGTAATTGTCACAAATTAGAACTTCTACACACGCATTTTAGCACATACTTGTGACAATTTACCTAACTTATCCCTTTAACTGTCACTGACTCATATGTGCACATGTGAAAAAATATGTTTATACTTTATCGATTCGAATGTAATTTGGTAAAACATAATTTTTGTGGTCGCTTAATTCCAATCTGAAATCGGATTTTCAAAATTCAAAATGGCCGATCCAATATGGCGGACTCATATTTAAAAACTGATTCAATTTTGACGTAAATGAGTACCTTGAGGTAATTGAGGTCGCTGAATCAGAATCTGAAATCGGATTTGTAAAATTAAAAATGATGGATTCAATATGGTGAATGCAAATTCGAAATATAGATGTTCATGATGGCGAAATTTGAGTCCTGACACTAAGTTTCTAAAAATAAATTTTACCAAATGATTCATCGCAAATTGAAAGTATAATTTGTTATACCACTTGACAGTCCTGTGAATCGTTTCATAAGAAGATCCCATTTTTCGAATGTACTTCCACCATATAGGATCCGCCATTTTTAATTTTAGGAATCCAATTTCAGATTCCAATTCAGCAACCTCAAAAACTCTAAGGAACACATTTTCATAAAAATCGTACCATTTTTCGAAGGTTCATCCGCGATATTAGATGCGCCATTTTGAATGTTGAAAATCTGATTTCAGATTCGGGTTCAGCGGCATCCCAAACCACAACACTAAAATTATAGGATAAATCAATGAAAATTCTGTTCCAAGATACAAACGGCAACTTTTGCTGGTTCCCAAAATTATTTTCAACTGATGTTTAATAACCTTCCGATTTGCAATCAATTAAGTCTATTGCCATATTCAATATGGACATTATTCGATCTTATTTATTATTTACAACTTTGAGTTTTATTCCATTTTGGTAATATTAAATTAAGTCTACTTAGATAGTGTCCACTATAGTGCACAACCCAATCATATAGTACGTCAACAATAGTTACGAGTAATGAGAACAGATGTAAAGAAATTACGAAATACCATGACTATTTTTGTAATGATTCCCTACATGTTCAACTCATCATTAATAAATGGCATACCTGCTTGTCACGCGTCTCAGAATACTTTATATTATTTTGTTTAAGGATACGTTCTTAAATTTGAACTGTATATTTCTCGTAACTTTGTGAAGCAATGTATCATATTTAATCAAAATCTTGTTCTCAATTATGTTACAGAGAAAACACCCTTAATACAAGTTTCTTAAATACTGGCCAATGCAATATCGGGTGAAATGTCTTGATCTCACATACAATAGGTACGGTCATTACTTCCACATTGACACGTGTCCGATGCGACTGGCTTTCGAGCCCTTGGTTCGGGTAATGCACGATCTGTCTGTTACACGTTACGCAAGTGTCAGAACGTTCATGCGTAAAATACACATGTACGCAATCCCACTGTATTAATTAATTCCCCCAACGGACGTACTGGACAATTTCCGATAAATTTCAAACTGATTAACAATCGCGATTTAATTCGATTCAACTTGGACGTACCCTCAGCCTGTCTGTATCCCAGTACAACAGGAGATCGACGAAGATAGAATTTTCAATGGTAACTATTAATACTAGCATCGATATTTCGATATTACGCATGTTCCATGACATAATTTCATTGTATGATAAGTGAATATATTCGGAATATTGGAATCGTCATTAACCATCCTCGAAAATGGAACGAGCTTCCCCGGTAATGACGTAGTCTTCATTTTCATGGAGTTTTTTTATTACTTAATATTTAAACATCAAAAGGAAGAGAGATCGTTTAAAAAAATGTTTGAAATTTCAATTTGGGTACCATATTTATTCTTAAGGACCAAAGTTTCAAGTAAAATGTCATCATTGGCGTGTTACATATTTTTAAGACTATTTTTCAATTAGGTGCCTTAAAATATTTGTTAAGATATTTAAATAAATGCAGATAAAAATTCATCAATAAAAGGTACTTTTAATATATAGATCATTTTGGCGCGTACAATATTCATTTATCTTTTATAGTCTTAATCTACTGGATACCCAAACAATTTGATCATCCTAAATTCAGTGATTATTATTTTAAGGTTGAATATCGTTTTCGTCTATTAATTCAAAATACTAAACCCTGATTCCTTTTCGACGTCTACGTACCTAGTAGATTATACCCACATCGATGCCAAATTCCATTCCTATAGTCTGGGTAGATGCCAGGACCACATTTAAGGGAGACTGTAAATCATTTTTGAGCAAAGAGCTTCTTCCAGTTCTTCACGTATGTCAAGGGTGAATGACCTCGTGTGCTACGTTGTGTTCTGATGTACTTTCGGATTACCGAAATTAAAGGAATTTAGTCCCGAAATCATAAAAAATAGTGTGACGTATGATTAGCCTATTAGAATTTTTAACATTTTTTTTAATTCTAATTTTGTTTGTAATTAACAGGCTATTGACTTTTTTCTGACACCTTCTATAGTAAAATTATGAATTTGTACCGAAATGAACGATTTGAAGTATGTAGATAACCGGTTCATTTTTTGCAACTGACGAATTTGGTAAATTTTTAGAAATGCATTTAACCAAAACTAGTTCGGCTGAAAGTAATACCGTAGTTTTGCTTTAATTATCTAAGATTACCTAAGAGTTCAGTTGCTATAACCGAATATTACACGTTGAATAATACACATACATTTGATGTTAATTAGTTTCATCAACCTGAATTCTGCTTGTAGTAACCAAAACGTCTTTAGTACACTTGATGATAGAACTTTAATTATAATCCCATGCAACCCGTCATAAACTACATGCTTTAAGCATTGACATACAATAATTAAGAACATCTTCATTTAATGATTTACCATTTTGATCACATAATTTTATTAGAAGGATGACATCATTGAACTACGAAATCGCAAGTTACTCCACTGTTACTAATGTTCTAATTGCTCTCTGCATTTAATCTAGTCTCGAGTGATCTGCAGCAACATAGTTCACAAATTAGTTCATATCATTGTGAGAATTACCCAACCGAACTATGCACTTTCTGAAATCAAATCGTAAATGGTACACATAAAATGTATTCTAACTGCTCGAAAGCACTTCTTAGAGATGTTGCGATTTCGAGAAGAGAAATTCTGTGTATCTTTGAAAGCTTTTACAATCTGATTTGCATTCACGTGTGGCATCTTATTGGAGGGCTATCCTAAGATCAGGAAGGCCTTTCAAAATAATTCTGATATCATTCAAATCTTAAATAACACTCGGAACAATGAAATTTAAATTAGAGCTTACAGATTAATCGCTCATCACGAGTTTGTCTACTATCGACTTTTTTACGTATGATAGATAAGCCAAAGTATGACAAAAATAGTTTTGTTCTATAGTGTCATATAGATGGTAACTTTTCTAGTCATCATGGCTTTTAATTTCCCCTGCAAGTCATCATGGAACATTTGCTCTTTTTTAATCCCAGGTGGAATAAATCGATTTAGCAATATACAAAATTGTAGAAATGTTTGCAAATAAGGATCACAAGTTATATAGGATTTTCCTATAACCGAAGTTGTTTTCAAATATTTATACTTCTTGATTAAATGCATGCATTAGCAAATAATGTAAAATACAGTGAAACTGTACAAGTTCTAACCTGTTGTCTTTTTGAACAAAACACTGAAAAGTGATATGATGTATTGAAGCATACATAAAAAAAATAACAGTTGCCGCCGTAGTATTTACAAATACGCGTATATGCTTCCATTCCATTGTACGTTTTCAATTTGTTTGTATACGCTGATGGCCTTTATGGGAATGAATGGATTAAACATGAGGGAGGCTTTTGCCTTTCGTTTGAAAGCATTCTGTTTGCCTTGTAAATTTTATTACGGAACGCTAGGGCTAACCATTTTTTTTTATATTCATCGTTGTTACAGGAATATAAAAAAATCGATCGTTATTACACCGATACCTCGAACTGTCGAATTATCAGAAAATCGCTTGGTCGATGTTAATCGTGGGATTACTTCCAGAACGCACCTGCGATATGACCGTTACACATGAATCGAACACGCTTGCTCCAGAGGATGAAGTTTTTATACGAACCTATAAAATTTACTTGATTCGAGTAGTTTTTTTCAAGATTTATTAGAGTATTTATATGTTACATAAGTTATTAATTATTGTTTTTATAAATTAAAGGCATCCTAAAATATAAAACATTAAATCATTTCAAATATGTACAGATAACCAATTTTAGTATAACCATATATTATTTCCTTTCCAAATCCCACGGTTTTATATTTTTATCTATTTGTCTTTGATGTTTTATAAAATTTATGCTTTGCCATAAAATTCTATGGCGTATTTTTATAAAAATTGAAGCAATTTATTATACACGTTTTATTGGCAATGAAGGAGATTCTAAACATTTGTCTTGATTGAATTAAATACGGATGCATGCGACGTTTCGAAAAATGATTTCAGTGTAATAAAACAGATAAAAAGCAATCAAATCTCCGGACGTCGATATCCTGAAATCCAAAAGTTACGACATAGTCGTTCGTGCGATCTGATCTAGATATTAACGATAGGTTCTCTACTATTCTTCAGTTTTGACAGAAAAATCTTTACACGGACCATCCCGAAAGCTTTTTATGACTTTTCCGAAATCATTCGTAAAATTGTGAGAGACTTCAATGTGCATCAAATTTTAGCATTTAGTGTTTTAAACGAAAGAGAAATAGACAGGAATAAGTATTAAGACTTCTTTCGCTGGTTGTATGCAACGTACCTACATTTTAAGTCGCAAATTATATACTATTTATAAAACAATTAAAAAAACTACCCATAGAATTTACTACAGACATTATTCGTTATTGGAAACCCTGAATTTTCGAAAAAAAAATTTCTTTTAAATCCAGGCTCTCATCAAATGACTTTTTACAAACTCATATTTTCTTGAATAATGATCGCAATGCACTAAGTGTATAAATAGTTTTTAAATCGAAAAGACCTTTCAAATGTTCCCTGTTTAAGATTTTATTCCGGCCGCCTGCCTCATCCATCCTTTAGGGTTGAAACAAGCTGCAAAAGATAAATTTGTTTAATATTCTCGAAAGTTATTCAGAGGTTTCGATACTTTTGCTTCAACCAGTATATTTGAAAATCGTTGTATCCAACGTATAAAAATCACATTTTCCCTTTTACAGAGGCAAGTCCTTTTCGAGAGAAAATGTACGGGATAATATTGAAATGTTTTAAAGACTAATTGTTGAAGAAGGTGAAAATTAAATGCCACATCACATTTTTACTACATAAGAAATTTTTTTTGGTAGCTCCATCGCCTTTTTAAAAGTTCCGAAATCGTCAATTTTGAGCGATATTAAACTAAATATTTAAAACCTTCTTTGGATTTTTTTTATACGGAATACAACCGCTGGCAACTGTAATAAAAAAATGTCCATTCAGGACTTAAGGGTTAAAAATTGACCACATTTCACAATTATGTTATGATTTAGAACCTGAGAAACTATAGAAAGTAAAGACAATAGTTGAGAACAGAAAGAATGGAAATATGACAAAAAGAAGACTAAGTTCGATTGTGGACCGATCTTTTGTGATCTTTGCCAATTTAAATTTATCTTTTTCCCCACCAACACATTTCAGATTTCTTAAAAGTTTCTTATATCTGCCGTTCCGTCGCACGCTAGCTTTTTCCAATCTCCATCCTTTCTTTTCTCTGAAAACTTCTTTCCACATGCATTCCCTCGTGACCTACCTGGACCTGCGCTGGGAATCGTTTTATTTTCCCCTACCTCATTTCTCGTTCTTCCCTCTCCTCTCAGCATCGCTTCGTTTTTCTCCACCCCTGGCAAACTCCTTCATTCTTCTTAATGCATTTTGTGGATGCATTTTCTAAGCTCGGCTTTTCTTGCCGACATCCCTCAGGCTTGCACAGCACAACCGCTTAATTACCGACTGGTATAAGGTCTTGATTATTAATCTGGCGCATAACGTTATACTCTCGACTGCGGCGCGCCTCGTTAAAGGTGAAAACGCGCCGAGCCCAGGAAAATGAGATTTTGCGAATTTCACCTTGTAAACGGTGAAACGAACAGTTTCCCTTACTTACCGCAGCACGCACGTCTTCCCTCAGTCCCGTTTAATACTCCTCAAACTTAAAGAGTACCTTCCATTCTTATGTCAACGTCCACAAATTGCATTCGGGAGCAAATCTAGTTTACAATTGTGACTCGATTGGATCTTTGTACTGAAGTGAATGGGATGGTATAAAAAATTTAACCCTTAATCAATATATGCGTACCAAAATCTCGGAAAAGTCCCAAATGCAAAACGATTGTATTTTCATATCTCTTTTGGACTTTTACGTGAAAGTAGAAATTCCACGGTCTTGTCCTGCTGGGAATTTGCAATATCGTGTTCCACAAGGTATAAACATTCTTTCTCGTTTACTCCTTTTCATCTTATGTTTTTTCTGTTTATACCTGATCCAATGTCTGGTTTATCGCTCGCTACGTCCTTATTCTTATGCCTTTACTGCTTCGTTTATCCCTCTTCAACTGCTTCGTGGTCCCTGCCTTTTTAGATATATCGATCTTGCTTTCATGTTTGCTCTCCCTTTCTCTTTTACCTCTAGTATAGCGGCGATGAATGCTATCTCTTTCCCCACATTTCCAAGTAAGAAGGAAGAAACGTGTAACATAAAAATTTACGGTGAAAGAGAGAAACAGAGGTGGATGTTCAGGGGAGCAGAACAGTAGGACGATAAAACGTCGTGGCCTCGGTCTTAATGAAACTTAAGACGACGTAGGTTCACGTGAAATGAGGACTCCGTTTAGCTTTGGCTGTATCAGGCGAGGACAAAAGTTTACCATTCTTTACCGACCAGGTGGAAAGCTCGGTACCATGCCAGACTTTGACTACTGGTACAGTACAGCGGTGGGCGAACCTTGTGTTTCTTGCCAATATCAGTGCCAGGTGCAGATACTGGTAATCGAACGACTCAGTACTGGTGAAATACAGATGTTACATATATTTTTTGATATTTATGTCGAGAATTGAAGCTATATTGGCGGAGGACTGACAAAGTACTGGCGTCAAGTGCTGTTATAATAAATTATACACTTGGAGAAGCAACATAGCGATTGCCTTTTAAGTTTTTTTTGCCTACTCACACCTAATATTTCCTTCATCCTCTTACCATACGATCTGCTCCATATATGTATGGTAGCAGTCGCTTGTATAGCGATACAGCCATTATAATAAAAAACGTCATCTAAGTGAGGTACGGAAAAGCATCACTGAGGAATATAAATTAAGGGAGGGACTGCTGTAAATTAATTCTTAAAATGTCTATTGTAATTTATTATAAGGAATAAATAACTTTCAACGTAAAAAAGATTAACAAAATTTGTTACGTCCAATCAACTAATTCTAGACTCCTGTGCATTTTGCATAACACGGATTCAAATTTTTGCGCATGACAAGGTCTGTATTCGAATTGATACAGCGTAGCTATGGAATGCAGACTATTAATTCAGATTATCACACTATTTCGTAATGGATGTAAATCAGCGTAATGAGCCTCATATTAAACAGCATGCCGTAATGTATTCAGTAATAGATATAGCTTGCGCAATGCAATGAGTACTAATATGGAGCAATATTCGACCTGCGTATTATATTCTATAATATTATATACGAGCATTTTTATAGTAACCAGATTGTTTTAAATCACTATAATGTATTTTGATTTATTTATATACATTTATTTGAAAGCTTATTACCATTAGCAGGTGAAATCCTTAATACTAAATTATGCACGTAAGTGATGTTCTATAAATATTACAAAAATAATAGTTTCTGAATGCAGCATTATTTTTTGATAAAAGTATGTGGGAAATTCAAATTTATGATTAGATGCGTTAAATTGTACTTGAAAAGTGGATTGAAACCTCTCAAATAAGCTGTTGATGTGTATATTTTTAAGTTAATTTTACTTAAAAGATATATTTCTAGTTAAATAAGTTACAAAAAGGATATTTAATATAATTCTTGTCGATATATAAAGCTATTCAGGTTTCAAATAACAAAATTGATGGCAAACCATCAATATTTTTACACATATTGACAAATAAAATACAAACAATTTTTTCAGATGAAAACAAACTAACAATTTCAAAGTAACGTTTCTATGAAAAGTAAATAACAGAACTATAAATTTCTTTTAATAAATATACAGAATAATTTTAATATTTACATCGGAAGAATCTAAATTGAATAAATTACACTTTAATAAAAAGTTTGATACTCGCAAAACAATTTTTTTCAATGGTGGAGTAATGAGTGCTCAAGGTTGTTACACGCTCACTCGCCAAATTCATTGCCTCAGTTTACTTTTAATTAAAATCGTAGATTGTTCTCGGTTTATGAACCGATCTTGATGATTTAGGATTTTCCTTGAATCTTCAAAATTTATTAGAGAGCATAACATTTCAAATTAAATTTCGTTAAACAAAAATAATATTGAAACAGTGGTAAATATGGAGTTAACAAATTTATTGTTGACCATAATTATTGTCGATGTTATTATTAATATGCGTTAATGATAATGTTTAATGTTGTTATTTAAAATATAAAAATATATACGTAAAGAAAGATTTTAATTCGAAATAAATACACACCTTTTTTAATCGATTAACTTTAGAGATGTTGGATTTTGAGTAGCTGAAATGACAAGGCGAAAAAGTACCTTCGCTTTTTCGCATTCAATAAATATATACTTGTTTACAATAAAATCCTTGCACTGACAAATAAAAATTCTACATTACAAAGTTGTGTGTACAGGTATGACGAAGGAAAAGAGTAAAACTTTCACTTAATTGCATTACAAACTGCTGTTATAATAATGTTTAAGATACGAATACTTGAATTAAAAAAAAAGAAAGATTATGCAAGTATTCCGCTTCCGGTGCTTGCAACTTTATTATATCGATTAGATGAATTATAATTTCATTGCTGTTTCATATATTCCACGTTTATATACATATAAATTCGATAAGGGGAAACCACACATCTCTAAAAGATTTAAATACAGAGCGTATAAGAAATTCATGTCCTGTCATCAAATATCACATAAAGTGATGACATATAGCGATACTAATTTATAGAATTGTGAAAGCCCACTCCAAAAAGTGTTACGAAATTAAGATCAATGATCGTACAACATACATAGAATAATATGCAACAACATCCACATAAATAGGTGACTATAATCTTATTAGTGCTAATTTATGTCGCAATTAATCCCTTAACAACACATACAAGTTGCGTTCTGATAACATGTAGGGATTTATGTAACATGATATTTTAATTGAAACGTTGACATATCATTTTAAAGATACACTACAATGAGGCGTTTCGAATCTAAAATAATATAAAGAAAATAGAAACAAAAAGAGTTTCAAATAAGGAAAGTTAGTGAAAGTCGTACGATTCTACAAAACTATAGTAACGTATAAAAAAAAGTAAATAGCACATTTTGCAACTGAGTGTGAGAAACTTTCTTTGCTCCCTAGGGAGAGAAACCGATATTTTGCTACCGGTATATAGAGAACAAAATAGTATTCTGTGTTTTGAGTGTGAGAAAAAATGCAGTTTTTCATATTAATGTTATCCGATTCAGTAGCTTTTTAATAATAAATATACGACATAAAATAAATTTTACGCACACGGAGGCGAGAAATTGGCATTTTAGTCCCGCAATTCCAGGCGTAAAATATTTCAAGCCTACTGCATCAAATAGTAATGTTTGAATCTCAAGCGTAGTAACTTTAACCCGCACGAACCCCGAGCCGGCTTTGTCGTCTCTCGGGTTATATTGTCGAGGCGTAAAACTCCATTTTACGTCCTTGATACAAAAACAACTATTATTCACACTTCTGCTTTTCTATTTCTCTCTTTCAAATCACTTGGTTATTGTTGAAGGTTATGTGTAGTCGACTTTTCAATTTATCTTATCAATTCTCATGGATGAGACATTTTGTAATGTAATTGGTCTCTAATAATGATGTAAATAGAAACAATTATTTCAAGTAAAACGTTTTAGAAAATTTCATTTCTTCTTCAACTTCACGATTTTGTATTCTCATGTTTTCTTTTTGTGCAATTGGAATTCGATGTATCTTGTTACTTATACCCTGATGATCAGTTTTTTATTGAGTAATGACAATGGTAAATCCTGAATACAGTATAACGTTTTATGCGTAAGTCCCCAAACCATAAAATGCTGCTAAGTTTATAACTCCCAATTAGACAATGACCTGCATCGCCACTTCGATAAAAATATTTAGGACAAAAATGCTCAAAAAAAATATTTCACTTACGTATCGGTTGTAGTATTCCTTCGAATGCCGAGTACGCAAGTTCGATGGTTGAAGCTTCGACCTGAGTGATATTTTGCCATTTAATCTTCTCCCAATGCTCCAGCATCCGATATCGACCACTCTTGTCTCCCTTCCCCGTTCCTCTTTATTTCTTCGCACATTTTCTACTTCTATCGACTCACTAATTTTCCCTCACGAACGATCTCGAACGATGGTTCATTCCCTTCACGAGGATTTCGGCCGACATGTCCAACTCATACTTCTAATTACTTTTTAGCTTTCTTAGGAGTGCCTCTACTCAATTTGTTACCGATGTTCGCCTCACTAAAAACTAACGAGAAGCTTAGTTGTTCAGCCCTTTTCACTTCACATTGTCAAAAAACCCTCACATGCCACATTTAACTTTAGACCTATCAAGAAATTTTCATTGCCAATAAAACTTTTTTTCTTCGTCAACACTTATTGTTCGAATGCAAAACCTTGAACTTTAACTCGCTCCTCATTCTCCGTTTATCTTAATTTTAGATCGTTCTTTTTTTCAACATTTTATCTACGCATTTTTCGACTGTGTCATCGATACCCAGAAGCCGATTCGCCCTTGTCCAGTTATGGCAATGCATGGTCCAGGTAACGGAGCCGTCATCTTCAGGACTCTTCTTCATACCTTCTTGTAGCCGTTTGCTCTACACTTCCCTCGATTAACTTCCTGCTTGAAGACTAATCTTTTCTTCTATCAAACTTTTCAAAGGAAATGACACCCAGATAAAGCCCCCGAAAGCTTTTAAACAATCGACGAGTCAAGTCTTAAACTTAATTTCGAAGCTTCTTTTGATTCCGAAAACGTCGACGGAAATCCTTTCGAAAAATAAATTAATTATTTCGGTTCAAATTTTGGCTGCGATTTTTGGTATTTGATGAAAGGAAAACATTTTATAGGATAGCGAAAATGAATGAATAGTAATGAAAATGTTTGAAGTCGAGACATAATTGTTAATATAAGAAAGAATCGGATATAAAAGTTTATATTAAGACCGGAAACATCATGATTTAAGACATAAACATAACCTTCGATGAAATTACGAAAATGATAAAATATCAGTTAATCGAGAAGTGCATTTAAAGTATACCAGCCTCGTGTATATTAGTGAAGAAAAACAGCTCTTTTTTAAAGTAAACGTTTATATTAATTTAATGCGACAACGGTTTTTGTATTCTTATCTCATGGAGAGTACACATAAAAGCCATGTAGAGCGTCGTAACAAATCAAGGACATTGTGCCACTCTTCAGTTTAGACCTTATCGATGTCGGTTAAGTCGTTAAAGTTGCAAAATTCGTAAAGTCCCGTGATAAAATATCTCGCGCTTCTTTTTAACAAGACGCGATAGGCATTCATCTTGTTGCAACGCGCACCTTTTCCCGCTAGCATTTGCCGAAGAAAGTTTTGGCGTATTTATGAAAATCGGCCATTAATATAAGCAAAAGAGTCTTCGAACCCGTACCCTCATTTCGCGCGCAAGGTGGAAAAGCGCAAAGATGGTGATAATTCACGTGTAATAAATTCTGCTACTAGAATTAACTTATTCAATCTTCCCGGAAAATCGTATGCGACCTTGGTGAACGCGTCTTTCACTCTCGTCGTCCCTTGAGGCAACAACGTAGAAATATGTGACTAGGTTAAGAGTGAGATGGACAAAGAGACCCAGCATCCATTTAGAACGAGAGAGCGAGAGAGAGGTATGTAAAAACAGGAGAAGAAGAGTGGGAGGATCTCCCGTTAATTTTCGCGAAAAGCTCTTTAATTTCTCGCGGCGAAGCGGCTTTAACAAGTTTCAGCGCCGAGCCTGTGATTCATGGGCCGCTTCGCACCATTGTTTCGCTATGGTTTATAAATCACGATTAGTTTATAAATAGGGAAGGGCGCAAGCGAGGAAGCCACCAAGCCGAGCTAATAAAGTCACAGTGCAACAAGGCAGCTTGTGAGCTCGCGTGGACACGATGACCTGACTTTAATTATTCTTTTCATTCTGGATAGAATGCGACCGTTAAAGTGTGAACTGCCCGAAAGCTTTCTCTAATATTCCACGATTTTATTTAATTAAGAGATACAAAATGCATATTTTTCATATCTAAGAAGATAGGAATGTTTGCTATGACATGAATAATAAACATTGTTAGCTCGTTGAAGATGATTAAGTCGATAGAATAATTTTTGAGTTGATGTCATCATCAGTATATGAAAGCTAACATTTAATAGCTACTTGGATTTTTTTAGTGTGAGAATACTGAAAAACTCGTTGTTAGAATGACGCAAAATACATAATAAAATGAAAGAATGTTGTTCTGTAAGTAGTAACGACTCGAAGTGTGTTTGTAAGAACGCAGTAATATTCTAAGTAGTAACAGACTACCAGTATGCCTGTTACTACTTAAATTACTTTATTTTATCATGCATCATCAGCCTTTACGTCATTCTCCTCAAACATTAAATAAATCAGATGCTTTATATAGAAAAATCTAGAAAGCTAAGTAGTGTAGAGACAATAAAACAATTACACCTAAACTACGGAACATTTCCCAGGCGTGACACCAATCGCTCACCGAGCGAAAAATTCTGTCGATTGAAACGGCCGCAACGTGGAAAAAAAAAGATCGATCGAATCACATCCCGCAAAAAAAAAACATAGTTTTCAAGACAACGAAACTCGAAAAATCAAAATGAACTCGTCACCATAACAGCGTGTACGGTTCTGCCCCAATAATTCAGCGAGCTAGCAACTGTCTCTCGTTGGCCCGGCAGATTGCATAACATCTACGCCGGGTAAAAAACGGGGATAAAAAAGCAAGCGGAAAAATTAACCCGTCAGCGCGCTGGGAAAATTGCAGCGCGTCGCTTCGTTGCCCTGTCATCAAAGTTTCGGTCACTCTTGGCCCCCCGCCGTAGATTATCATCGATCGCGGGATTTAATGGCGAAAGAGAAAAGCATGTACGCGCAAACATATGCGCGCAATTACGACCGGCTCGTACACAGGGGTGCAACGGCGGATTCTGCAACTCTCCGGACCTTTGGACATTTATCGCAGGCGGGTACCTCGGTGTCGTGAACGCGACCCGGAATGTGTGCACCAACCTGCATATACGTGCACGTCCTGACCGCACGTCCACACGCCCGCTAGAACCAGCCCCGGCAAATTTGGCCGGAACTGGAATAAAAGTAATTAGAGGCATTCATGTCGTCCTGTAATTAGCTAGCGCTACTAGGGATGGAGAGGGAAGAAAGAGTAGACGTCAACGCTGAAGGGATAGGAGAGAGGGTCTGGGGGAGAGAAACAGGAACACTTTAGCGAAGCACGCCAGTGCTAATTCGACGACTAATGCGATTCTTGCGACAGCGTCCTCGTCCAATTTCGTGCTGCAGTATAGCACCGGTATCCGAAGTATGCGTTCCGTGGCACACGAAAGGTCGTCTACTTAGGCTCAAAGAAACAACGAACTTCCTCTACCATGAAACGACGAAACTTCTTCTCTCGCTCTCCAAAGTTTTCTCTCTTGCTTCCTCGCTGCCCGATTTACTCTCCTTGCGCTACACTGGCGACCCTCGCGAGGTTATTATCATGTTAATCCTGCCAGGAGAATTAAGAGCACGCACACGATAAATTTACCTGGCTGCGCACTCGGGGATAAAAAGTTTTATTGGTCCGCCACGATAATTTGACTTGTCGTGTAATCGATGGGGCTAGCAACGAATGAACTCGTTATTATACCAGCCGTATTGTAGTTTTTAAGTTTTCCGAAAGACCTTTTTGTACGGGATCCAAGATAGATACAGGCAGGCAAAATTATAGCACACGCGCGTGGTCGAGTACTTAGTGCGGAGAAAGTTAAAAGTTTCGTCATCGAACCGACAACGATGGTGCAACATTTCTGTTTAGCCCATAATTTACTCCGCGGTTTCTCGGTGTTTTTAAAATGTATTTTTTATCGACGTAATTTCCGTTGGGTAATTAAGAGCACGCATGCGGTTTGTTGATATTCCCGACACGAAGGTTGGATTAGCATAAGGCTACAATAGTTTTGTTTGTGGCTTTACGACTATCACGGTTATGAAACGTTTGTCTTCATCCAACTTCAACTAAAATCGTTTCTTCACTTTACCTTAGATAGATTAGATATAATCGGACTACCCAATCTGCTATAACATGGATTCTCAACCGGTGAGCCATGGCCACCAGGGATGACCCAGGGGAGCATCGGGCTTATTACAATGTTTTTAGGAGATTTGCGACCTACATGTTCTCATCACATTGTTGTGCTTGCCGTTTTTTTCTCGATACGTCCTTGTCCTCGTGTTATCCTCATCGCCACCATTATCTGCTTGGCCTTCGTCACTGTCATCATCGTCATCATCACCATGGTCATGAAGTAAAGATGTCGATGTTGCTGTTGATGATGATCGTCGAGAGAGAATCAAGAAGACGATGACGGGAACGATAATATTATTTTCAACGGTGAGTCTCAGGACGTACCAGGGGAATCAAGAGCTGAAGTTGGGAACCCCTGCACTAAAGTCTCATTCAGAAACCGTAGAGTCTATGAATTTTTATGAGTGTAATATTTTTATAATATGAAATATTATTCAATGATTGATAGTTCATTGCTCATTGTTGAATGATCTATTATTGGAGGTAATTAATGAAGCTATTATAAGCGGGTTTGAAATAGTCAGCCAAAGGTGTTGTTGATCTATAATTAAAAGATTTTGCAAACGTCAGAGGAAATGCTGCTATTGCATAACTATATGTAATATCTAGATGCTTCATCAAGAGGTTGGAAAATGTTAGCTCAGCTATTTTGAAGTGCAATATATAAATAAGGAAGATTACAAATAGTATTAAACAGGCCGACAAATTTTAGAAACAAGAACCAGAACATACTTTTCCGAATGTATTTGACGCGCTTAATTCGAATCCGACCTCAGAATAGCCCCTATACGTCAAGTTTTTGAGATATTTTAACCTAAAAGTCCAAAAAGTCCTTTTTTGGGCACATTTGAGGTGCTGTAACTTCAAGACAGATTTTTTTTTCAAAACGATCGTTATGGCATCTCAAAGTACTGTTTTTGCCCTTCAAAATCCGTTTTTAAACTTAGAAAAATCTTTATTGGTCACTGAGACATCGTCTGTTGAAGTTTCTGAGTTTAGCAAATTCGGCGATATTCAGAAACTGAGCAGAATCAGATAAAGCTTCAAAAATAGAAAGAAATTAACCACAAAGACCTAAATTTCGAATGGCTCCTTTTGTTCGTTAATGTTATATGATTTGTGATTTCGATTTAAGGGAGCCAATGGGGACCTACAAAGATGAATATAAATGTTTAAAACAATTTGATATGAGTATCGAGTAATTTCAGTCATCTATTTCTTAAATATTACAAAATTCTCAATTACTTAGACAATGAAATTCTATGCTAATAATACATACTGTTTTTAATGCTTTAGTATATAATGTGAAACTTTCCGAAGTTAAACTAAACCAATTATTGCGTTAAAAACTTCGCAAACACAAATTCTACATAAAAAATAGAATAAAAAAATAAAAATCCAAAGTTGTTGAAAATAAACGATTTTAAAATATGAAGGTCGGGACTTGTATACAAGAAGTTCTTTGAATTTAAGAGCTTAAGTTTTCTACAGAAAGAGTCAACTTTACTTCGAAAGTTAGATACATTTCGTAAGCTCCATAATTGTGTAACTTACGAGATCTTGCGCCAATGTCGTTACATAATAACTGAGCGCGTTACTTTCTCAATAACATTATCAATCTTTTTCCTTCTTCGTCTGAAAAAACGGAATTATTGTAAAAGTTGTTTGAACTTTTAGCTTCGTTTTAATGCAAATATTTATGCAACTCTTGTAGTAATGGGAAAGTATAAAATTTGTTCCAAGTTAAGAAATTTATAATGTATAAATCTTCCAGCATTGGAAATATCATTATTCAAAAAGTATAACAGTTTCCAAAAAAAAATCGGATTTCAAAAATATGTAGGTACAAGCAAAAGTTGCGAAAATCTTAGGATGCTTGCATGTAATTGAGAGGTACTGAGAGACTGTGTTTCTGAATAGCCTTGAACCAGTTTTACCCCTTATTCTCATTCTTTTTATTCCGATTTGTTTCTTTTCTTTCATTCGTTCACCGATTTGGTGCTTTTTCTCTATCAGTTCTTCTCGCAATTTACTTATTTGCAGCATTCACCTATCCGCCAAAATGCTGGTATAATAGCGCATGTTTATACCTACAACGGACTTTCTTTTTCTTTGAAGTACCAAACTTTTCAACTTTGTTTCTCAGTTTGTGCAATAGTTTATATTTACTGATGTATTTCCAGAGACTTTATTGCGTCTTTGAAAGCATTATTGCCGTTGAACCTACTTTTGTGAGTGAACTGCTATTACACGGGGAAAAAAACTTCTTCACATTATAGTCGTGATTTGTTATTATTGAACTATTTCCCGTTTGTTTTTGCATTACTGTTAATGTAGATGATGCCATTTTATACGATTTGTGAATTTCTCTGGTTATTTGCATTCGTTTGCCTATTTTACGAAGATCCATTCAACATTTTATGATCTAAATATAAATGACAGATTACTAAACACTACAAATTTTGGTCGTACGATTAACCATTTTCGGGAAAATGTTTTACTTATAAGATGACATAATTACAGTATTACAGTGAAACTTAGGTGCAAGTCGAAAAACCGACAAGTCAAAAAGCCGGCCGGTCAAAAAACGGACAGTCATCACGACGACAGTCGAAAAGTTGACACCAAAGTACCGACACTTTAATAAATGACTGTCCACTTGTCAATATGTCTATTTTTTATGTGTCGGCTTTTTAACTGTCGGTTTTAGGACTATCGTCTTTTTGATTTGTCGGGTTTTCGACCCGCACCCGAATATATGCTATTAATACGACATAATAGACCTTATAGGGCATGAAAAACTCAGAAGAATGGTATGGTTTTTTCTCAAACGCCCTAGAATAATATTTTATACTTAAAAAAATGGTTTTTAAACGATTTTATTGAAAAGTAACTTATAGATATCAATTAATAATCTTCTTCTCCATTATTTTCTAAGTGAAATTGTATTGGGCAATCAATACACCTCTGGAAACTGGAACCAGAATACGTGATGAGCTTTTATTTCTTTGTGTAATCATTTTTTAGGGAACAACAAAAGTTCCTACTATGGGATTGCAGTACAAGAATTTTTGAATGCCTTCGATTAAATGTAATATGTCTATCAACATTCAATTTTTGAATTCGCATTTAAATTTCTTTCCGGAAAATTGCCAACTCAGTGACGGATAGGGTCAAAGATTCCTTCTGGCATTAGTAGCTTTTGAAATCCATTTTTAAGCTCCATCAATGTGCTTGAAAAACTACTTATGGTCATTTTTTGAGTTTTCGAGTACCGTCTAAATTCCATATTCCTGTCCTGGCCCACATTTTTCTCTGTTATTTCCCCGTTACGGTCCCCTTCTGCAATTGCCACTGTAGGGTATGTGCACCAGTGCACATGTTTACATTACTGAGACTATCTTTTGTGAAAAGTGGGAACAGAGGGAGAAGAGTATGTATCTGAAAGAAGGCAGCCATTTTGGTCGGAACTAAACTTATCCAACAGGACGGGTACCGCTGTACATTAAACTAATGAGTGACATCGTCATTAAACAATAATCTGCATTCCCACTCCGTAGTGTCACATCAGACTTACAATTTATGAGGTTTGTATATATCTTTCTTTCTCCTCAACTACCGATATCTTTCAAAATGAACGACATATAGACAGTTGATCATAATAGTTTCATCGTCGAAACATTTATTTTTTGTAGAGTCTTGAATATTTTCTTCACTACGGCATATAACAATGCTAAATTTTAGTAGCAGTTACTTAAAATAGGAATTATTAAGTTTTCCTAAAACCGTACTATGAGGATATTTCTCTACTGATCAAGGGAATTGAACAATGATAGTATTAGATTCACTAGAGATATCGCGCCTTCTACTAACTAACCTTCACGTAACCTCTCTACAATCTTGAGCAAACGTCCTAGTAAAAATCGTACGATGAGATTCTCAGATAATGAAATGTTTAGATGACGAAAAGGAGAAGTATTAGGTACTAAAGTAAGACGATTGTGGTGAAACGAGTTCACACAGTTTTGTCTTATTAATTTTGTCCTAGTTCTCGGTTCTATCAATATTTTCTTACATAAGTTAGCCATTTGTAGTCTAAATCCTCTAAGGCTTGTCTCTGCGTTTGAGGCTATTTCTTAAATTAGAAGATTAAGTCCCTGCATTAATTATCAAGTTCAATTGGATAAGGAAAAGAGACATTTCCTGCAATAGAAAAGTTCTGCATAAATTAGAGTAACAGACTCCGCATTTCATGCGTAGGTAAGCGAGTCAACATGCTCCCAGGACGAGCATGGTCTCTAGCCTTTAACAAAAGTCGAATCGAGTAAAATCGATTCGATCCAAACTACCGGAGAAAATGCGGGCGAGTCTGGAGAAAAGTCAAAGTGGGAAAGAGAGCTGGCTCCGGGAATAAAGTACCGGCGTCTCAATGGAAGGATCGTACGTAAAGTACGTGACCCGCCTTTATCCGAACCGCATTGGATCCTCCACCCATCTGCGTCCGTGCTTCCTACTGCCTCGCTCTACTCTAGCAAGAAGAAAAATTACGGACGGGAAGAGAAATATTTCGACCGACCACATCGGAAGTTCTCGTGCTAATTCATTATATATAAAAACCCGATACCCACCAGCAATCATTTAACACCAAAAAGTACATTTTTTCAATTGATGTTCTTGAAAATATGAAAAAATATTCCATACCACTGAAAAAATACCATAGCAAACACTATAAAGCATCTCATAAATTTTAATATTTGAAATTGATTAATTGATTATTATTACTAATCAAGTAAATTGTATTTCTGTTTCAGGTGAGTACCGATCAGAGATGTGCATGTTACTGTAGCCAGGTTTTGTAAGTCTTGATTCAAACTCAAATCTTATATACGCTAGAGAATGCCAATATGATCGAGGTTAGATCATAGCTTTTGCCGTTACGATTACATATAATGGAAATATTGTAAGAATCTATCAGGATACACATTTATTCGAAGTTACAGTGAGCTTCAAATAAACTTACTTTATATTAGTATCAGTTATGGTAGACGAAAACCCATTCTAATAAAAGCTGATGGCTAATAGAACAGATGATTTTTACTCTTCAAATGCAACTTCTGAAATTAATTTGGATAGAGTATGATGAGAACTAACAGCTAATAGTAAATTCTATTATATTATCATGTGTAGTATACCCAGCATACTTGACTAATGTAAGCAGTAACAATCGGAACCCAAACAGCTTAACAAATACAGCTTAACTAGTTACAGCTCGTACCGTACTTGTAAAAATTCAGTATCATACGATTATTTAAATTTGAATATCCATAATAACTTCTCTGTGAAAGAATCGAAGTTGCTTTTAGCTGTCAGTTTTCAACAACAGATAACCGAAGTTATCAGTTTCGAAAGAAGAGTAAACTCTCAGACTGCTCTTTGCTTATAGTCTAAAGCAGTTTAAACATGTACATCCACTTCACTGAATGCAGATAATTGCATTATGTCACTCCGAATATGGTTGCCCTCAATTTATAAATTTGGGGTACAAATTGATTGATCTCCGTCATTGCCATCGTCGCTCTCATTAGTATATCGGTTTTAGGTAGGAATTAAAGGGGGAATTTCCACATCTCTAAATGGCAAAGAGAACAGTAGGATAATGAAACTCAAATATTTTGGGCTTCATCCCTTTTCTGAATTTCTCCAAATTCTACTTGATTCAAAGCTTTCAGGAATCGTATCAGGACCGACTAATGCACGGAGCGCGAGGCCTCCAGTAAATGTAACTACCAATAATTGCGGGAATTTGACAAGCAATCAAACAAACAGAAACTGTTCGCTGTATTCGTGTGCTACCCGTTAGCGCGAAACTGAGGTGTGTGTCATTTCCATTAGTTTCAGTGATGATTGTCTGGCCTGTAACAACGGCGTATCTGAAGGCTCTCCGCGGCTTTAAATTTGCCCTAAGCACACAATACCGATCATCGAGCGAGTACCATAGAATTAGCTGTAGGCAGAATCGCAAGAGTGATGAGGGTTGAAACTTACTGGATCAACAAGAATATCGGTGAAAGTTTTTGACAACACCGTGTAAAAAATGTTGATTAATACACTGCTGATAAATAACTGAGTCCTTATTTAAATTCTCTGTAAATATATTTTAAATTAACAACCAGATTATATATCTACATTAAATGGAATAGGTAGATCTTATATGATGAATATTTCGATTCATTAATTTTAAAGGCCAAATTATCGTCAACGGTTCTGGCGGATGCTGATTCTTCTGTATAGCCGAGTGTCTTCTCCTCGGATTTTTCTGTTACCTCATCAGGAAGGGATGGATATATTGATGAGTCGCTTAAAGTTCGATATATAGCGATTAAAGGAGGATGCCTACGGGTATAGGTGGCGTGTTCCCTGGAGATGGAACCTCCCTAATTGGCTAGGGTATGATGGGAGGTAACACCCCATACCAAATTCGATGGCCCAATCATAGCAGAAGGTCGAGAAAATCGCTGTCGAATTCGCGGATTCTACATGGAAAGTGCAGTAACGTTAGTAGTAATATGCCGCACCGTGTATTGTTCGTACTTTTACTACTTAGATTCCTGCATTTTTTTAATGTATAATTCGCGACTTCTACAGCGATTTTCTCGACCTTCTGCTATGATTGAGCCATCGAATTTGGTTTAGGGTGTTACCTCCCAACATACCCTAATCGAATATGCCAATTAGGGAGGTTCCATCTCCAGGGCACAAACAACCTGTACCCGTGGGCATCCTCCTTTTACTGTTTAGGCCATAGGAAAAGTTCCTTTATCAGTCGGCGATGTCCCTGTATCATGCATATGCGTAAAGGTTTGCTCACCCGCATTGCACTAGGAAAAGAGAGATACACGACGAGTCGCCGAGATATGATCAGGAGAGCAAGCGCGCGCTTTACGTATTAATGCTGGTTACTCGAGCGCCGGTCGCCAAACCACATAACTCACCGGCTGTGACCCATATCCAACTAATTTTCAGATAATTAATATTTCAGGCGCGGCTTTGTTACGCGCGAGTTAATTTCGATTTGGCCACGTTTCAGTTTCCTGGCGCGACTTGTGCCGCGCGGCCCGAACCTCGCGGGCCATCCGCGCGGTTGAACCGTTATTCGTGAAAAGCGCCGACCAGTCGTGTGCATTCGTACGCGAAGTGCGTGCATAATTTATTTTGGCTCGTCGCTCGCGCAGAGTCGTTTCGGGAAATTACGAGCGAAAAGCTGAAAGAGAGAGGACGAACCGGCGTATTCGAGAGATAATCAACATGAGAGAGCGTGGAAATGAGAAGGAAAGAGAGGCCGATAGGCAATAGAGACGTAAAAAAAGATGAAGACCGGAGGGTGAGGAAAGTGGGAGAAAGAGTTAACGAGAATGAAAGAGAAACTTCTGCTAAAGGTTGAAAGGGGAAGAAACGGGAGAGTGAAAGAGGAGGACAGAAATAGTTTATGAAGCAAATGAATGATATACGCGTGCAAGCTCAAAAAAGAGGTTAAAGGGCGGACGAAGAATGAAGGCGAATAAAGGTCGTAAACGTGGAGAAATGAGAAGCGGAAAGCGCGAAAGGGGAGGACTTGCGGAAAGACTTTATCAAGCTTACGAATGCATGCGAATACTCCATACATAACGAAACCCGAGATACCTTACTGTAAACTGCGCGCGAAAATATTGAAGAGATCGGATTGGATCGTTCCATCGATCGAAATATTCATCCAATCTCTTTTTACGATCGAAAAAATTGGAAACGCTAGGCTCCCATGACCGATTTACAACCTTAAATTTTGAAATTCATGGACCACAATTCTCCTTTAAAAACATAAACGTCAATTGTTATATATATATATACATATATTTTTTTTTGTTTTTCATGTTATTTTACGTCGACTTTTCTGAATCCATATGCGACTAAATCGCGACGGGATCTACAGTTTTTGAAGATGGAATCCGAACCACCTGAGCTTTGGCATTATTAGACACTTATAAACAAATACAGAGGTATCTCGATGACAGATTGCAGAGGCCGGAATCGAACCAGGGTTTTCTGATTACAATAAATAAATTAAGCGTTCCTGAAATAACAAATACTTATCCTGTTTTTAATTCTATTGTTTTTTTTTCTGAAGAATCTAATATCAGATTCAAGTTCAGATATATATTCAGTTTCCTTTATCTCGTAAACATTTTCTTTTCCAGATACACAAATATAACCGAATTTCAGCATTTACTTCATCACGCCGAATGGATAAATTTAATAGTTTCTATAGCTGAATGTGCAACTAGTTTATGATAAACATTGTACTTTTTATTTGCAATGGCATCGGGGTGGTTAATAAAGTACCTAAATTATAGCTACAGTTTTTTCTCTTGCTACAACGATTGTGTTACAGAAAACGAAAGATCTAAATTACAGTCGAGTTCGCACGCGATGTGAAAGCCTTTACCGTCACTGAAAAAAAATCTTGTAGAAACTAATTTGTATTTGTGTCCCAGTAATATGTATGTATAAGTTTACTAGTAGTTCTCAAGTTGCAAAGTAATTACGAACAATTATTGTTTGTACAAAAGCAATTTGAATTCTCTTGTCCAGAATTTGTTTTACTGTTTAACTAGACCCTTAACAAAATTTATTCCAGG
Organism: Trichopria drosophilae; assembly: GCA_030407085.1. NCBI lineage: Eukaryota > Metazoa > Arthropoda > Insecta > Hymenoptera > Diapriidae > Trichopria > Trichopria drosophilae. The sequence continues at coordinate 15,809,001 of CM059587.1, read as the reverse complement.
CATTATTCCACAGTAACATCAGCTAATAAAAATGCTCCAGTAATGTCTGACTAATCACGAATGTCTTCACTGACACTTTTCTTATTAATTTCGTTACATTAGTTACTCCACGCGTGCGTTTAATAATTACAAAATTAATTTTTTTCATCTTTTGATCCGTTATCCAAATAAAGGGGCCATAAGAAATAATTAATTAAAAACCTATGTTTAACAAGATAAAAAAACAAAAACATCCGTTGAAAAGGAAACATTTCTACAGGACGAATGTGATATACTCACCGAAGCAGAGAGGGTGCGAAAAAGGGAGTAAGACAGAGAGTGTGTGAGTGAGCTAACGAGAAAAAAAACGGAGAAAGGGTTCTACGTACCTACCTGCAATTTGCCGGATCATTAGATCAAGGTCGTAAAAGCGCGGAGGTAACTTTATCGCGCGAGTCATCGGTTTTTATTTATGATCAAACGCGAAAGGCACCCACTTTGTGAATGATATAGCAGCGCGCTCGTTAGGTGCCACATTTTTTAACTACGGTCTTTTTATAGTTTTATAGAGGAAATTTGCGATTCGCGTTAGTTTTAATGGAGATTTTAAAATATCCGCAGTGATGAATCGGGCATGAGTTTTTACGTTTGGAAATAAAAGTAATGCGTCCATTATATATTGTATTTATGCTGCAATGCTTTTAATTTTATATTCGATTTATCGCAATATTTTATAGGCTAAACCAAACGCATAATAAAATGTATGAAATTATAAAAGGTTCGCTCAGCTATCTGTGACACTCGGGAAAGGTTTGGACGTAAAATATATTATTTTTGTGTTAAAAATTCATATCTTGATTTTACATAACTGTTCCATTTTAGCAAACGATGAAATAACGTACAGTGACGTTACGGTTTTATGTATGCCATTAGAAAGCATTATTGAATGACATAATGTTTATTATATACTAATATACACATTGCATGCATCAATTCGAAACAAATATGTAAAGAAGGATGCCCACCTACTATAGATGTTTTCTGCCCTGGAGATGGATCCTCCGAAACTGATAAATTCGATGAGATGAAAACGTACACCTAATGACAAATTCGATTATTTTATAATATGAGAAAGTATAAAATATCGCTGTTAATGTCGCGGTTTATACATAGGAAAATACAGAGGTTTAAGTAGTAACAGATAGCATGGTGTTTTGTTTGTAGTAGATGCGGACTGTTACTACTTGGATTCCTTCATACAGTGATTTAAGTAGTAACAGCCTGCCGGTGTGTTGTTCGTAGTAGATGCGGACTATAACAGGTTCCTTCATTTTCCTATATACAATCCACAGCTTTAACAACGATTTTTTAAACTTTTCCACACGATAAAACAACTAAATTTGCCATTAGGTGTTGGTTTCATTATACTACCAAATTTGTCAGTTTCGGAGGTTCCATCTCCATGGCAGAAAACACCTATAGTCGTGTGCATCCTCCTTTATTAAAAGGTAGATGATTCTTTATCTTTTATTATATTAAATTACCGCACGATGCCTACGGGCATGGGTAATTTTCGTCCCGGTGATGGAACGTCCGAAACTGATAAATTCGGTTAGAGTATGATGAGATCTAACACCTAATGACAAAAAAAGTTCCCAAATTACTGTTAACAGATAGGAAAAAGCAGTAATTTCAGTAATAGATCGCAATGTAAGTTGTTCACAGTAGGTATGGAGTTTTACTACTTAGATTCCTCCATTTTTCTATGTATAATCCTCAAACTTACGATTCTTTGAACTGTTCTACATTATAAAACAATCGAATTTGTGGGCATCCTCCTTTCAGTTCAATCACCAATATTTTCTGCAATAGATAAAAATTGAAAACGTCAACTATTTTTAGTTGAAAACAAATCATGCTTGATAGATTTTCTGGCTTTTAGTTTACTGTAGTTAGTAATCCTTTCGCGTATATTTTACGGCATACTTTTCAATTGTTTTCGTTTTTAAATAGCGAAATTTTTCGAACGTATAATTCCTCGTAAAGAAGAAAGTGAATTTGAAAGCTATCAAAACGTTTTAAATCAGCAAAGCTTATATCTATAAAATATTCATACATTTATTATAATAAACATAGTTAATTTTAAAGTAGATCAATACGCGCTCACAGGGAAACTAATGATCTCTCGTGTTAAGTACCACTCCAGAATCTGGAATTTAACCTGAATATATAATTATTCGAAAATTTGGCCTCTGGGATATTATCCCGTATTTAAAAGTAAAAATGAAAGCCCTCTTATCCTTGCGAGTAATTGCTTATAAGATTGAGCAAAATCGTTTAGTGCATCTAAATCGGTTCGTTTATCATTACATACCATGTAAATAATATTTACTTTTTAAACTTGATTTGTGTTTATATTTTCTATATATTTATAAACATCATGTATTTCATCAGTACAGGATTTCCTAATTCTGCACGAGTAGTGGAAACTGCGCAAACTTCTAAATAGCTCTGTCAACCAATATTGTTGGACCGGTAAACATCCAACTGACCGGTAATTGAAGTTCCACAAAATTGTATTCAACATTTTGATTGAAGCATTTAGTCACTTGTTTTACTTAGAGACCAGTGCTTCGGATATGGAATCCTGATAATTACAGGAAACACTGGCGCGTGCGTTATACGTGCAAATACAACATTTACTATGTACCTGGCGAAACTAGGAGTCCACGGTTTTGTAGTCGAAGTAGTACAGAACTGCAAGTGCGATATTCCCAGGCACTTCTCAACTTAATCACCATCTCACTTGGTCTGTAATTCCACTAAACTACAATAGTGCCCTCGAATTCATAGTCGTACATTATCGTGCCATTAAAGCTTGGAGTTCGTTATCTTAATTAATCTCGATCGATCTTTCGCCCAAAATTATAAACGAGTTTCCCCTGCGAATATTTCATAAATATTTGTTTCAATTTCTCAACGCAATAAGGAAACAAAATAAAATCTTCGAAGAACTAAAGAAAGAAAGTACCTTATTTTTTTACAGTATACTCGACTGGGAGCTAATAATAACCCGCTCCTTGTGATACAACGTTGTACTTGACTTTTATTAACAATGATGAAAATAAATAACAATTTTAAAAAGGTTAAATTAAATACACAAACATCGATGTCGAGCATTTCGGTGAGGTTAATGACATGCTACTTAATTCGCAAAGTCCCCAATTGCCTTCCCGTAACTCGTTTTCGCTCTTACGAGAGCGGATGCATCGCGTCGTATCGTTTTATCGCGTATAACTCTCACGCTTGTAAAATTATAGCCTTCTGCTGCTAGCTGGAACTTCTCACTTCGCGCCGAAACTTCCAAAGTCATACGAATCTACAACTCGTAATGGTCCCGCGACTCCCGTGGAGTTCGCTCGAGTGACAGTACTTCTGCATTATGCAGGGTGCAGTCTTCGACCCCTGACGTACGATGCATAATGCACGAAATGCTGCACTTTATACATTGACATCGAATATTACTGTAACGACGAAACTGCAGTCCTCTCTATCGCCTCCTATGTCTGGAAAGAAAACTCCTGTCGCCGTGTATTGGCATCCTGGTGAAAGCGTAACTTAGCTTGTTATTACTCAGCAGGTGACGCGATCCTTCTACTACTCATTTCTTTTTTTTGAATGTTTATGGATGTAAAGATCTGCAGAAGTACGTAATAAAATTGGGTTGTTACTGGTCTCGGTTATATTTTCATATTTCGATAATAAACATCAAAATTTGAGAAAATTGCAGACCCAAAAACCAGAACATATTTTCCAAAGGTATTTGACGCGTGAATCCGACCTCAGAATAGTCCCTATACGTCAGGTTTTTGAGATATTTTAACCTAAAAGTACGAAAAGTACGTTTTTTGGGTATATCTGAGGTGCTCTAACTTCAAAACAGTACTTTTCCAAAACGATCGTCACTTTATCTCGAACTACTGTTTTTGCCCTTCAAAATTCTTTTTCAAACTAAGAAAAATCGTTATTTGTTACTGAGATATCGTCTGTTGAAGTTTAGGAGTTTGGCGAATTCAGCGATATTCAGAAACTGAGCAGAATCCGATAAGGCTTCAAAAATAGAAATAAATAAACCATAAAGACCTAAATTTCGAATTAAGACGTTCGGTGTTGCTGAGTCGGAATTTGAAGTCAGAATAACAAAATACAAAATGTCGGATTCAATATGGCTGACAGCTTTTGTAAAAGTCGACCTAATTCACTTCAAACTTATTTCTCGGGGGTTTTCGATGTTGCTGAATACGAAACTAACACCAATTTAGGTCTTTGTGGTTAATTTCTTTCTAGTTTTCAAGCTTTATCTGATTCGAGTTTAAAAACGGATTTTGAAGGGCAAAAACAGTACTTTGAAATACCGTGAAAAAACACGTTTTGAAAAAACAATCTGTCCTGAAGTTACAGCACCTCAAATGTACCCAAAAAATGTACTTTTTGTACTTTTATGTCAAAATATCTCAAAAACCTGACGTACAGGGGCTATTCTGAGGTCGGATTCAAATTCAGCGCGTCAAATACCTTCGGAAAAGTATTTTCTGATTCGAAAAATTGTCGGCCTGTGTAATAATAGTTCAAAATATATTCTGCATGAAACCATCATCGCAATATGTATTCCACTTTTCTGAAACTAGTATGCGGCAACAATGCACTCATTACAATATAGAATATCTGACTTGCCCATCTCAATGCTGAAGTTCACAGAAGTTGTTGGAGGTATGAAGAGTCATTAGGTTGAGAATTCGCTATAATTATGCGCTTGTCGCTATCCGGTCCACCCTCTAAAATGTAGAATTATATCATACTAAAGCTACTGTATACTGGCGTTTTAGGACGCTTCTCTGGAATATAATATTTTTAAAACTGACGTATACTTTTCTTTATTCTGCATGCGAAAGTTTCTCGGTTTACCTGCGGTAGAAGTGAAGTTTACACACAGAGTATCAAAAACACATTCGTAGAAATGCTTTGATGCACTTATTTCATAGTACACTATTTATTATACATTGACTTTTACCTTTTATGAGAAACTCGAGGAAACATTTTTATACATGCGAGATAGAAGTCCAGCCATTTCCTGGAAAATATACTCTACCTTAAAAGTGAGTATAATTTTTTAATTTCGGAAGGAAGTCAACATGTAGAAAGCCCTTCTATTTCTTAACATAAATAATTACAAATTTAACATGCGAAGCTTCACATTTCCAGGTTTGAGTATTTTAAAAACTCTTACAACACCGTTCGATATATTTTATAAATGAATGTCAATATCTAGATCTTCTATGAAATGAAATGTTTGATGGAAAACGTAAAAATAATTCACAAAAATTCGTTCTTCCGCCTTCATGCAGAGGTATCATAAATATATGTTTATATATCTTCAGCAACAAATATTTTTCGACATAAAAGGCACAGAGAAATGATAGTCCAATGAACTCTAGCTGCAAAAATATCCCTCGTCACGAGAATATGCAAAATGCCATCAAGGTATTTGAATATGGCCAAAATGGTCACCAGCATTCATGAATAACTATTGAAATTCTGCGGTCGGTTGCTCAACGCCTAAGCTAAATTTATTCTGATTCGTACAAACCAGTGATAACTCATCATTTATTGAGCACCCTTGCCTTACCTCCGAGCAGATAGACTTCTTAATGTTCCGCCAATTTCATATTCATCGACTTACGATTAATTAGGGCGCCGATCGAACTTTCCGGTGCCCATTCCAAGTCCCCAATGAACATCAGGACCATGCCTTTGCTCTCCTAATCGCTTCTCGCATGTCCTTTTTCCATTTCCTAATTTCCGAGGGAATTTCGTAATCGCGTTTCAGCCGCAAATACGCCGACTTTACGGGGTCGGGCTGAATGTTTGACGGGTTGGGTTAATAATGTAGCACGGTCGTGGTTTTCGCAAGGGAGGTGATGTTTTGACGGAAATGTCTACATCGGGGGCGAATGTAGGGTACGAACGACCGTGTTTTCAGCATTAAATTCTTGAATTTTTTACGGCACAACGGTTGCATTTCTTTCCGAATGAAAAATCGATTTTTTTCTTATTTGTTTATTTCCGTTGATTTAATAAAAAGGGTAAATTCATCACTTAGAATTTTGCGTGCGTGATTACGTAATCTACTAAACACCTGAAAAGTCATTCGCTGGAATGTGCAACAACTGTCTTTAAATTCATGTAGTAGGGGTTTAGCATATGAACGTATCTTCAGAACTTTTAAACTTTATTAAACTATGGTACATAGAAGTTTTTGCAATCGGTGATCAGTAATCTGGTGTCAGTTTTCAAAAATTAAAAATGGCGTATCTAATCTGGCGGAAGAAATTTTTAAAAATTAATCGGATTGTCTTGAAATTTATTATTCAGGGAATTTTCAGGTCCCTAATTATGAATCTGGTGTCGTCGGTATACATTCAAAATGGGGGATCCAATATGGTGGATTACGAATCTGAAGACAGTTTTATAAATTTGAGAAGATGAATCTAATATGACGAACGAAATATTTTAAAGATCTTTAAATTGTAATGTACGTTTGTACGTTAGAGTTTTTAGGATCATTAACTGCTAATTTTATAATATTTACTTACATAAAGTAATTACTGAAATTAGGATATTACGTGATATTGTGAGATATTATGCCTGCAATTATTTTTAAAAATTGAATAACTTTTTTAAAATTTGTTATCAAGGGTTTGTATGGATAATGGGACATAAAAGGTTCACAGTTGCATTACTAAATATTTTTAAAGATTGACAAAATTAATCAGTTAACTTCTCTTGTTTCTACGTGTTTCCATTCTAATAGATTATTCCTAGTGTGTCAAAATCAGTCAAAATATTTTGAGAGTTTAACGTGAACTCCGTCCTCTTTTAGTAAACAATTATGGATACGGAAAATGAATTACAATGATTTTAACAATAATGAAATGATTGAATATCAGCTTCGTTATCAGCGACCTCAAAAACACCCAATATAAATTTTTATGAAAATTCAATAATTTTTTTTGAGAAATAATCCGCCGCATTGGAAACGCCATTTTGAATGTTGAAATGTTAACATCGGATTCATTATCAATAACCTCAAAAACTCCCAGATATAAATTTTTATAAAATTTGAACATCAGATTCATTCTCAAGGGCCTCAGAAACCCTCAACTATGAATTTTCATGAAATTTTAAAATTTTCTAAAAATTAGTCTGCCATATTGGATCCGCCATTTTGAATTTTGAAATTTTAATGTCAGATTCGTTATCAGCGACCCCTGAAAAAGTAATATACTGACTTATACTAATATTTAGCAATAATAAAACTGTATGCATATAGTAACCACTTTTATTGTAAGAAACTAGTGCGCAGGTGGGTTAACGAGGTTCCGAAATGAGCTGCGCGAGTCATTCCCTATTATCTAGATAATACCGAAGACAATAAAACTAGTTTGAACAATGCGCCTTAAAAAAAATTTAGTTTTACAATACCTACAAAGTTTTAGAGATATGCCCATATGTAATTCCTACATTTATAAGAAAAAATTTTAAAATCTGTAGGTAAATGTCTACTTGAAGTTCGAAACTATCTCCTTCTTGAAATTTCAAGTTACATTCTTCATGAAATGAAGTAATATTAAATTATTGAGTTCTTGAGGAGATTATTGAAGTAAGATGCAACTGGCTTAGTTTCTTTTATGATATAAACAGTAGTTCTTTCAGAAGTAGACTTTCAAGACCTGAAAAACCAGAAACCGTGCACCACGACGTCGAAAAATCTTAATTGGTAAATATTTCTCTGTATAAATCTTTATTTCGATAATCAGGTTAAAATTAAAACTGAATAGTGTGCTACAGATTTAACCTGGTGCCGAATTAACTTTCGAAAATTATTTATAGTGTATTTTAATCAAGTTAGACATACTTCGATAATCTTATCTCAAAATGCGTCATTCACACAAATTTTATCAAAATTGTCCTGCGAACAGTTTTTCTGAAAATACTGATGATAATGTGTGACTAACGGACGATATATGAAATAACTTTCCGTTAATAGTGGAGGAATGAAGCGATTCAGATTTTAGAAATTTGGAAATAAACTAGAGGAAAAAATTTAATAAATGAAAAAGTATCTCGTGTCACCGACATACTTTTAAAATGGCGGTGACCTTAAAATAAGGCGATGCAGTTTTTCCTTGATTTACACATTACAATTTGTTTAAATAGGTTATGAACACATTCGTCATAACGCAATATCGATTACGTAACTGTTCGAGAGTCGATAGTAAACAGTGTCCGTAATTTCCCTATTGGTCAACATTTCGGCTTCAATGACGACAACTTTCAAGTCAAGGTAACCTAAAGAAGGAAATAACCTTAATAGGATATTTTACTTTACGAAACTTAGTAAAAAGTAAAAATTGTCTAGAGGGAAACTAGTAGAAATGCACAACAGGAAAATTAATTAAAACAGACAAGCGATACATTCACCTGCTATAGAAACAAAATTAGAAGAAATAAATAACTAGGGCGCAGTAAAAACGACAAGAGGGAATCAGTCAAAATATACGAGAGGAAATTGATTAGAAACAGACATGTGGAAAAACTGTAGAAATTGACATAAGGAAAATCAATAGAAACAGACATGAGGAAAATCAGTAGAAACAGACTAGAGAAAAATTAGTACATATGCATAAGACAAAATAGATAACTACAGAATCGGTAGAAATATACAAGTGGGAAATGCTTAGAAACGCACAAGCAGATTATTAGTAGAATCAGACAATAGGGAATCACTAGTAAAAGCAAGAAAGCAATTAGGAGGAGCAGAAAAGTGGAGGAATGATAGAAACAGTTAAGAAGAGAAGCAGTATAAAGGATAAGAACAAAATTAATATAAAGAGACATGAGGACTATCAACAAAAATAATTAAAAGGGAATTAAGTAGAAACTGATGAATAGACTTTCCGTTGAAACAGACAAAAGGAATAGAGAAAGAGTCAAATGGAGTGTTAGTGTAAATCAAAATGGGAGAATCAGTAAAGATGCATGAAAGGAAAATCAGTGGAAAAAAACGAAAGGACTATCAGCAGAAATCCACATTTAGAGAATCAGTAGAAATAAACAAGAGGAAAATTAGAAGAAACAAGTGAGGAATCATTATGAACATGCAAGAGCAAACATGTTGCGCATACAGCAAGGAGAATGATTTAGTAAACTAACCAATACTAAATAAAGGAGCATGAATATTACTTTTCCAATCCGCGATAACAAGCCCAGCTAAAATAACACCTATCCCCCATCTAACGCTACGTGACGATACATGAATTAATTTACTTGCCAAATAGAGGTGGATTGCGAAACAAGTGGGCCGCCTATTCTGGATCACTTTTATTGATAAATCAAGTGCCGAAGAGAACAGAAATAAACTGTCTTATGTACGTCAAGGCGAGAATAAAAAGAGTATCGCTGGAGCTTTTGAAACAAAGTGTATCTAATACGCGGTGCTTTGTATTGTAAATTCAGGCACGTAAACGCGCAATCATAGTTGAACAATAAATACCATCGTATCGCCTCGCGGGACGGCGAGGCCGCGTGACGCGATCATCCATGCCCCAGCATCCGCCACAGCTTGCATTCCCATGTCTCTGTACCATCCGCACTCACGTACATTGCAGGTGGTAGTGAGAGTCGCAGCACTGAAAGCGCGTACTAAGCAGACATTTAAATTCAACGACACGTAGTGCGACGTTGTCGCTGGGATTTTTTGCGAGTGCGAGCCGAGTATATCGGTGACAGACCCGAGCGCTTCGCGAAGCGTTGAGAAAAATCACCAAGGATTCCAAGTACATCCTGGTGCGGCTTTCCCTCTCGTTTCGGTTCGAAATTTTCACCAATTTGAAACTCCAGTAGATACTACTGATACTGTTCGCGGAAACAAGAGAGTTAATTGATGATTGACCAAGAAACAGAATAGCTCATCTTCTGGAAAGTCAAAATTTGATATAATGTGTGTCCAAATATCCGGTTAGTAAATAGTCAGCAATGAGATAAATTCAACTCGCATCAGTGTACAACATAATTTCAATTGACGAATAGTTAGCAAGAAACTCATTTCTTAAAATCTCCATCTACTAGCTGATCTTGTTTCTATGAACTGACCAAGGATAGAAGTAATGACAAATTTTTCATTTCTCAAGACAAGAAATGAATAATGAATTGAAATCCTTCGGTAATAGCAAATGAGAATACCAATGAGTATAGGTGATTTCCGTGCTTGAGATGGAACATCCGAACCCAACAAATTGGGTAGAGTATGATGAGAACTAACAACTAATGGCAAATTCAATTGTTTTATCTGGGAAAGTTTAAAAAATCGTTGAGAAAGTCGTGGATTGTACATAGAAAAAAAAAGCAATCTAAGTAGTAACAGTCCGCATCTAACACGAACAACACATCGTGCGGTCTGTTACTACTTAAATCACTGTATGAAGGAATCTAAGTAGTAACAGTCCGCACCTACTGCGAACAACACACAATGCGGCCTATTAGTACTGAAATTACTGCATTTTCCTATGTATAATCAGACGCTTTAAAGGCGTTTTTTAAACTTTTCCAGATGATAAAACAATCGAATTTTGTATTAGGTGTTAGTTCTCATCTACCCGAATTTGTCTGTTTCGGAGGTTCCATCTCGAGGAAGGAAATCACCTATACTCGTGGGCAACCTCCTTTAAAAAATATAAATCTCTTTTCTTATTGCACAATGATCCAGCACCATTGATACAATCGTCACAAATGAAAGTGCTATAGAGAAGAAGAAATCTCTATTTCATATATAAAGAACGTGCAAATTTGGTGTTTTAATAGAGAAGTCTGCACAGCGTGTTTCTACTGCACGTTTCACAGTAAAGGGTTCAACCAAATGCATTACCTACTTATTTAATATTCCAAAATTTGTAAATATAAAAGTGTTTTCTGTACATATAAAATTAAAAAGATAGTGAAACTTTAACTCTATCCTCCTCTCATATATAGAAATCATTATTTATAACCATACACGTATAAAACAGAAATCTTGAATTTAATAATTTTTATTATTTCCCTGGTAAACGTTACGATAATTATTAATGTAATCTGGAATGGGTATGAAGTTCTCCACATGAACGGAGCTAGTGGTGACAATCTCGCTCGTCACAAATCACCCTCTCGCACATTTATCGTACAGTCTAACGTCTCGTAATTTACACGGATGGAACGAACTAGTCATACTGAAACTCCCGCGTTTATTTGATCCGCATGTGTGGTGTGGATTGAACGGCACCACAGGGAGTTATAGAAAGGGCAGAGGAGAGGAAATTTATGAAAAGTGCCGCACAAAATTTATTTAAAATGTGCCAGAAAGCAAAAATGTCGAAATAAAATTGTGATAAAAGTAATTAGGTTTATTACCCTACTAGCTACACAATATATTTTCAAGAAAGTTATTGGAATCGGGTCAAAAGGAGGATGCCCACGGATATAGGTGGTTTATGCCCTGGTGATGGAACCTCTCCAATTGGCATATTCATTTGTGATCTGATGGGAGGTAACACCCCATACCAAATTCGATGGCCCAATCATACCCGAAGGTTGAGAAAATCGTATGGGCACGCGGGCATCCACACATCGTCACCCGTATACGCGCGCGATCGCGTTTCCCTCTGGTGTCTTAAAAAATACACATGGTCCGGTGCATTAATTTCGCCTTTTTTTGGAAAATACGACCATGTTTAGTGCGTGCATATGATTGTGCATTTGAATGTGTATATTAACCTCGGGGACCCATATATATGTGTGTAACCGTATCTACTTACATTTTATATTTAATTCATTTTTTTGTCTGATGCATTATTCTCAAATAGGTCAATTGTAACACAAGTAGTAATGGTAGTTACCGATAAGACAATAAATTTCAACGGGAATTTTCTCGACCTTCTGTGATGATTGGGCCATCGAATTTTGTATGGGGTGTTACCTCCCATCATACCCTAAACGAATATGCCAATTAGGGAGGTTCCATTTGCAGGGTACAAACCACCTATACCCGTTGGCATCTTCCTTTGGGTTATTCTAATACTATTGCTTTGGAAGCTAGTCGGAAAAAACGGATACTGCATACGAAAATAAAAAAAAAGAATTAAGTGCTGTAAGATCTAAAATTAAGCCACAGTCTGTTTGAATTATAAATTCTCTAGATTCGAACATCCGACGTAAAAAGGAACTTGAAAAGCTTCTTGAAAATTCAATCCCGATACAAAAGTATTCAAATACATTTAAACCATCGAAGGGAGCTTATTCATTCGCCGTTGCAAAAGTGAAAAGATGCAAACTCGAGCGACTTGTCCAGAGCGCCATAAAAGTAGGAAACCATTAGAAGATTCATGAGAATCTTGGATTCGTGCGGCGAGGCTCGGAATTAAGCCATTGGGACACGGGGCGCGTGTGCAATGAAAAGAGAGGCTGTAAACCCGAGAAGAAAAGTAGGAAGATGGAAGACCGAAGAGGGACGTTGTAAAGCAGCCGATGAAGGTGTGGGTATGGGAGCGAGATAACGACGGAGAAGGCCGGGTTAAGTTAAGGGGAGGCAAAGGAGATGGAGAAACGTTCGATTCTGTTAAAGAGGCTGCGGATCTTCCATTCGCAGAGAAGAGGACCTCGCGAGGAGAAATCGACGTGACCGTAAAACGGAGCGAGGCGAGGGAAAAACGCGGGAAGCGTCGGGCTTATTTGTCGCGACACGAATTTATCTTGCCGCCGAAAAAGCGCTCCGCGACGCTCGGTATTTCAAAGAGGGAAAATACGGAGGACGACGCTCTCGCGACTGTTAGTTCGTCTCGCTTTATTGCCGGAAGTTACTTGTTCCCTCTTTTGTACTCCACTTCGTTTTTACGATTTTCATTTCGTGAAAATACAAACAATATATTTTATCCTGGGCACCATTCGTAAAATCGACATTCCCCCTGGCGGAATGCGCAGCTTCGTATAATGTAATAATCGACTACTTTGAATTCCATTCTATTAAAAGAATGCCATGTATGAATATGTTTGAAAATTTGAAGAAAAAAACGTATTTTACACTACTTTAATCGTCTGATTTCAAATATATTAAAAATTAGTGGTCGGTACTATTTAAGATGACAGCTTCAGAAAAACATGCTCTTTTAGATTTTTGCATTATTTCTGTTTGAGTTTAACAAAAAAATATTCTCAAACAAAAGGATATAGCGGTGATGCAACGTAAACAGGCTACATGTATTAATATTAATGGATGTCGGTAAATCAACGATGAACTAACCTTAGCCACCACCCGAACCCCCGGTTGATACCAGTCTAGCCTCTAATCACATAGGTCTCGGTAATAATCGAACTACGTAGAATTTTCGTCCCTACTATTAGTGTAATTTGTAATTGTATTGACTAATTGTAATCAGTAACTGAAGGAAATGCTTTATTCCCAATGTTTCTCTATTCACTTTCTGAATACACTTTCTTTTACGGAGTTACAACTGACAACGCGTAAAAATACAAATTGTAATATATTGTTTGTAGATAAATCATGTTCTAAATTTCTTGTTGGAAATATTTTCGGACACATTTATAGCTTTGAAATAAATGCAACACAAGTAGAACAAATAAGGTTTTTGGCTGTTTTTCAAGATGGTAACTTCAATTTGTTCGATGGCTAATATTTAATGTTGGGAGCTTATGGGACACCTCGTTCAAGGTGGATGGTAGAGGGTAAATAAAAAAAAAATCTGCAGGCAAAAGTGCTTAGCTTGCTGATCATTTTTTTCAGTAAACCTGCGGATGATCATGCTTAAAAAAATATTTTACCTTATTTTTTCTAACGTGTCTTTATCGCCTGGCTCTAAATATTTGAATAAAGGTGGTCAGACATATCAAATATATCGATTATACTGGTTCTAGACCAAAGTTGCCAGATTCCAAATAATAATATTATATGGAAATATAATTAATAATTTCTTTTCTCATAATTAATATTGAATAAATATAAATAGGAAATTAGTGTTTCTTGTTAAACGAGAATAATGTAACTACGATAAAACTTTTAAGAAGATCTTATTCTGGCCTACATTTTAAACACGGATTTGTGTTTGTGGAGTAACCATCACAAATTTAACAAATGAATCTTCGACTTACTGTTAAGGTCGCAATAATGATTAATAAATTAAATTAAATTATTTGTCATCGATCGAAAATTAAGAAACAATATGCATTAAAAAATATATATTATTATCTAGCAATTCGTATACATGAATTTCATATATATAATCTCTTCGAGGGCGTACAAAGCAGGTCTGTACCATCGCTTTACTGATGATTCTAGTGGTACAGATTGAGATGAAACGCCATAAAAAGAAGCAGTATGAATTTTTTAATGCATATTTATTCTTAATTTTCGATTGATGATAAATAATTTAATTTAATTTATTAATCATTATTTCGACCTTAACAGTAAGTCGAATTTCACTTGTTAAATTGGTGATAGTTACTCCACAAACACAAATCCGTGTTTAAAATGTAGGCCAAAATAAGATCTTCTTAAAAGTTTCATCGTAGTTACATTATTCTCGTTTACCAACTTTACCACAAACACTAATTGCCAATAATATTACATGTATTATGACAGAAGAAAGATCCTCCACCATGTTCAGGTGGAGTTTCCTTCATGCGTCTTGCTAAACCTTTCTTATTCTACCATGGTCTCGACCACCAAAGCCTGCAGGTGTGTACTCTAATCACTAGATCGAAATTAAAATCTGGACTCCACCCTAAGTGAAATAAAACAATTAACTATATTTTCTCAATGATATAGTGAGACAAAGAGAGCTGAACTATTAGACATAACACGGAATTATAATCTCCTAACCTGAAAACGCCGCAACGAAACATGTAATATCAACTTTGTTACACTCATCCATGATTTCGAAATTGGGGATCATATGAATAGAGGAGTTGAGACTTGCGTGGCAATGCCATATCAGAGATTCTTTTAAATCATAATAGTGCATGTCTAAATTCCTCATGATTTCCCGATACATCCGCCAAAGGGCATGTTAGTCATTTAGATGAAGGATTTCAGACGTGCATGGACATTAAATGTAAGAGATTTTCTGCTGTAGCAAATTATAGTTCATAACTAAATTCCCTGCATTTTCGGATACATCTTCAAGAGGATTCATGGATAAATAATATGAAAGAATCTTGAACGGTCGTCTTATAAGTAGATGACGTTACTACAATATCCAAGATATCGCAAGTCACCCCTAAAGCAATAGTAGTGACATCTACATTTTAAGAAGCCGACAAAAACGGAACACATGAGTTAAATTCCATAGAGCTATTGCAGAGACAACTTTATTTCTGAAATGTTGTTCTTTAATTTTTATAAAATCTCTGCAGAAATATTTTAGTAGCGGAACTTTCCATAAGTAAATTACATAAGTTTTGTAAGCATAACGAGGCTCAAAATATAAATGTCATAGAATCATAAAAATTCAGATCACTTCCTTATTTATCAAAAACATGTCCGTAACTCACAATACCATTAAATAACCCAACCCAATCTGCGAGTCCATTAGTATCTCTACCAGGAGTAATGAATTTTAATGCAATGCGTAAATTACATGAAATAAGATTACTGTATCTTGCATAATAACTAAGTCATTGAGAGTACCTCCCGTAGCAATAATTCACATTGGCGACTTGACTACTGGTGCATTGTCCCTTACTCTCCGCTATCTAATGTCCAATTATTCCATGAGAAATGCAACACCTCGAATCATGACCAAAATAACTTGTCAGGTAGGAAGTTTCGGCACAATGATACAGGGTCAGCGAGTATTAAAATTAAAAAGTAAATATTAGCATCTAATCCAATAACCTATTTATGTGTAAAATGGATGTGCGAAGTAAAACTTTTAGGTTCTTACTTTATAATTATTTATTTAATACCATTCATGGCACGAATGTACTTAATACAAGAAAATAAATCACCTAAGAAAATTTCTGTTAATATACAAGTTTTCAAACATATTCAGTTTTTTTCTTAGGTCAATTAAATAACTGGGTCTACCTAACCCTGTCCAGTCGAGGAGTACATGAGCTAGAAGCTACAGTTTGTTTGATGAATTTCTTATAACGTTTGTTTTAATATTCCAACTGTTTTTACAAAGAGCTTTACGAAATGCATTTTCGAATAACTTCATTGTTTTAATAACGGAATTCGATGGACTCATTGACGTATAAACTTTATATGAATGTTTTTTTTTTAAACATAACAACAAAATTTTATATTCTCATTACGTTAGGAGATTCACTGTTATTTTGACTACATTTTGTTCGGAGCGAAAATCGTTTTCAACTCTCGATGTATTATGAGTAAAAACACAAATTTTATTGGTGTATTTCTAATAAGTTAAAAAGCCATAAAAGGGAAGCGGTTTGTTTTTCAATGCGGGAGTGTGAGCGCGCAGCTGTGTCCTTCACGCTTGTTTACGCTGCAAAATTGCTCGCGGAGGAAAACGACCGCAGTATTTTAGCGATTTCGGGAAAACGACCTCGAAGTACAATCGAGATAGGAGAGAGAAAGCGAAATAAGACAATAGAAAATTGGGAGGAACCGAGAGAGGCGACTGCAGTCTGCTGTGGTGGAGGCAAAGATAGCAACCACTGGTGTGAGAAACACTAAATAAGATTCATAGGTGTAAGTGAGTCAGTAAGAAAGAACTACGAGGAAGCGAGAGCGACACGGATAGAGAATGAGTGAGAAGGAAACAGTGGGTGATTTGAGGAAAAGGGAAATACAGGGTTTGTAAATTATTCGCATAAATCTTTTGTTTTATTTAAATGTTATTATAACCAAACCAGACTAAACTTTGAACATGTTCATCAAATTTAAGGAATATTAAAAATGCAGATTTCAACTTAACAACAAATGTTTTGATGAAAATACATTAACTTAATTATCGGGCGGATATGAAAATTTCTTAACCTATTAACACCGAAGTCAATTACAATTTTTTAACAAGTAACACTATCCAAGTGTTACACGTCAAACTTTCTGAATTTTTGATATAGTGTGACAGAGGGAAAACTAAGAGACACGATTTCTTTTTATGGATTGAAAATAATTTTTGAGGGGTGAAACAAAACACAAAAATACAGAGCACAACAAAAATATGATATCTTTGAGACTAGTGAAGCGAATTGAATGATTTTCAGTATAAAAGGGATATAGCTACGTTGACACTAAAACAACTGAAACGATATTTTTTAATACGACGGGCATGAGGCTCGATAATTCGAGCCCGAAGGTTTTGCCCTAGGGCGCGAAATCGAGCTTCGAGCCCGGAGTGTTAAAAATATTATTTATTAATATTACGGCAGACATATGATGAGAATCGAAGTTTTGAAAATACTTATTGTCACTTTTTACACGTTGAAGGAATCCCCTCCTCCACGTCCCTTCTTTTCTGCCTAAGTTAAATAGGGAATGTTCTCGTAAACGCAAATTTTCATTCACAAAACTAACTCGTTTTATATTATAATTAAAAGCTGTTATTAAAAGAACAAGTATTAACCAATAACAAACTCGTCGCCGGGTCGAAGTTTCTGAGCGAGAGAGTTGTACTATATCAACCTAATAACTAAAATAATTTTCAAAGACATAAAACACTTTATATATAAATGTTTTTTCATAAAATATCGATCAACTACCATAAAGCAATATTGCAGATCGCCCCCAAAAATTTGCAACTTGCAAAAATTGCACTTAACTCTAAATGCGATATTTTGCGTAAACTCATTTGAATGCAATACAATGCAAAAGAAACCAAAAATATCGTTGAGTATTTAAAGACACTTACAACAACAAAAATAAGAACATATTACGTATTATATGAATTAAAAGACTTCACAAAACAAATAGTAAAGTGTGAAAAATATTCTCTTAAGAAATTTGACTAATCGATGAACGTACAGCGAACCTCACTGCGAGCTGTCTCGTGAGTTACATATAAAAAACCATTTATTGTGGACCCAAACAGATGATTAAATATCGAAGTGTAGATCAGAAACCGGTGCACATCATACCAGGTTCCATATCATCCCAAAACTACCTACTTACTAAGTATTGGGATATCTTGAATTATCAAGGTCACCTATTAAATGTATTACAAGTAGATAGATACGCAGAGTTTATGTTTTTGCTAAAAAATTGTACAAAAATTAAATTAGAATATAAGACCGTAAAAACAAGTTAAAATATTAGCGTGCATAATCCACCTACGATCATCATAGGGCAATTTATATAAAAGAAAGATATAAGAAAGCACAAAAAAGGAACATGCAAAAATTCAAGGAACAAAAAAAGGGGAAAATATATTTAAGAAATTAGAAAATTAGTACGTTATTTCATTAGTCAAAACATTAATTTCAATTATTACATATATTCCACAGTCGTAGAACACAGCGTATCTATTTAATTATCTAGGACATAAAATTATCAAATAAAACTTGGTTTAAAATTTCATTATATCCCATCTCGTAATGCCCTTAGGGTCATTAACCATTTAATCGGTTAGTCAATTCATCTGAGTAGATGGCCATCTGAAACATTTCTTCCTTCTGATAATTCATTGTCCCCTGATTGTTCTAAAAAACGTACTGACTTCTGATGAGTTAAAAGTAGTCATCATTGGGGTAGTACTATGGAATTATATTAGAATTTGATTTTTTAAGTATATCAGTTAATAGATTTCTCCGCCCCCCCCCTCTCCCAGATGATGTAATGTCCAATCCATTACTGGCAAAATTATCATTACAAATAATAGTTTTACAATTTCAGTCATACATTTATTGTAGTAGGAAGTGAAATGTAACGTCAAGAACTTGCCAACCTTTTTAAATTTAAATCAATATTGATTGAACCAAAATATATTAATTACTATACACCCTTCATTAAGCATTACATATATGAATGTGAGCGTTTATTTTAGTTGGATATTTAAATACTGTTAGTTTTACACTAAATAAGTTTATGAATAATCAAATAAGTCGGTGAAACTTCTCTTTTATTTACAACGTCAGTTCGGGTGCATCTCAGAAACCCGACAAATCACAAAACAGACTCTTCAAAACCCCGACATTCAAAAACCAAACATTTCAAAATACAGACATTCAAAAACGACACTAGATACAACAAATAATCTCGGGTCGACTTGAGGTCTCACTGGAAGGTGATGTCAAGGTAATCAGTTTGACCCCCGGATTATTTATTCAGCACACTTAGAATTCAATCATTAATAAATGCCGGAGCTTCGAATGTCTTTATATTGAAATGTCTGGTTTTTTAAGTGTCTGTTTTGTGATTTTCGGGTTTTTGCGATGCACCCGTCAGTTCTACTTCTAGTGACAAAAGTCATTCCCTTGTCATATCTTGCAAAAGACAATCGTACACACATTTCAGAATATATATAGAATTGAGGACATATACAACACTTCTCATCTTTAAAAAAAAATTAATTAATAGAACTAGTGTTGGCGTGGAGCCTCGCTCGCTCAGAAACTTCGACCCAGTGGAGGGTCGGCTATTCCGTAATACTCGTTCGTTTACTAACGGCTTTCAATTATATTATAAAATTACATCAATATTTGGAGGTCCAATCATATTTAGGTCCAAGTGACTTCGATGATATGTTACAACAATATAGTGTTTCTTATATGTATGAAAATTGAAAATGATTTACAACTATGACCTATGGCCTGAGTCGACGTAAAATTGAAAATGAGCATTTTCAAAACTTCGACCCCGATATTATATTATACGACCCCGATTATAATTAAATAATGTTCAAACTTCAAAACTTATTGTCTGAATAAATGAACAACTTTCATTACATTCAATTTCGAATAATGATTCATGGAAGTTTTTTTTTGTAAAGTTTGTTAAAATACTCTTATATTATAGTACATAACAAATTTCATCATCAAACAAGAAATATCAAATTACGTTCTCCCATCAATGTGCTGCTGATCTTGTCATGTAATATCGTGGAGATATTGTCAGAAATAAACGATAAAGCTGCATTGATAATGTAACGCCACGTAGAAGCCTAGTTATCTACTTCCGATACTTATGGAAAGTGAAAACGTGAAAAGGAGATGTATCTCCTCTATTGTCAGAAGCCGGAGGGAGACGGAAAGGCGTGTACAAGTGATGCTCCACTCGGGAACGAAGGGTTTTTCGAGTGTACCCTTGTCTCGGGTTTGCGGGGGTTAATAATGGAATTATGAATCGTGCCGCGTTTAAACTTAATGCGATTAGCCTGTAAACCTATAGTAAGCATCTCAGCCGATCAATGCCGATACCGCTGGAAGGGTGGAATACCTTCCAAGGCTTCTCTCCCTTGTATCGTTTTCCCCGCGGAAATTCAGCTTTAAGAGAAGATGGCGAAGCTTACCTCTGCCTCTCACTAACGACTTCAAACCTCTTAACTCTACCCCGGCTTTCCCCTTTTTATTGGAAAATGCAGTTGTTTATGATCTCTCTCCATTATGTTTCGCACCTGTCACAGAAAAGTACACCGAAGGCCACTTTTGCTAACAGGTGAACAAAAGCTGCAAAATTGTCATATATTATTCAGATATTCAACAATTTTCCAGCCATTTTCGTACTGCATACTGTGCATCCTTACATGAATGCCAGTTTATTACTGACATCTTATACTAAGCGACGGTTATAAAAGCCCTTAGACGTCGAAGTATTCTAGAAGTTGAGAAAGACAGCTATCTATAGCTGACGAACCGTGAATAAGTGCCCACAGTAATTGGTATTTAAAATTCGCAACATACCTATTGCCTCGAAATTATTCTCCCTCGGTGCTATTATATCTACAAACAATTACTCTATTATTGTTGGATTATGGATTTAGCTATATCTTCGAAACTAGAACAAAATTAAAAGCTAAGTATTCAATTACACTTGGCAAACTAGAAGCAAGTGAAAGTCACGTGTACGAATGACGTATCTATGGACGATTAATGGAACTATGATAAAGAACTCGAGAAATTATCGCAACTACTTAGAACGTTGCGAAAAACTGACCTACATCGTTTTTCGCTTACGCAAACCTGCATTAATTTTTCAATACCAGTAGATTATTATTCTGTCATCAAGTGTACTATAGTTAAACGTTCTAAATTAACGTTTTCGAACATACATTTATAAACTGCATTCATTATTACTTCGGGTTTTACCAATTAATTTAGAAATCAATTCAGAAATTAGGTTAGAAATCAAAAGCATGCAATAGCTTACTGGTGAAACATTCAGTCTCACATTGCTGTCTGTGTCAATAGTGTTAAATAATTCGCGTCAATAAAGGCAGTATCGCGTTATCGAAGGCAAAAGGTTGGTAACCCAGGCATCGATATAGCCTCACGTTTCTTTGGAAAAATGCATCCTTGACGCGATTTTGCATTTTCATCAGTTTCCACTATCAAGGTTGGGTGGGATAATTTCTATTGGGATAATGGAACAATTTCAGGCCCAAGATAATCAGAAAGTAAGGTAGATAGACGACGGTAGTTTATCGCGTATCAGTAATCGGCGACCTCTGTGCATGTGCGCAACCGGTGCGTGAGCATACGGCACGCATCAGCCTGACTGACCCCCTGAGCTTGCGTGTGTATGAGCATTAAGTGACCAACCGGCTTAGCTGGCTGCGTGAACATTAGGATAATCGACTGCTTCCTAGAGTCGACAAGGCATACGGCTGATAAGAGCAGTTCCGATAAATAGGATGCTTTCAAAATAACTATCCGTATTATCGGAAATCCCCGACGAAGCTAATGACTTGGAATTCACTTCCCAAACATTCCCTATCAGCCTTGCTCATCACCAAAATGTGGGCTTGAATTATCATCGTTCACATTATTGTCATTACCGTATTTTCCTATTTACACTTTATCACGATTTATCATTTTCTTTTCATAGATGAAACTTCGTCGCCGTATTCTTCGGTATCGTTGATTTGAAACAAAATGTTTAAAATATGATGAATTCTATGTAGAATGAAATAAATGTAATTTGTGTCTAAACCTGGTTTTATTGGTCGCGGTTCGGTTCAGCCGACTGAATTGTTGTGAGAGTTAACCCATTAACGCCCAAAACATCATTTTTTCTGCTTCAATTTCAATCAAGTCTTTCGTATCAAACTCGAAGTTGAAAAAAATTGAAAGGTACATATCCTACTATTTTCGAGGTCGCTCTTCAAGATTCCAAGGTCAAAATTAAGTTTCAGTCATCAGGAATTCCAATATGGCGACAAATTTGAACAAATTTTACAAACAATTAGGAAATATTTATTCTTATCAATTTTTGTCGAGCTATTAGAGTATTGGGATTCTATAGAAACTATGGAGGATGGTGGAGGGAATACTTGAATTTTAAGAAAAAATTTTGCTCTCTCTCCTCACATCATTGTAATGACCTCAAAACGGCGTCTAAATGAAAATTTCCTTGAAAGATTTCTGGACGCTGTACCTCAAAAACCACGATCTTATGCAAAAAATGCTAACAATGAAAAGTTCTTAGAATTTGCCGAAAAATATAGTGGAATTTTTTTCAGATTTTTTGGATGATATTTTGGAAAATTTTTTTCGTTTTTTTTTTCAAAATTTTAAATTAATTACGAAAAATTCTGGAAAAAATTCAGTGTATTCTCTGATGAATTATAATAATTTTTTGTTCTTTGCAATTTTTTCTGAAAGTTGATATTTTTCGAGGAAATTATATTCAAATATTATGGTTTAGGATTTTTTTCTCAAAAACTATCAACCTTCAGAAAAAATTCTTATAATTCATCAGAGAATACACTGAATTTTTTCCAAAAATTTTCGTAAATAATTTAAAATTTTGAAAAAAAATCCCAAAAAAATTTTTCAAAATATCATTTAAAAAATCTGAAAAAAATGCCACTATATTTTTCGGCGAATTCTAAGAACTTTTCATTCTTAGAATTTGTTTGAAAAAGATCGTGCTTTTTGAGGTACAGCGTCCAGAAATCTTTCAAGGATATTTTCATTTAGACGCCATTTTGAGGTCATTACAATGATGCGAGGAGAAAGAATAAAATTTTTTCTTAAAATTCAAGTATTCCCTCCACCATCCTCTATAGTTTCAATAGAATCCCAATATTCTAATAGCTCAAAAAAAATTGATAAGGATAAATATTTCCTAATTTTTTGTCCATTTTTTTTCCAATTTGTTGCCATATTGGAATTTCTGATGGCTGAAACTTAATTTTGACCTCGGAATCTTGAAGAGCGACCTCGAAAATAGTACGATATGTACCTTTCAATTTTTTTCAACTTCGATTTTGATACGAAAGACTTGATTGAAATTGAAGCAGAAAAAATGACGTTTTGGGCGTTAATGGGTTAAAGCGGTTTGGTTGAACTTATTTTGGATCGATCAGCCAAATGAGAGGCTATGAGAATCAAACTGGTTTACTTATACCTACTTGTAATTGATCAACCAAAGCATTGTTTAGGAGAACCAAACGTGTTTGGTTGGACTTCGTTCGATTGCATGAACTAATCGGTTGGTTATGATATGTGATCGTTTATTTGAAAAAAAATGTTTAAAGCACGATGAATTCTATGTGGAATGAAAGAATAGTAGTTTCCGATACAAGGGCGTATGCGTAAAGAACTTTACACACACACACACACACGTGTGCCGAAATATTGTTTACGTACGGCTTTTTCGTGTGTAAAGTATAATCGAGTGCGTAAAGTTTACTTTACGCACAAGTTTACTTTACGCACCGAAAAGACGTACATAAATGTAATTTGTGTCTAAAACTGGTTTTATTGCACGCGGTTGGGTCCAGCAGACTGAATATTTGGCTGTAATACTTAAAGCGTTTTGGTTGAACTTATTTTGGACCGATCAACATAATTAGGGGCAATGCGAATGAAACTGATTTAGTTATACCTTCTGTGAATCAATCAACCAAAGTATTGTTTAGGAGAGCCAAACGTGTTTGATTGGACCTCGTTCGAATGCATCAACTAATCCGTTAGTTATGACAGCGAAACCAGTTCGACAGTAAATAAGTAAAACCGCGCGGTTATGATAGCTAAACCATTCGGTCGCAGAAACTTAAATATGTCATGTAAAGCTGAATTACAATAAAACAATCAACAAAAAAATTTTGTTTAAGGCCTCTCAAGTCCTTCTGAAAAAGTGGCATTTATACACATTCACTTTCAAACTATAAATGATGTACTTGTAATAAAATATAGGACGTGTGATTGACCGCACTAAAGATGGGTGAACTCATGAAATTCTCGATATCAAAGAAACACAACCGATCTTAATAAATGTCTGTGCGCTCAGGAAAGGCCCATACCGATTTGCAAGCTAGCACTGAAAGGATTCAGTTCGTGATACTAACGCTACGATAAATTACCATATCTAACAATGCATCTTCCAACACAGGAAACACTCGCGTAATCACGTACCGCGTAATTGTCTTTGAATAATTTCGCGCAAAACCTTTGCAATTTTCGCGTTCTCCGAAATTTCATTCCGACTGGCACTCTTTCTTAAATTTACTCGCTAAAAAATTCTATAACGGTAATGAAAGATGTATATGTGAATGCTCGTATATAATATGAAATACATTCGTTTTTCAAAGGAAATCTTTTCCTCGTTCCTTTGAAGGGTCGAGGAAAAATATAATGAAAATTGTCGTTGAAAGAAAAAAGAAAAGCGAGAGGAGAACGGGAATAGGGGATGGGACCAGGCGCGCAGAGGAAAAAAGGACGTGTTTTCTTCTCGTTACATAATTTAATTACATTTTCGTTAATAATCCGTAGACTGAAGGAGCGCGCTCGCACACTCGTCGCCTATTTTAGCCGTGCATTAAATGAATTTATCTCGCGTCCCCGGCTGAAAGAAACGCACACGAGCGAAACACAGGGCGTGGAGTGACTCCTATATTACAGAGTGCCAATGTATGCGTATACGTATACACCGACTCTCTTGGTGGATTGAAGCATAAAAAAGGCCTGAAATTAACTTCGCAGGCATGTAACGCTTGATAACGAACGTCGTCAATGCTGTGATAATGCCGTTGTAATTTTTCAACGTTCTAACGACATCCATAAAATTACTCCGGCTATATCCACACTAGTCCGGCTCCGGCGCGATTAATCCTGACTGATATACGACCGTGATCGTATGTGACAAATTGAAAGTATGTTTTTCGATTCTTCGCGAAAATTTGCAATGACAGTTTCAGATATTTAAATGCACTCTCCCGAAATATTTATTCTGGAAATTTTGCATAATTTAATCTTGATCCATCAAACAATATTCTTTGTTTCAATAGGTAAACTCTACATGGAAAGATATCTTTTTGGAATTATCTATCGAAAATTAGATTTTATTTTACTATTATAACTATTTTTTTCTTTGGACTATGAGATTCAACTACCATAATGCTACTGTTGAATATTTACAATGCTGGAATTATTACAAAAGTTGTAAAAGTGACTTTCTGGTTTCGACTTCCCTAAATATTAGCCTAAACTCCAACCTATCTCCGAACTGTTGGGCTTTGTAAACGCAACTAAATAAAGAAATGCATCGGTGCTAAAAGAACTAGCGTTAAAACGATTGACGTCAAAAAAACGGCGCCCAAAAAGCAGCGCCAAAACAGCAGCATCAAAGCATCAACAAAACGTTGAAACCTAGATTTTCCAGATCCAAAACGGTGCCCCAAAACTTCCTGTTTCTGAAAACGTCTAGTGAAATTTAGACCGTTTACGGATGTAAAGCCAAAAAATGGTTGGATTTTCGAAATCGCCAATTTTTATTAAAAGTTAAACTATACTAATATTTTTTTGTCATAAATAGAATATCTCTAAAACCTGATGCTCCAGGTCTTGTGAGGTTAAATTTTAATTCGATGCATTAGAGACTTCTAGTTCGGTATTATCTGCTTCTTATTTCTGAAGGTCAGTCAAATTTTGTCGACCTGTCTTCTTGTAATATGCAACTAACGGTAAATGCCTTATGATGGACACAGCTGGAAGTTCGTTAAATCATTAATTAAGCATGTCGATCTATTTAATAAGGTATGCACTATTATTTATCTTCCGCCAATACAGGTGTTGTTAGCATTCGGTCGTTTGCACAGCTCTCATTTGCTGTTTTGCTCATTTTGGAACGTTTAATAACGAGCCGCGATCGGATGAGTGTCACGAAGGTATATGGAAAGAAAAAAAAATAGGTACGTTCGAAAGCTTCAGATAGTTATTCGGAACAAATATCTGCTCGTTCCGATTCGTCGTGAGAGACTGTCGATATTCCCGCCTCGAGCGGTGCTTGACTAATGCTTTGAATAAGTCTCGCCGACTGAGCTTCCCGTGGGAACGGATAGAGGAACGGCTAGATGGGACGTCGTAGGAATTAATGACTGCGAGAGCGAATGCTGACCATCGCTTTTTTCTTTCCGATTGGACCTTCTCAGGAATATTTTCTTACTAGACGAAAATTCGCGCAGTAGTCGTTTTTCATTAGTGGGAAGGGGTTGGACTGAGAGGGAACACGTTCTCCAAATCTTCCCGATGTTAATTACTTCAAAACCTCCATCGCAGACACTGCAATCGATAAATTGCAGAGTTTTTCGTATGCAACAAAAAATTCTTTTTAAATAAATAATTATTCAAAATTCGTTTAACTTTTTCGACCATGATGTGTCTTCGTGTCTCTTCTATATTTGGCCGAAGAATTTTTTTACTTCAAAGGAGAAAGGGCTTCAAAAATTAAAAAAATAAATGTTGCAAACTTCTTATCAAAGTAATTTTGTGTGCTTTTGTTGATCATTAATATTGTAAAAAAAAAACAGAGTTTATATTATTATTAAATGTTTACAATATTGTCAAGTGTATTAAATAATTAACGCCTAAAACGATATTTCCCGGGAAAAATGGATTATATATAATTATATACAATTTTTGATACAATTAGATCCAATTATATATAATAAGATATAATTATATATGTTTATATACGATTATATATAATTACATACAATTTTTGATACAATTGGATCCAATTATATATAATTATATATGGATTTTGGCCGTATATAATTATATACAAAGCCGTCAATTATATACAATTATATATGCTAATATATAATTATATATGTTTATATACGATTGTAATATAATTATATATTATTATATATAATTGCATCTAAATTTATATATAATTATATATAATCCATTTTTTCCCGGGCTTTTCATTCAATTTCAATGAAGTATTTCGTATCAAACTCAAAATTCACAAAAATTGAAAGGTACATATCTTACTATTGCCGGGAGCATTTCAAAACCCCGACAAATCACTAAACAGACACTTAAAAAATCCGACATGTCAAAATACAAACCGATTGGTGGGTCTCGGGTCGTCGTCCTTGCGAGGTCTTACTGGAGGTTATCTCAAGGTCATAAATGTTTGACGAAGGGATTAATTTGTAAGTCACTTGAAGATCAACAACGGATTATTTATTAAGCACATTTAGAAGTCACTCATTAATTAGATTTTCAGAATATGTACATTTTGAAATATCAATTTTTAAATGTCTGGTTTATTAATTTATGTTTTTTGAAATGTCTGGGTATAAACTTACCATACCATGGGTTTGGAACCAATCAAAATGTTGGATATAATATGATGGATGAAATTTCAAATATTTTTTCGCACGCTTTCATATTTTTAAATAATAAATCTCTTCCGTAATAGTTCGACATTATTGATAATATACTGTGTAACATTTCCTTTAAAGTTTTCAAGAAAAAAATTGGTTAAAACAGAAACTTGTCATTAAGGTCGCCATTTTTTTAATAAACAATGTATTCAGTTTGCTTCGCGTATCTATTTTAAGATAGATAAGTAGTATAAGGAGAAAGTAATTTATACAGGTTTTAGATATATAAAGGAATGTTTAGAAAACGAAAAGTAATTTTTAAAAAAAGATATAGAAAATCACGTTTCTTTTGGTTAATTTTCGATATGACTGCGATTCAAAATTGAATGGCATCTTGTGGACATTAATGGGTTAAAAAGTCGTCATTTGAATCTTAGTTTGGACCAGATAAGACAATTAGATCTTGGAAATGATTAGTCAATTGTAATACTGTATATATTTTAGATCCATATTTGTGATCCGTGACAATTTTAAATATCAAATAAACAAAAGAAAACGAGGAGAAGTGTAAGTATGTAAAATCAAATATATCTGCGAATGTGACTGAATTAAAAAAAAAGAGGTTGTCAAATTCCACATAAAAATGGTTGCAACTTGCATTTTTACACCAGTATTTAACAATTAAAACACCCCACCAACGGTGAATCTATGCTTGCCACACATATTTCTTTGTTAATTATTAACAATAAAACAAATATACTATCTGAATATAAAAATCTATACTATAGGTTACGTAGGCCTAAAATTAGGCTAGTTACATAAAAAAGTGCGGTTTGGAGCATATTTCTATTACGTGCAAGGTATAATTGATTGTGCAATTAAACTTTGCTTCACAGAATTCCATTAACAAATTTTAATTGTCATTAAAAAAATCCTACTAGAAAATTGATACCCATTGCAGTTTATTGGTCGAATTAGCAAAATATATCTACAAAAAATTTACAAACAAATGTTGACGCAACAATGGATAACAATTTGAACTTATATAACAGGGAAAACATAATAAAAACACTCTGATATTAAAGGACTTAATGAGCACCTTTCTAATTTTCAAAAATTGAAAAATGTAAGACTCGTTTCAAGTCCTTATTAAACAAACATTGCACAAATTAAAATAGGCAAAAATAAATAACCTTTTAAAAAACAAAGCGAAGTGGTTTAAAATATTTAAAAATAGGACTTAACATATAAAAAGGAAGATTTCGCTCAATCCGAACAGTCTAAACTAGCATAGATTATACCGACACAAAATTTCTTACAAAAGATAGAACTTTTCCTACTTTTAGCCCGTAATATCGGATTTTACGGCTATAGTAACGAAAAATAATGTTCCACACATAACCGGAAGATTTTATGGCCTCATGCATTTGAGCTGTAAAATCTGGTTTTATTGCCTTGTATCGAAAAATACTATTTCGTACCCAGGACGTAAAATAAGAGTTTTACGTCTGGGTTGTTGATTGTTCACGAGGTTGCAACGATGAGGTATCACCATATGAGGAGTAAGTTCTACGCGAACAATATTTTTTGACTCCGTAGGTATGTAAATGGACATTTTTACGAAAGGTGACTTAGCAAAATCCCTGTACAATATATGGGTCGCAAAATGGACATTTCGCTCCTGCTGAGTCGAAAAAATATCTTTTTTCTGTAGAGATAACACGAATTAGAAGTGGCGGATCCTATAGATTTTTGGTCGCTGAAAATGAATTCGTTATCATTACACATCATGTCAGATATTTCACACATCTTAACGTCAAATTACCGAAAAGGATCTTTTTGCATATTTTTCGGATCAGAAATCTTAAAATGCACTCATGATAGGTGAAATTAGACAACGGATTCTCGTTTTCAGGGGCTAAAAATCGGTAAGATCCACCACCTCTGGTAAAATACATATTTAGGGGATGGGAGGGGGTTTCCTCTGTGCTAAGTGCAGTCTTACACTATAGTTGTTAACAAACAAACAACAAGATTAACGACATCGATTTACCAAAATGCAATTCACTTGAAACTTGATAAATTTATCTCAAACTACACTCCTATAACATTGGTCAACAAATTTGAAGCAATTTTGTGTTTCGGAGATGACATGCGCTATTCTTTGTTAATTTGGGGTCGCTGAATCCGAATCCGATAATGAAAATTTTTGTTTAGCTCTTGGTTTCACGAAACACGGGGCAAAAGTTCGAAAAAACGCTGTTTTGTGCAATGTTTAAGATGTATATCTTTCGACAGAAATGAGGTAACACATTCAATAATAGCTGAAAATAATGCATATAGCTCATATTTTACGGTAAAACATGTAATGCAACCAAGTAAAGAAAATAGGGCTTTAAATGGTAATTTGTTTGTATGCGTGAAATGGTTGTCTCACTGTTACTATCTGTATCTACTGCACCCTATCGCGCAGTGGATGAAGTCAATCGGCGCGAGCGGAAAGCGGTCTTTAATCGAACGTTACAAGTACAAAATTCCTTATTCTTTATATATTTGAGAGGACACTAGTAACTATTTTCTCCGCCAGGATTGCCCACTAACTTGAGGCCTTAC
Organism: Trichopria drosophilae; assembly: GCA_030407085.1. Lineage (NCBI taxonomy): Eukaryota > Metazoa > Arthropoda > Insecta > Hymenoptera > Diapriidae > Trichopria > Trichopria drosophilae. The sequence goes on along the minus strand of CM059587.1, from coordinate 15,778,564 downwards.
TTCGTACCCGCTATAGAAATGAGATTTCGGATCATATGTGAAGAGAGGCACTATTAGCTGTCGGCATCAATTTATTAATATAATTATGTGCAGAAGTATGTGTAGTTACGGTATATAAGTGAGAAATTTATAAAGATATAAGAAGAAATCATTCCTATTGACTTCATCCACAGCGCGATAGGGCGCAGTAGATACAGGCGGTAACAGTGAGACGAGCATTTCACGCATACAAACAAATTGCCATTCAAAGCACTATTTAGTTTACTTGGTTGCATTACATTTTTTACCGTAAAATAGGAGCTATAAGCATTATTTTAAGCTTTTACTGAAACTATTGCCTAATTTCTGTCCAAAGATATACTATCTCAAACATTGCACAAAACGGCGGTTTTTTTAAACTTTGATCACGTTTTTCGTGGAACCAAGAGCTAATAAACAATTTTCATTATCAGATTTGGATTCAGCGACCCCAAATTAACAAAGATTAGCTCATTTTATCTCCGAAAAATGTTCGTGTTGACCAGTGTAATGGTTTAATCGCCAATTAAATCGGTAGCTATATTACACAAAAATGCAGACTTAAATCATTTCTAAACTGAAATAATTGTCTATCCTCTAAACCAGTGGTTTCGTAAGATACTAAGGCACAAAATCAACGAAAAAGTTAGAATTGTCGAATTCCAGGACTCGAAAAATGCAAGTCGCGACGGTCGATTGAAAAACTGATTGGGCCTCGTGGCGCCCTAGTTTCCAATAAAGTTTCAATTAGACCTGAACTCGTCTCTGCCCTAACAACCGACTGAAAATCGAGGGAGGGCTAGTGTGTGCGAGAGAGAGAGAGAGAGAGAAGGGAAGAAAGAGAAAGCAAGATAGACAGTCGAGCAAGGGCACTACGAGGACGAGATAAGATGCTATTCGATAGTGGTTCTATACATAAGGCATGAACGGGATTCCCACACAAAACACAAGTATACATATATTCGTGCATGCACGTGGATACTCTCTCGTCTTTATAAGGATTCGTGTGTCAAAGGTAGGGAGGGAAGAGATTCGGTAGAGGGGTAGTCTGGGGTTAAAATATAACTCGCAATGCGCGCGAGGTTGGAGAACAGACACAGCGTGGCAGTTAGAGGCACGTGAGCGGCATTCTCGATTGTCTCACATATTCTAACCAACCGACAGAGCTACCCTTTCGTGCAACTCCTATCTCTACTATTTCTCCCTCTCCATCTCTCATCCCATCTCTCTCGTACTCCCGTAGCTATAATATCTCTTTTTGCAGTGAATAAGACTGTCTTTGTATCTCTCTAACATTCATAATATGCTTCTTGCAATTTTTGTTCGTGGAGATTATTAAAAGTATAGTATTTTCGTACGTATTGATGTCTCGTAAAAGAAAACCTCTCGAGGTCATATGTGAGCCTCCACAAATTGACTCGAAACGATAATAAATCCCTGAGTTGTCATGAAAAGTATGCAACCGATTTCTATGGATTTTAGTAGATCTTTTGATAGTTCTAATGGCCAGGACCTGCATTTGCAATGAGATACTGTGGAAATGCAGAATCTAGTCAGGCAGACATGACCAATCCCTGTACCTGAGCACATCCTGTTTATTTAAAACGTCCTTGATAGAAAATTTGACATTGCTGCGGACCAGTTTTTGCACAGGACTTTCTAACTAAAAAGTCCTTCCCATACCATCATTAGACTTGAGCAAACCTAACTTCATATCCACCAGGTCCCATACCGTACGCGTTCGACCCTACTTATCTGCGACGTTACATTGCCTGAGCAGGTCATGACTAGCTATATTAGGAGTTTTTAATTTTTAAACAGGTGTCTCGGTTCAACTTATTTTGCAGTCTGCTCTGCACCGACGGTCATTAATTCTCGTTCGCAACCTCTACTGGTATCTTTGTTTGTAATATTTAAGTGCATTGGGGAAAAACAAGAACAACAGGAGGATTCCCAACGAGAATTAACGACCATGGGTGTACTATAAATGGGAGGGGAAAGTCAACTCTTGATTGGCAGCTGGTGACTTGTAGTTCTACCTTTGTATTGGTGCATACACCCTACAAACTGGCAAAGTAAACATTATTGCTATTGATGAATTAATACTGGTTGAGTTCATGCCCTGTTTCTTTTTTAATTTTGATAAACCTACAATTCTATAAATCTGCTGTTGTATACTTGAACCAGATACTCTGAGAAAAGTATACATCCACTAACCTTGAATGCAACCTTTGAATGGCAACAATAAGAACTCATCGTTTTCGTAAAGAAATCATTCACATTAATAAATTGTAAAACATTTATATATGCTGAATATAACCTATTACACCCTCCCAATATCAGTCTACTCCATCTTGTCTATCCTTTTCTAACCACTTAGTATTAGCCTAATGAGGGGAAAACATTGTTCCTCCAGTCTTCACATATAATGATAGTCCAGCTGATGCCCAAGTAAAGTTTTGCGCATGTGCAATATTGACGTTGGTCTGGGGACAACAGCTGTCGAGGGGTACATAGTATTATAAGAGAGGTATGGCAAAGCGCATGTTGGGGAAAAGAAAATACTAATTTAGATCAACGCTGATTGGTGACTTCTATACCTCTCTTAGTAGAATATGTTCCTAACCTTTCTCAACCTTCCAATTTAGATCAACGCCGATTGGTAGCTTCTGCGCAACCAAATTCCTATGCCTTTCTTCTTATACCATGAGCTAATACTGAAAGTGATCTCGCTAAGGTTAGGAGGGACTCATGTATAAGACTAGGAACAGATACATCCATTTTCGTAGTAATGCATGGATAGTTCAGCGTAGTATTTAGGCATGTCCCTGCATACGTAAACGAATTTCGTAGACGCTTTGTCAATTTTAGGACGGAGGTTAGGTTCTTTTCGACTCTACTCGATTATCGATACTTAACCTTAGTAATTTCGATATTGCTTAACACTCGTAATTGTCCCCTATAGTAAAGATTTAAGTCTGGTACAAGGAAATTTTGAGGACGAGAGAGGAAAATCTTTCATTTCAATTTTGGAATAGTACTCTCCCACTTCCATCGCAAATTTTTCAAACGTTTCATGAATTACATTATGATTTTATACATAATATCAAGCACAATAAAAATATCAAGTAATTTCTTACGCCGAGAAATAGTTTCTGGAACCATTGATGATATAGAATAATTTTAGGGTATTCTAATTTGAAAACTCAATACTATAATAACCTTCTAATGACTAAATTTAGTACATTTCATGCAAATAAATATTAGGTAACATGTATTTGCCCCTAATGACATTAAAATTTAAAAAACCAGTTTATTACAATATTTTGTCAATATACTGAAAGCTCTACCTTTCTCTGAAAATTCATTTTGTTACGACTCACTAAATTTATCCATTTATAAACCCTTTCGGATATAATTTTTTAATAGGTAACTGACAAGTTTTGCAAATAAAAATATGTTTCTATTCAGAAAAAAGAATAATTGCATTATGAACGAACCGAATTATTTAAATGATGTGCAATTCGGTGTAGAACCATAAACATAAATCACTGTTTAAACATCTACGAAGGACACACTTATTCTAAATCTCATAGTATCCCAGTTTCACTCCGTGTTTCTTGTACGCTTAATCACGATTTACGGACGCTATGTATACATTCTACTTCCTTTGTCTTACAAGTTTATTTTCGTTCCATCTTCTTATTCTCGTTGTCTTTTTTTAGCACTGCTTAATATTATTAATTCCTTGACAGGAGTTTCTGGTGTGAAAATAAGCGATGCTGCCGATTCGAATGAACTGCAGATTCGCTAGAAGATTAGAATTTGCAAAGCTGCAACGTCGGAGCACCGAGACGGAATTAAGGACTCGGTTCAGAATGTCTCGCATACCCGTATTGTCAGAGACCAGCTTAGAGACGTTTAATTGGGTCGACGAGTTGTGCCTCGAATGAATGTACTTTACGCGATATTGTTCCGCTTTGTTCAGATTGTTTAAGAAAATAGCAGTCTACTATAGAGTTTCTTAAAAATACGACAGAATTATTTGATTGGATGTTTTGCTGTAAGAATTTTTTGTAGGGTGGAATATTCATGATTCCTTTATACTGCGCAGATATATTTTCAGGTTGCCTAATATTGATCTGACAAAAACCACAGACGGAAAGAAACCGAACGTGAGCTCTGATATAATCAAATATTCCTGATCAAACCCTGATAGGTAATTCAGGGACACTGGTTAGGATTTTACCAAAAGTCATAGTGTACATCTGATGAGCCTATAGGCAATGACATGATAACTAACAATAAGTACGAAAGATAATCAAGGATGTGGAAATCGATGTCAAAAGCACAGATAATTGAAACGGCCATGATGTTTCCAAACTTCCATACAAGATATTCGTGTCAAAGTGAGGAAACTACCATATGAATTCATACATTATAACAAACAGATCCAGAGATTTTTAACCCTTTTCATGCCAAAAGTCCACAATTATTTTGCGATTTTCAAGTGAATATTTAGCTGTGTGATGATAAGCAAACAAATTTCAAAACCATATTTTCTGCCGTACTTTTGTTCGTACTTTTCAAATCTGCTATTGGGGAATTCGTCTATGGCGATTGATTCTTTCAAAATGGCGGTTAAATTACAAAAAGACGAGATTTAAAAAATTTTTTTATTTGTGTGACGTACTGGCTAATAATGTTCCCGTTGTCAGATCAGTACAAGCGTCTGGATCCTATGGAATAATCGCCATAACTAAAATTTAAGTGAGGCAGAATGTCAAAATTCAAAATGGACGATCCAATATGGCGGTTTTTATACGCATTTTTTACGGCTTTTTAATTTTATTTTATGTTTTTAGTCCATGACATTTACTTTTTCAATAGATTTATTATATTTATCTCAATTTGATGTCGATTACGAAAGAAAATAGAATAGTTTCCACTATTTTTAATTCTGTATCATCTTGTACTGTTATTTTCTTGCATAATCGATATCAAACTGAGATATGCATATTAAATCTATATTATAATAAATATATAATATTTTCGGTCATTTTGAATTCCATATCATCTTGTATTGCCATTTTTTAGCATAATCGGTATCAGACTGAGGTAAATATAACAAAACTATTAAAAAATTGCGCGTCATGGAGTAAAAACATACAAAGAAATGAAAAAATATTAAAAATGCATGTAAAGCCGTCATATTGGATCGGCCATTTTGAATTTTGACATTCTGCGTCGTTTAATTTTAGTTATAGTGATTATTTCACAGATTATATCTAATCACTTGTGCCGATCCGACAGCGCGAACATTATTAGCCGGTACGTCAAATAAATAAAAAAAATTAAAAAATCACGTTTTTTTTGTAAATTAGCCGCCATTTTGAGAAAATCAAATATCATAGAATAAAACTAATCACAGATTTGAAAAGTACGGACAAAAATACGTCAGAAAATATGGTTTTGAACATTTTTTGCTTATCATTACAAAGAATTCACTTGAAAAACATGACAAAATTATGGCCGTTTGGCATGAAAAGGGTTAAACAATTATAATATAAGAGACGTTTAAAAAGAGTATCTTTACTTATTAAAACCTCTTTAGAATAATAATTTTATTTGTTAAAAGTTGGAGTGCATGCTTCGATCAAGTTCACTGAAAAGTTAACGTCAAATGACAATAGACGAAGGACATGTCTATTTCTAGAATAGGGAAGATCATTAATTAAAGTAGAAAAACTTGTATAACCAAGATTGTTGAACTCTGAAATTCAATAAGCAATAATTTAAAAGTATAATATAGATTTAACGTAGGTGAATTTAAAAATTAAAATAAAATATTTAACGACTTAGACATACTAATTACATTAAATGTTAAAATGCCATAGTTTGGAAATTTCTAAACCTTTCAAATACCTTCTGTCGTAGTCACTCGCAGTCTCAAACGCTTACGCCGTATCGTAACATTTATAACCTCAATGTATAACATGCATATTTAAAGAATAAGGAATAAACAATAGTAATTTTTCACTTTAAGGTCTAATATTGGATTGGCTCTTAGGTAAATATCGTTTGGGTATCCCCTAAAATAATTAGAGTCACTTTCTCAGCCTAATAAAGAGTTTTCAAGATATTAGTCTTCTTTGGAGTACTCTTTGAATCTATGAAATAAATTATTGATGTCATCGACAAATAGGGCTAGATTTCCTCCACATGACTGCCAATTTACTTACCTACAAATTTAATTTCAAAGGAGTGAACATCGAAAGGCTGAACGGAAAGTCACTTTTCAATCTAAAGTAAGCACTTTTAAACTAAATACCCAAATAGCAAGACGTGAGTTTCACGTTGTCCTCATGTTTGAGATCTCACTTATGAATGCTTATATGAAGGCATATGAGAGTTCAGTAATGAGTAAAATAAATGGGATTGGACGGCGCACGCGTAAAAAATCTCCACTTCTATGCACATCTGAGTCTTTTTCTGATACTTTTAATGATTGGCTGATAGTCTTGATGAGCAACCAATCAGCGTCGGGTGGAATGTCTGGGCGGAAAAACGTTAGTAGTTTACGCATGCGCAAATTGTTCAATAAGGCAAGATTCATACGTGAGTGACGATCGTCATCTGATTGGAGGACACCAATCGCACTCATATGGAGCGTAGACGTGCGCTTTAATCTCATTTGTGAGTTCCATTATGCACCGTATGTGAACTCACGTTGCTATCTGGGTATTTAGTTTAAAAGTGTTTACTTCAGATTGAAAAGTGACTTCCCGTTGAGCCTTTCGATGTTTACTCCTTTGAAATTAAATTTGACTTATTAAACCAATTCATTTTCTATCTATATCTATCTACTGATCTACAATCAGTTCAGTAGTAGGCTTATTTGGTCTAGTTTAATCCATTAAATATATATTACGATTTAAGACTTCGTTAATGTCAACTTCAGCCCAACTTCCTGTTTGGTCATGATTATCCGAGTTTATCTGCGTTTAGAAGTCACGCACGCGGAATGTTTGACTCTTTGGCAAAAGTCATACGGTGCAATCGCTTTATCGACTTGCGCGGATTTCATGAATGAACAACACACCAATGCAGTAAAGAATTTCGGTTTTGGTATACAGTGGAGACGCGGGAGTGTTTAACCACAAGTAAACATGAGATTTCGGACTGCAGCTGATTTCAGACTTACAAACATAATACATAGTTGTATGCCGGGGTGTATGTACGTTGGTATAATACATAATCCCCCAAGCACTCGCGAGGATTTCGGATTTCGCCTGCGCGAACCACTCCCATGCGAGAAAGCAACCGTACTTTATATTTACATCCAAAGTTGCACGTGTGCACACACACGTAACCGGGTGTAAATGCGATTGCACAAAAAAATTTTACACGTACGCGAGTTACGTGTACGCTCGTTTGTGCAAGTACGCTAACACAAATATGCAAATAAGTGCACGAATGACGCGACATATACCTGCTGGTCTCCAAAGACCGCAGTGTGTACAGCTGGGTTACTGAATTTCAGAGCCATGTTTATTTCTTAAATATGCCTAGTCGAACAGGACCAAGTGCATGAATGTCAATCGAGCCCGAAATAACAAGAATACTGATGGATTGGTTTTTAAATTTGTCAAATATTTGTTTCGTTGTTGAAATTTTATTCCTCTGCAGTAATAAAGTAAAGGACCTGAAAAGTCTGTTGAGAGAATATGAGGTAAACCGAAACTTTTGAATAAATAAAAAACTCTAACATTATAAAGTGATTTAACAGTTCTTTACTTTATATTTCTCTTAATTTTCAGTGAGGTTTTCCCCACTTTAGTACCCATACATCCCGGGCGCCCTATTTTGTCAGAATGCTATAAAATGATCAGTGACATTTCGGCTGTTATAGAAGACCGCTCACAAAAGCACGAGGAAAAATAATAATGTTGAATTGGTTAATATTTCGAAACCAAGTTGTTCATATGATGGTGATACAAAGTCGTGAGTTGAAAAATAAAATCTAAAATTAAGAAGGCCATTGTACAACATGTTTTTAAACGTTATCCCTTCTGTTTTAAATAGTTTTATTTTAGAGGTTATGAATAAATTCTTTTGTTTGATTTAATTGTTTAAATGTAATGTAAATGTTATCGGCGTCAACTATGACCAAAATCGTTGTCGGCTTTGGCTTTATTTAAGTTACCGACTGAATTTCTCACTATTTAGATCTGAAAAGGTCGAGAATGGTTAGGAATTATGAAAGAATGACGGAACGAACAAGTAAATACTCTATTTGGCGTCCCTGTTAGTACTTTATGGCCTTATGTTCAAAATAACAATGGATCTAAAATAAAAAATTGTGTTGAAGAGAAAACACAACCACCAGCATTCGATAATATTCAATACCATTTGAATTGTATTCATATTGATTGTTTGAAAAATACGTTCTATTAAATTGTTCGACTTGGTTCATTACTCGATTACTATGTTACTTTATTTATAAATATTTTTATGAAATTTATGTATATTGTCGTGTATGACATGCATTAAAAAAAAACTCTGCCTATTTCTGTTTACCCCAAAAAGGTACATTTTTTTTCGAATATTATAAGACCCTGTAAACATTTTTTTATCTCTAGAAAAAGTTGCATAATGACATAAAGTTTCAAATAAGACTTTATACAATTCAAAATAAAAAGGTGTTCTGCTTCCCCTAAAAATAGCAAAGCGAAAATGATTTGTCATACATGAGACATTCATTTCATATTTTGCAAACTGCATCGTGCAGCTTAAGAGTCGCAAATAATATATTATTTTTAAATCATTTGTTTACTCCATATTTTTAATGGAACAAACAGTAGTGATATCTGAATGATTAGTCATTTATTTTCTAATCGTCTATTATCTTTCTACAATTCAATACCAACTTAAATTTATCTTTAGTCTCCCAAATTTATGAAAATTAGTGAAAGTAAACGGATTCATGCTCCCGATACATGAATTTAATGGATATAATTGAATAATCACGTGGATCATGCGGTTTAGTAAATGACTATGAATACTTTGAATATATTATTTCTATTAAAATGTTTTAAAATACTTTGCAAATTTCATAAGAATCCTTAAAAAAGTTTGGAAGTTGAGAATTACGGCAAACTATAAAAATCTTCAAAGGAATCGACTTTTCATAATAGAGTGAATTAAGGCGTGCTCGTTTCCTGGAAAATTTAAATCCTGTCGATCGTATTTTTAGAAGAGTTTGCCAATTTAACATTTGAAATGCACAAGTACTGTCATTTCTGAACATCATTTAAATAGTTATAGAAAATTGATTGATTCTATAAAAAAACATAATACAAAAAAGCAGCTAAACATCGACAATAGTTAAGTGTTCTGAGAATTTTGTCTTTCATATGGGAGCTAATTTAATATAAACTTAAGAAAAATGTAAAAAAAAATATAAATTTTTCCTCACTCTGATATTTATTTGAACTTATTTTTTTTTAAACACATTTATTTTAAGCTAAATTGATATACCCCATATTTGGTAAACACCGAATTACCTCAAGTTAAAAGCACGTGAACAGATAAACAAGAATAATCTGGAGTGAACAAGTTATCATTGAACTGATCGTCTTAACCCTTAATCAATGAAATTTATTTCGTATCCGGGTGACCTGATTCGGTAATATAATCAACTAGGATAATTTCACGCACATGGACAAACTACAACCCTGTTTAATTTTGAAACTATAATAATTTTATGGCTTCCACCAAATTCAAAGTAGTAGGTCTGCTTATTGCAGGCTCATAAACTAATATATAATAGAAATTTATGTATATCGAAGTATTTCATTTTGAGTTGTACTAACGGTTGGTTTAGTCTCGTATACTTTCGATTTGTATAATATGATCTAAGCAATGTACACAGCAATGGTTTACAGTGAGAAACTTCCTTCTCCCCTGAGAAAGATTACCTTTGATATTCATTATTCGTGCTCTTTTAATGACGAGCATATGCATCATCACATATCAAAAACAACAAATCTGTGACATCGAATAATCGTTTTGCCATTTTTTTAGTGTCGTTCTGAAGTGGATCATGTCTATTGATAAAATTTAAGTTTCAAATGATTTTCTTACAGATGATTAGTAATTGGATACATCATGTTCGTTTCCTGAGTACACATCTCGGTCGTCTCTTATCTAGTGACTATAACATATTTATTATTTTCCCTTTAAATTTAGATGGGTGTTAAAATTTACCGTTAAAAAATTTCTTTTAAATTTCAATATTTAATTTCTCCAATATTATTTTCAAAAAAAATCTAAAAATATGTAAAATGGTAACCTTATAAACCGTTGTGACATTTTTTTTCATAAAAATCGGTATAGTTGTTTGTGAGAAAAATCGATTTCCTCATTTATCTTTACCAGTTCATAACTCCTAAAATAATTAAGTTTTGAGATTGAATCTTGCATCACTTTTTAGTCACATATCAACTTTGACATATTTAAGACATTTAAGAATAATTCTTGAACCAAATTTTACCCAGTACCAACCGAACCCATTTATTAAGTATATGGTAATGCGTAATAATTTACCGGTTATTTCTATACGTCATAAAAATTAGATATTTTCATGGAATAAACAAATTTTAATAATAAAATTAACAAATCTTGTGTGCAATTATTTGTTAATTTTCGAAACTATAGGGAAGTGGATATACTATGATCTATACGTGAAAATATCTCGAACAAGCGCATCATGCTCCTAGTAATGTCAATAATAACGTGCACGTGCGTGATCACGCGCTAAACATTCCAGCCGTATTCTAATAGAAAATGCTAATCAACACACGTCGACTCTGTAATAGCAATCAATCACGTTTGGCCCACGGTGCGCAATACTTTGATTTTCTCCGCTTTGTATACGGTAGAGGCGCTCTGATTATTTCCTTCGAGCACAGTGAAATTCCATAAATGCCGTCCGAACGCGATTGTTCAATTTCGCGCGGTGGAATCTTCCCTTTGTTTTCCAATGGCCGAATCTCGTCCTTGGTGGTACGGAATTTAACCCTCCTCGTTCTCTGCGTTGCCGAAACTTTTCTTTTATTTTTGTCGATACGTGTCGTGCCCGTCGAAGCTTTAAACGAAGCAGATTTCTGCAGACTCTTCTGTTTCTACGCAATCCGGGTTGAGAATCTTGGAAAATATAAGAAAAAAAAGGATATAGCAGTAGCAACTTCGAAATGGTCTGATTGTGACCACCACGATGCAGTTTGGCGAATAAAATGCCAAAAGAAAATCACCGGAAAAAAATGACCTGAAAGAAGTCATGGATGAACCGGTACATGGAAAGAACAGCCTTGTTACGAAAATATATAGAAAATCTAGTCAACCCATCCACTTTTCTAATTGGACACTAAATACCCCTCATCGTAGTCAACTCTAGTATTAACTAAAGACCTTGCTCCTAGCACTCCAATTTACACTTATTTTGGTCGGTTATTGAAGCGTAAACCCAATATTAATATAAAATGGAATATAGAATATATAGAGTCCCGATATATTTGCCCGCTCGGTTCCTCGCCTTTCGCTCCTGTCTCCTTATATTTGTCAAAAGAAGGGGAGCGCCGCTTCTCCCACTCTCCTCAGTCGTGTTATGTTCGTAACGTCACAGCAGGCCCTTCTTGAGGCCCCAGCGCGCAAGGTGGGGGAAAAGGAGAGTGGCGACAGACAAACATAACGAGACGGAACTAGGCAAATATGCTGAAACGTAATTATAGCGAGACGCAAATATACCGGGACTCTACTGTATTCGAGAAACATGGCTATGGAAAAACTATCTTCTTCCATTTAAGGAGGGGTCCTCAAAAATCCCACAATTCATAAATCAGACACTTCAAAAACCTGACATTCAAACACCCGACATTTCAAAATACAGACACTTCTGATTGGTGCGTTTACTACATAAACAAATAATCTCGGGTCGCCGCTCTTAAGGTTTCATTGGAAGCTTATTTCAAGGTCACAAATGTTTGACTAAGGGAATAATTTTATAGGTCACTTGAAGGACAACCTCGAATTATTTATTAAACATTTAGAAGTCAAGTATTGATTAAATTTTTAAATTTCTGGTTTTTTATGTGTCGTTTTGTGATTTGTCGGTTTTTTGAGGTCCATCCTTAAGGAGTATTTATAATATATTTTCATTCGAGAGCTGGTATTTTATGCCATGACGGTTTATTGCGTGATTTTGTGAACTGGGGTTTCATATTTCTTCCAATATTCGGATGAAAATAATGATTATAAAAAATTAACGATTAAATAAAAAATTAAATGCACCATTGTTGTGCAGAATAATCAAACAAAAACTAAATCGGCTTCCGTACACTAAATTGGAACGGTTCGGATATATTCAGACTGCCAGTGTGGACACGTAACTCGCTTTTTGATGGATAAGAAAGGGTGAGGGACACAAGAGTAGTATAAGGAAAAAATGGTTAGTTACAGTAACTACGTAAATGTATTAACCACAAAAGTAGCGAAGGAAATTAAAAAAATTAGTAAATCCAATAAATCGAAGTTTGTTACTGATAGTAATTTTAAATAGTTATGCTAATGAAATATATGTAAAACCTGCTTCTTATCACGTTTTGTAGTTAAGCAACTAATTTATCTAGTGATAGAATGAAAAGTTTTAACATTTTCAGAACACGCCCATGAACGATAAAAATGCTTTTTTATAAAATATTTTATATGATTTATTAATGAAATGATGAAATAGTAAGATGAAATAATTGTTAAGAATAAAAATTTGAGACTACAAGTTAAGGTAGTCATTTGTTATAAGAAAAAGTAGTGCTGACTAACCTAAACTAACACCGCTGACTATAAAATGAGTCTGGGGCATGTTTACTACTTTTTGTAGTTGGAGCAGCAACATATTAGCACGTCGTGCAACTATTTTATATTACGTCCAACCACGGAAAAAATCCATTAACGTTAGCCGATTCTTAACAGTGGAATTTACTTGTAAATAAAAATATTAAAAAAGTCTCCGAAACATAATTATACGACAAATATTATTACTCTCTGATAAACATTCAAAAGATGACAGGATTAAAAGGAATTGAAGAGGATTAAATAATATGAAATCATATTAACTCGAGCCCGTTGTTTGAAGATAGTTTGGATTTAATTTATAATATGAAATACTTTATTAAGCCATAAAGTGAAAATATAAAAATAACGTTTCTGCATTTAAAAAAAAGCTCGACTCTAAAAGATTATCGAGCCACATCTGCGTCACTTTTACGGCCGAAACAAACGGGTACTCCAACGTTCCATCTGCGCTTTTAGAGCGTCATTGCCCGCTTTTACGTTTTTTTTTATCCCAGCGACGTTCCTTCCGACGTTCACAAATGTATTCCTTACCCATACTTATGGAAATCTTAAAAATATATTTCATGACTTTTATAAATTTTTCTATTTCGAACTATGCGCTGAATTGAGTGCTGCATTATGCAGATTTTTATGAAAGTCTTACATTTTTATTCGTCTACTGACTGAGGTCTATCTGCACTTACGCGAATATTTACTTTAGCGAATAGACCATTCCTTCTCAAAAGACTGTTTATTGATATATAAGCATTTTCTTTTAGTTGACACTATGCAATGGAAATATTTTTGAGAAAAGTCTGCATGGACCACAGAATATTTGATCGCAAGGAATAACAAAATTCTTCGTTTACTTCAGATGCCGCAATATGTTCTGCATTTGGTCTTTATAAGAGAATTATTACGAATAATTAGGTAGAACAGTTTTGACATACTCATTTACATAATTTACAATACACTCTTGCAAAACACTTACAAAAAATCGTTTCCAATGTATTATGGAAAAACAATACGCATATAAAAGATTCTTGGTCGTTTATTGACAAAATCAAAAACATTCAATTCCCAACAGCCACATAGTAATATCGCTAGATGTTATTTCGATGTTTACGAACATCTCTAAAGATTTGGTAATCAATACTATTGAGAATAAACGGGATGAAATTAAAAAACATACTTTGTTAAATAAATGTGATTTTATTTTAGCAGGTATATATCTGTCTCGACTCTACGTACTTTAAATTTCAAGACATTGTTTACAAACAAATTTTCGGAATTCCGATCGGTTTCCCCCTTTCCCCCGTCCTCGCAAATCTCGTTCTGGAATATGTTACCGAAGGTATTATAAACAAATTAAATTTAAATCCACCATTCTTTTTTGGGTATGTGGATGACATTCTAACATGGATTGCAGATGATAATTTTAATTGAATAAAGAAACCCAGTTTTTAAATGAATTTAACAATTTTGATCAAGAAAACTGGGTTTAAATTCACAATAGAACGAGAAAATAAAAAACAAATAAACTTCCTTGATACCAGAATTTTTATAAAAATAGATGGAAGTTTAAAGCATGATTGGTACCACAAAACAACGTGGTCCGGTAGATATCTCCATTTTGACTCTATTCACCCAAAGTCCCATAAAATAGGTATGATTTAGGGTCTTATTGACCGAGCATTTAAACTTTCTTCCGTTGAATTTCACAAAAAAATTTGAACATCATTAAAAATATCTTACAACAAAACGGTTACCCATGAACACTAATTAATCATTGCTTAGCATAACAAACAATAATAATGTACCTTCAAAAAGTATTAGTTTTCCAAACATTAAAAGGCTAACTGAAAACTGAACTAATATTTTCAAAAAAACAAAATATCAATATACTTTCAACACCTTTCAAAACTAACATCTTAAAAATAAAACATGCAAAAGACATGTTACCTATAGAGATCCAAAGTGGAGTCGTTTACAAAATACCATGTTTTTAATGTAACAAATCTTACATACGACAGGCATACAGACCTCTTGATTCTGGATTAAAAGAACATAAAAATATTTTAGCCAAAAGTAGTGAACAACATTATGGTTTAACTTTACTTCGATTGGAAAGTAAATCAAATGTAACGTACCAACCCGTTGATTCTCAGTACTACTCACTAACACATACATATTCCGTGTCTAGGTATTTAATATAAATACGAACAAATTTTTCCGGTTTTTCATAAGCTTTCTGAAGAGGACCCGAATTAGGGTCGAAACGTTAATTTTTATTTTGTTTACTCTTGAACAGCTCCCTGTTTTATTTATATTATTTACACCGTCTCTTTTCCTATGTTAATTTTAATTTATATTCAAGAAATTATTTTTTATTAAGGCCAGAAATTTTTTATTAACCAAAACTCTAACCAATATTATTTATACAGAAACTAGTCGATCCTAATAAATAAAAATGTAGAAATATATATATTTTTTTCCTTATTTTTTTTCTTCAGTCCAGTAATCATGAGAAACCCTACTTTTTAATTGTTTACATAATTGATCATTTATACCGGTCAAAACATAATATAGTCTGAATTAAATTATTTTTTATCGCTCCAGGCGCATTTCGCGATTTTGCGCGCGAATAATCACGCTCTCCGCCGGTTGTTGTAAAAAATATCGTATGCATCACGTGCGAAATATTGATCACCAACGGGTGTGAATGTCACTCTCACTTCATTCGGGCAACAAACTTCACACTCGTTGAATACCAATAATTACACCCTTGATATTTTATTTTATTGTAAAATGTATTATTCAATTTCATCTTTTTGTCACTGAGATGGATAAAGTCGTTCAGGAGGAGTCTTGTTTTAGTCGTCAAACTATAATTAGTATTAATTTTCCATTGGTATTGTCTGTATTCTCCTTCTATTACTCCTAAAATACCGTTCATACCAGTAAAGATAATGATAGCATCACTAATGCTACTACTTGACACCACTTGTTACCGTAGTTCCTTGGTATATTAGCAAAGCATAATTGACCGATGTAGTGGGGTAAAAGGGCTAACGATTAATAAATTAATCAATACTCTAATGGAGAGGTCCGTGACTATCTCTCCCTCCAAAATATAATATCAGATTGCCATTTAGGGCAACGGAGGATATTATGTATGTTTTAGATCAAACTGTATCATCCGTTTTGAAAAGACTTTTCCTGGCTTTTTTCCTTTCCTGAAGGTTAATCAAAAACCTTAGGGTAGTACCATAGATACATACATAGCACTAATTAAATAAATATTTTGTTACCTTGTGCGTAAGTGTGGCTTTATGCATTTATTTTAATTTTCAGATGCACTTGACTCACGATTCTTTGCAACAAACAAATTTTGTTCGATAGATGAACAAAATTATTTGTTATGCCAATTCAGTATTTCTAGGATAGTTTTGGAGACTAGAGCCCAAAAGTTTATTTCTATAAATGTTTCCTAAGCAAAAATTGTTCTCATTTTTTTTGAACTATTGCGATATTAGAATTCTATTAAAACTGTACAAAGATGATAAAAATATTTCAATTTTTAGATAAGATGTTAGTTCTATACGCGACATCATTGTAACGATCACAAAATGCCATCCCCACTGAAAATTTCCGGACGAATTTTACAAAATTTTAGAATTTAAATAGATTTTTATTTATATTTTTTTCAAATTTTTATATTATTTACGAAAAATGTACTACATTCCCTGATGAACTTTAAGCATTTTTTATTGTATGCAATTTTTTAAAAAGTTGACTTTTTAGAAAAAAAAATCTAAACATTTTATTTGAAATTCATTTCCTCAAAAATTATCGACTTTTGGCTAAAAATTGCAATAACAAACAAAAATGCTTAGAATTCAATTTTAAATTCTCTGATAATTTTACAGAATTTTTTGTTTGGAAAAAAGTTCTAAATTCTAGTATCTTCAAAATTCCAGTATATTATTTATTGAATTCTTAGAACTTTTCATTTTTCAATTGTTTTAAAAAAGCTCGTTGTGTTTCAGTTGGAGCGTCTGGAAATTTTCATTGAAGACGCTATTTTGTGTTCGTTATAATGATGTGGAGTATACAACTAACATTTTTTCCTAAAATGCGCATATATTGACTACGTTTGCAGAATTCCAATATGGTAACACTCGAACAAAATTAAGAAGGATAAATATTTTCCAATTTTTTGGGCATTTTTATTAATATTTGGCGCCATATTGGATTTTTTTCAACTCCTCTTTTCATACCAAATACTGCATTGAAATTGATGCTAAAAAGTGTTTTTTGTCGTATCCCTTTTCCTTCCGCAAGTCCGGAATTTGGACATAACTTTCAACGCTGTAATTTTTATTCCAAATAACGATAGAAAATATTGAAAGAAGTAAAAATCGATAGATTTGGACCTACCCTTTCAAATTCCGTGGTCAAAATCAGCCGGCAATTTCAAAGAAAAAAAGTTATGATCGTTTTTTTGAAAACAATCCTGATTTTTTTGTCGTTTCTTCACAGGAATCGCGTTTTTTGACATGGAAAACGGCAATGCTGACTATTTCAAAAGATACTAATCGCGTCTTTTTGCTCAGCTCTTTCTTCTCCTGCTGAATTTTTTTCAACAAAAAAATGACTTCTTCAACATGACGTATGCAAGTTATGATTTTGTATTTTCTCGCACAATTATCGATTATTTCACCACGTTAAAGTTGAAATTATGGAGAATTGGGATGAAAAAGTAACTAATATCATTTGTGAATACCTAATCTTATTATTATTCATTCATAACCGCAAATTACTTATATACAATGCCTACTTTATCTTTTTTCTAATTTTCACTAAGTTTTCGACGTTGCCTTATTATTTACATTGAAAATGACCAGATAAGATGTGACTTCTCAATAATCGGTTTATAACCTAAAAATTAAATACAGAACAACAATTATGTGCGTATTCCTGCCTTGTACTATGACGATTATAGGCTTAATAAAGGCGAATATCAGAGTAAACTTCGCTGTAAGTGACACCACAGATTATAGTCTAAAAAACCTTTGGATACCCATATTATCAAAAATGAAGAGGCAAAACGATATTATTTTGCAGACAAGTGTGAAAAACGAACATATTATTGTTCAGAATGTAATAAAACCTTTGCGAGGTACGCTTCAATTCATTTGATAATGTTACATAGATTTACCATATTACTACAGACTTGATTCACCGTTGTCATTTCTTGAAAATATTCAATATAAAAAATGTTATCAAAATGAAAGAATACAAAAAATTGTTAAAACAAACTACAAACACAATTTAAAAAGTACTAAAAATAGTAAATAAAAAATGAATCTCCCAAAACCGTTTACTTCCCGTGGAAAGAGTCGGACAACGGCAAAATATGTATTGACGGCTAAACAACGTGATGAAAATTTTTGTGAATTAGTGGTGTGTAGGTAATGTATTATATTTATTATCAGGAATAAACAACTTTGAAATTCGGCATTGGAAGATCGATGCATTTACTATGACATTCACGTTTGTTAAATCTACAAACGTCATATTACCAGGTATCAATCCTGTTTTTTTTTCGACCCTGATGTGGGTCCTACTACTCATTTTATATAACTAATTTGAGGTTATGAATGAATCATGTTCAGGTTATGTGTTCACAAACAACAATAATTACTTTTTCATCCTAATGCTCCATGATTTCAACCATTACAAGGTCAAATACTCGATATTTGTGCCACAAAATGCAAAATGACAACTTGCAGACGCCATATTGATTCTGACTACGGCATTTGAAAGAGGAGGTCCAAATCTATCAATTTTGAGTAATTTAAATTTTTTCTAACGACCTTTGGAACGACATTGCGTTGAAAGTTGTGTACAAATTCCAGACTTTCGGGATGAAAAGGGTTAAGCTAAGAAAAGTCTTCATAATTGTACTATGGATTACCCATTTAATTGGCTAGAATTGAAGGCTTGCTAATTACGAATCTAACATCGCGACAAATTTTCAAAAATTTTAATAGAATTATAATTGAATATAAATGACTAATTATTTGCAATCTATTCATTCCATAGTTTTACGCAAACGGTGTAATTCATGCCATATATTCACAGATACTATAGAACATTTATTGCCAAAGTCGCAGAAAGCGAGAAAGCCAGTTGTCGCGCGGCAGAAAAAGCACCACGCGATAGTTGGAAGTTGAAGCGCGATGAGACTCTAAAGCACGGATGGATTTTTATCTTCTTTTGTTCGTGCAAATCCATCAATTTGAAACGTAGGCAGGAAACGGATGATGGCGTTGGCGGGCAAACAGTAGCGGAGTCGGTCTCCCGTATTCGCCGCACTGTTGGAAATGCAGGAGCTGGTGGGTGAGATTTCGGCCTGCTGCTTCACTACAGAATTCATTGAATCGTACCGAAATAAAAACAGCCCTTTGAATCTTTTATCGAGCTAGAACCATGCTTTAACGGAAGAGACAGGGAGATACAGTGTGTAAGAAAGGGAAATGGCTGCGAGAGGAACACAGTCATTCACCAAGAAATAGACAAAAGGGAACCCAGATGGAGAAAGTTATTTATAAAAATAAAGGGGTTAACTTGTCAAATCGACTCTAATGGCATGATTTTGCAGAGCTAAATTAGGATAGCTTAATAATTTTTCTACATTCCTAGAAATTCTATAAAATTTGTCCATGACGGACAGTAACTAATTTTTGGTGGTCCCTTTCTTGAGGTCGGCAATCCAAAACTGATCTCTTTGCCGATTGCGGTGTATTTTTCCCTTCCACTCAAACAATATAAAAATGACCACGGAAAGGTGGTAAAGAGAATAGAGCTTCAGGACAGTGATGGGAATAGATGAGCATGGAGTGGGTAGTACAAAATGCTTAGTGCGACGAAACGTGACAGACCTTTCCCATAGTCTAACAAAATTAATCCTTAATGGAAAATTTCTTATTCCCAATAACATCTTTTAAATGGCTTAATGTCGTATGTGAGGAAGAATTATGTAACTTTATCCATGTGAATTATCTCTTGGTAACCAGCATCATGAAATTTCTGACAGGAAATAACATTCAATATCATTAAATGTAAGCTTTCGTAATGGATTTTCTTTACGCGGCTTTCAGAGATTTTTACGTCCCGAAAGTGAAAAAGTTGCAGCTTTTACATTCCCTTTGCCGGTAGTTATCCGTTCTCGGCTGAACATCGCTCTCAATTTCCGTTTGTTGGGATCCATTTGCCGCTGGCGTGCGGATACACTGACGAGCGTTTTCAATGCCGTTAAATGGCGGCACCCGCATTAAACGGAATTCGTTGATCTCTCTGTTAGTAAATAGCACAGAATGATATAAACACTAGGAAAAATTGGACGTAATTAGAGCAAACAGAAAATTTCAGATGCCAATACGCGTCACATAAAAGGCACCAAGAGTTGGCTCAAGTTACAAAAGCGACTATTTGTTTTTATTTTGGATAATTTTAGAAAATAAAAGGAAAAGAAGATTCGCGTATCAATTTCAAAACAACGATATACATGCACATTTTAATGCACTTCCTAAATTCCGGACTTTTCTTCGGATATAATAGCTGGGAATACTTACTCGCAACCCGCGCGAGCAGTGGGTACCGCGTGTGTAAGCGTTTAAACCTGCATTACTTTACTTTGAATTTAATTCCGCTCCACCAAAATCGTTTTCCTGGAAAGTTCGCCACTGGTTCATAATGAAAGTTGGACGTACTCTACCGTTTCCGTTTGCGATTATCGGATGACGGTAACGGACGCACTTTATTCGCCGGAGACTTACCTTATAACCTTACTTATTATTAATAATATTTCACTCTTTGCCTTACCGAAATTCAGGACAACTTACACGTTTAGCCAAAATATTCACTGTCCTTATTCAAGTTGCATTGTTAATTAACGAACGAGTGTTTAAAAACATTTCCTTCTGCAATGTGGTAACTAGATGGATCGTTAAATGCTTTGATGCAAAAATAAGCGTATCTACGTCTCCTCTCAAAGCTCACCAATTTTTTGTACCCTCCCCTCTACTTTAGGTGTTTTCTTTCATTTTCTCTTGTTACCGTTACACACTAACGACTTATCTGCTGTGGGTTGTCGTAGGAAGATAGAGGTCTTCATTCCACTCATTATCAAAGCCCTGGGGAGCACTGCTGAGTGGTAGAACACCCAAAGCTAATCCTCTTAAGGTATCGAAGGGCTTGGAAGCTGGTCCTTTAGTACTCATTTTCCTTTTCTAGCTAAAAATACTACGTTTCCTTCGATATCTCCAGAGATAATTTTATATAGTACTACTGATCTTAAGGTATTATTGTATAATGTTGCTCCGAATATGTTTGTTATTCCATCTTCTATGAAGAACTTTACGCTGAATAAGTATATCACGTCTTTTACGAAAAATCGTTCTATGAAAATTCTTTCAAAAACCATGAAAGAAGATTTCCTTCTTTGGATAGGTATGAGATACGGGAGACGTGCGGAAACGGATTTCTTGGACCAGTAGCAACTTTCGTCTGTCTTTATTCTTTCCGAATCCACTGTTGAGTGTATCACAGTTATTATGTTCGAAAATAATATCAGTAGACGGTCCGCCTAATTTAAAAGAAAAGGATGATGCTCACAACTATGAATGATTTCCACCTTCTTGATGGAATCTCCAATACTGATAAATTAAGTGAGAGTATAATGAGATCATGCACGTAAAAGAAAATTAGATTGTTCTACAATTTTCTACGTTATAAAACAAGCAAGTTAGCAATAACAGCTATCATCATACTCGATACTTCTTCCCGCGTTGATCCCACAATGTTGACATGAGACTTAATTTAAATATACAGCTAAAGTAATGCCTCTAGTTATTTCTTCAGTTCCCATTTATTACATTTGGTATCCATCCGTGGATAATCTGATGGTATTCCTGGCTGCTTTGGACTATTACATCTGAACTTACCTGTAATCTTTTCTTATATCTCATTATTATTCAAGAGTTTTTGGGAATACCTTATCCGCATAAATACATATATTCGCTGTCTTTTTCCTTGCGGCTCCGTCAGTATATGCACCAGCGGTCTCCGTGGAGAATTTCCGTAGAAAGTTCATCTCTGGTACGATGTAATCTGTATTACTCAGCGGCTTGCATTCTCTAAATTCCCTGAGGATGGTGCTATGTCCCACTGTAACAGTTCTCCACCACTTAGACTCTATAAGTCGGAGGACGCTTTTTGCTGCTGCTCCTTTTGATGAATACATCCAAAGGGTCCTGATGTAGGGTTAAAAGACAGTAGATTCGAAATATTCTTAATTGTTTGGATCTCTTCATGGATTGATTAGTCGAAGGCAGGACGAGTATATTAATGAACGTATATATTTGTTTTTCAAATTGTTTTAGGTGCCCTCAAAGGCAGAAAAGCATTGAAGAAAAAACTACCCAAAATTGTTATGGTGATTTCACAAATGTGTTGTCTTCTGATAAGTGCAACACGGTTACGAGAAAATTTCTCGCGGATATGAACGGTAGTTACCTAATTACACGTTATCCAGTTTGCACGAATAACTGGACAATGGAGGTTACGGGCCCGAAGTTTGGAACGACAAGGAAACTATTTCGATCGATGCTTTACTCAGGAACTCGATTATGCGAAATCTCGAGTTCTTTAGTTGACGTTTCGAGAGTGGGTGGAACGATACCATTGTCGAGAACTCCTTAATAATTTTATAACTGGAATTTCGTAATTGAGTGGTCAAAGTGGTCGTAACGCCGAGCCGAATCTCATAGTAAAACGAAGCATTATTCCCGTAATTTCTTTCGAAGACATTGATGCGATGAGAGGATTAAAAATTGTCGGAGCATTCGCATGGAAGACTTAAGAGCAAGCTTCATTGTTGGTAAATAGTTAAGTGCTCAATTAATCTAAATCGATCGATTAATTACTTATTCGTCAAACAATTTATCATTTCACGTTTGAAGTTTTGACTGACCATGGTTAATTAATTCAAACGGTAATTTTCCCTGAGCCTTAAGCTAAAGTTGTAGCCTTTAAAAACTTCTCCTTTAAACGATCAACGGCTTCTACCTATAATCGCGTTCGACCCAATTTTCTTCAAGTTTCTCCGATGTTAATATCAGACTCGAATCTCCCGATGAATTTCCCACCAAAGAACCAAAGAACAGGCGAAACGAGAAGCTTAAGAAAATCTTATTTGCCGTTATAAAGACCTATGAAAAAGTGAAGTGTGGCGAACAAGTGGCTATGTGTGTTAAATCGGGGTGTCAATCTGCGACGATGACAAACACTGGGGGATGGGGGAAGTTATTATGTGTAACCTCCACAAGTACACCCAGACATTATTGGAAAAGTTGCACCACAATAAATTTTACTAACAAAATTCTTCCGGAAATTAGTACAATCATTTTAGTCTAAATAAAGAAGTTACTTTTGTTATTTTTTTAAGCATGACCCTATCCAACAGGCTCCAGTAATCGCTTATAAGATGGGATATACATCTTATCTGAATTCTTTGTTAATGAACTTGAACTAAAGATTCTCATTTATTAATCTCTGATCGTGTATTCTATGTAAGAAATTCAGGGAATATTCTAAGGGTTTTGTTAAACTTGATGAAGATCGACAACGCTTTATGTCTAATGTACGACCACGAATATCGTTGATCTAACATTCCTCTCCCGCATCAGTAAATACAGTTCACATTCGTTGTTGAATTAGGGAAGTTTAAAGTTTAGGAGTTCAGAATCATTAGCTGGTGCAAGGAATCAGCAGTTTGTAATCGATTTCGTGAATTAGCGAATGAACCTGCATTCGTACACTCGAACTAGAGAATATAACAGTGTGCAATGTTCCCTTCTACAAACTTCCTGCATTTCTACTCTCATGCTCTTATCGCCATATTAATGTGGAAAAATTTACAAGGCGAGAATAAGGTTGAGAACAGATCGCAATTTACATATCGAAAACTCTTCAGGAAATCAAAAGATACCTGAGCGAGAATATCTAATGACTTGGAAATATTAAATGGCGAGGAAAATTTAGGTTATAAGGAAACTTTAAAATATGTGAGAAATTTAGGGCGACGAAATTTCCAACGAGTAGAAAACATAAAGTTCCAAAATTCATCTAAGGAAGAGAGAGTATCAAACCGTTTAGTTTCAAACTAAACGTTTTTGCAAATTTCAACTTTTCATTTTCTATGTAAACTTTCTACAACGAATTTAAAGAGACGACACTTGTCGGCTCCAAAAAATCAGCCAACATTTTTGCAGTGATGCACATTTTCTACAACTTTATCCATCTATTCCGAACTCCTCACTAGGGATTTCTAAATACTTAGCAATCCTAAAACATAATCTCTTTTTGTGACATTCAAGTAAGAACTCGTTGTTGCCTGATCAAATTGACTAGTATGTCGTGCTCAATCGATACCTATATTCATTCACATTGTACATATTTACACCTGTAATAATACATCGAAACTTAAAGCACAAAATTCATTTACTTTTATAAAGACATTAACGGTTTTCAATTTGCTATTTGATTCCGGCTGATTAGTAACTTCAATTTCATCGAATTATTACAAATGCTAACGTGATGAATCTGGTGAGAGAAAACATCCTTTACCGAGGTATCTTTGTTTGATAAATGAGCACCAAAGATACATTCGTCTAATGGCTATTAATTTGGAACCTTCCACCCAAACCGTAATGTAATGAAAACATCCTGAAATAATAATTTACGAGTTTCAATTATAATGATTACTAATTACTGACCTGGGGAAGCCCAACCCTCATGAAGAATCACTGCAAAATCAATCGCTAAAATAAGAATTAACCAGTAATCGTGCTTGGCGGCAGTCTCGAGCGACTTGGAGAATTTATAGTTTGCCGAAGTCCAAAGCTTGGTTTTCACGGGGTGGACACTATCGGAAGTTGGAGCCAAAACTCCGTTCCTCCAGCTCTTCTTCCTTTTCCTCTCGCCCAATGCGGCTATCCTTTTCAGTACTACTCTCGGATCCAGCGCGAAGGTTAGTTTTCGGATATGGGCGTAATAGTAATTCGTTTCAGTTTCGCCGGTCGAGCGACCGGGGTTCCTAAATCATCAGATAATTACTTTGGTAATTAATTACAACTCCGTTGGGCCGTGGACCTGGCGACCACACTGTCTGCTAGTATAAGGGGACGGTTCACTAACAAACGAGCGTGTCGTCTGCTGCCAACCCTCGAAAACGACCCATACCTCCACCAATCTTCAAAGCTTACTCTTTCTCATCGTGTTGACTTCATATCAACACCGATCAAACTCAACGACGTTTGTTCACTAACGGTATTATAGTTACTTCGGTACATAGTAGCGCAGTAACATTATGGAGTTATTTCTTATTTTGGCTCGACTATTTTCTCGTTTATTGTCAAACATATCGAAAATGTAAAAAGTAAAAGTTGGCGATCTTGCATCTTACGTTGCATGCATTTTCGTGTAGAAGTGATACAAACTATAAGAAAGATGGTGGCGCTACAAGTTACCTCTCATCACAATACCTATTCTAGTATGTTTTACCCCTCCTCATTGTCCTGAACTGCGATTCGTGACAAATGAAATGGCAAAAAAGTGTAAGGAAAATAGAACCTCGAAAGAATGAGGGGGACTATGAGGGACTATGAGAGACTATGAGAGAGATGTTAGAAGGAAGTGGGGGGCTCAAAGTGCTTAGAGTGACCTCACGCGGATTAGTTAATACCTTCGAAATTGTCTCAAAAACAACCATACCCTGGCGTGTTGTGAGAAACGATCTAATTATAACAATTTAACTCAACTACCGAACACTCAAAATGAATCCGGTTGAAATCTTATCCGAATCTAACGTCGGATAGTCTCCGAAGCCTACACTTTTAACAGTTTTTCGGCGCCGCCGATCCGATTTTGTGGCAAATTTATAAAAACTTAATTTCTTTGATTTGACTTCCTTTTTAACTTTTCTCGGTGCTGATTTAAAGTTGAGAGCAATGTTTCTGTGTTTCGATTTGACACTCTCATTGATTGACAAATCAAGCCGTCCGGAAGGGGCACAGATACATAAGTAGAGACAATCCTGCGTAAAATGAAAACGCAAAATTTAATGTTCCCCCGTCAAAAAAGTTCCTATTTGTCCCAAGACACACTTGAAGGATTCTTAAAAAGCACATTTTAAACTACAATACTTGGCTCTCACAATGTGCCAATCTTTTATTTTGTTAAAGTTAATTTCTAACCATGAGATTTATATAATATTTCAATATATATTGCATAACATAAAGGTAATAAAAAATAACATTTAAAATTATTGTCTTTTTTGTTTTAGGTAAGTACACGACTATTGAAATGCAACGAACATTGTCGCAGTCTGTAAGTTAAAATATCTTTCAAAATCATTTCAGTTTATTTCTGTAAAATAGTAATTCGTATGTGTTGCCTAACCCCACTAGTATTCTAAACTTTTTCGATTAGAACGACAACTTTGTTCACGAAATTAATTGCATTAATGTCGTTACCCAAAATGTGTCAAATTACTCGCTGATGATTTCAATGGTTATTCGTGGAAGTCGTGACAGGTTTAAGGAAAGTTTAGGACGACGTGACTCACATATTGATTCAAAGTTACGTGAATTAGTATTACTGCCTACGTGAAGTTACTTCATCTTTGAATATCACTCTGATGGGTTGTAAAATATAGAGGCAATTTATTTATCTTAAACATGTTGGAATTTGTATATTGATTGAGAATGCATTTCATTTAGTTTTGAAATTAACTGTAATTAATGAAGTAATACAGAAATAGTCCAGTATAATTTTACTTATATTAAAATTTGTACTCTGCAACGATGATCTCAGAAAATATACAGTTTATTATAACAATTTTCTGAGAAATACAGTCAAATTAGTCTGTTAAATTCTGTTGATGTTCAACACAAACGTTTGAAAATTATTATTTCAATATTTAGTAAAATATTTACTATTCAATGCACTAAATATTGCCAAATCTTATAATACAGGTTTTGCAAGATAACAAGAACACATGCGACTTTTCACGTCAACCGGATCATTTGTTTATCCAAAATTTGGATGAAGCATTTAACACGTTTGAGGGCTCAAAACGTTAGTATAGTCAAGCGTTTTCAAAAAAGTTCTCACCTTTTAGAAAATCCAATAAGGTGCATAAAAAATGGCGCTTTCATGGAACATTCAACCAAAACGATAGTGAAATGCTAATTTGTGAAATGTACATCCAAAAAGTTTGTAAATCTCGCCATGACTTGTCACTGCGAATGTAAATGGAATTCCCAATAAAAAATAGCAGATCTAATAGTCTGATGTAACATTTAGAAAACGTTGATTTCAAGCGGGATGTTTTATATCCCATTTTGGATTTTCTAACAGGCCAGAACTTATTGACCAGACGCACATTTTGAACGTGATTATAGGTTAATTTTGAATACACTTCCGGTTGACGTGAACGTTCCAAATCTTTTTTCATACCTATCGACAATAACCGATAATTTTATTGAAGTAAAGAATTAAAATTTAAACTTCTTAAGAAATATTAGTATTTGCAACTGAGTTTAAAAATTAAAAAGCAAGTCTCCCCAAATTATCTATAAAATATTGCATCGTCCAGGGATAACATTTAAATAAATTTTCGTATTTTTCAGTAAAAAATTTAATTAATTACTTCAATTTTATTTTGTATATTTTTGTTTGAATTCTTATCAAATGTTTTCGATAAAGCCCATGTTTAATTTTTCACTTATTTGAACAACTATAAGTAAATCAATATTTACACAATTTTGCATGTGCTGTCCCAATATATCAATATCAATAAAAGGGAGGAACACGTATAACTATGGAGTCAGTTTACGCAATACAATAATTGTTAGTCATCAGTTTGGCTTTTCGTGCCATTGTTTATACTTCGAAAATTGAAGTAGTAGAGTGATATTTGCTTACATAATTTGTAACAGGTAATATAAATCATTATATATGATTAATGATATTAAATGCATCATATAAAAACGAAAAAACTTACCAAAACAAAGTATCACGTAGAGAAGATACAAAGATAATTTATTTCGTTAATTAATGTAAAAAATAAAAAACTAAGACAAACGTATTTTTTTTTGTCGGCGGTAAAACATATTTAGGGGGTGAAACAGCTCCGCCAAAATTGGGGCATAAATAGGAAAATGGCGATATCTTTGAAGATTATTAAGCTATTTTAATGATTTTTGGTAGAAAAGTATCTTTCAATAGAAGAAGAATAACAGCTTATACATCTAGAGAGAGGGATGAAAAATGGAGGGTAAAATCCGCCCAAAATAATTTTTTTTTTTTGGGGGGGGGGGGGCGGAGCAGTATCAGCTTTTAAATGTTTTTCCGTCGTTAGAAAAAAATACGTGAGTTTTAGAGGTTCACGTTTCACAACGTATCTAAACTTCATATAAATTGACGATTTGCTTTCTATCTTTTGTATTTGAGCACGTAATGTTGATGCGTCAAGTGTCGATACTTCCTTGATATAAAACAACTGTAGTCACGAGAACTGTAATCGTGACTTTTTTACTTTACGAATGTCATCGTCCAGAATGTGTACAAGTTTACTCGAAAAGACAGCATAAAAAGTATACTCGTTTCACACACAATTACAAAAATCTATGTTTGCAAATTTTACCAGATATTCCTAGTAGGTAATGTCTACTACTGGAAGGCAAAATGCATTTGAATGATCACTATATAGCCAGCGCTACCTGCCGCGATTCAGCAAAGTTGCGGGGCTTTCCCCGGCACAGTGGCGGCAGAATGCGAAACTCTTGAGTCCTTCGCCCAACTTCTCGGGATTGGATACCCCGGCTCTCCATTAGTTAATTGTAGTTTCCGGATCAAAATCTCCAGCTAAACTCAGCTTTCTCGTGTCCCTGCGTCGCTCTTTATGCGCCTGAAACATCGGCTTTCTTGCGAGCTGCGCCTTTCCGAGAAATTCACATTAGCATTTCAATGTTCGGTCAGGGAAACGCAGGTGCCGTCCTGATCCTGGTTGGGTCACTGGCAAACTTACCCGGCAAGTGTCTCCGAAATTAATTAAACTTCCGTGTCCTCCCCTGTAGTGTCGAGTAAGATTATTTTGTACTGATTATTCCAAGATGCGTATGCAAACGTTACAACGATGGTTATTGGCTGGAACTTTCTTCAAGTTTGTTCCTGCCAAGAACCATTCAAAAGTCACTTCTGTCGTACTAGTGTTATTAGCAGCATTACTATTATAGACTTTTGAAAAAAAGTGTTTGGCGCCGGATTATCATTTTAATCTAGCCCACTGGAGTTTTATGATCTGAGCTTCGATATTTTGTCACTAGGCAGCACTACTGCATTAGTCGTCAAAGACACCAACATCACTGAAATAATAGAATTAAGTAAACCAGTATGAAGTTACAAAATCAGATTTAATATAATACACATTTCTCTGCGATTCCCATATCACCTTCGGTTTTCGATTCCTCGAGTGTGACGCGAGACAATAAGAGAACAGATCCACGGGGCTGATTTCAACTTACATAAATAGAAAAATGGTTGGGATAACTAATTTTTTTTTTAATTATTTTTTAACGGGCGGGATCGCCCTATTCACTAATGTGTTGCCATGTCTAATAATCGTAAGACTTTCGCGAGCTGCAAATCGACTTATGAAGATGGCGCTATACTTCACATTTGTGTATAAAATGTAGGACTGCAGAAACCTACACCAATTACAGCAGTCATGAGTCGATTTCCGCCAGATAAAAAATACTTTCGAAACGTAAACACAAACAACGTGGCTCGTCTTATCAACAGCGAGCTGCTGATTGAAAACTAAATCGAAAAATTGTTCACCAGACGGAGATCGAACTCACGACCTACGACTTCGTTGTCCAGTGCGTTAACCGCCTGAGCCACGAAGCGGATAATTTATTAATTATCCGACGCTTCCTGATGAAAATACACTCTAACCTGATGGACTTGCAAGACTAATTCCAGATGTACATTACGAAGTAACATCTCCCGATCACTTCCTTTATAAAGAACGAGAACCATTTTCTTCCTCCAAGGTCATCAGTAAGAAATAATTCAAAGAAAATTGCAGGATTTGTTCGTAATGCTGTACATTTATAGAAACAGAAGGATTACGTTTGAAATATATGCAGAGACGTGGAATCCGTGGTTTAATATTACGGTCCAAGATATTCAACTACTCGGCTCTATGGATCTTTGTGCAAAATCAGCTTTGGGAGGAGAAGAATGGGCAGAACAGAGGCCAAGTTTGACAACATCTACAAGCCCGACGCTGATCAATGCAAGCAATCAGTCTTGTCGCGAAAACCCCAACATGACAGGGCGCTCGCTCGTAGTCGCCCGGCTTCCGTCGTCGTTTTCTATCAACACGAGACCCTCAGTTTACACTGGCAACCCTGCGAACGCCTTATCCAAACATTCATTATTTTAGGGATCGCGTCTTGAAAACGCATTTTACTGCAGTCAATAAATGCTTCTGGCACGCTAATGGATAAAAGCGTGGCTTTGAATATTCATGACACACGATTTCGCCGGGGAATGAGAATGCTCCGTTACAACTGCTCAAAAAACTTCTCGATAGAGATTAGATGGGTGACTTGGCAACTCGATTTTAATTGGAGTTTCGTCTAATAGTGAGTTTCCAGGGTTAAAAAATAATGATAACAGACAAATTCTGGTTAGTGCTGAAATATAAGGTTTGGTGTCATCTGCAAGTTATCATTTTCATGAGAATGAATTGTTTGATCCCGCTCATAAAGTAATTATTAATTTTAATGTTATTGATGGAAAATGAAATTCAATGTTTCATTGGGTTAAAGGATTACTATGAAATCATTCATTAGAGTCTGCAATATAAAAATGGTGTTATTTATGCTCTCAAAAACGTAAAACCATAGAATTCGACGCTGGAACATAAAACTGAAAAGAAATTATCCGACTTGCAATGAAAACAGTTGGATCTAAATTATATATTTAATTACCCTTTCCCAAAAGCCGTAAAATTTATGGGTCATATAACTTTGCTGCGTTGAATTGTAATGGTGCCTGTTTATGTTTTAAAAGCCGTATAAAAGCTAAATAATTAAATTGGCAATCGCAAAACACATTGAATTTCAAGTAAACCTTCATGACAGGATAATTAATAATATTAAAGTAACAGAAAATGCACGAACACTTTCATACCATTTTTTGCAGTCCTCAAATATTAATCTATGGGAACCTGTATTTGGAAGGGTATGAATCATTCAACGAATCAATATTTTGCTCAGCTGTTCTGTCAACCTTTCTTTTTCTAGACAATTCGATATAAATGATATCGACTAAACCGATCGTGTCAGAATACCCTCAGTTACTTGCAAGGCTCTCAGGTGTCAAAGCAGAGAGAAGAGAAAGCTGAAGGGAGAAGAGTCGCTTCTGGGAAAGGAGGAGTGGGGATTGACGTCTTCTCCGAAGCGATAATGTTGCAAATTTATATTCCGAAGGCGAACGGGCTGAAGCTGCTGAATGTGCACTCTAGCCCGTGGTCGGGCCGGTACCAAACCCCATCGCCAGGCTCCCTTTCCATTCCCGTTCCGCCTCCTCTGTTTTTACCTTTCTCTATTTCTCGTCCTCCTAAGTCCATTCCATTCGGTGCACTCTTGTTGCCAGAGACTATTCTATGCCATGCGCTCCGACACCCCGCACAAGAGTCCATCACCGTCAATCAGTCTGTCACTCCCAGAAATAGGAGCACCAATTTTTTCATTTCTCTCACACTCATCCATTATCAGTACAATTGAACAAAGTAAGAAATATTTTTCAAAAACGAATGCAGCATCGAAAGTAGTATATTTTCTTTAAGTAGTAGTTTTCTTTATCTCAGCATTTCCTTCTATTTATTTCCCGGCTCATTTACCTTTTTTGATTGCCTTATTTAGTTGGTAAACTTTCGGAGGTTTTTCGAGCATTCGAAAAAGCAAAAGACAATCCTTATTAATGAGTTCAAGTACCTCGAAAGCGCATTTCCAATTTGAAAAAATGCACCTCCCACGAAACGCAATTTCTGCTGAAACTATCCTTCTTCTAGTTTTACTTACCCTAGTTCTCTTTCTCTGTTTAACTCGGTTACTTTTTCCCGATCGTTTATTCTCTTTCGCTTATCCCCCTTGCTCATCCACACTCACTCTTTCGTCTTTCTATCTTTCGGATTCTCCGGAAATCCTCTTTTCCTCGTTGGGAGATTGGAGTGCCACTACCAACAACGGAAAACCGCAAACAAACTGCACCGTAAGATCAAATTATCGCTTACTCGCGCGGACGAGCTCCGCCTCGGTCGATTCGAATGAGAGCGATTCTCTAACGGGTAGCATCGTGAAACGCTTAAAATGTGCCTGTCGCATCCGATGATAATTGAAATATGGAAATCAAACTTTCTCTGTATAAATAAAATTGTTGAACGGCGCTCTTCACATTGATTGGGTAGAAGTCCGCTGATCTTATCGAGTCTCTTCTGATTTGTTATTTGGAAACCATGTATAGAACAAAAATACCCAATGCCTATCTATTTCGTATTGTGTATCACAACTATCTGACTGATCTAAAATTTATAAATCTAACGTTTTACTATAAAATATAATGCACTACGATGCGTGCATTTGGATGTTAGTGTAACCACGAAAAGAAGAAACACGTAGTGAGCACTCACATCTCTATCACTTCTGTCAAGAAGTAACATTACATACATTAGGTTAGTTTTTTTCGGTACCAGCCGCAGCCTCCCCATATTCGAGCTGTTTATTTGTATTTATTAAGCCTGGAATTACTTACAATTTTACGAGGAATCCAAACTCCCTTCTATATCATTTCTGATGCCCACTCTTTCTAGGAGATTCCACTTTCTACATTTTATTAGTGTTTTCTCAGAAAAAGGTTTTCTGTTTTAGGGTCTGTTGATATGGCGTCGCGTGCGCTCAGCTTGTTATTCTTGCTCTTTATTCTGTTTGAAGATAAGCGCATGTATCCTGAATATGGGATACCTTCTTTTGATATTAAGTTTCAGATGGAGTTAACGACCATGTTCAGCAGTGTTTATGAAATTTCCCAAAGACGGACATAAACAGTCAATCATTTCAGAAACGAAGATCCCACCCATTATCTATGGGAAGCTTTCGAGGCGAGCATGCTGACCACTTAGGCCGGGATGCAAAATCGCCTTAGCCGCTCGGTCTGACTCATCGTAAGTAGTAACAGCTAGTTTCGTAGTTTTTTTAATTTATCTCGTTCTGCTTGATAGATAGTAATGTGCCGCCAGTGACAAAGTTGTAGGTATTAAAAATATCTTTAATTTGAGCCGTCACTCGTTCCGATTCGATGAAAATTGTGTTCAGGGGAGCCTTCAAAAATCACGTTTTTACTATACGTCCCACCGGCGAGCCGTGGCGACTGTCAGCTGGTGAAAAAAGCGACATCTAAAGGCTCCCCTGGACACAATTTTGATTGAATCGGAAAGAGTGTTGCTCAAACTAAAGATATTTTCAATAACTACAACTTTGTCACTGGCGGCACATCGCTATCAAGCAAAACGAGATAAATTCAAAAAACTGCGAAACTGGCTGTTACTACTTACGATGAGTCAGACCGATCGGCTAAGGCGTTTTTGCATCCGGGCACTCAATTCATGATTAAAAACCTATTACTAGATTATCAGTTCTCACCGTGTATTAACAGGTGTAATATGACACACTCTCATGATGCATAACCATACTTTCCAAAAAGAATCTATAAACAAAACCGAGGAATTGAAAAATCAAGTTAACCATCCTTCGTTGAGAAACTTGCTCCCAAGAATGTTAATTTTCATGGGCTCTTCGACGTTGCGCTTGTTCACCGTCATTAATTATCCGCAATATGCACGAGCCATATAATCGCGTCGTTCGAGTAAACGCTACCCGAGGGAATATTATTAATTACAGTGGATTCATCGCAGTCGCCGGAGAAGCGGCAAGAAATCGCGCGGTTTCTCCGTCCTCGGCTGGAGGTTTTAGGCTCGGCTTTTTGTCGTCCTCGCGGCTCCATGTCCTTCCGAAACATTAACATAATGAGCGATTAATCACGCGACAGCGAGCGACTCGAAGGGTTGCTCGTTTCGACGATCGCCAAATGAGAAAGCATTGAGAAAAGCACCGCACGTTCCTCTCGCATGGTGTGTTCCTGACGTAAAGGATGGACTGTTGCTCTTGTCTACCTAGGGTTATTTAATTATCGCATTGTTCGATCTTATGTATCATCTATTTAAACACAATCAAATTTGGTTCAATTTGTACTGATATGTATGTGAAACTGCGTGAAAAAGATCGTATTTCTGATTACATTATTAACTGATAAATGATGAGCTAAATGACGAATGCTTAAGTAGATACTCAAGACATTATTTTAGGGATGATGCTTAATTATCCATTCTTTAAGAAACGCTAAATCGGCCTTTGGTTAAATCATCTGGTAATCACTAGGTAAGGCAATGTATGGTATTGTTTAAAAGTTTACTACGACTTTATTTGGTCATATTGTCAAATCTTTTCCTCAATTTATTTCACGTGAATTCTTTATTGTATGTGTAATTGGCAAGTGATGATAAGAATAAACATTAAGGTCGTGAATTTGAATATAACATCGGGGTGTTTGACAAATTATATTAGGTTAATCCATTATCTGGTGTAGTACGTGGTATGGTTTGGCAAGAGGATAAAATTAACAGTCAATATATAGTATCATCAATATTGCTCCGTATGAGATCCCATTATCAGACCGGATCATTGAGAAAGCAATCAATAGTCCGTAGAAAAATTGCAATCTCGTATTACAGGTTTGTTCGAGAAGTGGATTCGTACTATCCGAAATTAATCATAGCTCTCAACATTATTTTATAATTCTGAAAGATGTTGATAGGCACAGCCTCAAGGCATAAAAAGTAAATACAAATCATTCAGTCGTATAATTTTACTATCCAAGTAAATAAAATTTCTATTTGCAGATAAAATTTGATTGAAAACTATGCAAGTCAAATTGCTTGAACATATTTGTACGTAAAAGATTTAAATTAAACAAAGCTAGACAAAAGGTGACGCGTTATCAAATATATGCGAAAATCACTTGAAGAATATAAAAGAATTAGAACTCAAAGTCCAAACTTCAGTAGATATCGTGAAAGGTGAAATAATGGTACGTGACTTACGAAGGTGGCTCGAACTTTAAATGGTGCTAGGGAACCAAGTAACTGTTAGTTAGTGTGACATGAATAATAAGTTCCGGTCATTACATCAAGTTAACGAGGCAGCCAAAAAGTTAACTGCAGTTCCCTTGGTATTACACGTGATGAGATAGGTTCATATGAAGGACAATAAACTGAAATTGAATGTGATATTTACATGACATATGATGAGAAGTAATTAAAATTGTGCATTCAAAGTATTTTATTTCTGTATTAATTTTTTTATTTTAATACCAAATTATCATTATATTTTCGTGATTATAAAAACTATTGTGAGCTCATATTTGTTGCAAAAGGTAGTTCAAGTAGTACAAAAATTAAGTTTAGTTTAGTATTTTGAGGTTGTATCAGAGAAACTCCTAATTGGCTTATAAATACCATTATTCTGTGGATGTTGAATACATTTTTTTTTAAATAAGTGAAATCAGTTATGTCATAAGTACCGCAATTGCATCGTCAATAGACAGGTAATTGTCATTTATCGAACGTCATGACAGAAGTGTTACACTAAATGCAAGCATCGTTCAAAGTGTTGACATCATTCAAATCGTTAGCATCTCTCGAAGAGTTAGGTAGTCCTGAGGGTCGAAGGTTCGAGGGCCGTCGGTCGTGCTTGCCAAGGTCTTTTGCTGGGATCTGGTCGAGATCTCTAAGGTGTTTAACCCTCTCGTATGCTACAAGCGGTGCAAGATTCTATGGATATTATAAGGGAATCATAGGGGGATTCCCAACGTTATTTTGCATGGATAGACTTCACCACGTCATTTTTGAATCCTCCTAACATTAATATTCTTCTAGAATTTCAAAAATTAAAGTTTCAAATAATTTAGGAGGAAATTATACCAGTGCAAAGAGATTGTTGCCAAAGGTTTATCAACGTCCTACAGATCAATAAAGCAGTTAGCTGTAGTAAGGATCTATTCCTAACATAAAAATATCTTTTTTTAAATGACTATTCGTATTTAGAAACTTGAATAGAAACCTACAGAAGTAGAGGTACATCAACCTGGTGGACCAATATTTCCAGATAAGCTTTAATATAATTGAAGGCTCATTTAAGGTTAATTTAATGCCTTATTTCAAAATTTAGTGAAGATTAAAGAAAAGGGGTGCTCCTCAGCTTAACCTTCATGAACTGGCAGATTTTAAAAAACGAACTATGACATAATTAAGAGATCATTTAAGGCTTTCGAAATGCTTAGCATACCTTATGCATAGTTGGCTGTTGTACCTCGCATAAAAAACACAATTTTTCACTTTTGTCTAGTAAAAATTATATCAGTTGATTATGTGCCAATGATTATATAACCGGCTATTATTTCGTTACGTTTATTTAGAACTTAGAAGTTTGAAAATTAACAGTTCCATTGCATGAGAACCCCGGCAATTCATCGCCACATTCCTACTGCTGCTATTTCTATGTACAACAATATGCACAATTTTCACATTCTTATTCTATTTCTAAATTTTTTTAAATTATTCTAATAAGCCACTACTTAATGCTACACCATTTTCTTAAGTAACTCATCCTCCCGCAGTAATTTTAGGAATTGATAATATCTTTGATGATTTATATTCCAAAAATCATTAAAGAGTACTATAAACAAGAAAGATTTTATCTAAATAATAAAGATCACTTATTAAAGATGACAATATGAATAAATATTTTTTACAATTGAAGGAAGAAGAAAGAATCTGTGTAAAAATAAATTCCATTCACGATACTTATGCTTGCCCTATGTCAGGAGATAAATACATTAAAATTAAAAAAAAAACAGAATAACAAAAAAGATTTTAAACGTGTGCAATATGAAAGTTTATTCTATTGCAATTAGTGACATATTTCTTTTGGTAAACGTATTGTTGCAAAATATTATCCTAATATCTCTAACTTGCACTAGGGATAAAGCATTCAGGACTGTTAGTCGACTATCCACGATTTCACTTTAAAAAAACGTTATATTCAATCAATAACTGACGTATAACTGAATTGCTCGAGGTGGACTAGGCTGAATTGGTATTCAGCTATGCAAATCTATTAATGATAGAATGATCGATTATTGCTTTATGCATTCTGCATTAATGCTCTATGCCTACGTAGCCGTATTCATATCCACAATTTAGCGGACGAACCAATGAAATTCAAATTTGAGTTATAGTCGAGCAATGTACGGAAAATGCAAAACTATACATATTTCTCAAACGATGGTCACCAACCTATTCGAATGCACTTTAGACATTCCTTTTAAACTTGGCCTTTTTTCGGATCGTCACCCAATCCTGGCCATCCTGGTGTAACGAACTGCTTTCCGCTTCCTGCCTTAGACGTGACCAACTACCAGCGCGTCGAAATATACGCCGGAAAACAGTTAGCTTGCCATAAAATATATTCACTCAAGAGGAAGTTTTTGGTCTCTCTAGTATCAGGATTTCCAATTCATGCTCGATGTGTGCCTTTCGAAAGAACAGAATGATGAATCTAACTGTACGTTGGAAGAAAAATTCAGTGCTTTTGTACGCTGAAAAAAATATGTTTGAATTCAAGTACACACTGAGAAAAAAATCCATGGTTAAATTGGCTATATCACATAGTTGGAAAAATATTGATAAAACTACTATTAAAAATAGTTAAACTTACTTCTTTCATAGTCGATTTTACTGTAATTTTGTTCCACCAACTATCTCCTCATAGTTAAAAAAATCAACTATGTAGAATGATTTAAATAAATATGACAAAGATAGTTAAAATAACTATAATCAAGTATAGTCCTCACTTCACACTATGTCTCATAGTAAATCTTTATATTTACTATTATTCATAGTTAAAGTTTGTATTTAGAATAAATCCATAGTGAAGACTAACGCATTCGTGTGTTTTGATGCCGTCAGGTGTTTTCAAGCCTGCGGCTCCCGTTATTGAAGTGGATTTTCATTTGGTCATAAGAAGGACCGCCGGGCATCAAGATACGATAATAAATAATGCATGTGTTATACGCACATGTATCTATCGACTAGTTACACGACATTGAAATTTGTATGTATAGTATTTGCATAATATTTTTTTTGCATACTACATTTTTTACCTGGCTAGAATGTGACATTCACAAACTTAGCGCAGTATTGATTTTTTGTTGTTCTCTTTGTTTCCTCGTTTATCTTAAACAAAGAACGAAGGGAGAAAAGTGGAATTTTCATATGCTATGATATAATATAGTTTACAAATATTTTTAAAAAGTAAATATTGAGTCCTTTCCATATTTTTTATGTCAATTTCTTCTACAATTTCTCTCAGTGAAGGTAGTAATTTTCACATATAATTACTTATAAATTATGTACTATTAGTATACAGTTACATGCAGTTATTTACTTTTATTTTAAATTTCAGGTTGTATAAAATTGGTCCCAATTAAAGAGAGAGAGAGGGAGAAAAAGAGAGGGGAGAGAAAGGGAGAGAGAAAGAGAGGGCGAGAAAGGGAGAGAGGGGAGGGGGCGAGAAAGATTTTAGATTTAGATTTAGATTTATGTCAGAGAAATCTCTGGGACAAACTCAAAGAGTTAATAAAAGTTTGAGTGAGAATGAGAAAGAAATAGCGAAATAGAGAGAGCGAGAGAGATATTTTATTTGATGTTGATGTGATTTATTGTTGAGAATTAGGACTAACCTATGAGTTGAGAGAGAAAGAAGAAGAGATATGGAGATAGAAAGAGGGGGTGGAGTGTATGAGAGAGGGGGAATAAAAGTAAGGGATGCGGAGAAGTAGACAAAGAGAGTAATAAGGGCATAGGAGCAGGGAAAGAGGGAGATAGAAAGAATGCAGTCAAATCCATTAAAACGTTCCATGTCAAAAATGCCGAAAAACAATTTATGCACCAACTGCGAATTGTGCAATGCTATATATCGATGTTTCATACTTTTATATCTGTACAAACAATGGTGTGGTTACAATTCCAGCTTAAAGAACGAAATGTCCCAGGTTCGAATCCCGGCAGTGATATATATATATTTTTTTTTATTTAAATATTTTATTTTTTAATTGATAATGTTAACATATTATTTTAACATCTTTGGTCATCTCTCAATAATCTCGCTCCATCTCATTAGCGAGATCTTTACGAGATTAAACTTGCGAGATCTCGGAAAGATCTTTCATAGATGATTTTTTTTACTGGGGCGGTTCGATTTTGGTTGAAATTACCATTTCCGACGTATTTTGGTGGACTAATTACGAATGTGACAGTGAAAATTGGCGACAAGGTCATCTTCAAGGTCAAAACTAGGAAAATCGTGTTATTTTGTGGATTTTTGCATTTAGTTTGAAAAAAAGACGCCTAGCGGAAAAATATGTGAAACAAAAAAGATGGAGAATATAATTCACGACAAAAAACATTCTGTACATTTTTTTTTCGTAATTGTAATGGAAAGCAAGTGGAGGGACATATTAATAGCTCATATAACAGCAGCATTTTTAAATAAACTAGCGGAAATGTCAAATGCTTGCTATTCACGTCACCTAAGACGATAAAAGCTGGGTGCAAATTAAAAGAATGATATCAGAAATACAATTTTACAAAAATACGCATTAAGTACAGAATATGCAAAGAACAAAATTATATTTTTTATTTTTTATTCAGTAGGCATAACATGACCAATGTATTAAGATAGAGATTTTGCTGAGTCATCATTGTTAAAAATCATTGAAAAATGGCCATTTTTCACACCTACAGAATGAAAAAATTATGTTCTTAACTCGCGCGTAAAACTTAATTTACGGTTTTGATACAAAAATAACTAATAACAATTTATTGCTTGAGAACATCGTAAAAATTTTGCAAGTTAATTTCTTTTACGGTATATTGATTCAAATTGAAATTAAAAGGAAGATTGAAATACGCCGATGTTATAGCACCCGTCTTGGTAGTGTCTGAATCAGCCAAACAACGCAGTGGTGGGTCAAGCGATGGTCGATATTGGACACCATGGGTTCGGGCTCTGGCAAACATTTACGGAGTAATCGGCGTAGACCGAAAGGATAAGATAAGACTAATTCTTCGACCGTGCAAACGTCCTTATAGCATTAAATCCTCTGGTATTTGTTCGCTTCTCGCTTTTCGACCGGCGAAACCGCACGTTGCCCGAGAATCTGCTTAAGTCAGATTTTGAGTACAGAAAATTGGGCACGGTTTCCTTTTATCGACCAACCGCGTAATGAAATTTTATATGCAAGAAAGATTTTACAAGGATAAACTAAATAGCATTCAAAATTCTTCATTGTATATTTGAAATTACAAATTCGTAACATAAATTCTTATAGGACAAAAGAGCGGTATGTGGTATACCTATATGTATTGGGCATTTTACGTCAGATTTTTAATCGAAAAATATATATTGTTCTAATTTTTTTCATAGTCTACGTTGAAAATAAGCGAATACTTATTTTTTTACCACCAACCCCCAAAATAGTTTTTTAATTTCAACACTCCCGGGCGTGCGGCGATTTTGGCTGATTTTATTTCTAATATGAAATGGAAAATTGTGATGTGTTTTAATAGGATGGTCTATTTTAATTTTGATACATTTTTAACATTTGTTCTGCAATTTTTAAAGAACAATCTGTAAATATTTCAAACTCCAATTCATACTGGGTACGAAAATATCAGCGTTTAGTGTTGTCGTATGACGCCAAGCAGTTGCGTCTAGCGGTGATAAGTTATAACCCTACCGCGACTGTAGAATTCTATCAGCAAAGAAAATTTTGTGTTTAGTATCGGTATTTATTTACTATATTATATTACTATTATATTATACTATCACCAATGTAACAACTCGTGTAAATACAATAATATATCATAAATATTTACTACAATAAATTCTAAAAAATTATTGATAAATGATATATTTCATGACTATAAAAGTAGATTGAGCAACTAGGGACCAAAATAGGTGTTTGCCGAAAGTGACCATTCTAACCGAGCGCCGCGCGGTTAGAATATGTCACTTTCGGTGCATGTAGGAAGAAAAATAGTATTTTATATGTTTATG
This sequence comes from Trichopria drosophilae, assembly GCA_030407085.1. NCBI lineage: Eukaryota > Metazoa > Arthropoda > Insecta > Hymenoptera > Diapriidae > Trichopria > Trichopria drosophilae. The sequence continues at coordinate 15,737,219 of CM059587.1, read as the reverse complement.
TTGCTCTATAGGCGGGACTGTGCTATTTTGCTCCCACAATATATGGAGCAAAATAACATTTTGCGCACCGAGTGTGAGAAAGACTATTTTTATACAATATTTACTCTTTATTATGCGTATTACATGATTTTTGTGATTCACGATTCATTCAGCGTTTATATTTGCATTTCCGTTATTTGTACAAGTGAGGGAATCGTAAAAAAAGTTTACTGAAGTCCGAGTTATGTATAGAACTCAATCTGATCATAACAACATCAATCACAAAAATATAATATAATCACAAAAAATGATGTCATTCGCATAAAATAAAATTTATACAAAAATTATGTCTTTGTTGGTTGGTCACGAAATATATTGCATTAGTTATGAATAAATTCATTTTTTGTAGTAAATATTTGTAATATAATACGTTACTATATTTTTAAGAGTTGTTTCGATTGATAATAGTATACAACAGTTAGCTAATTTTAAGACGTAACCAAAAGAAGCCTTGTTCCATAGAAAAGTAGACATTTTCAAAAGCCTTAAATCTAGCGTATCAAGCGACTAAAACATAGCACAAAAAATTAAATATAGTTCAGAATTTGTGCTTAAATTATGCAGGAAAACAATAATTTCTTTTAAGACCATATATTCCGACTTGCATTTCAAAAAGATTTCGGTCCTGGTTATAAGTCTTATTTTTTTCTGTGAAGATAATAACATGTAAATACTACTACAAAACACAAAATTGTCTCCTGTTAAAAAATTTCTATCGACGCAGCGAGGTTAAAAAATAAAAAATTTTATCTTTGGTATTTTGGAGTTTAACGACAATCAAAAACCCCTGGTTATTTTCTACGTAATATTTGAAAAAAACTGTTGAATAATATCTATTTTTTCGAATGAAAATGTGAGGTTGGATGCTCCGTATATATTATAGTCTCTTTCTATTCATTTTCAAGAAAATTGTATCTTGTGTGTTCAAATGTATAAACGTCCAAAGTTGTTTGATTTGAAGTGAAAGTTAGTCGCATTCGATTCAGGAAAACGCAGAGACGTTTACATACTGTTAGTACAGAACTTTGATTGCCAGTCCTCTCCCTATCTCTGTGTACATTTTACTTTTATTTTAGTAGGTCACCGCCAGTTCTGTGTACGGTACAAAATATTGACTACAGAACCTGGAATTTCATGAAACTTGCATTCATCTAAGAGGAATATCGTTTAGAGATCGCTTAAACGTATATTTACATTTATCATTCATAATTATTCTTATTCTGGTATTGGAAAATAAACGACAGTTAGTTTATTTCAGATACCATCGTTATCAATCCTGTTTAATCTTAGAAATTCGACAAGCACGAGTAAACTTTGTCCATTGTTTTTTGTTTGATCTTTTTACCGATACGTTCTTTGATCAGCATGTCCCCACTAGATGCTCTACGTCTCTCGACTGTATCACCATGCAAATATGTACCCTACGAATACAAATGCAGGACAGTTTCACTGGATAGTATAACGAGGAACGTTGCTCGAGGCTGTAGTGATGTCCTAAACAATCCAAATATCACTACTGTTGATTCCAAAGCTATAAAAGCCTATACATATATATTGAACCGCGTCGCTATATTCAATGCATAGAGGCAACTTTTCCTTCTATGAAACTTGCATTGACATTATCCTGAAAGTCATTTTCAATAATCGCATTTGACCTATTCTAGGAATAAAATATATAACGGTTTAACACAAAATATGATAGTGACATTCAATGTCTATCCATAAAGTGAGTGAAGAAGACTGAATGAATTATAACAAAATTTCACTGTAACGTAGGCTGGAAATTTGACTACTCTCGTTAAAGTAAGATTCCACTTTACGATAAAGTTACTTTTTTTCACTGGTGGAAGAAGTAAAAATGAAGAAAAAAGTGAATATTGAATATATGATTAATATTAATTGTATATTTATTTACATCATACATCAACAAATTTCCATAGATTATCGACCATAGAGGTGTATACTATCATCTTGTAATTGCTAGGAACGAGCAGTAGGATCAACTCTCAGTTTTTCTTTATTATTTAATTGCATCAAAACAAAAAATGTATATAAGTTTGTGTGGTCGTGTGAGTGTCAGAGAAATTGTTAATGCAGAACAAATAACAATTTTTTGTAATCCTATTCGGGATGTTCCATGGATGTACTGAGGACGTCCATGTGTTATATGGGATATGCATCAATGCCACGTCAGAAGTGAATAAAATTGAATATGTATGACAACCGCTAATACGTTGAGAACCACTGGCGTCAAAAGAATGCGCTGCTGAAAATTGCGACCGTCATGAAAATCATTGCTTTTTCTCTGGTTTCAATTTACAAATTATACACATAAAGTAGAAAAAGTAACCCAATACGCAAAAAGATGCCTAAAAGACATCTAAAAGATATCTTAAAAACATTTTTTATATGCAACACTTTCGGATATCTTTTCGACATCTTTTAGATATCTTTTAGACACACTGTAAAAAAAGTGCATGAAATTTAATGAATGTGTAATGAAAGTAAATTTCAAGCAGGCACATGAACAATAGTTAATGTTGTTCATGAAAATTCATGTGTGGGGCAAAATTTCCATTAATGCACCTGCTTGAAATTTGCTTCAGTTACATCGCATGAAATTGAATGCATGGTACATGAATTGCAATGGAATAAACATAAAAAATATTATTATTGCGTTTGTTTGGAATTTGAATCCAGAATATTACATTCGCTGAAGAAATATTTTGGCTAAAATATTTAAAATATTCCCAATAGGAAATATTCCGGCAGATTAAAAAAAACGTACAAATCTTCAAGAATAACTTCTTTTAGAAGTCTTTTGCAAGATATCTTTAAGAAAGACATCTTTTAGATACCTTTTAGACATGCCCTCGTCGAAATGTTTAGTGGGAAGAGGCATAGTATCAATAAAATCAGCAATGTCTGATTTTACACCTGTCATATCCAAAAATACTTTACTCACTAGTAACATTATGTACTATTTATGACACTGCATCCTAAGTTTACGGAACTAATTTCAGTAAAATGTCCTAAATCCTAATTCTGTGTGAAACAAACTCCGAGATACCTAAATTTGGACCATGCAGTGTCCCATATCGTGAAGCTTTCTAAAAAATGAGAAGCTCTGATGTTGTAAAATAGTGTTTTCTAGAAGCAAGCTACGAAGTTTCGAAGCAGTTTCGTGTAGTAAATTTCCATAAGAGCCACTCGGTTCGGTATACACTCGTGTGTTCGTACGGATAGGATACATCAGCCCGTCTATCCATAATACGACGGGCTTAACGCCCGAGAGTTAGAAGCTCGACGTCCTTGTGCTGCGTACACACGGGTGAGCACTGCACAGATTGAGGCTTAGTACCACAGCAAACAGCATCAATTTGGCATCGCGCCACCACGCACGCTGATGGATACACGACGGATAGATGGATACGGCAGCAAACCCTCCACATCCCCATCGTGCGCAACCGAAGGCGAGGCAATACAGACCATTTAATTAAGCCGATTCGATGTATACAAGATTGTCCGGCATGACGATTTCTTGAGGAATTCCATCAATTCGTTCAATTACCGACATCTTGATTACCACCAAATATTCGAAATTCGTGCATTTCAGCAATTTGCAAATTGATGTTTTTCAGTTTAATGATTTTTAGAATAGTCATGGTTTTCTAAACGTCGGTAAGCTCACGATGCAACCCCTTTCGAACAATTGATTAATTGACTAAACTAGATCGAATGCGAGACACGATTCCGTATAAGCAGATCTCTCTAATCACTACTATACAGTAGTTAAGATCGATCTGACAGCTCGAATATAATTTACTAAACATGACTAATGCGGCGCTGCAGCAACGATACAGCATCCAGCAATCACCTCTCTAGGGGATATTGCATCTTCAGTAATAGTTCATCAGGGATTGAAAGTGTACTGCGATCTTATATTTCAATTTTATCAATACATTTGTAAAATTAATGTTTTTTAATGGTCTTTGGAAGGCATTGCAATTACTTAAATTTCATAAGAAGTACTCGAAAAAGTATCGAAAATACAAGAAAATGAGGCAAAATATGATAATTAAATGACTATATAAATATGGTGAAAATATATCTGTTAGGATGTTGTATTATGAGAGAAAATTATAAGCAATTTCCATGGCATTTTCAACTAAGATTTTAAACGTGGGTCACATCACCACAAGACTATAGTCAACAAATTTCTTCGGACATTATCCCTACATGCGATAGTGAACGCAATTTTATAAAAGGTATCATAATTTCATGAGAATTACCCGTGAGGATGTTTTAAGGTGATTTCATGAAAGTAGTCATCGAAAACAACCGAGATTCATCGAAAACAATCTACACATTCATTGAAGGGGAATTTTTGGGTTTTGCTCTTTGCTCTTCGCTATCCCAAACGTGCACTAAATTCATTGTATTTAATCTTACCCAAAATAGGATCAAAATACCCACAACCCTAATTACCATCACCAAATTTTCTAGGAGCATAGTTTGGATGGCCTAAATTACTACCATAAAAAGTAAATTGGTGTTAAATAAATTAGACTGTTGACGTTTCGGTCATTTGTTTTGACCCTCTTCAGAATATATTTCTGTATATAAAAAATTACATAATAATATAGTGAAAAAATTACAATAATAAAAAAAAGATATTTCTGAAAAACTTATCAATCCTTTTGTTTATGGTTTTAAAGGGATTTTGAATTTAGATTTGATTGATTTTGTTTCTGCTTACCTGTAGGAAATTGTTGTGTTGCTATTGTTTTTCTATTGTTGTGAGCCAGTTTTGAATTTTAAAACTGCAAAAAATTAAATTGTTGAGTTTTCACTCAGTAAGCAGTCTCTCTAAAAACTACAGTGATATTTTTTACTACTTCTTCATTTAATTTTTTAATTTTTTTCTGCTTACTGAGTGAAAACTCAACAATTTAATTTTTTGCAGTTTTAAAATTCAAACCCGGCTCACAACAATAGAAAAACAATAGCAACACAACAATTTCCTACAGGTAAGCAGAAACAAAATCAATCAAATCTAAATTCAAAATCCCATTAAAACCATAAACAAAAGGATTGATAAGTTTTTCAGAAATATCTTTTTTTTATTATTGTAATTTTTTCACTATATTATTTTGTAATTTTTTATATATAGAAATATATTTCTGAAGAGGGTCAAAACAAATGACCGAAACGTCAACAGTCTAATTTATTTAACACCAATTAAATCTGACATACAATACAAGAACTATCAAAGAACATTTCACTTAAGAAAGAGTCAGAAAAGAAAGAAAGATTTATTTATTTTTATAAAAAGTAAACTCTTTGCAAGGATATTAGTTAATTGTGTAGCGCATGATTCCTATTCCAAGTCCATCAATAATATCCTAGTTTAGTAACACAGATGCTAAATAATTGATGAACAGATTATTCATAATTTATTTGATAGGATATTGGATTTGTAGATATGATAAATTTAATAGAAGCCTCTGAAGAGGACTCGGCAGTGGGTCGAAACATTGGGCTTAAAAAAACATTTTTTGAGCAATAAATTCTGTTGCTTGGTAATTACAATTAAACCGTAATGGTAATTATACCATTCTACTATCATACCAATTATCCTAGTTTACGTTTAGATTAAATTGTGATCATTAGAATTTTGGTACTAGAAATTTTGTTCCTGAGAATTTTGGCCACAGGAATTTTGTACATGAGCATTTTGGACCTGGAAATTGTGACTTCGATACTTCCTACGTATACCAATTTATTTGAAATTAAAAATTCTTGTTTCAGTTTATTGGAAATTATGCAATTAATTATGCAATTAACTGCTGCACCAGTAACGTAAATGAATCCTTTGAAAAGTCAATTAGCTGGAGACATACCATGATCTCCAATGCATTTCGTCAAATTGGTCTTGAGAAAATCGGATTTTGAAAACGCTCGACATTCAGAATAATACCAGGAACTCTTGCCTAAAATCGAGGTGATCGTCGTTCGTTTTCTCCGCTTCCTCAAAGCACGATGACCCGATAACTTATCAGCTCCACTCTTGTCCACGTCGCAGCGGGGCAGAGCCCGGCTTTATCGTCGCCGTAACCCCGATTACGGCATCCTCGTATAATGCGCAGAGATAGCGATCGACCTTATGGCAGAAGTTCGGACCCCGGAAGTGTCGCACACGGCGAAATGGCACTCGACGATCAGTTTAGGCATGCTGCTAATTTGCGCCGCTCGCGAACCCGTAAATGTCACCTAAGTGGCCATAACCGTGAACGTCTTCATTCTCGTCGACGCTTTCTTATGGCTGCACCGTCCTCGACCAACTCTTTAACGGCCTAACTAATAACGCCGTCGCCGTTCCCCCGACGTTTAAGGTGCATATTTGAAGAATGTCTGAATTCTTGGCTGCCTTGATTTTTATTTGTTAGTAACTTTCGCCTGGGGTGTAGACATCATGATTTGGCGCCCAACCGTTTTAGAATTTACAATAAATAACATTTCTGCGATCTAGGTCCCAAAAATCTACCTATATCGATTTTTAAGAATATTTACTATGTTTTAATCCCTTCTAGACGTCTGGAGAATATACTTGATAAACTTTAGATCAAACTGAAATCAGAATCCACCCATCATATCAGGATTTTCAAGGTTATGTACTCGAAAATTGGTTTTAAGTTTTGTATAAGGTATAATTATTTTTTTTGCCTTTCTTTGCTGTAAGATCAAAATAAACGCACTTTTCGAGAATATAACTTTAAATATCTTAAAATCCAAATGAGATCGGACGATGTGGAGCTCGTAATAACTCGACCTGCTATTTTGTACATCTCTTCAATCATATTGGCAGGGTTTATTCCCAGATGATTTTTGACTAACAAAATTAACTTAATCATATCCTAAAATTACTCTGTGGCTCTAAAGTGTCGATAAATAAATTTCACATTTACAGTAGACGACGTACATTAATTTCGATATTCCCATATTCTCATATCCCTATATTCCCTTTATACAACATCGGCGCAACCCTTGTCCAATATTAAATCCAAGAGCTTAGGCTAAATCGGAATTTTCGGTATGATATGCCCGACGCATTAAAAAAAGTAGTAAAAACAAATTCGACAGATGGTTTTTCTAAATATATCAGTATTACCATTTTGAAATAGTTTAGTTCCCTTTAAGAGGGAAACCTTGAATGCTTGCATGAAGTCCCTTTGCACCCCTTCGTCAGAGTCTGAAGGAGACACCTTGCATTGCGACCCATTGGGTAGCTTTCACAGGGAGATCCATAGAGGCGATTTCCTGCATTGTTAGCGAGGGCGTACCGTCAATTACTCTATACGCTTCGTAGTCTCGTGCTACCTTCAAAGAAGGTGGGTAGCAATTTCAAACGCCACCCTGCAGTACCTATTAAGATACAAGGCACATGGTGCAATAAGCGATGTGAAGCAATGCGTAAATGATGTTCATTCTGCGATGCAACCACTAATTTAAGAAAACATTTGCATAATCACTTTTAAGACAAACCTTATTTGTACAAAATTTGTATTTGACGAATATACATGAGAAATTCTGCAGAACTTTAAAATTGCAAGTACTCGCATGACAAGATTAGCATCGCGTACAAAAAACAGAACAGAATGAAGTTACAATTCAATATCGACACATTGTCATTTTTTATATATTATTTAGTAGAATATTAGTTGTTTTAACACGTTGCTGCTTCGGAACATGAGAACATGAGAAACCAGGAACTTGCGGATACAGATTTTTAAGAAAATTAAACCTATTGTTACATTGTAGCCATTAAAAAAATGCGAAAAAGATTTCAAAAAATGATACTTGGTTTAGGTGTGTGCCATGTGGACAAATCTCTCTGTGATGCATTAACCATTGCAATATGACATTCGAAAAGAAAATCATTGTTTTATTAACCACATTTACATAGTCCAGGCAATGTTTTTCTAACTCTGGGCCCATTTTTCTTGAAAACCTTTTTTCGTTAACTATCCTGGTATATGATCAATACTTTTAACTGGAACAAAAGGAAAGTCAATTAAAGAACGTATCTTGTGAAATATTGACAAAATAACACAAAAAAAAACCGTTCTACTGTTGGCACCATCACAACTTTATGGTTTTAGTACAAAGTTTAATAAATTATCAGTGTTTAGATACCCTATTTCATCGACATTTCATTTTTCCAATATGTTCTGACCAATAATCAATGTTTATGTTTTCCAAACTATAATTTTCCCCAATCGGGATCGATTTCTTCACCGTGGTATGGAAAACGAACAACGATATTAAAATAAGAGAATTGCAAATATAGTGCAATGCAAGATTGACTATGATTTCTGCCTCTATTACAGAAATGCAAATAATTAGATGTTATATCATTTAATATACTTAAATGATCAATTTTCGAACCTTGTAATATTATTTGATAATGATTTGAATATTAATAAGTTACTGAAGACATTATTTTTACGCTTTTGAATATTTCTTACTAATCAAGGGCAATAGGGCTTCCTCTCTTTTGCAAAATGTAATTAAGTCTTGGTAACGTTATTAAATATATTCTCACAATATGCGATATCCTAGATAGGCACTACCTTCATAAGTTTAAATTCGATAACACTGAATTTTTAATGCTGAATGTTATGCCTTCTTATTCTAACATTAGTTTTGCCTAGTATTGCAAACATTTCTGCTATAGTATTCATGACGAAGAAACAAAACTATTTACATAGATAGTATTTCATTGGTCGTAGAACTTTCTAAATGCTGTTGATTAAAAAAACATAATGTCTTTTATGTTTATACTTATAATTAAATGCTTAATTTTTTATACTTTTTGTGATCCTAGAAATGTAATGGTATCAGGCTGATTAAGATACCAAAACAAAAAGTACTTTGAAAGTCATATTTTTAAAGTTTTATGGAATAAGTGAAGCAAATCGGCATCAATAGATCCAAATAATCTACAGTTAATATACAGTTATCTAAATTTAGTAAAACTACACAATTATATTACATCGAAATTAAAATTTTCTAGGCCTGACTATCTTTGGATTGATACCAGATTTAATTTTCCCAAGCTTCGTGTGAAGTCGGATGCAGATGTAATATTTAGTAACTTTTTTTAAAAATCCCTAACGTTTTTTAGTACACAAAAAACTGTCAAGTGTATTCTATCAGTAAACACATAATTCTGATCCAAAAGTTTATTGGTGCCATTTAAAGAAAATTGATTGGGTCGAAAATATTTGTTTGGGGCCGATTCCGTCCATTACAATTAGGCCCTTAAAAGGCCTTCATTTTAGCATTTTTGTTTAAAATTCATAGTTTTTTAGTTTAATTTTCAAAGAAATTTTATTCAAGAACGTCATTTTGAGGTCGTTACAATGAAGTGTATAAAACTAAAATGTTTTCTTGAAATTCAAATATTTTGATCACTTTTGTATATAATTACAACAGAATTCTAATATTCTAATAACTCCAAAAAAATTGTGAAGAATAAATATTTCGGAATCTTTCAACAATATTTTAAAGTTTTGCACCATATTAAAATTCCTGGTGACTGAAATTCATTTATGATCCCGTAATCTTGATGAGCCATCTTGAAAATACTCGGAAATGTAGATCCCAAATTTGTTTAACTTAGATTTTGATACGAAATATTTGATTGAAATTGAAACAATCTTTTTTTTGTGACAACAATTTTGTGCGTTAATAAACACAAAACAATTTTGTGCGTTAATAAAAATATGTGCTTTGGACATTAATAGGGCAATTTATGGACTTTTAATACTATGATCGAAAGCCTTTAAACATGTCCACTATGGATGAGAATTGTCTTTTATTCATCAAATACAACAACTTTTACTCGTGACAATTTTTTTATTTCATGTCCAAAGAGGCCCGAAAATTGTCTGAAAGTACCTGATAACTGATAACAGTTAAAAGACCAAAACTAAATAGATCTTATTGGACAGAAAATTAGCCCAAAAAGAATTTCAACTTTAATATGTCCAACAACAATTTTAATCGGCACATTTTTCCATACTTATTTAGTTAGATATCCAGCTGATGAAACCAAAATGTAATGAATAATCCAGTCAATATGATCACAGGAAAATATTGCGAAATTGCCTTATTTGTACCTTCCATCAGTGCGAGAGATTTTTTCGGCCATGGCTAAAATAGTCGAATTTCGATAAATGGGGATAAAGGTTGAAATATTTTGAAGGTCAAAATTTGATAATGCAAAGTCGTAGTCCAAATATGGTAAAATAAACCTATAATAGGTCGAAAATTGGTAATATTTAAGTAATTTTTCCCTCTTTACGAATTAATTCTGACCAAATCTGTCCGTCTTTTATTTATAACCTTGGGTATGTATATGTAACAAGCTTGTTAAAATACTTATGTGTTTATATCTCCATGTCATGAGAGTACCGCAATTCCTAACGCTTTATACAAAGCACAATATCATAAATAAAATAAATATACAGAAGATGTCAATTTGCCGCCGAAATACGCAAATTCAAGAAAAACATTATAACTAATGTACAACTTTGACAACACAGGCCTTTAAAGGCATTTTTAGTTTACATTTAAGTAATTTTCGAGCTGCACTCAAGTCTTGAAAGTCTATCTGACTCATAAGACATTTGCTGGATAATTTGGTAGTGAAAAGTGGTAAATTTGACAAAACCAGGGCATTCTGATTTAACCTTGGTCTAAATGAGTTCTCTTGCTGCTTGGTGCTAATTAAATGTTGCCTTTGTTTGCTGTGTATCTCTGTGCATTTTGTCATTATTCGTTTGCTTATTCACTACTTTTGACTTTGTGGGCTACGAATCACATCTTTGTGGAATGTAAGATTGTTCAGTAGTAGTCCTTTCTATTTTTAATATAAAAGTAACCTTCTACCCTTCCTATACCTTTATACCCTAAATTTATTGTAGTATTGTACAATTCTTCACTTTATTAGCGTTGATCTGTGCATCAGCAATTAAAACAAGCTATAATAAAATATTCGAAGACAAAAATTGATGATAGTCCGAGTTCAATTAGATTTTGATCCAGAATGATATTAGTATAAGTAGAAAAAACACGTTGGGCCTAAGTATGCCAGTACTATTTGATCGGACCAAATCATTCCTATAAAAAATGTTGCATATCTTAAATGTAGAATTTCTGTTGGACCCATTTTCTGCGGAACACGATATTTATTTAGTTTTTTAATAGTATAAAGACCATTGTGGAGCTTGTTTTGGAATGAAATAAAAAAGAGTAAAAGTTGTTTGGGCCCACTCCTCTTTAGCAGTAGGATTGTCCCCAGAATTTCCATTAACTTAGAGTGTGCACCTGTAATGAAATGCCTGTATACATGGAGGTAAAGAAATTATGCAATCCAGATTCATAAAAAATTAATAATATACCTTCAAATCGAGTTTTAATAACTGATTTTTCTGGCGAATCAAGTAGGAAGTCTAAATTATTTCATCTTTGCACTTCTAAGTTATTTTTTCTTTTTATGTCATATGACACTCATTTAAAATAGTAGCGACAAAGAAAAGCTGAAATTCTTGTATTGTTTCTGTCTTTACCAACCTAACGATGTATTATTCCACTTGCAATACTATTCTGGTACTGCATCCAGTTATTGAGTTTGTTTTTTACTGATGTGTATGTTGTAGCTTCTCCTGCGTTGTAAATGTACACGTGAAAACGTTTTTGATACTTGCAGACGCAATCATTCACATACTGTTAATAATAATGATGCATTTTGCACCGGATATTAACTTATATGATATTTTATTTCACAATTCTTTCGCGAATTTTGGATATCTTTAACGAAGATGGCGTACTTAACAGGGTAGAAATTCAGGAATGTTTGCGAAGGGCATCGGATTTCGCATACATGATCCTTTACCGTATGGATATGTAAACGTCGCCGTATCTCATCGTGCACGTACGGATGAAGTATGACGTATTGCCGTCGCGTACATCGAAAAGTCCGGTTGGCCATTCTGCGACAGGCCGCCAGGTTCGTATACCTGTCGAGCGATCGGCAGTGCAGTCGAAAGCGCGCATTGGCCAATATGTCGGGCAGCCTCTAAATCACAGCGATTTACGATCAAATCTCTCGCTATCGACGGTAGATCCTAGCTCCCTCGTTTTGTACAAACCCAGGCGACTCTCGTCCGTCACCCGAACGTACCCGGAACAAAACCACGCAGCCGTATCGGCCCCATCGAAAATCGGCATTTTTACGGCCTCCAGTTTTGCTCGATCTTTATTTATTGTATTTATATATTAATCTTCGCGAGACGTACGCAATGGATCGACAAATAATCTTTTCATTTTTCAATTACCATCTGAATTGGCCGGATTATATTGATTACACTGTCATATGCAGTCGACCACATTTTAGACCATTTTGTAACTACATCGCAATAATATTATGTTCAGAATGGATTGTCTTTGTGTTTTAACCTCAAAATTTTGAAGTTTGTCCAATTCATCGTAGAATACTTAATTTCAAGCATCAATGTAAAATCAGGTTCTTCGATGTCTTGTAAAAAGATCCCGGGCAGCATTTATACCCTAGTAAATATCTTGGGTGTGGGTCGAAAAACCGACAAATAAAAAAGCCGACAGGTCAAAAGACAGAAAGTAAAAAACAGACAGTTGAAAAGCCGACACATAAAAATTAGGCACATCGACAAGTGGATAGTAATTTTTTGAACTGTCGGTTTTTTGACCTGTCAGCTTTTTGGTTTGTCGGTTTTTCGACCCGCACCCAATATTTTACCTACTTTCATTAAGGTATCTGGTCAGCGATTCTGATTATAATCCAGATATTCCATCAGAAATAAAAGACTTTGAAATATAGACATAAGTGTGAAATACTGGAGAAATTAGAGGTAAGATTTAAAGACCAACAAACAACGAATACTGAAAAATTTCAGTTTCTTACACTGGCATCGGATTCTTGGAGTATCAAAACTGCTAAATTTTTCAGTTGTTCCCGTTAATTTGTAGAAAAAGCAAGATATGCATGAAAAGAATTTGGTTTTAAAGATATAATGGTAACACCTACAGATATGTAGATGAAAAAGTCATGTAGACCAAGAAATTCTCTTTAAAATGAAAAAAAAAAATTTCCGTGCGACCAACATTAACCGAGATAATCGAGGTTTAATTTGAAAAAGATTAGATCCCTGGATTATATATATTTACGTGTATTTTTGGGGTCTTTTCTTTTGCGATTAATTTCGACTCGATGTTTGACATATAAAATAGCCGAAACCAAGATTTGTTACAATACTGTTCGGAACATAAAGAATAGAGGAATTTTTTTAAAATTTAAAAAACTGCCCACCTCTCAACAAAATTTATTTAAAATTTGTAAAAGGATTTTTTTTATCCTTCCTTTAAAAATTTGTCGAAATAAATATTTTTATTAGAAAGCTCATTTAAAAAGCTACAAAAACCATATTCTGCATAATTTCGTTGTCTCATTCTTTTCGTGTTTAAATAAATTAACTGAATGGAAGGATTAAAAATCGAATTATGCTAAAAGTTTTACAACATTCCAAAATCTCGTTATATAAAGGTTATATATGGTTCAAAATAGTACATTTGCACGTTCTAAAAGTAACAGAGCAGCGAAATGAAAATGAAAACATATGTCCAAAAAAGTTGCTAATGGAGTTTGACATGGAATGCCCCTTATATAGTTTATATATACAGAACTAGCTTCACTGCTTCAACCGCTTGTGAGAAATCCATGCCTTCACAGCGCATCTCACCATCATGCATTGATTGATGCATCTTTGGTTAGAATTTGAAATATTCAAAATGGCGGATGCAATATGGCAGGCAGAAGATATCTAATTTTTGCTTATGTTGTCAAGCATGTGAATTTTTTCGTTGCGTATCTTTTTTTATTTTTATTTCATAAAATATCTTAGAAAAAAGAGTTTTTGTATTTATAAATACATTCTTCATAGGTTTGCATAAGACAGAAATTTTGTTTACCGTCACATTACATGTATCTATTACATGTCTCAAAGTATGACAGGAAGATATCTCATTCACGATATCGTTCAGAGAATGCAAAATTGTTTCAAAATTAATGTAAAAAATCGATCTAAACGAAATCATCGAAATCTAGGATTATGAACTAGAAAACATCAGTTATCGTGTAAACAAATAAGATATTTTTAAAATAATACAAAAATCAAGAATTTTAGAAATGTCTTCAAAATTACGGAGCAATATTGATCGGATCTTGTGCAAAATCACCTAGAGATTACATCACGATCAGTCATCATCGCAGCCTATTTTCTACGTGGTAGCCTTGTTGCCGTAGAAATTTCCTATGCAAAGCGCGCAAATCATTAAAACAGGAAATCCCTATCGCGTAAAATGTAAAAAAAAAATTGATAAAAAAGATCCCGCGACTTATAACTAGTTACAGCCTTATCCCGTAAAATCCGGTAGTGATAGGGCTTCGCCTCGCTGCACGCCGTGTCCAATATCTCGTAAAAAAGCGGGAAAAAATCAAAACACACGAGTCTAGTAAAACAAGCATCGAATAGAGGCAGTATTTTATTTCAACCATTTTGAGTTAAAAAAAACATAGTCTGTAAATCTTGATCATACTAAATATTGGAAAAATTACAATTTCCGTTATTACAATTTTCCCCGCCATAAAGTATAAATATGTGAAAAGTATAATTGCTTCTTCTTTATCACGTATGATTCATGTAATTAACTAGTTGATTCGTTTTAATTTACTGTTTTAAATTCTTTGGACTAGCCAGTTCGTTTAAAAAGTAATCAAAATTCGACGAAATTCTACATGGTCAATTTACAATCTTTAACTATTACTAGACTAGAATTTCTTACAAGTTGTATTCTAAACTTCTATAATTAACATAATTAAAGAATCATACAAAATAAGAGTATTTAAATGGTACTTATTAAATACAAAATTTTAAGATAATGCTGATATCACCATAATAAAATTTCCTTTCCTGATGGGTTTTGTTTTTATTCCTTTTCATTGTTTTGTACCTTCTTGTCTTATGCGCAGAAACTTTGTCCAAAAACGTTTTATTGGGGATAATTTCCTACTATAATTTTCTAAACTGAGATTACACTAGGGTGTTATCTACTTATTCTAACTAATAATCCTTTTAAAAAACATAACAAAAAACAAAGACCAAGAACAATACTAGTCATAATTTAAGTATTAATTTTAAACATTTTTAAATTTATCTTTTCGGTATATTTTTACAAATTAATTTTGTTTTACACAATGTGTATTATTAATTTGAAAATGTATGAAACCTTTCAAGTATTTTATGTTACTGAATACTTTGCAATGTGTAGGGTATAACTACAATCGAAATATAATTATAATACATATAAAAATATATAATTAAATGTATAATACGAAGCGAAATATGCGAAAAGTGTAATAGCATTCAGTCTTTGGTAATTCGTTTATACTAGCGTGTTGCACATTTAATCAATGCAATTTTTGTAAAGAAAAAAAGAAAATGTAACCAATGGAAAATAATCTATGAGAGGAAGAATAAAATTGGCATAGATATTACTTCATTTTTATTGATTTTACATGAAGTATTTTTTTAAACCTTGCATATTGTGAAAAGTAAAGGTAAAATTAATTCTTGGAAACAACCATTAGAAAAATACTTCAATCAAGGGGAACCCACGGTCGGGGGGTCACGATTTTTAATGAAAATTTTTGTACGTATTCTAGGGCGAAAATAAAAATATACGTGTTTCAGCGTTTTATCCAATGGGCTTTGGTTTTTGTGCAATAAATTATTGAAATTCAAGTTCTTATTGCCATATATATATCAACTTTGGAACGTCAGATCCCTTGAAACATTCGAATGCCTGACATCCGCATCATAACCCCACAGCGAATTCCTGTAAACATTTCAAAAGTCGAATGCAAAGCATTTTTATATGAATTAATTTATGATTTTTGGGTCCTTCCCTCCATTTAAATGTAATTGCTAATTTGAAATTCTTTAAACTAGTTTAACCCGTAGCGGCAAGAAAAGATTTTTTTTTTAAGTACTGTAATATACTATTCGTATACCATTTTGAAATAGGTTCGATCTTTTCCCCTTTGAAAATATTTAAAAAAGAATTCTTTAAAGTTTTATAATTTAAATATTGTAAAGAAATATGATCGTACACTTTTAAAAATGTTCCTATCATATGGAATTTATGGCATTGTTGCATTTTGGGGGTAATGACGAATATGAATAAATAGATAATTACGGATTCACAATACATTGAAAACAACACCTTAGAACTCGTGTATTGTTTTCGAAAATATCTCTCTTAATAACAGATTGATTCGTTAGAAAATTATTTCACGCAATATAAAATACGAACCATTTATTTTTTGACGTATACCTAATTCTAGTCATATATGTATACGACTAATTCTGCGATACTTTTAATATTTAGGAAACTGAATAAAAACTTTGGTATTATAGATGAACAAAAGTTTTGTTGTATAAAGCGGATCTAGGAAAATAGGTTTGTTGGCGGAAGAATTGTAATTTCCGAATGAATGATTCAAAATACCTTATTCAAAATATATAGGACAGATTTTGACAAGAATCTTTAGAAATAACGTATTTTGATATTTCGTATATACATAAAAATGTGTATTTATACTACTTTTCGAAAACAATACACGAGTTTTAAGGTATTAATTACAATGTATTGTGAGTCCGTAATTACCCACATTTTCATATTCCTCATTACCCCTCACAATGTAATTTTATTATGTGAAATATTATTTCTAAAGGTACTTGTAAGAAACTGACCTATATTTTTTGTCTTTCGGAGGAAAAAAATGTGCTTTTTGTAAATCGGACCGCAAAAACTGTACTGCAAACTATTGTGAGATATCTTCTTATATCCGCTTTATATAAACAAATTTTTTTTGTTCATCCAGAATACGAAACTTATCATGTTTATGTTCAGTTTCCTAAATATTAAAAGTATCGCTGAATTACTCTTATATATGAATAGAATATGGTATGATACGTCAAAAAAATAAGTGGTTCTATAATATTAAATTCATGATAACTTCAATTATTCTGAAAAAGCGATAATTCTAGACTTCTTTTTTATAGCATTCCTACTTGGTATCGTATATTGCCTGAAATATATTTTCCCATTATAAAAATTTTAATATTTTTTTTTTTTAATTTTTCAAAAGGGAAAAAGACCGAGCGTACTTCAAAATGGTATCAGAATATTGTATTATAGTACTTAAAAGAAAATCTTTTAATACCGCTGCTGGTTAAAATAGTTTATAGAATTCCAAATTATCGATTACGTTTAAATGGACGGAAGGACGCAAAAATCATAAATTAATTCATATAAAAATGCTTCGCATTCGACTTTTGAAATGTTTACACGAATTCGCTGTGGGGTTATGATGTGGATGTCAGGCATTCTAATGTTTCAGGGGGAATGTATCTGACGTTCCAAAGTTGATATAGATATGGCAATAAAAACGCGAATTTTAATAATTTATTGTACAAAAACGCTGAAACACGTATATTTTTATTATTGCCCTAGAATACGTACAAAAATTGCCGCTAAAAGTCGTGATCCCCCGACCGTGGGTTCCCCTTGATTAAATCGGTCATCAAAAAACGTCACTAAAAAGCAAAATACATAGCTTTATTTAGAGCTTAATCTACTTTCGAAATTTCTTGGACTGAATTTTTACTCCAAACCTGGAATGACCAATGTACTCATTCTGAAAAAAGTGAAAGACCATTCTAAAAGAGTGAGATCAGTGACTCCAAATAAAAGAGTGAAAAAATTTACTCCAAATCTTGGAGTGAAAATTCACTTTGTGTAGACTTGACATTCGCTCCAAAGGGAGCTTTTGTCACAGAGCTTACAATGGCGGCTATAAGCAGAGATATAAAAAGTGCAATTGTCATAACTTCAAACATTTCTCAATACTTGGAATATGGAGTTTTGAATTTCATGAAAAAGAAGAATATTAATTTAGAAGATTCTGACGTTGAGATGTTTATGAGTAAATTTGAAATTAGTCATTTATTAGATAAATGGAATGCACCGATAAGTCAAATGAAGGTCTTAAAAAAAAACTATAAATATGTTAATTCTATAAAAATACCACTTGATTACCAAAATGGTAAAAGGTTCAATTTAAGAACACTATTTTGCCAAACACACAGAAATTATGCAAATTTTCTATATATTCCAATAATTGAGATGTTAAAGTTAATAATATCTCATGATATTATCGCATGACAAGGCTGGAGTTCAACTGAATTTGGAAAATCCGTGACTTTTGATGTCCTGAGTATGAATCTGAAATCGTAATTTTTTTCAATTCAAACCATTTTAAATTTCAAATTTTATTTAACATACATTTGTCAACTTGTACGATTCAGGTTAAGTTTAAAATAATTATATAAGCTTTCTATCGACCATTGTCGAAGTAGTATGAATTGTCAGTCCGACAAGTTTTATCGAATTTTTATGGTAGAATTCTCCAGTGTTAGGATGTACATTTTCGAGATATATATTTTTTTTTAATTTATGATTCCTTCATTCTTAACTGCTGATGTAAGATTTGCAGATACACGTAACTAAAGTTATTGTGTTTTTTTAGTGCAGATGTTGCTACGACCACTTGGATAAACCAAATTTAAAAATCAAATAGTTGAAACTACTAACTGGATAGTATACTAAGATACAGCCGTCGTTTTTCGTTAATTTGACTATCTAAATGATATCCTCGACAAGTTAAGAAGCCAAGCCTACTATTTAAATAATAAAACCAGCCATCTATTTTTTTCGACGACCCATTCAATAACATTATAAAATATAACATTTGAATTTCGCGGCTTATATCCTGCTAAAGTCGCTGGTGGTAGCTGACTTAATTAAATATTTCCAAGATGGAAATTATTTTCAAGCACCACTTGGTAAAATCACTCGGATCCTCGAACAGCGGCATTTTTGAATAAATATTTTTATGGAAAATGTTAAAAATACTAACCGGTAATCAAAAGTTACCAGGATCGTACCCTGGTGTCTACCGAATGTTCCTCAAATTTTTCATACATTTTCGTTTTTTTCATATTTTTTTATAGAATTAACATCAACATTTAGTATTTTTAATATTTTTCATAAAAATAGTTTTAAAAAATGCCGCTGTTCGAGGATCCAAATGATTTCAGTAGAGGGTGCTTAAAAATAATTTCCAACTTGGAAATATTTAATTAAGTCCTAATGTAATTAAATCGCATTGCCTGCGATTAATTAAATTTAATATTCTTATTATAAAATATAGTTTTTTAAATTGCATCGGAATTTCAGACAAAATTTTTGAAAACACTAAATAAAACGGACATGTCGGTCGAATCGAACGCCAAGTTTTTTGTCGTTTGCAGTCGCTGCTAATAAAGCGGCTATACTGTCCCCATTCAAACAACCAATTTGTCATGAAGCGTTTCCATTATGCGTGGAATAATACACTTTCGATCCTCGGGCATTGTTGGAGATGCAGGGGAACAGCGCACCGATGGCCGAATCTGTATCACCGGCATTGTCGAAGCTCGCGAACAATGCACCTACTTAGTCCGACAGATTGATCATTAATTGATGCGAAAATATCGTCGGTTCCGTGATCGTATGATCCGATCTTTTTCGCCTCCTTCCTCACTCTTCGACCTGCGGGATGCACTAATAAAGATTGCTCCGATGGAAATGAAATTGCCGGAGCAAAATTCTGAATCGACAGTAATTTCCATCCACCGAGGAATAACGAGGGAGATTCGCTCCGAGCGATTTTTGCGGAACGATGAACTTCGAGAATCGTGGGAGTGTGTTTGTGCGCTTACATTTATTTAACGTCGATATTGCGTTACGTAACTTTTTTTCGATCAACGGCGAGTATGCACGCGCGCACCCTGCGTTTCAAAAAACGCCGAGTCTTTCTCCAATTTATACAGCAGATTCGATGAGTTTTTTAGATCTGTTTTTGGGAAACGCGAAATTGCGATGAAATGAAGTTGTTTTACTTTTGGAACGAAAAATTGTATTTTTGCAGTACGATTCGGCCATTTAACGGTTTAAAATTTGATCAGATTCAACATAGATGCGCTCGCGTTTGATGCTTTTTTAACAGATATTTTCAAACACATGCGAAATTATTCAATTTATTCGTTTTTTTTTTTACTTTTATGAGTATTTGTTTCCTAGCTTTACAATGCTGCTGAAATAACACACGAATTCGTGCATTTTCGTTCTATCACGCAGCGAAATGTAATCTTTGTTATTGCTTAATTATCTGCATTTATACTGGCAGTCATATTCTCGAAATTTCTCGATTATTGCATATGAGCGCCAGTAAATGTATCCAATATCAGTCGTTTCGCGTTGAGGTCGATTTTCGTTCTGGCGAGTAAATAATTAAAAGTGCATTTTCTTTCGATGCACATCCACGCAGAGATTTGTTTCAGGTATCTTCAATGAAAATTCCAACCGGGAATTCGTAACGAGCTTGCTCGCGAGGTGGAAACAATTGTCCGAACGATTCGACGAGGCCAATCCGGTTAAAATCTTGTAAGAGAGAGAAATACTGACAACGGGAGAGAGAGCAAGAAAAAAGGAAAGAGATGTTTAATAGAATCGAGAATGAAAGTTAGCGTAACGGAAACGAGGAAAATCAAACATGACGATATACGTATAGGTCTTTATCAAACTAAAGATTAATACCGCGACTAAATATAGTTAATTATCAAACGTCTACAATAATGATTAGTTGTAGCAAATATGATGATTTTAGGAGGTAAATTATACGAAAAATAATTCTTTATTTTGGTTTGCAATAAGGGTGATGTTCTATGACATTGCTAATGGATGTTTCTACATAAACAGGATACAGTAGAGTCCCGGTATATTTGCGTCTCGCTATATTTACGTCTCAGCATATTTTCATAGTTCCGTCTCGTTATATTATTTGTCTGTCGCCGCTCTCTTTTTCCCCCACCTTGCGCGTGGGGGCCTCAGGAAGGGCCTGCTGTGACGTCACGAACCTAACGCGACTGAGGAGAGTGGGAGAAGCGGTGCTTCCCCTTCTTTTGACAAATATAAGGAGACGGGAGGGGAAGGCGAGGAACCAAGCTGGCAAATGTACCGGGACTCTACTGTATCAGGCAAAGGCGCTGGTGGTTGATAATTTCTGACTAAAACATATAGTCTACCAAAAGTATCGCACTTAGTATGGATACAATCAAGTTCTTTACTTTTATATTATTCATTTATTTATTGTTTACTTTAAAAATATCGTTACTCGCGATACTTGATTAGCCTGAGAACTTGAATCTGTTTGCGATCACAAATATCGTATTTGATTTTGAACGATTGGTTTTCAATATGATCGATACTAAATGTGATACTTTTGATTGTATACATTAATTCTTAGAAGTGGAAGACATTCAGGGATTTTCAATATCGTACAACAAGAAGTAATTAAATATTCAAATTATTGTATTTCCTACACTTTGGAGTAAAATCAATTAACGTTAATCAATAACACCATTTCAGCACGTGTTTAAATTTAGCATACAGTTTACATAAAGAGAAAATTCGTCTAATTAATTTAAATATATCAGTAGGTTATTTATGTATTTGTAAACGAATGAAAATATTGGGAAATGTGAATATCTTTCGAATTAGCTCTTAGTTCCATGTGGTGCGAAGTTAAATTTGCTAAATATGGAAGTTTTTCAAATGTTTGAAGAAGTACATCTTTCAACAAAAATAAATGCGTCCGCGATAACTTCAAATAAACCTTATAACTTCTAATTTTCGAATTCACGAAGAGTAATTATTATATGCTCTACTAAAAAACGGGTGAGTCAAATACTTATTTAGTTTTATGTGTAAACTTTCGTCCCATTCGAACTGTCTGCTACTATTTACTTTCGCAGCGCTATCGCAATGTTACAAGTGAAATGATTTATTTTTATTTGATACAAACATTTTATAATATATTTTTGAGGTTGCAAATTAGGAATAAGAGGTTAAAATTAAGATTTAGCGGACGAAAGCTATCCTAACCAACTTCAAATATGGATAAAGTGCAATTAATTGCTGAAATATAAAAAAAAATATTATCTTTGGCGATGAATGTAATTTAATACTTTTAATCTAATATTTAAATTATATTTAATTAAAATTGTATCACTAAGTTATAGAATATGGTAATTTTATGATTATTTATTAGTAATTTTTTATTGTGTAATTTAAAATTGAATTTCTTTCTGATACCAGTTAGTAATTATGTAATTATTGTCGTTCCTACGTCAAACGTACATTTTGTAGCCTAATTACAGGAAAATACATAACATGTTTTCGATTTTATTAATTACATACCAATAATCGTCTGATCTTTTATTGCAATTTCGTGGCTACCAAGAGGAAAGTAATCTGTGCCTCATCCTCATTTAATTTATCTCTTCAGCTAAATCTAAAGGGGAGGGTTCGGCTACATTTTCAACTATATCAAGATCTACGTCTAAAAAAATTAACAAAACTATTTTTGGAATGATTTTTTGTAAAGAATTCAATGGATAATGAAGCAATTCAAAACATTTTTTGACCTTTAATTTTTACGAAGATTTAATTTTTTTTAAATTTATGCGTATTTCTTTACAAAATATATTTTCATATCCAAAGAAAAATTAGCATCTCAAAATGTCAATATTCACTATTATTAAAGCATTTGGTAAAAAAAAATGTTTTTTTGAGCTAAATTTTCTGTTTTTTTTCCGTCAAAGTGTCTTTTTTCTTCCTTCCCTCTTTGTGTTTATTTATTTATCCTGTTTATTTTTAACTTTAGTTTCATATTCATTGTTTCTTGATTGTTCTCAGTCAATAAAGATGTAATAAGAATAATAAATGTTGTTACATCTATTCTTTTTATTGAATATTTGTAAATAAAATTTTATCTTCTTTTTTGAAAAGCTGATATCAAGGGAATTAATAAGAGGTAATGATATATTATTATAATCATTGAAGACCTTACTGTTTTTCTTACTTGATTTATTATATTAACCCTCTGAAGGGCAGAAAACATTATATATAAAATGTCGGCTATTTCTTGAAATTGTGGTTTGCCATTTCGAATATTGAAAATCTCACCGCAGAATTGTGGTCAACGATTAAAGAAATCGTATATATTAAAATTCGTAAAGATCAAACAATATTTAAAAAATTCGTCCGACATGACCAATTAAGACATTTCGCCCTCGTAGTCGAAAAAAGGGAAACGTGCAAGGTCATATTGACTCAAAAGTGGGCATGATATCGACTTATAAGTTTATTTGACTTTGAAGACATATTTTTGGTCCAGATTTGGTAATTTCGACCAGATGAATAACTTTGAAGTCGTAGGACTTTAATGGCATTTCTTAGGTTATATTTAGGTGATTTTCGACCTGCGTTAGGCCTTGAAAGTTTATTCGACTTTCGAAAAATGGTAAATTTTACTTGATTAGGGCATTCTGACTTTGGCTTAGTCGAAATGACTTCTTTTGTTGCTTGGTTGTTACATCTGCTATTATTTTTATATTCTATCAAATATTCTGTAATTCCACGATAAAACATGATACACGCCGTTAATGGAATGCGATACACCTAACTCAGCACATTACTATTATAGCATTAATTTAAATACAACACTTACAATTCAGTGAAGCCCTAATGAATAACAATGAAACTAATTGAACCGAATAATCAATTTATTATTATAAAATAATCAAATAATTTCGAAATTCAAAACAGTGAAAATATCGTTTGGATGCAACATAATATGGAGCATCAGATCGTATGTAGTTACTCTCATTCGTTAATAAAAACAGTTATATACGCTCTATAACTTCGCGAACTTTGCCAAATATTATAATGATTGCATTACAATGCTGTCCATTAATTAAGTTTGATTAATATAATTTCATGCATGCGTACAGTGCATAGTAATTGCTTTCGTAAATTATTGCCCGTTTAAATGCATCGTAAAAGCAACACGATACAATCATAAATGCGATATTAGTGCAGCCACTAGTTCTGTTGCCGTCTGCAGGTTTATATGCAAGCGTGCTACATACTCTGCTTCACTTGGTATGCATTTAAAGACCAAGGGTTTGTAATGTTATTATTGAACCTTAAAGAAACAACATTTAATCATGGATTGTATTTGAAAAATATCAAAGTAAGTGTACTTACGCTGAATCTGGTTTTTATTTTAACGACATTATTTAACACAGTTTAAATCATATATGAAAACAACAGTTTTAACGTGTAATCTAATAGCTTCAAAAGTTGTAATCGACAGAAAATCAGTATTTCCCAATAGCACACTTTATTCCATCCATATTCCTAGAATATTCCTTTGGAACACTGGGAATATTCCAAAGTAACATTGAAATGGCCATCGTCCAGAATATTCCAGGAACATTTAAATATTGTGGATTAGAAATATTATAAACAATATAAATTTTGTTATATTGTTTCTAATATTCCTAGACTATCAAACAATATATACGAAATAATAATGCGTAATGCATGAATATCACTGATTTCAGAATATTTCATTGAGGTGCCACAATTATTAAATGATTTGCTAAAAATCTAGTAGGTAATTGTTAAAAATACAAATATATGTTAATTGTTTATAATTTGTCTACATTAATTGATAGAGTTTTTAAAATATGCGAATGAAATGTTCAATCTGTAATGCTTAATAATATTTATGATACAGAATATTCCAATGTTCCTGGAATATGGATGTAATAAAATGTGCTAATGGGGTTATGCGACTCCAATGTTATTTTTAAAATGATAATTTGTCTAGAAAATGTTATTTCCATATTTACATTCACGTGATACATTCGTAAAAACGCCGAAATACTTCATTCGATTTTTAAAATAGCTATCATTATTACACCTAACCCCAAAAGGTTCCCAGGAGTGATATGGAGAGGTCAACATTTTGATAGCAACATGGGTGGGGGCTCGTTTGGAAAGTACTTTTAATACGAATTCAAATCATTAATCATAGAGAGGGCTGAGGTCCTTTTCGCGGGAAACCTTTTTAGATTTTAAGTACTGTATTCAGGGACGGATAACTTTTGGCAGGATTAAAATTTCGAAAATGTGGAAGCATGTAGTTCGATATTTAATTACAGTGACATTTTGCAGTAGAGCTAACTATCTAAATCCGCTATTCTGATTATGTTAAGTAGCTCTGTAAAAGTTCTGACTTGCAGTTACATTAGTAAAACCACCGGCATTAGCTGTACCCGAAGTATATGACGTGGAGGTTGCTTGGTTGGATTTAGTCTAAAAATTAAATTTCTCCGGATATTGAGTTCTTGCATCTCGCATATCCACCTAGGATTTATAGTTTATCAATATTTATAATTTTGCTTATTAGTTTAAATGTTGCTTTATCCAAGAAAAATATTCTTCATGGAAAGTTGTGATCATCAGTCATATCTTCACAAAATTCAACGCATTGATGATAAACGTCTTCATTTTACTCACGCACAAGCTTAACTTCGTACGGGTGAATTACATTAGTTTTTGATACGTTATAAATCGGCAGTACTAATTACATTTTTTTTAGCAATATTACGGGTTGAACTACGTTGATCTTCAATGACTTCAGTTTCATTGTTAGGTCGAATCCTTTTTTCGATAGTTGATGTTGAAATCGGAATCTACCCGTTTTTTTATGAAAATCATTATTCTTTCTCCTTCAATAATACGTTGCATTATGGTTTATAGTACCTAACTACAACAATAACAATACTAAAATATGCACAATCGATATTAATAATAGTACCAATTAATAAGCTATTATCGTCGAAATATGCTTTCGCAGATTACACAGGCTGAGAAATTGGAGAATCAAGACCAATAATACTATTCCAAAAGTTTTTGGAGTGCCGAATCTGACTCAGGCCTGAAAAGAATCCTAGCATGTCAGGTTTCAGAGATATTCCAAACTAATGTCCAAAAAAAACGTTTTTCTGCTATATTTAAGATCATAAAATATTATAAGATAATTTTATTTCCATTAAAAATATCGCGACAGTTTCTGAAAGCGTGATTCTCCAAAATTTTGAAACGTAAAAAACAGTTTATTTGTCTTTAAGATATCGTCTAATTTAAATCGACTAATTACAAAAATCTCTCGGTTTTTAAAAGATAAAATTTAACTTAAGATTCGTGTTCAACAGCAAAACATTTCTTAAAATTTGTTGGCCATATTGCATCCACCATTTCAATTTTTGAAACATGACTTCAGATTCTTATTCAGCGACGTTTGAATCTGCTAAAATGAAATTTTAGATTAATACTTAAATTTTGAATAAAAACACGATAATCAATTCCTACCAGCACTGAATTCAAAAGATGATATCTCAGAGACTCGCAGTTTTTTTAATGTTTCAAAACGGGTTTTGAAATACTCAACGAGAAATTTGCTTGTTTCGCCCGTAATCAAGCTAATCTATTGAAAACGTCAATATGTCGAAAAAGTAAACATTATTTGATCAATTATGAATATTTGTAATGAAATTCATTTCTCTAGTGATATATTCGTCCCTAAAATGTAGATGCAGAGGTTTTTAGCGCCGCGGATCAGGAATTTGAGCTTAGATTTTTGAAATTCAAGATAGCGAATTAAGTATGACATACCGACCTTTAATAAAATGCTTTAAAATCATGCGAAAGATGTCTAATAGGGAGTTTTTCGGGTCCTTCATCAGGAATATGTCGCTATATTTTTAAAATTTCAGATCGTGGATCCGATATGGTCGATCAAATTTTAGGAAAGATCTCAAAATCATGCAATAATTTTTGTAGTCGAGTTTTCGTTACAAAATTGGTTGCTTCCATCGACATATTGACGTTTAATGTCAAAATCACGGAATTTTGTACATTTTTTATTTAAAATACGCTATATCGGTTTTTGAATAAATTTAAATATCGAAAGAGCATACTCCAAAATGGTTGGTTACTTTCAAGTCAATATTAATCTTATTTCCTGATGAGAATTAAAGTTGAAAATCAACAACAAAATCTCTTGGACTTAATGTGTGCTGAAATTTCTTCAATAAATATTG
The DNA here is from genome assembly GCA_030407085.1 of Trichopria drosophilae. Classification (NCBI taxonomy): domain Eukaryota; kingdom Metazoa; phylum Arthropoda; class Insecta; order Hymenoptera; family Diapriidae; genus Trichopria; species Trichopria drosophilae. The sequence goes on along the minus strand of CM059587.1, from coordinate 15,709,896 downwards.
CTGAAAACGATCGAACCAATTTTAGAAGAGCGTGGACTATTATTAATATTTCCACCAACAAAAAAAACGATGCCAACCAAGAAAAGGAATCGGTATTCATAATTTTTGTTTAATCAATTGCAGCTTACCGATAACGCCACTGTTAAAAAAATCGAACCTTGTGTTTTGATATCAATGATTTAGGTTGTCATTTATTTAATTGCTAATTGATGCGATCACTGTTAAAATGTTAAAGATTTGAGAGAGAATTAAAATGAAAAAATGTAATATTCACTTATCCCTACAATTGGCCAATATTTTCCAGGCTGTGAGTTAAAATTAATTTTAAACTTAAATATTATAAATATTACAATCGATTCATCCAACTTTTTTGAGTATTTCAAAATTTTGTTGTTCTACCATTCAGCGATTTCACTATAATTACCACGCTACTAACTAATCGCGTTACTCACAAATTGTCAGGATCAATACTTCGTATAATTTGCTTACAAAGACAAGCTAAGTTGATTTAAAATATTTGTTTATTTTCTATCGTTACTGAATGTAAAAATCAATTAAGCTTATTTAAACGATAATACCATAACAATAACAATTGGTGCAAAATTTCTCGTTCACTATATACGTCAGTCTCACAAAAAGGATTAGCATGTTCAATTATGATCAAAATAAATGCACATAAATTAAGTCACACTGCATCATCTAGCCCCGGTCTCGAGTGTTACATAGCTTATAACTTTTTGGTGAGTGATTAGTGAAAATAACTGTTGACAGGAACATGATCAGATTGCAAAATTGATAATATACTGTCAGTTTAAGGAGGAAAAAGAACAAATCAATAGTAGCGAATCCCAAACATTGCATGAAACTTTCACGATGTGCTGTGCACGATTATAGTGACACAGAGATAAACACAATCAATTGTCGAAGGGAGCAGTCCTTGCGAACCTCACGCTATTTTGAGATCTATCATTCGCAAGACACGCTTCGGATACATAATATACACCAATAATAATATATTTTCCATTTACCTCATTTCCATCGTATTTACGAATTTACACATGGCCACTTGTCACCCATCACTAAAGTCTAATTTGTTTTTAATTATTACCGATTACACCGGACCATAATAAAATGGCATGCGCACAAAACGCAACTATGTTGTTCTTATAGATTTTGGGTCTCTGATTCCGAATTCGGGTACAGAATTGGTCCTATACGTCTGAGTTATTTTATATTTGAGGTTAAAAGTGCGAAAAAAATGTAAATATATATCAAAAAAACAATTTTTTCTCAATCTAATGTCAAACATAAAATATGTAAACAAATTAAACAAATTCTGGACCCTAGATTCGGATCAGCAACCCAAAATCCATAGGAATGACCTAGTCTTGATTCATTGTACAGTTGATTTTATTTTCTTGCAGAAAATTATTCAAGTTTCTCGGAAAAAAAAACAATTTATCGCATATAAACCTCCGATTTAAAAAACAGCAGGCACACAGTACTAATTCTGTTCCCAAATTCAGATTCAGCGGCCCAAAATCTATAAGAACAACCTAGATAGGTATTTTGCACGTGATATAATTTTGTATTTTTTTGTGGTCTGGTGCTTATCTGGGATTGTACTCAACTACGTTCATAATATTTTCACGTACAATTTAAACCATATCATACAAGAGAATAATTCAATATTTTATATATTCTTTCACGTGATTTTTATGTTCTGATCTGACCCAAGTGAAATAGCTTACACAAACATTTCCCTTTTATTAAGTTATGCGTAATTTGTGATAATCACGCTTTGAAAACAATTCTTCGTAGAAACTGTAATACCTATGGCCGCCAACTTTCTGGGTTTACTTTCAGCTCCATTATTCCGAATTATCCTATTTTGGTTGGCCGGCCTTTATTCTCTATTATCGCAGTTCAGTTATCTTTATCTCTATCTGGTTTTTTTCATCCCCTCGTGAACGATCTCTCTTCCTAGGGTGTCAAAAGGATAACGTATAGTCGAATAAGAGCCAGGCTCTCGAGCGATGAAATACGGCGACGCTTTCAGTGCGCGACATCGCGAATCGAGAAATTGCGATCCACGACTGCCAACGAAACTCTCCGTACTTTAGATGACCTTCTGGATTTTAACCTGACGTCCGCAATGTTCTATTGTACCTCTATACGAAATAATTTTGTTGTATAACGTAGTCATGTTACGATATGTGCACAATTAGAAAGTAAACTCCTAAGTATTTAAGATTTTTTGTTTTACGATATTTATCACAAAATCATTCCAAAATATGTATTAAAAATTCATTTTATATGTTCACTTTGAACTGCATTTAGTTTTTTTGCGAATTCGAAATGATTTTTCTATTTCAGCTGATTCAAGGAGAAAATGGCGTGTTGATCAATAACGCACTTCCATTCGAAATTTTGACAGACCTGGATCGAGCTATGATTAATTTCGTCGTTGCACTCGCGCCAACTTTTCCAATTTTCCCTCGATTTCTACCGATTCTAGGGTACAATTCGTACAGTTTGTACGCGCTGAAATTGAAAACGCCCTATCGCCACTTCGTTTATGGACCTTACGCGACCGATTGGCGTCACCCAAATTTACCGCCAAAATCTCTTCGACCACGGTTCGTGTTTCGGGAAATGCTGAAACATTATTCACTGAAGTGATTGCGGTAAAAATCGGTTTCTTTCATTATCCCATATACCGGTTAAAAGGGGTCATTGAACTTTTTGCATATTGATATGGGGATATTAGTAAAAAAATTAAAGTAACTCTTTGATTTTTGAAATTGTTCCTGAGCTGTTGTAAAAGTACAAAGATGAACGGACAAAATTGATAATTTAAAAATATGCTTTAAATGACCTTTTTAACCGTTGTAATTGACTATTACAACCTCGATAATTTTCGAAAATATTCAAGAAATTTTGTTCATAAAAAAAAATGATGCTCGTTTAATATAGCAGCATAAGACTATTAAATAATATATGGCTGTGTAATTTAAGTTTGATCGAAAGTTAATTATACCTTAGGTAAATAAATTATGCTGCAAGTAAATTACACCCCAATATTTTGCCCATAGTTAAATAATAATGAATGACAAAGAAATGGAACGAACAACGAATTATGCAAGCCGAAGCAACCAACCGTACGAAAATGCAATTCGCTCAATTGCGCCGCTTGATTTTCTCCCCTTAGAGAATTAATCGAACTTTCCCGCTCATTATTTATTTTTCACCTATTTTCGCTTACTGAACACCCGGTATATATATTTTTTGTTTCATTTAGAAATATATGTTCAGTGAATCAGAATGATATATTAAAAACACATTCATCCATATTTGTAATTTCTTCAATCCCTAACTAATCGAGATAAATATCACTCTTGATTAATAAATCTGTCGACATTTGTCACACATTTTATATATATTTTAATAATATACTTCTAAAATACATGATTATTCTCAATCTAGACAATATCTTATATTTCTAGAATGTTTTTGAGCTTGGAACGTATACCGCAACAGTAGACTGCTTAACCCTTTGAAGCATGCATTTTTATTTGCATGGAAAATAGCTGAAACTTGTTACTCGAGGGTTTTCGGAGTCGCTGATCTCGAATCTGACCTCAGATTTTCAAAATTCAAAATGGCGGATCCAAGATGGCCGACAAAAATAAAAAAATTTATTTGATCCAGATGAAAATGAGTACTCGGGTATTTTCGAGGTTGCTGATTATGAATATGGTCTTTGATTTTCAAAACTCAAAATGGAGGATCCAAGATGGCCGACCAAAATGTAAAAATTTAATTCATCGAGATGAAACTGGGTACTCCAGAGTCTTCGGGATCGTAGATTACGAATCTAATCTTAGATTTCCAAAATTCAAAATGACGGATTCAATATGATATCCCAACTCAATTGAGATTCAATGTAACAGTTTTCGAGGTCGTAAAAGACGAACTATGAAATTTCAGCATTCGTGTTCACTTGTTTAATCTTCTAAATTTTATATTGAAAATGTAACATTATTCGGTATTTAGTTTGATTTCAATCAAATAACATTTTACATGTCGGACCGTCATTATGAATTCGCTCGAAAACTCCCGAATACCCCGTTTCACCTCGATCAAGTAAATTTTTACATTTCGGTCAGCCATCTAGGATCCGTCATTTTTAATTTTGAAAATCTGATGCCAGATTCGTAATCAGCGACCCTGAAATCCCCGTTTCGTCTTATTTCAACGACGGTTTCTTTTCAGCGTACATTCTTTGTAAAAAAACACGTAATTTTTATACATTTTTCGTCGTTATATACAATTTAACACAATAATTCATAATAAATATTAATTTGTTTTAAAACATGTTATCAAAGTACGGACGAAAAAATTTGCACATAAATTCAATTTTAATCTACAAAAAATAAAAAAAAATTAATTACAAAACGGTGTCCTGCGGAAAAGACACCATTCATCAAAAGGTTAAATGAAGTAAGACATTTTATGGTTAAAACAATTGCTTTTCTTTCTATTAAAAAATATCTGCACAATCATTAAATGTACAACTTGTACTTATACTCGTGATATAATTTTGAGTATTAATGGTGTGTTAAAACTTATGTTTTAAATAAATTGTGATAACAGTTATAACACTCATTTCTTTAATTTTTTCAAATATGTAATATTAATAGCCATTTTATATAATACTAATCTTTTGCCATTAATTTTTTATTTTTTTTAGTTAGATCTTTTGACGAAGAGTACGATGTCTACTCTTATCCACTCAATTTTGAAAAATCCCTTAGATTCCAATGAAATTACAACTTTTCGACTAAGAGTGTCTAGGTGCTGCAGCCTCCCTGAAAACTTCTAAAGCATTTAGTCAATTACAGATATCTTTTTTCAAAAGTCAGCTTTAAAAGAAGTGAGCTTCGACTATAGGAATAATGCGTTTAAGAGCCTCGAACTTAGAAAGTCCAAATTCTATTAAAGTTAAATGACAAAAACTTTCATTCTCTCATTTGACATTTGGAATGTCAATTGTGACTTTAGTAACTCTGCTCGAAAGTTTATACTGCTAAGAAATGTACAATTTAATTAACAGTTGCTTTTGCGATGTCATACTTACCGAGGCATTACCGAAAATTTACTTAAATTTACTTTATTATAAAATGAAACCAAACACGTGAAATCAATTGGGCTAAATTAATCAGAAGTCCCTAAAAATTAAATTTCAATCTTAATACTACTTAGTAGAATTACGTCGATAATTACGAAATGAGTTGTAACGAACGGAAAGAAATTTTCAAATTTATAAGTCAGACATTTTTATTTGCCTAACCAGTACTTTCACTTGGATAATAATTTTTGTAATTGCGTATTCAAAATGACCGAAATGTCGTTAAAAAATTGTGATCGTAAAAAAAAGGTTTTGAGCGCACCCTAAAATTTATTTAAAATTGTTACTCGGTGGGTTTTGCCGATTAGGAATCTTCAACCAGATTTTTAATTTTTCATGTTGACAAAATCGCATAAAAATCACCACCCTGAGTTTTTTTAGAAATAACCTCAAAATCTGTGTTTGCCGTAATAAAAGTGTAGTTTTCTCTATTAGTCGACATATTGTTTAAGTTTACTAATAGTAAACACTAACGTTTTGTTTTCAATTTGGCAACTAGATACGCCGACTATAGAAATATTATGAATCGTCTTGTAACTAAAATGAAGAGTTTCTTAAACAGTCATTTAACTTTTCTGGAAACCTTCAAAATTCCTTTCAAAAGATGTAATTATTATGACAAAAATTGTCTGATATCTTCTAATTTTTAATAGACTTAAAAACAGGAGAAGGTTTTCGACTTATTGTATCATTTTTGTTTCGTGTGTGCAAATATGTCTTTGACAATTGAGGAATTTGAAGAATTCTTTTGTAGTTCAAAAGGGTGAAAAAATGAACAAAATAGCAGGATGTGGAAAAGTTGCAACAGAACAGCCTTACTCCAAGTTTGTTTGGGCGCCATTCACGAACATAAAAAAATTTTTAGTTTCTCGCGTTTAATTTGAGAAATACTAATCTTACGAACAAAATTTTTCGCAATCAATTTACCTAATAAAATACATACAATGTATTACACAATTTTGTTTCTGATTGATTAAAATGATAATGTAACTCTTTTTCTCTTTTTGTGACTATGTTTCGTTCATTTCGTATTTTTAAAGTCGATTCATTTTTCTCTTAATTATTTTTTATAAACATTATTTTATCTGTGTACACTAATTCCATTTAAAAATCTAGAACTAACTACCGAACTGTCACTTCTTAAAAGATAGAAAAAAGGGAAGAGATTTTTCCAAATAACAAATATTGCAGTAGCACATCATACCAAAACCAGTTGGTAAGATAACAATGGGGTGGGTAATATGAAGAGGAAAACGAAAAGAAAATGATAGGAAAGAAGTCTCGATTTGGCTTCCCTTAATGCCGGTGGGATTATCCCGCAACCGAGGCTGCATTACCATCCGCAATAATGAATGACGCTCCATTACTAGCGGTTTATCGAAAACCACAGAGCTGTTTGCTAGTGCGGATGTACCGATCGTGAAATCACACACATGCTCTATACGTTACTTACCTACCAAGTCATACCAACAATACTTATGCAGTTGTGGCTTAATACACATTTGCTGATACTCGTAACTAGCGAGGCGCTAATCACAGTCGGTGTTCGTATCGGTATGTGTTTTATTAATTCATGGTGGCTGTTGATTTATCTAGATTTAATAACGTTGGTATATCCACTTCATGACCATTATGACAGCATTGAAAAAAACTCGCTGAAATGTTAAACAACATATCATTTCAGGTATTACCTTGGCCAAGATCATGTTCACCATCCGGATAAAGATCTGCAACTGATGAAAACGTTCGTATTGTCATAAAAATTGATGTTATTCCCTTAGTTTGACCCCATTAAAGAACTCGCAATGTGTGCACATGTATATTCAATACTTCGTCACTTTCATAAACATCATGATAAGTTGCGGAAATTTGGAGGGAAACTTTTAATCATGGTTCTATATCAGTATGATACGGTCCTAGACTCTGTATGGAATATATAATCATCCTAATTTTTGAGGTTTCGAGAGTTCTTCATCATTAACATCCAGTTTAAAACCATTGAGTTTCCAAAACGATATCTCAGGAAGAAGAAACTATACATCAAACTTTTTCAATCAAATTGCTTTGACTTAAATGCAGATCTCGCTAAAATAAAAAAAGTCATCAGTTTATCTATATCTTCGCTTAGGCATTTATAACAGAGCCAGAAGTTATCGGTTATTCGGTCACTTCGAAATCTTCCTTTGCGGTTGGCAGGACTGCAAGGCAAGTTGGCCGAAGTGCATCGTGCGATCGACATTCGAAGCATCGATGCGCTATTGGCCTCAGTGGTGCGCGAAGAAGCGCTTCCGCTTTACGTACAGACACCAATAAATACCACTGAAAATCAAAGAAGTTTATCGGCTGTGATTCCTCCTCTTTTATCTCCGTCTCGCGTAATCTCTCGCGCTCTTGCTTTCTTTATCTACGCTGGCTCGTTTTTCTTCGTCTCCCTGAGTGATGTTTATCCTTTTAAAATGCCCTCGATTACCATATTCCCTCTAAGTATGTACTTCGATTCTAAAAACATTGTTCGGTGTCCTCAACATTGAAACGTTTCAAGATGGAGCAAACGATTTTTTGAATAACACAATTGGTTTCTGGTTTAGATGCTTGTGAATTATTAGAAAAGGTAACATGCAGAAGCTTCAGGTTGATCAGAGTTTGAAAATCTGTTGTACGACAGCCAAGATATTCAGCAGTCTCGAGGATTTGATATTAAGTGCGTGTCACCTAGCGAATTCAAAATTGAATTAAAAACTGGATTAATTCTATACGTAATTTAGTTATCCGAACAATCAAAAAGATCTCGAAATCAGTGGGTAACAGAAGGCTAAACCGCGAATGAGCAACCAGCCAATTTGTGTCTACAGTATTCCCGATGAAGCGACTTGACATGATGCTGCAGGATATCGAAAGCGTGGTTTAGCATAATTTAGCATATACCGAAACCCAATTTCTGTCGGAGCAGCGATGTGCAAATATAGGAAGGAAAGGGAAGATGAAGAGGCAGAAGAAGGAAGATGGAGGTATATCGGTGGGGTTAGTGAAGAGGAATGGTGAACGAGGAGAATGACGATGCTCGGACTAATTCGCGGGAGAGGGCCGGCGTGTGTGCCCATCGGAACCTCCGACCGTAGGGGATAGACTATCAAACCGATTGTAATCAGACCTCCCTGCGTTTCCAGAGAACTCGACTCTGTTCTCCCTTAGCTTTTCCGGCCGCGAACACCATCCACAACCGTACCACCCTTTGCTTTTCCCAGGGGAAGACCGTCGCACAGCAACTGGCAGTTCGAGGATGGCTCTCGGATGTTAATTTGATTTTCGTCTGTCAGCCTGCGACTTCTTCGGACGCGGCAATCCCAAGCTTGCCCACAAAATTTCGAACCACTGCTGTCATCGATGCGCTGAGAGATAAACGAGGAAAACTATTTGTCCAGGATGAGGAAATATCCTCTTTGATAAATTATATTTTACATTAATATTATCCCTTGATAAAAGTGAATAGTGTCAGTAGAATTCAGAAAAACTGTTTCATTAAAAGCCGTTTGGAGAGGTAATATATAAATAAAATAAAATGATTAGCTTTTGTTTCCTTTGACGTATAAGACGTTTAAGTAGCATGATTCGCGATTGGCCAGACGAGCATTAAACTTTTCATCCATTTCAAAAAAAAATTTTTTTTTATTGATAAGTTAGATCTAGGTAAAGTTGCAAAAGAACTGGCCCACCTAAAAAATTAATTATACAACATGTTTCTGACGTATTTTGGGGCACTGATTACAAATCTGATAATAAAAATTGGTGCTCGTATATACCAAAGCCGCTATCTTAACAAAAACTGCAAAAAAAAACGTGTCTTTTTTAGTTTTTTGAGTTTATTTTCAAAACTATCGTCAATTTTGCAAACGTACCTGAAAAACATGAGTTTTATAGGAAACTGTCATTCTTCGATACAATGCGTGAATCTCAGGGGTGCTTTTAAGCTAACCTAACCTCAAACCATCAGAGGGAGGCGGATGCTAGTCTAACACCCAACCATTCATACAGAACGTGGGTTTGATTATCACTCACACCTCTGTGGTTGGAGGTTAGGTTAGTATCAAACAGAATACAATGACATAGCTGAGATTAGTTTTTCATGGCAAATATCGCCTAGAGCCGACTTCATTCCTCATTTTATTGATTGTGAAACATGACTTTGAATATATCAATGTATCGCAGTAAAACAATGTCATCGAAATAAATCAATACACATGCTGAAAACCACATAAAATTAGGCCGCGTATATTTCATATAATCTTTTTCAAAAATTAAGTACGTTATAAGTGCTAGGGCAAAGTAATCCTGACATGAAATGAAATTGAACTCGGAAGGAGAAATTTACACAGTAAGCAAAAACAGCAGAGTCATCGCATTCGATCTTTCTATTTCTCCGTTAGCTCCGTTATTAAGAGTTAGAAAGGAGATTTGATAGGTTGAAATATATTTGGAAACACGGTAACAGTTGTGTCAGGTAGAACGTTTACGTCACAACGGTGAAAAATGTTACGTCTTCGATCGAGGGTAAAGAAAAGCCATACAGGGAAAAGGTTTGAACACTTGGAACGAGATTACAAAGCTCGAATTATTGGTAACGAAAAGAGTAGGCTATCACGAAACGGGTCTGACATCAGTCGAAGTAGCATATTGCATTTTTGCAGCGAAAAACGGACAAGTACATAGCCCCTGACGTTTATTGTGTGCCGAAGAAAAATAAAAATTGATAGATTGATGGCTTTAAGTTTCTTCTAATATAAGATCGTGCGATTGAAAAGCAAGGAATTCGCCCGAAAGTAACGCGAACAAAGGAGATCAGTAGATGATTGAAAGAATTAGAAACGAAAGAGTGATGGATTTATCCAAGACTTTTTTATGATTATTCCAAGTAAATAATATAATTTCTCATTGTATAATTTTATTGATAGCATGTAATCTAGAAAACAGAATTCATTCCTGAAATGGAGATCTCACTGGTTATAATTATATGTTAAATTATGTTATTCAAAGTTACCCTCATGCAAAATTCGGTTACGATGTACATACGCCCAGGAATCAATAAATTATCTGAATTCAGATAAATGCTGACCTAATACGTCGAAGAAATACACCTTTAATTATAACTAAATTGATTTAGAACCGATTGCATGTAGAAAAATCTACGGCATTATCATAAATCCCATCGCGATGCTATTTAAAAGTCAGCAAACACTGATTTCCGCTCATAAATAGTGTAACGAATAACAAACGTGTTTGATCGATACTAGCGGAATATTTACGACGTGATCCTCTTGGAGAGGAAATAGAGGGAAGTCTGGTTGAATTTTCGACGCCCCTTTGGTTATACGATGCTTCGCGAGTGCGCGAGACTGGTCGCGTCGTGGCCGGGCTTTATGCTCCCGCGAGCCTTTATGTCGAAGCGAAGACAAACAAAGCCCTGAATAAATATAGGGTGCATTACCTAAGGTACTCTGGGCCAAGCGCCGGCAGCACCCAGTGGGACGATGCTAAATTAACGGGTGCAATTTTAATAGAGCCGCTGACAGCACGGGTTGCACTAGCCTCTGATTTTAGGCTCCTCGACTATGATCGCTTCAACTTGTGACTACTATCTACTATAACTATCCTTCTCTTTTCCGCCGATGATCTCATTTCTTCGGTTCTTTTCTTCTGATAGCTTCAAAAAATCATAGACGTATTAATATGCAGTCATAAGGTAATGACATACTTTCTGAACATGGATGAGCAAAAGATATTTGGGACCACTGCATTTGATGCGAACCAAACAACTTTCATAGACGGTAGCCATTAAAACTTCAAGCCTAACGCATAAGTAGTAACTACATATTTAATCCTTTATCCCGACTCAAGGGTCGTTTTCGACCCAGAAAAAATTCAAATTGTACTTTATAAATTGCATAACTGTAAGCATTTTCAACCAGCAGGACATATTTGACCCAGGTAGTGGGAGGAAAAGGATTTAAAATAGCCGTCGGAACTAAAGGTTAAACATTTGGTCCATCTCTTACTACTTAAGTAGTATGATGCAGACCAGACAACTTCCATAAATGTTTTTTAAGTAGTAACGGCAAACTTTTTTTTTATATTAATTTACGTCGACTTTTCTGAACTCATATGGGACTAAATCGCGACGGAACCTACAGTTTATGCAGGTGACGTCCGAACCACCTGAGCTTTGGCGTTATTAGACACTTATAAACAAATGCAGAGGTGTCCCGATGACAGATGGCAGAGGCCAAGATCGAATCAGGGTTTTCTGATTACGAAGCCGATACTCTACCAACTGAGCCACCACCGCTCTAACGGCACACCTAAAAGAGGTGATCCGTATTTTTTTAGAATAGAGCACTACGATTCACCGTTTTCCTATCCTGTAAAAACATGTGGTCATCATCTAAAATCATGGAGTCATCCTCCAAAAGCATGGTTCCGTACTTTTTATTCACGGCTTAAGTTTGTCGAAGGCAAGAAATCCATCAAACTCATGATATTAAACCATGATACAAAACCTAAAAATGTTTGCCCCTGTGGACATACATCCTTCGAAACTGATAAATTTGTTTATAGTGTGACGAGAGCAAAGTCGATATTTTATTATGGAAAGTTAAAAAAATTATTATTGTAGTCCCACATTATACATAATAAACAACAAGAGTCTAAGTAGTAATAGGCCCCACCGTGTTTTATTTGTAGTACATTGCTATTTTGGACTACATAGAAATTACTTAAACGAAAATTGAAATCTCTTATTATATCACAATTATTTAAGTAGCTCGAAAAGATGTAAGTAAGTTAGTTCAACACTTTGTATGGCATTAATATTTAATATCTTTAATCTAATACGAAAATGTTGATACTTCAATTTCGCCATTCCAAAGAAGTTCAAATCCATAAACACGACTGATCCCTTTTTCCGTTTCTGTTTCAGAACATTACCACATATTCGTCGGAGACCTGAGCCCGGAGATCGAAACGCAGACCCTGAGGGAAGCTTTCACCCCTTTCGGCGAGATCTCGTAAGTCCTGTTAAGCTTACTCATTAAGGGCGACTTATCGTATCATGGCTCGTTGTACATACTGCATATTTTAAGTGGTAAAACGCACACCCTGTCATGATATCGTATCGCATAAGATATCGGTATAGATGTATTTTGTTCACATGTGAAGGGAACATTTTGCTATGAACAAATTAAAAACTACATTGAAGTTGCTCTTTTATTAATATCTTCAAATTTTTAACATTAAGTGACCATACAAATAAATAAACATAGTATATTTATTTTAATATTTAGATTTAGAATTTTTGAAATATAATTTTTTAAAAATTTAAGAGAACTCTATTTTTTCAAGGACAAGAATTTTTTATTCGTAATTTTCATTTTTTTAAATTTCCTTGATAAAAAGATTAAAGTAATTTCAACCAATGTATATAATATTTATTTTGATAATGTGATATCATGAGTGGAAAATTTAATATGGCGGAATTTGTTATATTTTAACTACCTTCAGTTGAAAATGTCGAGGGTTTTTGGGATCTCAGATTACAAATATGATATAATAGTAAGCAATAAAATCGAATTCGATATTCCAGTAAGGATTTTCGAAAATTTCCACTTAAATTCCGATATTTGTAAAACTTCTCGGATCAATTTGGAAATCCACGCTTAGGAAATTCTCTTGGGAGCTTACGATTTCGAGACGTCCAGCTCCCTTCGGTTGGTCGTCTCTGTACGGAGCTCGGGGCCGGGAAGAATTGTAAGCACGCCGCCTTTACCTACAAGACTTTTTCACCTACACGCAGACACGAAGACAAGCAAACGGACGCATTAAAAGCGTGTGTGAAAAAGGCGTCGAACGGACGCCACAGAAAAAACGACCTCAAAGAAAATCGATTTAAACTAGCATCCGCCGGTCCCTAAGCCACGCTTAAAAAGCTCGTGAAAAATTGTAGGTGGTTTTCCTTTTTATTTCCCCCCTACACCATTCGTTGCCGAGTCGGTATTTTATCCGCATCTGCCTGCCGTTCCTCTATTTTTCTTACCGATGGTTCCTACTTTGTCGCCCTTCTCTCTTTTTCGTCGACCCTATTAGTATTGCCTACCTCGCTTTCTCCTAATGTGCGGAAAACAAAAGATGATATTCGTTATATACGGAAGAATTTACACACAAAAAACGTGACATTTTTTGAAACTTTTTTTCCCGAGGATTTTTGAAAATACCTAATTTAAAATATTATAAAAATACTGAGAATATTTAGAAATTTTTGTTAGCAATATGTACTGGTTTTCTGGATTGGTATTCATACAGAAGTTTCCGAAGGTTCAACGCTCGCATCGCTACTCTCGACGCGGCTGAATCGAGTTTTCTGAATTCCCTTGTAAAGTTCCTGGTCAAAGTTCATTTGCTGGGGATTCGTAATAATTTCCAGATCAAACCAAGCGCGTGGTTAGGGACAAGAATAAAATAGTTTTCAACTGATGATTACATAAAACAGACGAGAAATTTAATATAGTTACACTAACTAAACATCACATTCCTAATTAGTCCAATTGAATTGAATCGCTAGAGAACTGGAAAAACAAGAAGAAAACAATTAATTAATTTTTCAGAATTACCTACTTCTTTGAGATTCGCGAGTTCTAACATTCATCTCCAACATCGTCACAAAAAAAAAGTTTCAGAGAAATATATATAAATAACATAATAATTATCAAGATAGAATAAGAGAGTTTAGGGATTCACCAAAAATAATCATGAAAATTATTATTAACCCCGTCTATCTCCCATCGGTAGCTACACTTCACTCGTATTTTTCCTCCAATGAGGAAGACAACTTATCCCCTTCGGTTTGCCGCACCTACCAGAGAACTTCGCCTGTACTTTTACGGATAAAGATCTCCGAGAAAAGTTATGGTCGTTTACAAACTAATCGAAACGTCGCTTTTTCTCCGGATGTTGAAACTTCAGGATACTGTCATCTGTTCCACGATGATCACGACAGTCGCCTTCTATGCGCGTTTCAGTGCACGCTCTTTTCAACAAAAACAACTTTCAACGTTGAACATTGTAGAGTTTAGTAACTATTATTGGTAAACCTGTGAACAGCTTCATGCTCTCAAACAAGAATAAAACAAAACCCCGGTATTTTCGACGCAGTTATGACATTTAGTTAATGTTGTTGGCATATTTGACAAAATGATTCAGCTGACATTAATTGAGAATTATTTGTAAAAGTTTGATTATTCACTTCACTTGCATGGCACAAAATGACAATAGCCATACATAAGAAAGAGTTCGGTTGTTACAACTTGAACTATGGTTGCAAGGCATCAACTTTTGACATTGCTAATTACTCCGTTAACTGATCATGGTGCTTATACGTGTTTAGTTGGAAAAGTTAGATTACTGCAACCCAACTAATTTAGGTTACCGCATATAGGTCGGTGTTGACTAACCAAATGGCAGATGGAGATCGTGTAGCCTGAGGTTTTCTGGTACGATGGACACAAAAATCGTCGAAGGTCATCACCAAGGTCAGAACTAAAAAACTGAGATTTTTTAAGGTTTTTTGCATTTTGTTCCACAAACATCGGGCAAGAAAGAGTTTCAAATGAAAGAGATAAAGCATCAAAGTCTGTATAAAAATGGTTTAATGTATTTTCTTTGTAATATTAACGGTATTGCCGCAAATAAAGAATGAGCATTACGGTGGTCCAAACAAATTTTTAAAAAATTTTTGTCATATGCTACCCCGTTAATTTCTTGTATGTGGTAAAAAAAATGTTTCCTAATTATTTCAGATTTTTTAAATAATTTCTAGATGTCGCTATTGTCCCACACTGGCCTAAAATCCGATATTTTCTAAAAAACAAAGTATTAAATCCGACGTCTGATGTTAAAAACATTTCAGCATGACGTAGAGTAATGTTTCACGCATGCTCTTTCAGAATCTATAATAATAATTAGAATAACTTTAACGGGAAAAAAGATATAGCTACTTTTTGACCAAAAAATGAGATTTTTTAAACATTGTTCACCACAAATGATTTTTTAGTCATCATACGGTATCAGGGTATGTGTGAACGCTTCAAATATCCCTACTGTGAGTAGTAAGTTACAAAGAAGTATATTTACCGATTTCGAAATTCAACATGGTTGGCATTAAAATGGCTGTCAAGCATCTAAAAATATTGTGTAATACTCAATATTATGGAATTTGATACTATACTTTATCATATCTTGATGCAAATGATTACTCTAATGGTTTTGCAATCACTTATTATAAACTTGACACCACAGTAATAAATTTTAAAATGGCAGATCTAACATGGCGAGCTAGAAATTTTGAGTATTAAGTAAAAGTGAATTTTTAATCATGTAACTAACCTACCTTGAACTCTCTTGGTTCGTTTTTTTTTTTCAACCGCAAATGTTAGTACACAAAGACACGTAAGATTTCCTTATTTGATTGTAATTAATTTCCAGAAAGTTTCATATTTTCCGTTATAGGTCTAAAAACATTTTGTTAACTTCGCAATATTGTCTTCAATGGGACAAATTTTGAAAAATGTAACTGCTTTTCTTAAGAGTTTTTAAGAATTTTACATAAATAACAGTAATAGAACTCAGCTCAGGTGTACACGAAATTAATTTGTCCAGTTTATATAAAAATATATTAAACAACATTAGTTTTGACCTTTATGCTTCTAAACAATTCTTTGTCAAATCGAACAAATTTTAAAACTACAAAACGAAGCTTCCACTGTCAGAAATTGAAAACCTTATACCACTCTTATACACAAGTTTTAAATATAATGTTCAAATTTCGACTGTCATTTTGATAATCACAGGCGAATTTTCTTAACTCTAATATCATATTCACAACCAGAAATCCCGAAAACTCTTGATGAATTATTTCTGGGTAATTTTATAAACTACTTTCGGTTTGGCATGATAGATCCGCCCTTGTAAGTTTTGAAAATTTGAGGCTAGATTTTCAATCAGCGACATAAAAATTCCCTGAATAATAATTTCTTTGTCATTTCACAAACGTTTAATATTTCCAGTTCGTATTATTACATCTGCCATTTTGAAATTTGTTACTGCGGCGTCAGATTTACAATATAATAAGCGATTGCTAAACCCTTAGAGTATTAATTTTCATCGAGATGTGATAAAGTATAGTATCAAATTCCATAATATTGTACGTATTATACAACATTTTTTAACGCTTGATCGCCATTTTAATGCCGACCATGTTTAATTTCGAAATCGATAAATATACTTCTTTGTAACTTACCACTCGCAGTAGGGATATTTGAAACGTTCACACATACCCTAATATCGTATGATGACTACAAAAATCATTTGTGGTGAACAATGTTTAAAAAATCTAATTTTTTGGTCAAAAAGTAGATCTTTTTTCCCCTTTAAAGTTATTTCAATTATTATTACAGATTCTGAAGGAGCAGGCTTGAAACATTATTTTACGTCATGCTGAAATATTTTTAACATCAGACGTCGGATTTAATGTTTTGTCTTTTAGAACACAACGGATTTCAGACCATTGAGGGGCAATAGCGACCTCTAGAAATTGTTTAAAAAATTTGAAATAAATAGGAAACATTTTTTTCATCATATACAAGAAATTAACGGTGTAACACTTGAAAAAATTAAAAAGAAATTTTTTTGGACCGTCCTAATGAGCATGGGAACCGTCTGCTTAACTTGGCAAGTTTCAACCAGTAACGTCATTCCCAGTTATCTGATCCTTCTTATTTCTATACAGTTTGGTGTATTGGTGTTTTTTCATAACAAAAAAGTCAGAGAATAACATTTTCAATGAAAAAGGCTTAAAATACTTTAACAGCAGTAAATAATTTAAGAGGATAATTTTGTCACTCATCCTTATTGGTTCGGGTTATACTGATATAAATAAGGGGATTCGAGGTGGGCGCCGGATGCTGACATGTTCCGGATTCCGTTAAGAATAAAGAAAATTGAATTTCCTGTAATAAATGCAGAATCAGCCAAAAATCACGTTTTGACTTTGAAGATGACATTGTTGGTGATTTTCCACCATACCGGTTTGATTGCGCAAACTATACCCAACCTAGTTTTTCTCGATCCTATGGTATGACGGTTGTTAAAAGAAGGATCAATCGGTGATACGTGCCTTATAAAATTTTCGCTCAAAGAAGCAATAACGCGGACTTCGATTCGGGTTTTCGAGGTTGGTCGAAACATGAAACTTCCGCAGAGATATCGCGCACTGTCAGGTAACTAAGGTCATTAAGATTCTCAAGTGTCGCCAGCATGGAAGGGTTCTGAATTTTAATTCAACTTAGCTTAGTTATGCTAGAGGTTGGCGAATATAGTGGGGCAGGGTGAAGAGAATAGAGAATCGTAGAGGACGACAAAATGGAAGAAAGAGATAAAGTGAGACGAAGAGAGCTGGTGCTTTCGCTCAGCTCAGAACGAGCCCCCAGCGACGACGCGACGCCTCTGCTTTGTGTGGCGGCATATTAAAATTCCGGAAACTTTTTAATCTTTCCCCGTAGTTAAATATTAATAACGAAATCTCGGATACGCGCTCGCTCATGCTCCGCAACCGTCGAGCAGTCGGGCCGCGTAGTAGACGTGTAGGGGTCCAGGCACAGCATCCGAGCCTCTCGGGGTGTTCCCAATGGAGACAGTATGGAAGTCCTCGTTACACTTTGCAGACGTGTACCGTTCCCTTCCTTCATTTTTTTCCCCTTCGTTTCTCGTTTCCGTCTTTCTTCGCCGCCAAAAAGCATACCTCGCGTCGGTTATCCCCAAAGCCACGGGTTAACTGCCAGTGCGAGGGCGCCATGAAAGCGTTGAGAGGTCCCGGACTAACGACACCACTGTGTGCCATAATTTAGATGTTGATACGCAAACCGAGTTTCTGCTGACTTGTACCATTCCGCAATGAGATGAGACATCCAGATTTGAAAAGATGCGAATACCAAGAAATTAAAGGCATCCTCTGGTGTACAAAGTCAAAACCGACCTTTTTTTTTTATAAACCAAGTAATGTATTTCTGGGAAAAGGTCAACTGACCCCAAAATAAAGGAAATAAGGTATGGAATTCATCAGAAAACAAACAAAATCATTACCCCGGGTGGGAATTACAGGAACTGCAGCATTTCTCGTTGGAAATCACGTCGCACGGAGCTTTCCCGTATATTAGCGTGTATTCACGGAGGGTTGCGAATGTGCGGTCAACTGATTTACAGGCCTTTAAGATTATCACTCCTACTCTAAGGACTTTGCCGCCACCCTCGTCGTTTTCCCGGTTCTCTTCATGGCCCTAGTCGCCCATCTGGACGGCGCACCGGATGTTACGTAACTCGTGGCAACTCAAGATCTACGGGCCGAAGTCGGACACTTCATAGGCCAACATCCACTAACCATAGGACAACTTCTGCAAACTTGTCCCCTCGTCCGTTCTCCAGCCCAAATTTTGCTTACAATTGATATGGAGAGTTCTCTAAAGTAAATTTTCTAGTTCAATTTTCCGAGTGTTAGGAACATTGAAACAAATAGTTTTAAGATACGGATTTTCTGTAATATTTGCATTTTACAAAATGAGAGAAATTACACCTTAAATAGGTAGATTAGAAAACGTTTCGTAATAATATTCATGACACCAGTTTTCTTATGAAAGATTCCACTGTATTAACAAATGAAAAACAATTATTAGAAACGCTAAGTATAAATGTCGAAACCTATCAATATACCATGGCTGACTGCTTAAATTCTCTGAAATGATATTTGGAGATTTTAATGTTAGTCTGAGACACGTAACAATTCTACGTTTGCATCGTAAATCATAATTCGTGGAGCTCCATGGATCTGTCGACAACTAACTGGCAAAGGATGAAATATAAAACGTCAGTATCAGAATACCTTTTGCATGACTCATTTTATTCATTATACGGTGGGTCGGAACGGGCTTCATATGCGATGGAAAAGCACCTTCGATTTTTTTGCGGAAATCGTTTGTAGAACTCTGGAATAGAGTAAATGTCAAATTTTAGAAAAGTCCATTGGGCCGTTTTTTAGAAATCCCATTTTAAAGATAAACAATTCAAAATTGTCTTAATCTTAAAACGTTAAAACGGTATCTATAAAATGACCTTTCTTAACGACCCGATGGATTTCGCTACTATATTAAAGAGTTATACAAACGGTTCCGGCAATAAAATCAATAGACCGTTCCGGCCAACCGTGATTACATTCGAATAAAGAAAAGCAATGAATTATGTCAAGTTTACGAACATAAGCATAAATCATGATGTAACAACAATGTACAAAGAAATTCTCGACTTTAACGCAAATGTAATTGTAACAAGTACAATTGAAATGTCATAAAATATGCATAACTCTGGTAGCGCATTATGTTGATTCTTATTTATGGTTAAATTTTAGCGAGAACTTGTCCGCTTGAAGTTAGGAGAAGTTCGTAAATGATTTAATAAGTGGAAGAGAATTCTAATGTAATTTTACATGTAGTGTAGAATAATGTTTGCGTGTCTCCGCAAAACAACAAGTTTATCTTAAAGAATAGAGTGGATTGTAAAGTGATTGTCAGTGTAAGCAAAGAGATTTCTTTATTTAACAAGTGCTTTGCTGTTGTAATGCTGCTACCAATATTGCTTCTAATCTAATTCGCATTCTTTAATTGAGTTCTTACTTTCATTCTCATTCGTAGACAATCCTTCATTGCAATAAATAAGTTATGTTTTCGTTTATTTCGGATGTCAAAGCTTCATAAATTATTGCTTCATAAAATTTCAGGATATACAAAAATAGTACTTTTCGGTCCTAGGCCGCAAAGTTGAATTTTACGGAGATTGCTAGTCCGATGTCTGGGGCTCGATACTGGCTCCCAAAGGTTGCCCAAGGGCGCTATATCGAGCTTCGTGCAGAAAGTGTCAACAAAGTGTTTATATAATTACGTAGTCGAAGACAAAAGTGTGACGAATTGATTCGCTGCTTTCTAGAATGTTGAATTTATAAGAATAATTTCATAAGAAAGATATTCAACAGTTTTAAGAATTATTTTCTATCATTATTATTTTTTAAAGTATTTTTATACATCCAGGTTCTAACATACTTTAAAAAAGGTGTACCTAAGATTTCTCTAAGAAGCTGAAGACTTTTGGTTCCGATTTAGTTTGCAAGATCACGAAATGTATTCGTATTGAATGCATAAAGAAATACATTTTCTGTTCACGAAATACATCGAATATTCGATGGAGACTGGTTCGAACCACAAAGAGGCGTAGACTTCACCTAAAGCCTCATCGAGGAAGCCCAGAGCAGCAGAACTCATGGACCATCTACGGAACTACGTTCCGGATTTGGAAGGTCCAGTAGCCGGTGGCTGGCTGGATGTGGCTCCACGTAGCCGCTAAACGAGCTCAGCACTCGAGTCTGAGACGTTGTCAGGGCTTAAATCTTGCCCACCTCCAGCCGCCATCGGGGGCGGCCATTTTGCCACCCACCTTCCGTTAACCCACGGCCACCCCTCGACAAACTGACCCCGTAAACTTAGCTGAACCCTGGTTCGCATCCGATCCCTCCCGATGCACCCGGAGCAAATAGCCCAAGAGAATTCGGTCCAATGGAGCCGTGACATAGTTATGACTGCCTCTAGGGAACGAGGATGCCAAGTTCGAGACTTGCGTGCTCGTTATACTTTCTGCGGCACCTTCGTTTTCCCAAATGAAAAAATGACGTTAAAGTGAATAAAAACTATCATTTCCTGATCCCTCTAAAAAGCTTCAACATGTAAACGATATCACACAGACAGGTTCGTTCATGGTCCAAATAATTTTCTAGTTTCCCAAAAAGACATATTTTCATAAAAGGGGAGCTCTGCGTTTTTTTTATTTTGGCGGTCAAATTAAAATGTCATTTATATATACTCAATGGTTATAGCTAATTTTCACCTTCGAGATGGAACCTTCGAAATTGATAAATTTGGTAACGGTATCATAAGAGTTGACATCTAGTTGTAAATTTGATTATTTTATCATGTAAAAAATTTTGAATGTACTTGTTAAAGTCATTAAAATTCAGCAATCTAAGTAGGATTAGTTGTCGGAATGTTACTACTTACAATAGAACTCGGTGAAGACTGTAACTACTTACGGTGTTCCTAAAATGGAGTTGCAAAAACATAGCACCTCAGATTTCCTATCCATTTGATTGTAGAAGTGTTATATAGTACGTAAAAAATGTTTAGACAAAACCCTTGAACCGTTTTGAAGAAAGTAATGAAATTAATAATCATGTAATCATTGCTTCAGCTATCATAAATTTATTAAGAAATCATGAAAAAACACTAATATTAGTTTAATTCTTATATAAGTGTATCATATAACGATCATTTTAAAAAGTAAACTAACGTGTTTGTTTACCTTTGTTGAGTTTTTGAAATAAACACAAGCAACTAAAACTAGCGCTCCGAAAAAAAACACTAAAAGAAGATGGAGAGACACTTTCGGTATCTCAAGAACATGGACCAACACTTCAACAAATCTCAACAAAATTGAGTCTACTACAAATCGGTAGCTACAAATTTTCAAAATTTCACACTTTCCCATTATTGGCGACAGTGATAACAAAAAGATAAGTCATCTGACTACCACTCGACCTCATGATTGAAGTTGTGAATCCATGATATAAATACATATGGAATCGAAACTGCAATATCTCGCGAGATGTTTTTGTTTAAAATATGTAAAATTCTTTCAAAATCGTCAGTTAGTTGTTGATCGTTGTTTTTCATGTATTTTGCAAGAAAATGTTAAAGAATCAATTTTTCATTTCAATAAAGTTGTGTTGAAATTGACTTTATAAACTTTCTAAAGTGCATCCAGATTATCCTAAAAAATTATTACGTACAGTGCGAGAATATTATCGCGAAACCTATTTGAGCTTGAAAGGTAATGGTTATTTTTTCTCTTACATCTTCAAAAACATTTTATTCTTAAAAAACGTTTTTTTTTTGTTTAATTTTTTTTTAAGTATTTCACCGCTTCATTAATTTTTACTCGATTTTAACATTTCTTCTTTATTAGGAAATAGGAAGGATATATTTTATCAACGTTAGGATACTTACATTGATATCTTAACGATAAAGATCCAAACATATATCTCTTAGAAATGTTCATTTTTTTCAATTTTTTCAACTTTGACAACAATTTTACTACATTATTTGGGTTCGAATAAAATCTTCGTCATCGTATCTTGAAAGTATACATAATTCCAAATAAAATTACTGATTTGTTTATTTGAGTTAGTTAAAATTTTACCAAGATGACTGGATTTTACCGTGTTTGTAATTTTAATCAGAATTTGGGTGTTAAGTTAAGATTTCATATTTTCATTCTTTCGGTCAATATTTCAATTCCCTGAAAAGATGACATAGTCTAGCCTCTGTTTATACACAAAAACGTGCTTAGTTTGTAGCAACTAGTCCCACAGTATATATAATGAAACAAGTTTACCCTTCACATCCGATGAAACAGTTTCTCTGTACTAATTTTAGGGATCTTTGTTTCACTCCAAATTCGTCAAAAAATAATGCAGGAAAAAAATTTCCGTACAAACTGGATGCTATAAGAAGACGAGCTTGGACTACTTTTATTTTGTTATGCGACAATTTTTAAGGTAATAAGAAAAGTCCCAACTGCGTGAACCTTATATGAGTATTTGAATGCCTACGATACAATGAATTAGAACATGTCGACCAAGATTCATTTTCTGCATTCACATTTAAATTTCTCACCCTAAAATCTTAGACAACTCAGTGTTGAACATGGTGAAAGATTCTATGAGGAATTAATCGCTTTGGAAACCCGTTTTCGAGATAAATATTGCCGATTACTGATCACTTAAAAGCGAACTCTGGTTAAGTTTATAAGTATTAATACTAACCACTTACACAGTAATTTCAAGTCATTACGCATATTCTATTATAACATTAAATCATCTAGATTTTTTAATAAAATTAGGGTACATTAAAAGTTTTCGTCATACTCTTTCGCATCTGTAGTCCTATTTTTAATGGCACACGCCGAATTCAAACTGCCACAGGTGATCCTGGCTTTTAAAATCTTTTGGGATAATTTAAAATTATTCTGTGTATAAGTGATGTAGAACCGAATTCAACTCTCACATTTCTAGATTTTAAATATTAAAATGTAAGACCCTACATGACGAACGGATAATATGAAGCATGGAGATATTCGAATGACGCCAATAATTCTAAATTAATTCGTAAGCCCCCACAATTTTTGAGCTGGAACAAAATAAAAACAATATTTTCTTTTTGTTTTATACTAGCTATAGAAGTACGTGGTTTTATGACTACTAATTTTTAGGAAACTTGAGCATTTTAAAAAACTTTTACAATTTCATAAAAATAATATTGTTACATAATTATTTATAAACAAAAAATATGCAAAATAAAAAGTACGTCTACGGAGAAAGGGATTTTAAATTTGCTTCCAAATATTTTTTGAGATCTTATAGCATTTCTTTATAAAAAATTCAGTAAATTTCTTCGGAATTTTGGTGTCCTTACCACCCTTTAGTCATAAGAAGCTGTATATTTTAATAGGTATATGTAAAGTAAAATCTTCATTATTGTTTTATGGAAACATAAACAGTACATTAATTTGTTTATAACACATCTTTCATCTCTTGCCAGGATTAAAAAGTGTGATTCATCTATGAGAAACACATTACGATTTTCATCACAGCGCACAAACCGCAAATATTTCATTATACATGAATTTATATTGCACACAATTTCGCTTATTACGAGTTTGTTTAAACAATTACTATCGAGCAATTATAATTAATTTAAAATCGCAATAGTTCGCCTTGAATAGAATCTTAGTACTGCGATCAAATTTCATGTTTCCTTTAAAATGACAAGGTACGACAAATAAAAGTCCTCAGTACTGAATTTTTGTCAAAGGACAATTTTATTCTATTACGTATCGGGAAAGTATGATAAGTAGACAGAAGATACTTAGTGAAAAGAAAAAGGAAAGTAATACTCAGGTAAAAAAAGACTAAGAGTTTGAAAGAACATTTAGAAACAGTTCACGTAGCGAATCCAACTTTGAGACCTGGCATTTCGTTCGATGGGAATGGAGCCTTAAGAAAATCGCTGTCACGCACCAAAAACTCTTATCTCAGAACGTCATTTGACGTATATTCTCGTAACATTGTGTCGAGTATTTCTTCGTATGCACATCGCATATTCGTCAATTTGCATCATCTTCAAAGATATGATAGGAGTAAAAGTTTCGAACTCTGCATGTCAATTTACGCCTAACTTTCTGCAATTTCATGTTATTTTACCTTACGTAAAATGACTAACATTTAGAAAAAATGTGTCATGGTATCAAGTGCTTTATTTTCTTACATTTATCTAAATTTTGACTGTATCAAAGCTTTATAATCTTGGTAAGAATTATCAAATATTTAATATCCATTCTTAAATCACTTTATTCCATACATTTTTTCCGCGTACAAAAAATTTGAAATTAATGTTAAAAAGATCTTTCTACACCATGTTATAATAAATTGTAGAGCATGAGGTATTTGCTAAGACCTAATTCGCTGCTCCTTTTGGATAATCTGGAACGAGAGAATTATGCTGACATTAAGTTATTAATAGTATTATCCCGAAGGTTCTCCTTACGTATAATCTTGATATGTTCTCATCCGAAAGCTTATTCCACATCTATGAATAATCAATTAAGGCTGCAAATTCTTAATACTGGTATCACTCTTGCGAACTATTGATAGAACGATCAATATAAAGATCTTTCTACTATAACAATAATTGGTATAACATATACATAATATAAACATTTTTATTAGTGTGCACAATTAAATCATAAATTAAGTAGATTAAGCTGTTAATACAGGAATTTATCTTATATGGCAAATAAGATCTTTTTTCATATTAACTTTTAAATTTATTTTAATTATTTAAAGTAAAATCTCATTTAAATGCTTTAATGCTGTTCCATTTAAAATAGTTTTCAAAATAATGAATATTTTATTCTTAGTCTAGATTTTTTACAAAATATACAGTAAATTTTTCACTGTAAACTTTTGAAATACAATTAAGTATTTCGGAATCCCAGAATTAAGTTTAAACCGAAATAAGTTTGAGTTCTGGGTAGATCTGCGTAGATCACACTAGAATAAATAGATATTAGTTAACCTAATCTAACAATACATCTAATAAGATCTCTGAAAATTTTAAACAAATGTAGCGATATTTCTATCGATATTCAGTATATAAGTTTTTCACTATACCTTGTAATTTCCTTTTTTTTTTGTTTTAGTAAGATACACTTAGAGCTAATAAAATCTTTAATATGACCTACTAAGATCTAACATTAATATTTACACATTTATTTCTAGACGATTAAATATCAAAAGCTCAGATCTCTGCAGATATTAATAATACATTTTCGATCATACAATTTTAATACGAATGATAAACAGAGCTTAGTTTTTATGGGTCTCATGACAATTTCTTTTCGTTATTTAATTAAGACTGTTGTGTCTTTAAACTAATTTGATCTAATAATGCATCTAACTATTGGTAAAGCGATTAACCTCAACATAACGTTTTTACTTCAACAATAATTGGTATATGAATGTTTAATATTATAAATCAATCATAAATTGAGTAGGTTAAGTAAATAATACACAAGCCTCAATCTTATTTCATAAATGTGGCATTTTAATTCTTTGTAGTAAATTTTATTTAAAAAGTTTACTCTGAAAAAGTAAGGTTACCTGTACTTTTATTTTGTAAAATTTATTTTCATTGCTGAGTTTATCAAATTAAATATGCATTATTTTTTAAAACTTTAATAATAACATTTTATAACAATACTGCCATAAAATATTTAACTGCGACTTTACGTTAAATAATAAGAACTAATTTTTTAGGTTGAGTTCGCAAAAAAGATCATATTTACGAAATTATAATGAGAATCTAGTATTAACAAGTTAGAAAACTGTATAAATAGAATAAATTAAGTAATTCGATGCTAAAGCAGTATCAGTTTGCAAACATCTAATTTACCGGCGATTTATAATATTGAAAAGAATTCCAGATATACGCAAATTGTAACGAAAGTTTTTAAACGAAAGAAATCAAGAATTTCATTTATTTTGAAATATGAGAATAACTTTATGAAGTACATGAAATACATGAAACTTTTTTTTCTTTACGATGCATCCGATATCAAGCATACAAAGTTGCATCACGTTATTGATGTATACTTAATTATTTAAGTACGTATATGTCATCAATAATGCAGTAATATATGTTGTATAAAACTGAATATCATAATTCTCATTTTCAATACTATATTTCTAAGCATTCTACTTCATCATTTATAATTTTACCATTATATGTTAAAGACTCTTTTATGCAGTATTCAAAGCATTCATTTTACAAAGTCCAAATGCAATTTAATGCATTCTTTTGACATTTCCAAATTCCAAAGTAATGAAAGTACCAAAAATTAGATCATACGCAAATCCGTTACAAAGGTCAAAAAGTGATATTCGCGGAACGAGCTTTCCAGGAGGTTATTATCCTCATTAGATAATATAAGTGAGTACTTGTAATACTAGTCTCCTGTACTAAGAGAAAGTATTCCTGGTGTGCCGACACTCGACAATCCTCTCTTTACTGCCGTATTTAGTTCTTTTACATTTATAAGTATCAGCTCTTTAACGTTCTTTCTTTTCTATTCTTTCTGGCCATTCTTTTAGATCTGAGTATTATTTAAAACTCGTATCTTGATAGAAAATTTCCATTTTTATTTTCGATATGGAGTTAGGCTTGAAGAAATGCACAGCATTTCTCGTAATGTTAATAACGTAAATTATAAAAAAGAGAAAACAAAGATCGTTAATAAAATGTTGGATATTGCTTTAACTATTCAAGAGTTCTGTGGCAAACTGATTCGCTAGTGACCACAAACGAATTTGATTCGTCACAACCAAACAATTCACTTAGGACAACAGAACAGCTAAACTAAACAACTTATGCATTGTTAAACAACACCTTAAAACTGAAGCCATATGGCCTCTCGACGAAATGTCTCAGGTTCGGTTATAGTAATCTATCTTTGGAAACCAACGTTTTCTAGACACCAATCAGTTTGTTATAACTAAATGGCAACCTTGGTACTCGCTCCCATCATCAAAATTTCTGTTTGTCGCAACCAAACCCTATTTTGGATACACATTGGATACTACTCAAAGTGATTCACAGAATGTTCATAGCGTTATCCAATCTGTAACCATTTATATTTATCAATTTATATTTATGAAACCAGATAATTTGCTAAATTTACTTCTGAAAAACATTAGCAGATAACTTCCTTTATATTATTTATATATGAAAAATAACGTTTCGACTTTACTAAGAGCATTGGCTTTTCTCTGCTAGTGTAGGCTTTACGCACACCCAGATTTCTGCAGTTAGTAGTTTAGCCGTAAGTACGGCAACTACTGCACTATCCTTCGAGAGGTTGAAAGATGGCGAGAACCCCTTCTCATGGTAGTAGAAAAGCGTACCGACGTTAAGATCGTACCTCTTGTTGTCGAACTGAAATATTCAAGACCCTCCACGGCACAATGATACTCTTCTTTCGACTGTACCATTCCATCTTTCTATCCCGTTTCTGTATTCCCAAGTACTCAGCTATCACTGCAACATATCACTATTATAACCTGTTTTAATGTTTGGTTTGAATTTAACTAATTCTCTTCTGTAAAATTTTGAAAATCGCTCAAAAAATTGGAACATCAATAATAAATGATTTTAACGATGTCATCTGCGTACATAAAAATGAATAGAGCTTGTTTGCTTGATGTAGAACTCTTGTCCTCGAACCTAATCAGTTTGGTTGCTATCGATTAAACCGAAGTGAATGGATATTTTTCCTAAACAAGCTCATTTGCCATGACCAAGTCTATTTGGTTTATGGAACAGCGAATTCTAATCCAAAAGTACAGTACCGTTTGGTTCGCACAACCAATCGGAGTAGATAGGTACAACCGGAGTGATATAAATATAAATAGAGCTGAATTGCTTCTAGTAGAATTCTTGACGTCAAACCTAATCAGTTTGGTTGCTATCGATTAAACCGAAATGACTGGATATTATTCTTAAACAAGCTCGGTTGCCATGACCAAATCTATTTGATTTATGGAACATCGAATTCTAATCTAAAAGAACAGTACCGTTTTGTTCGGACAACCAAACGGAGTTGATACGTACAACCGAATTGGTTTGATTGTTTGACTGTTAAGAAACGTTAATCAATTCATACTGGTTTTAATTACAATTTGTTAATTACGTATCTTACAAATAATACGATACAAAAAGTAAGGTTATTGAATCATTTTAGCTAACGAATATTTCGTTTTAAATATGATTGACAGAATTACAATATTCATTTTCCGAGATTTTGAAAGCACTTACAAACAATTTAAAATTAGAACTATATCTTCATACAGCAAATGACATTACCGCTTTTCTACGTAATGATAATAATTAAAACCACAATGGAATCTCGTGCATACGTAAAATCTTGCCCCAGGAACTTCCTTACTTGCGAGAGTAGTTCCGCCTAGAAATTACAATTGCGGTCTACAGCTTCCGCGCAATATCGGGAAGACAGAACGAGATCTCGTTGTAACTGGCAATTTCATGGACGTACTGCTGATTCGGACAGAATTCGCCGGAAGTACCGAGAAGGACGAGGGAACGAGAGAAGATCGCAGAACCAAGAGAATAGAGTACTCGATAAACGGAAAGAGACAGAGGAACATTCAGAGCTGAGGGAGAACAGGATGGAGAACAAAGGACTCCATAAGATTCAGGCCTATATGTTGTTTCAAAGACATTAGGATATAACTATGGAGACATATATGAGCTTTCACTCTTAGAAGAAACTCTTCAATTACGGTTTAAGAGATTTCATTGCATCTATCTACATTTTCATTGCAAAATAGTTGGAAAAAAATTGGTTCGGGCAACAGAAAAATCGGTTGTTTTCCCCATTCCCTTACTGCACTCAGCTCAAAAGGATAAATGTCTGGAGTAACTAAGAATTAGTCATACAAATCAAGGAAATTGTTAAATTTTCAAGAATCGAGACTTTAATACTGTATATTTTTTCCGCTACGGTTACCAACATTGTGGAATGACCCATAATTAATAGATAGAATACGAATTAATAAAGTTAGTTGATCTCTGCAATATTTAGATGAGATCCGGTAAAGGTAGATTTCTCTGACTGCTTCTTTCATGCAAGTTACTAGTCATTATGACGGCTGTTTAGTATTATTTGTGGTCTCCAATTCTGTCATTCTTCTTGAGTGAACTATAATAAAATTGCAGACAGTTACATTGATGCATTGAAGAGATACCAATCATTTAGTAAGTTTTTGTCGGCTTACTATCGCTGCCGGTAGTAATCTAATAATATATCTATTATTACAAAGTAAAAATTCGTCACTGTAAAAAGCTTTGCGGTAGCAGTGTGGTAAAAAGAAAATTGCATTCAAGCCGATGGAACGAAATGAAAGAAACGCAAGGATATCCGACCCGAATGTCGGAATGGTCTACGCAATTCCGCCAATCTTGGCAGCTGTATTGTTATCTGCATACCAACTGCGCCAGCTGACCACCGCTTATGAATATGTATAGAAATTCGAGGCATTCTATCTCGTGGAATGTATTTTGTGCTATTTTAATTCTTAGGTCTATGATGATTGCGATTTGACGAAAAATGTTTGTTTCTCGTTCGAAAGGAAATTTTTGAGCGTATTTAAATTAGAAATTAGGGAATGCTGCTAGTTAGTTTTCGGTACCGAAGCTTCAAAATATTTTTTAGTCCGCAATAGCAAATTTTACAGGCATGCCCAATTCATCGATACTATTGCGTGGTATTTTTTTAACTTAATTTTTAACCGTTTTGAAAATAGTTTATTTGTATGACTTCAATTCAAGCGTTTTAAATTAATTTTAAAATGGTATACCAGAAAAATTGCTGCTACCAAAATTGAACGATATGATTTAGGTCGAAAGTTACTGGCATACAAATATTTACATACAAATGTTTTTCCGAAAATTGAAATTCTCACGAAAGTCAGTAGTCACAGAAACATTCAGAAAAATGAGACATTCACTCGAATTGGACGCGACTCTATACTTCGATTCGAAACACGAAGCGAGTGCAAGTAACGATCTTGTCGAGGAGGGCAAAATATCCTTCCGATCAAAAAAATGTGAACATTTGTAAACTGCTGAATTTTGAAAATTCACCTCAGGTTTGGATCAAAAAGGCTTAAAATTTCATGGTTTTATCTTAAATTGGAGAAAATTTATTTTCGAGGGAAAATATCAATTTTAGCTCCGTTAATTCTAGAACTAAATTTTAAAGTGAAACTTCAAATATTAAACATTCAAACTAATCCCTTCTTACTAAAACCCTGCTCTGCATAGTATACAAGATTTATATAATTATTGTAATTATTTTTATAGTCTATTTAATTCTTATCAAAGTACACAAAAGAAGTTTTTATGGATAAACTAATCTTGTTTATTATAATTTTTCTTTCAATGTTTATATTGTTTTTATTGTTTGGCTTGAATTCAACTAATTCTCTACTGTCAAATTAAGAGATAACTCGGATTGGTGCTTACACATGCAAACATTAATATTGTTCAATTAAGTTTCCCGATAAGGCGTTTTAAATGTACTACTTTGAAAATCGTTCAAAGCTTTGGAATCTCACAAATAAATAATTTTAATGATGCCATCAATTTATATAAATATGAATACAGCGAGATTGCTTTAAGCAGAATTCTTGTAGCCGAATCTAATCAGTTTGGTTGCTATCGACTCAACCGAAATGACTGGATTTTATTATTAAACAAGTTTGGTTGCGGCAACTAAATCTGTTTGGTTTATGTGACATTGAATTTTAATCCAAAAGAACATTACTATTTGGTTATGCCAATCAAACGGATTTGGTACCTACAACCGAATCGGTTTTATTATTTAGCAGTTAAGTAAAGCTAATTAATTTCTACTATATGTATATATTAGCGGTTGTTATAGTGTACCGTACGCAAAACCAGTTCGGTTTCAATAATCATCTAAACTGCACTCATGTTTAAAGTAAAGTCATTGTTGATTAGGTTCGGTCAACAGAATTTGGTTTACCATATTCTTCACATCAATGTTGTCAGTATTATATAACTGCATCATTGATGTTTACGATATATATTACTGGTTTTTATGATGTGTAATGAATCAAAGCGGTTCGACATCTCCAAACCTCAAATCGATAAATCATCGTCATTTTCGGTCTTTTAATAGCAGAATCTGAGATCTGCCAATCTAATTTTGTTTATTATAATCTCACTTTCAAAGTTTTCAGTATTATATAATTATGCACCATTGTATTCTACCATATATTTTTTAGCAATTTTTAGGAAGTTCCGTAAACTAAACCGGTACGGTTGCAGCTAAATTTTTAATTAATTTGTCTAACCAAACTAATTTTGATATGGAAATCAATCGGTTTGGTTCAGTTAATCACTAAAATCTGTTTCTAGCAACCGAACGACGTTTCGAGTACATTCGTAAATTCAATGTTTGCAGTATTCTATAATTGTAGTTTGCAGTATGTTTTCAGTATTATATAATTATGCATAATTGTATTCTACTACATATATATTTTAACAATTTTTAGGAAGTTCGGTAAGCTAGACCGGTACGGCTGCAGCTAAATTTTTAATTAATTTGTCCAACCAAACTAATTTTGATATGGAAATCAATCGGTTTGGTTCAGTTAATCACTAAAATCTGTTTCTAGCAACCGAACGACTTTTCTAGTATATTCGAATATTCAATGTTTACAATATTCTAATAATACATCGATGATTCCTGTGGGGAAATGAAAATTAATCGAAAAAATGGGATCAAACAATTTCACGGATGTTATTAAGTCATGGAGGTTTTGTGTATAATGCAAATTGAATACTAAGGAGGAGCATATAAGCAAAAACGAATAACGGACACGTCATTATGGAGTACAGGTATGGTGCTCTCGTATACTCCCGTAAATCGCATTATTGGTAAAATCATAATTTAGCCTGAAATATTGCATATATAATGCGGGGCTTAAAATAAAACCCCACCTCGACCGAAACGCTCATGCATCATGCGTGGGTCAACACAGAGGTGCCGTACACACAAGCGGCGTAATATTTCGACGTCCTTTCGATGAAACCTGAAATTTATGCGTCGACGTCCAACCTACCACACTCGTCGAACCCTCGGTCGGTACAAGGGAAAATATTGACTGGTGGCGAACGCTGTCCTCATGGAGAGAGGAGTTTCCGGGGAATGACGCGAGGGTGAGAAAGAAAAGCAGACGAGACAGAGGCGATGAGTTCGCAAGCGCATCCCCGAAACTTTTGTCGTTAGAATCTCGTTTGTTTCTTCTGCTTCTGCCTGCGACGGAATTTGGCCTGGAATTTTCGGGCTCGTCGGCAATTCGTACATCGTTCCGATCGTCAATAACAAACCGGTGAGCGAATTCCGAATTTCCCAGGGATTTCCCCGATTTAAAACGCGATTTCCCGAATCTGTCGGTCGTCAGTAAATGGAAGTGTTTAACTTTTTCGCGGGGCGCGGGACTTTCACAGTGAATTTCGCACTGTCAGCATAGTTCTGCTTGGGGACATCTGCTTGTAAAGTGGAAAACCCAAAGCTCATATCGACGAGTCCCGGCCAGCCACTATTCTGATTTATTTTAACTAAAACGGTTTGCATGCAGTCTGTTTATAGCGCTGAAGGTTAAAGAGATGCTTGTAAAATTCGATAATGCATCGAATGTATAAGAAAGACCAAAACCTTTTGATTAAATCTAACTTGGTACACCCAACAAAATAATTAGTTATGCCAACTAAACCGGTTTGGTTCTTAGTACTCAACTATTTTGGTTATCCGAATCAAACGGTTCGGTCATCCCAACACAACAGTTACAACATTTAAACACCAGGGAAAAATTAAATTTCATTTTCTGCCCAAACTATTTGGCAAAGCTCTAATTGTTAAAGCTATTTAAATAGTTGGTTATATAAATTAAACCGGTTTGGTTATTAGGACAATACGATTACTACGAATTTACTGGTTTTGTTGGATCTAACTTGGTACTCATAAATAAATAATTAGTTATGCCAACTAAACCGGTTTGTTTCTCAGTATTAAACTAATTTGGTTATCAGAACCAAACGGTTCGGACGTCCCAATACAACAGTTACAACATTTAAACACCAGGGAAAAATTAAATTTCATTTTCTGCCCAAACTATTTTGCAAAGCTCTAACTGTTAAAGCTATATAAATAGTTGGCTATACAAATTGAACCGGTTTGGTTATTAAAACCGAACTCTTCGGTTATTAGAACAATACGGTTACTACGAATTTACTAGTTTTGTTGGATCTAACTTGGTACTCCTAAATAAATAATTGGTTATGCGAACTAAACCAGTTTGAATCTTATTATTAGGCTAATTTGGTTATCAGAACCAAAGGGTTATATTTTCAGATCATTCTATAACATTCACATCATTCTAACCATACAGAAAAAAATTTATTTCATTTTCTTCTCAATCTGTTATTGTTAGACTTAATTACACTTCACTAACAATTGATTATTCAAACCAGACTAGTATGCTTTTAACACAGATATAAACGATTACTAAGTCGTTATAATACGAAAAAAAAATAAATTTAATTTTCTTTCCAAACCATTTTGGTCCATGAAACTGGGCACTCATAACTAAACGATCGTTTATCGGAAATAAACCAGTTTGGTCGTGAATAGTAACAAGTTTGAATAACAGAACCAAACCGTCTGGTTAGCAGTCTAAAATAGTTTTGTTACAATAACCAAACTCCAGTGGTTGGTACAGTATATAAATAAACCGCGTACACCAGTAATATATATTGGTTGTAATTGAGCCCAACTTAAATAAACAAAACTTGGATGATTTTCAAACCTTTCCATGCGTTAACCTTAGATTATTCTTAATTCCGTTAAAATTTAAAAATAAAACAGAATTTTTGAATGTAATATTTCTCCTTCTTTTACTCTTGCCTCGTTTGTAACTCGAGTCCAATTTGTTTTAAGCTTCAATTGTACACCGAAACCATTTATGGAATGAAACCACTTCTAACCATCGAAACTCAATCGAATTGGTTTCAATTACTGTTGGTTTTGATTGGATGCTCACTTACTGTATTCGGTTTTTCGAACTACGTTTCGAAATAACAACGGGGCTGCTTTTTTCTTCAAATATCAAATAATCCTGACACTTGTTTGTTTTCAAAGATCAATTTGTGAGCACGGTCTGGATGTGAAATTCTTCGAAGGTTTATCATAAATCCCATTGAAATCGCAACTAAGAAAGATTTTCCATGGAATTACCAAAGTCACCTTCGTTTAGAAACTTTAAAAGCATCGTCGTCCTCGCTAAGTTCCAGGCATTAATTCATACTTGCCGCAATTTCCGAAATCATTATAACGGCCAGGCGCTCGGTTGTGACTCTTATGAGCATTTGGTTCACTCATTACTCGCGGCTCCAATTCGCTAATCGAGCCAAGGGTCGAATACCGTTTCGTGGCCTTTTTCGTGACTGTACTTCAAATGAAATTTTTTTATGAAAGGAAGCACGACGACTAGTATCGAAAATTATTTTTAACGAGAATAACCCTCTCGACGTACAGTTGCTTCGGTGTCGCTCGTTTCTATTGCTGACCCGCATTCGTCCCGGATTTCAGGAATAAGAAGTAAGCGACATCGTAACAACTTTTTCTTATATGCCTTTCATCGTAGTTTTCATTCGGAAGAAATACTTTAAATTCCGACCTGAAAAAATCACTAGTCTGAATGTATCATTTGTTTTGCATTTCCCAAATGCATTCGTAAATAATAAAAAGTTCCTTCAAATAATGTTTGAATATATCCCAGAAAAGTGGTTTTACTGCATATCTTATCTTATATGAATTTGCACATACTAATTCGGTTGCTGAAGCAATATGCCGAAACCGTTTGCTAGCTGCAACAAAATTTCTTACAACCAAACCGGTTTGGCTTTAAATATCGTTCATAGTAGAGCTAATCCAACTACGTCTATCCAAGCTGTCTAGATTATATGAAATATAATTTTCCCTTATTAGAAATATAATTAGCGAATGATGTATATGATATCTACTAAATGTGAATATTATTTTCAAATTCTGAAACTCGTTGAGAAATCCAAGTACACTCGGTTGGACGCCTTCCCCTTCCTCGTCTCGTTATATTCTCCAAAAGAAATGGTGCATCGGTTTTCCCGCTCTCCTCAGTCGCGTTAAGTTCGTGACGTCACAGCAGGCCCTCCCTGAGGCCCCAACACACAAGGTGGGGGAAAAAGAGAGCGACGATTGGCAAGTATAAAGAGACGGAACCGAGCAAATATGCTGGGACGTAAATATAGCGAGGCTCAATTATGCCAGGATTGTACTGCATTTATTTTATAGTTTTAAATTAAACACGGTAAAGACGTTTGGAAATGAATGCATTGAGAATTCTATTTATTAGCAGTATTTATTTACAATACGTATTAAGTAGATTAAGCAAATTATATTTTAAAAAAAGAAACAAACAGACGAAATTTTAACTTGTTAAATGAAAATTTGTCTCTCGTTTTCAAACTTCCGGCGTGTGGAATTCAACTTCCGCTCCGATGGCCCGCGTAGTTTGCACGGCGCTCGATGGCTGATAAAGCGGGTAGTAATTCACATGCTGGGAAATCGTTCAACGTTAATTCGTAATATCTATCCAGCGACGGAAAATTATTTCAATCGCATCATTCAGCGATCCGTTTCGCTCGGGACGGATCAACGCCGCGTAACTATCGATCCGCTTCGAACCTCTTTTAGAACGATTCCGACCAATGATTACGCGCTTCCGTAATTTCATTCAATTTTTATTAATTTATTCAAACAACATTACCGACATTCCAGATCAAAGAAAATTTGCCCCGTGTATACATATAAATACGAGTCATTAATTCCGCATTTTTCCCTATAAAACAAGGGAAAGAGAATTTAAAAATATTCCAAATAATGGGATGACAAAAAATTTAAACAATTTTATACGTGACACGATGATACAATTCATCAATGTGAATTTCTAGCTTTGTTAGTTTGAATCTTGTGATACCTAAAGGAGTTCGAAACGTTAAGCCAAAGTGGGCGATGAACAGTTTGTTTTATTTTTTTCAGTCCCATATATATCAAATACTGGAGATTATGTATATGTATATTGCCCAAACCGATCATGTTTACTTTTCATGACTATTTTATACTAACCACCGAAGAATTCAGTTCTAGAAATTCAGCGCGGATAGTACTTTCAATCAAACATATTTGATTATCATAAGGAATTATTTATTTGCATGTACCAAACTAGATGCAACCAATGAAAATGAAATTTGCTACTTTCCTTAATTTTCAATAGATAATGGAAAATTCCAGTTGACTCTCCAATACTAATTGAAAATTCTAGAATAAAATTGGTTATTGGAACATAACAGTTACTAAATTCTAACAATTCTTTTTACGTCTACCTCTATAATTGGTTATGTAAATCAAACTAATGTGGTTCTATAAGAAACAAGTTTGTTTATCAGAAGTAAATTTACTCAGTACCGAACGTGTTTGGTTGCATGTACCAAACTATATCCAACTAAACTAAAAACTGAAAGTTTCTACTAACTGTATAATATGAATGAATGTAAATTTTGCAATGGTAATATATAATAAATTGGTAAT
This sequence comes from Trichopria drosophilae, assembly GCA_030407085.1. Lineage (NCBI taxonomy): Eukaryota > Metazoa > Arthropoda > Insecta > Hymenoptera > Diapriidae > Trichopria > Trichopria drosophilae. The sequence continues at coordinate 15,672,665 of CM059587.1, read as the reverse complement.
ATATAAATACAATGCATATTTTATAGCACGATTATAATTGTTTTCATGCCTACTTTACCGAGAAAAGAAAATGCAACCGGAGAAAAGTGTTCGTGTGCGCACGAGCAAGTTTTTTGTCGATGGATATCGACATACATCCGAGGCTACCGATGCCTTGTGTAACAATTACAGCTGCGGGCGAATTTGGGGTTGACCGCCACAAAGCGTACACTGCCGAAGTATTGAACCATGTATTTCACAGTGGAATACATCTTCCCCAACCTACACCAGATTATCTCCATCGCGCTTTCGCCAATTTCACCCTCCTTCACTTCCTCGCCCCCTTTCGCACTCGTACACAATCTCCCTCAAACACCCTCAATCGAAACAATACAGCAATACCTGGACATGGTCGTAGGTTTACGGGAACTGATCATACATAACCAAACCTGGAACGAGCTCCAACCAAACGGTTCTTCGACGGACACGTAAAAACACTCAAACGGTTTCGAGTCGAATGATCTGTTGATGGTCAGCAACTCTGGTTTACTTGTACCGGAAACAATCTGGACTTATCGTTTGCGGATCCCGTGCGGGTTGTTTCGTTGACCTTAAGTTGCCTGTAACACCGTATTTGTTCGCCGGTCTCGAAGACCGAAGTCGGTAACTTTGGTGCAGATACATGGTAAACATGAATTTTTAGTTAAAAGGTTGACATTTTTTTAAATTGTCTCCTGTTAGAGACCTAATAGGAATAATGTAATACATGAAGACTGAGTTACTTATTTTTTAGATTTGTGTTTTATTGCATTACTGTAATTTAGGATACAAATATGTTTTATTTTCATAATTTGATTAACTCAGATTTGTACTCTTTGAACTAATTAAATTCAAGTATCAAAATGGGCCAGTGTACTGTAAATAGATACCCTAACCTAGTAGAAAGAACTATTTGAGTCATTAGATTAATTTCAAACTCGTTCGAGTTAACCTACATCCAAAAAAACACTTTTCTCATGATAACATGGAGAGAAGGGAGAAGGTATGAACAACCATGTCCTTTTTTTTTTTAAATCGTCAGTTTTGGACAGACTAAATTGGTAGCAGGATTTGCTAAACCGACATTTTTAATCATTGTGACAAGACAGTAAAAGTAGCTTCAATTGAACAGCAAGTTAAACTAACCTGTTTAGAAAACTGTGGAACTAGAGTTTAAACGCGGCTAAATTGAAAAACCTGCAATTAATTCGCAATAATTTAATTTACGGTGGAAAATAAGTTTAGAATGTCTTTACCGTACAAAAAAGGAACTTAATTATCAGAAACTTATTAAAAGTTTATTCATACTTTTTTATAAGAGGTTATGTTATTCTTCTCTAATTAGTCAAAATGTAATTATAATATGGAAAACGACATCAATCTTTGCGTCTAAATATCGATCAATAATAGAAGAAATTTAAGCAATATTAGGTTTCTTATTATTACATTCGTTAATATCTTCATTAAACATTTGTTATTATAATTATGGATATACTTTCGATAAGCTCATACCACAATTTTGTTTGAACGTAATTTTTTCGATATATTTTGATGCGCTGATTACGAATATGATGTCGACAAGGTCAACTTCAAGGTCAAAACTAGAAAAATCGTGTTATTTTCTAGTTTTCTGCATTTATGTCGAACCCCATCCCTCAATTTTAATATTTTTTTTTACATTTGTTTCACATTTTCGAAAAACAAATATTATCAACCGTTAAATCATCTGACCATATTACTAAACCATATTACTAGATCATGATTTTTTGAATTTGGTAAAGACGTTTCAACTTAAAAAATGTTCAAAGATTAAAATAAAATTAAAATAAAGTCAATTATTAAGTGCCCATGCACTAATCTAAACGTGATTTTCAAGCGAGTTTTAAAATGAGTTCCCTTAATGAATGGAAGTGTATGTTGCAATAAGCTAATATTTAAATTCATGTAAATAAACTCGCGTGATTGTGGAGCACTAATGTATGCTCAATGCTTTCCGAAAACTTCTGAGTTGCATATTACATTTCGGATAGTTTAAAGGATTTCCATATCACTTTTGAAATTAGGATTATATGTCGAATTCAAAGACACATTATTCAACTTCACGGTTGTCATTCGATTTTGTTATCATTATCCGTAACAAGACTCGAAAAGTAGGAAAATAAGTGTCTGTTCTTACTAAGGATAATTTTAGTTCCTTAGTACGTCATTTGAACAAAAAAATTTCTGTCGAATTCTTTGTTTGCGTTTATATTATTATTTTGTAGATTAAAAAATGTTTACGACTTGAAGTTATCGAACATACGAGCATGAAGAAGATTCTAAAATTATCTTAATCATTTGGTTATCTTTTTAATAATTTCAAATATTTTGAAAATATAATTTATTCTATTACAATAATAAATTACATTCTACCAGTATCTAAAAGTGAAATCAACACGCAGGTATAAAAGTTATAACTCACTTCGTCTAAATTAGTATAAGTAATAATTATAAATAATAAAAAAAACATTAGTTTTCGACAATAAATATTGCAATTTCATTGTACAGAGAATAATTACAAACGAAACACGTCACACGAACAAAAAATAATTATTTAGGATAACCACATAAAAAGTTGAAATGGCGCCCAACCTTTTTCGTTTACTGTTACCACTTAAGTGGTTGCCTTAGGATTTAAATAGTAAGGACAATTGAGATTTATTATCTGCGACGCTTCTTACTACTTAAGCAGCTGTAACTACGTGCTTCTTTTCGCGCACGCTTTTATTTTGTATCGTTTGTATATAAAAAGTTGGTAAATAAAGTAGAATATACGCTTGTGATCTTCATTATTTTTTGTTACTTAGTTTAATATTTTGCATCATCTTTACAAAAAAAGTAGCATTGCGGTGCGCGAATAATAAATGAATTGCATGTTCACGAACTTTTAACCTTTTTTTAAAAGAACTCTGACTCGAGGAGAAATATCGAAAATGTTCAAAAAAACATAATTCTGAAACAAAAAATTGCAGCGACTTTTTATAAAAGCTATTTTAAAATTCTTCAACTACAGTATTCATAAAGAAATTGCCAATGTCTAGAAAACTTTTTTCCTGCGTTAAAATTTTGAAAATTTCACAGCTGAGGAATAATAATGTATAATCTGAAAGTGAATTCGCAAATTTAAAGCTTCATTTACATACTTCGAAAGTTTTTAGTTTTTCAATATCTTCAAATTCGGAGACTTGCCGGGTATAAAAATTCTACTATTGAAATGTCCAGTTAAATTACAATAGTTAAAACCAAAACATACAAATGTAAAACAAGATATATAGCTTAAATACTCCTAATTTACATTTACAAAATTCTATTTTCCTGAAAAATCAAAAAATCCAAGGATATAAAAAATTACTTAAGGTAAGTGGAAAAAATAAAAAGCAACGGAAACCCTCGACGCAGGAATATTTTTTTCGTGAGCCAGTGCCGTAACTTTTGGCCCGTAAGAGAAACCGCGGGAGACCTATGAGAATCGCGGAGACGATATACTTCCTCTTGTATAACAGTCATTCTTCCTAGTAGGCCCGGATTAAAAATCTATTATTTAAGCGAAAACGTCGTTCGTGCCCCCATGGGTGTACTGGCTGCACAGACTAACAGCTACTGGTCGAATTGCACGCCAAAAGTGGAAGCCCTCATATGTTTTGCAACCACGCTTAACACTTGGTCATATTTCAACTGATTTTTATAAATTTATCTCACTTACCTCTCACTTTTCATTGTTCATCCTAGAACTCATTCTGGAAAGCATACTGACACAATGTAAGAAAATGAACCGGGAATTGGGTGGAAAACGAAAAACATGGATGTTAATGATGATAATAGTAAAAATATTAGCTCAGTTGAATTCAACCGGTAATCAAAAGGTCCCAAGTAAAATGTGATTTTTTATATCTGCAAATACATCTTTTCGGCAGGCAAGTTTTTGTCTTAGACGGTAAAAGTGTTCGGCAAAATTTATATTCAAAAAATTCTGTCAGGAATTGATGTAAAAATGTACTATTTAATTATTACTAATATTGAATGACCCCCGCATGTTTTTAAAGCCCTTTGTTTTAACATACTTTTTAATACAAGTCTTTCAGCATGTCTGAGAATTTCGAATCGGATAATAATGGGTCACCTACAAAAGTAACGCAACACATAGAATATTGAAGAAAATGACGTCATAGGAAGATATTATTTCTGTTTCGAACGATATTGTTATTAAGAAATTATTAAACTTTAATGAACATCCTACCATGCCAGAGGGGATGTAATATAAACAAGTTTTAACTAAGGAATAGAGTAATTAAGAATCTACATGTACTTGAACTGCATACCTGGCTTCAAAATTACATGATACAAAATCCATAACACCTACAATTTTAAGCAGCATCTTTCGATATTCATTATTTCACAAGAAAACAAAAAGTGAATTTTACAACAGTTCAAAACACAACAAACTTTAATTTGGAATTTGAATTTGTGATTTAGAAAACACGAAACCAAGCAAAACTAATCTACAAATACAGGAAAATTAAAAGTTTTGAAAGTTTTCAATATCATTATTTACCATACAAATACGGTAGAGTCCCGGTATAATTACGTATCATTATATTTATGTGCCATCATATTTGAGCGGTTCCGCCTCCTTATATCTACCAATTGCTCTATTTTCCCCCACCTTGCGGGCTCGGGTCTCATGAAGGGCCTACTGTGACGTAACGGATCTAACGCAACTGAGGGGAATGGGAGAAGCGAGAAACCGAGAGGGCAAATATACCGGGACTCTACTGTTTGCATATTAATCGAATATGTTTTGTAATACTCTTATTGTTATTTTGTTGAAACATATTTTTATTTTTGTATTTTGCATTGATATTATCATAGTCTCCTTTGATAATCATTCCTGGAATAATGAAATCATCATATGCTCGTATCAATTTAAATTTTGGAAGAGATAAAATTCAATTTTCCAAGATCTATTCCTTAGTGGTGATCTTGAAAATGATCTTGTTGTCAATTTTGATTATGATACTCGTAATCAACGCACCAAAACACATCGTACGGCATAGGAAGAAAACTAATCGAAGACGTTTGTTTTTAATCCTAATCTCGAAAATGACGTTACCATCAATTTCAATTGTGATATTCGTAATCAGCACACCAAAATACATCGGAAACAATAAATCCATTAAAAATTGAAGGTGTTACCATTTGTAAAGTATACCTCGATTTTCTATTTTTATCGCAGCCCTAATAAACCTCGTGAACCTCCAGCAAAAATTAATTACGCACAGAGAACTATATTCTGATATTCCCCACGTAATTCAGAATAGATTGTAAATTAAACATCTGAAAGTATAATTATAAGCATACTAACAGAACCAACTTTAACTTTCCTTTTGTATAAACAGAATTTTTTGTCTCCCCTTGAAGTAACTTTTTATCACAATCCAACATTCAAAAAATTTGTTATTTAGTAGTAAATCATAGTTTATGTCTAACGTTGTTGTTCAATTCGTAACAAAAGACAATGACCCCCGCCTCATCCAGGTTTCTTACGATCAAGCAACTTTCTTCGTTTTGGTACACCATTTTGTATTTGAAAATCTGAGAGCAGGTTCACGAATTTTTAATTTAATGAAAAATGTTTAATACGGTATAGTTAATTAATGAAAAAACATCGATTTTTTGAAAAATTGGACAATATATTTTCATAACTGTGAAACCCTAAAAAAGCTTAATAAAAAAATCCAGTTTATTAATAACTTTGGGATAAAGTTGATTCAGCTTATTATATTACAAGGTAACTTCAGAATATGTTATCAACGTTTTGACCCAATAACGCCTTAAAGCGGTGATTTTCTTACCAATTTTAGAGCCTCGTTCTTATGATTATAATAGAGGAATGATTAATGTAATGGTAACTGATCTTCCGTTTTCGATTGTGCTCTTACAGATTTCGGTTTCAGAATTTGTTTTGTTTAGAGCACAACATTAAATATAGCAATTTGAACATAAAACAATAGGAAAAAATGATTAAATTTGTTCATTTATGAACACAAATTGCTGTAGTAGATTGAAGAAAATTCAAAATAATGGATCCAATATGGTGGACGAACTTTTGAAAAGCAATCTGGATTGACTTGAAATTTGTAACTTGCAGGGGTTTGAGGTGGCCGAAAGCGATTCTAATATTAGATATTCGAAATTCAAAATGTTAGCGCTCTTTCAAATGTTCAAACCACAAGTTTTACATAAATACATTACTATTGTTGAAATGGATTAAATGTTGAAATTTTATCTTTCATCGTACTAGTTAATTCGCAATTTTTTCATAACAACTTTAATTAAAAAAAATACCAATATCCCAAGGATTCATTAAAAAAATAATCTTAAACAAATAAATTTCTTAATTTTTTCTTATTTTATTATATTAAAAACATCGTATTTAATTTGATGGTTTAGGAAACCAAATTCTGAGTTCAGATTCTGAAAGAGCACACCGATTTTGGTCTAATAAATAGATTCCACCGTTAAGGCAGAAAAGCAATATATTAGGGGTAGGAGTGAGATATTTTTCTATCAAGGTAGCGCAGAAGAAAATTACGTCATGCGAGGATCGTATTTGTGTTATTACGAAATAGTTACAACTTTAATGAACATTCTAGTAAGCCAGAGTGGATGTAATATAAACAAGTTTTCGAGTCTCACGAGAAAGTCTCGTCAAATTAAGTCCAAGAGATGCCGAGTGACAAGATATCGCTTGACGTCGCGTTTCGTCCAAATTATGTCATGCACTTGGAGTTCGGTATCCTCGAGTTATCGACTCCAGGGAGTATGAGAAGGTAACTTGACGAGGACACGACGCATCGGCGAATCATCTGTCGCATACACCCTTCTGTAATATGAACACGCCGTGTGAACAACCCCTTGTTATACACCCAGAATAGTAGCAAAATGCAGGATAGCGTGCAAATCAGGACGTGACATCAGACTCTCACGCTTTTTCCTCGTTTTCTTGCATATTCTTCAGAGTCTATTGTCTCTTTCTATCCCACAAACTAATTGACCTACCACCTGCCAGAGTCTGTTGGATCGAACATGCACGAAACCAAATTTGGAAAAACGTCATTGTCATTGATCAGACCCCATGAATCCAGTATAGTGTCAGGTTACAAAATGGAGACTGGTTATTACATACTAAAGGAGAATGCCCACGGGTATAGGTGGTTTTGTGCCCTGGAGATGGAACCTCCCCAATTGGTATATTTGGTTAGGGTATGATGGGAGGTAATACTCTATACCAATTCGATGGCCCAATCATAGTAGACGGTCGAGAAAATCGCTGTAGAAGTTGCGGATTCTACATAGAAGTGCAGTAACGTAAGTAGTAATATGCCGCATTGTGTGTTGTTCGTACTGTTACTACTTAGATTCCTGCATTTTTCTATGAATAATCCGCGACTTGTATAGCGATTTTCTCGACCTTCTGTTACGATTGGACCATCGAATTCACTATGGGGTATTACCCCCATCAAACCTAACCGAATATGCCAATCATGGAGTTTCCATGTCCAGGGCACAAACCACCTGTACTCGTGGGCATCCTCCTTTACAAAAGACGATGCCCACGAAAGTAATTTTCGACCTCTGAATGGAACCTGTGAAACTGACAAATTCGGGTAGAGTAAGATGAGAATTAACACCTAATGGAAAATTTGAATGTTTTATTATCTCGGAAAGTTTAAAAAATCGTTGTCAAAGTCGCGGATTATATATAACAACATGCAGTAATTTCAATAGTAATAGGCCGCACTGTGTGTTCTTCGCAGTAGATGCGGACTGTTACTACTTAGAATCCAGCATTTTTTTTTTGTATAATTTGCGACTTTGACAACGTTTTTTTAAACTTTCCCAGATGATAAAACATTCAAATTTTCTATAAGGTGTTAGTTCTCATCTTCCTCTACCCAAACTTGTCAGCTTCGCAGGTTCCATCCCGAGGGCGGAAATCATTTATACTCGTGGGCATCCTTTTAATATCTTGGTTATAATAGCTTAGTTACAATACATCCTGTTACAATAAATATATCGGAATGGAGTGACCATCCGATGACTATATCTATCAAAAAAAAGTATGTTAACTTTTTTGTCCTGGAAAAAGGAAAGGGGGATCAAGGAAAAATGACAATAAAAAAAAAGATCACAAAAATTCAAATATCTAAAGAATTCACAAGTTTCTGTAGTTTTTTTATATTTTAACCTACTCCAATTGAATGGACATATCCGAAAATAGTCGAATACGGTATTTTAATAATTATTTGCACGATTTTCGCTATTTTTCTCTACACTGAACTAAGAGTCCCGGAAAACTGTAATTGTAGCGTCATGTTCAATATTTCGAAATATTGCTATTAAATATAGTGGAATAAAGTAAGCCATTACGGAGGTTCTAAAGTCTATTTACAAATCACAATCGTATTTCCGTCGAATCCTCCGTCAACAACGAGCAGGTTACAAAGTACAACAGCAGCACTTTTAACATCAGCATGTCAAAACTATCATGAATTTTACCATGCATCGAGATTTGATTTGATGTTGAGGATATCAGAGAGAAGTTAAACATATTTTTTTAGGTTAACGTTAGTCCTAGTCCGCTGTGTCTCCCACCTCAACATTTTGTTCATCAAATGTAAATTAGTTATATTTGTTAGTTAGCAAAAGGAGAATATGCGTTCATATCGATCTTGATCCAAAGTTAACTAAGTGTGGTATTCCTTGTACTTGCGCAGACTTATCTGTCTGTAAAATAATTAATAACCAACTACAGCCAGGTAATAAATTTTATAATAATTAATTATAAAATATCATAAAATACCTTCATAGAACCGAGCGAGCGTTACCGAGGGAGGTCAATACTTGTTTTAATTAAATTTTTTATTCAAATATGTATTCACCGACGAGAAAATGACGTAGACAAGACTGCCTAATTAATCAAATAATGCTCCTACGTATCTGATAACATTTGTAAAAGCGAAAAGACACGGAAGGAAATTCAAAGGTTGAGAGCGAGAGACGGAAAGTGGGAAAGATTAAAAGGACTGCGGAACAAAACCAAGCTTATAAGGAAATAAAGCAAAATAATAAGTTCACCGAGATAAACTTAGTAGAAGTAAGAAAAGCGGAACTGAGAAAAAGTTAAAATAAATGCGAGAGAGGAATAAATAATGTCACGGCGAGATAAGAAGTGAATGGAACAATAAGGGAGTTGCAAAAATAGTTCAAAACGTACGACAAGGTAGAGCTCGAAAACATCGTGGGAAAGAGGACGAAATGAACCCCGAGATCTTTCTCTGCTCCACGATGAAACAATGCTAACAAATTACCATAATCGGGGCCAAGAATATCAGCATGACGAAATATCGATTACAAAAAAAAGACATCGACATTTCAGCCATTATTTTAGTTCAGGAATATCAAAATTTTCTCTGAAAAGATATTTTGCAATTAGGTTCAAAGTTTGAAAAATACTTATATTAGTGCTTCAAAATGAAAAAACAGTTTTTCTATTTCGACGTTATTTTTAGTAAGAAATATCTCGAGAAAGAGAAAAATTAAAGGTTGTTCTTTGTATTTTTATCATTGTCATTTTTCACAGAATTAAAATTTCGCAAAAACCATACCCGTATTTTCTAGATCGTATTCGAGAAACAAAACAAACAAAAATGATCGAAAACTATTAAAATTTATAGAAGAACGTTTTGTTAGTTAAAAAATATTTGTTCCTTTTTCAAATATAAAAAACCGTTTTTTTTTCTTTTTTATATATATTATGTAGCTAAAAGTTCAGTGTTGGATCCCCTGAACAAAGAATAAGGGTTCTTGTTCATTTACATCGAAATCAATACCAACAAGAATTAAGAAAATCTCTTTAGGTTACGTGTTATATTAACTAAAAATTTTCTTCGAAAGTTAACCTGAATAGTTTTATTCACTAGGATTTTTCCAGAGATCCCGGAAATCACATTTTATGGATAAAACCCGTTTTAAAGCTTAGTTAAATAATCAATCATAATTGCATATTTGAAAAGTGAAAAGCAGACCTGGCTGTGTTTTCATCATTTTGTCGAAATTAAAACTCGCACTATTTGAAAGAATGTACTATTTTTAAAATTTTTCTGAACTTTCATTAGGTTAGAATATAATGGGACTAACCCCTAACGGCAAATTCAGTTGTTGTATCATGTGAAAAAGTTTGAAAAATCGCCTTTAAAATCAAGAATTATACATAGGGAAATACAGTAATTTAAGTAGTAACAGATCGGACAGCGTGTTAGTCGAAGTAGGTGCGGACGGTTACTACTTAGATTCCTTCATTTTCCTATGTATAACCCGCGACTTTAATAACGTTTTTTTAAACTTTCTCACTTGTTAAAGCTATTGAAATTGCCATTAGATATTAGCTCTCATTATACTGTAACCAAATTTATCAGTTTCTAAGATCTCCACGGCAGAAAACACCTATACTTGTGGGCATCCTTCTTTAAATGAGTTTCCGTTTAAAATAAAATAATTTACATCATTGGAAACTGACAAACATCTGCCATTTTTTATTATCCAGAAAGGTCAATAATTATTTTTAGCATCCTTTCCTCCAGTTTCCATTATATAAATAGCATTTTCCTTAACCATTAGACGGAAGTTCGAAAAAACGAGAAATTGGGAGATATGTCTGACTCTGAAAATTTATATCCACTTAGAATGATATACTAATAAAGTTCTGTAGTTCATCCGCCATTTTGAAATTCTTAATGCTAAGGTCGGATTCATAATCAGTAAATGCAACAAATTGTAGAAATAAATCTATAGTATTATGGTATGGTTTTCTTAAAAATATAGTCGAAAAACAATGGAGTGTTTTTTATTTGTTTTTACACAACAACAATATTAATAATGTATGAAAGAATTATAGTTTTATTATTATTTATTCAGTTTTTATATAATGAAGGGAAAAAAATAATTTGCTGCGTCTTATATAATCTGTGAGAAAAGTAATAAAATATGAACATATGTATGAAGGTCGACGTATTACTAAGTAATGAGATATATCAATGATCGTTTGCGTAGGAGATGACAAAAATAAATAATCATTAGAATAAGTGCAAAATTGATCGAAATTTATGACCGGATAAATTGTCTTTCCTTATTTCGAACTATTGAGGAAAAATTCATTTGTACCATGTATTTTAATTTTAAGACTAAAACATTACTGTTAAACCTAAAATCACTTGAAATTAAAATTAAATCTACACATGAATCACAGTTACATATCTAACCGAGCCCTTAAATAATCCGCATTTATCGACTACTTAATTATTTTTCAGCCATTTGAGGAAAAATTCATTTGTACCATGTATTTTAATTTTAAGACTAAAACATTACTGTTAAACCTAAAATCACTTGAAATTAAAATTAAATCTACACATGAATCACAGTTACATATCTAACCGAGCCCTTAAATAATCCGCATTTATCGACTACTTAATTATTTTTCAGCCATTTAAGGAAAATGATCTGCCTATAAACGTAAAAGAGAAATTTTCTTTAGAAAAATTCAACTGATCAGGACGTTTTTAAGGAGTTTTCTAAAGAAAGAAAAATTGTCTACATGATTTGATTAATAAGATATTTCAAATAATGGTTACGCAGAAGAAGACGGGATTAGCCATGTATAATTATTTTGAATGTCTGACCTAAAACTATTTATCTACTGGTCACAATTACCCTGCTTGATCGAGGAAACTTTACCTATCTCAGGTTGTTCAATTTCATCTCCGATTTTGAAATAAATTCCTGTTACTTTCTCTAAATAAGTCTATTGCCAAATGCCAAGAGTACAAATTAAATGAGCACATGAATTAAAGAACGCAGGCATCAAAAATTTATAATGCAACGAAAAACGCAAAAAACCCGTACAAAATTTCCTGCCCGACAAAAACCAGTTTACTCCAGGGGAAAAAGCTGAATTCTCGAGGTTATACATTGCAATATACCGAAAGGGAAATAAAAACCGTAGTAGTTCGGCCAGATACATTTCTGACGAGAGAAAACATTGGATCACAAAACCATAGAAAAACGAGAGCGTACTAGGTAAATGGCCGGGTCAGCGAGATTGACCTCGACATAAACGAAAAGGTACACGAGGTGAAAAGCGGAATGTTGATAAAGAGAAAGAAAATACATCTAATGAAAATTACACAGTCCTTAGCTGGGAATACTAACAAAGAGGAATTGGGCAAACAGAAGGAAGGAACCGGGCGAGAAGAATACGATAAAGACAAAGACAGATGGGCGAAGGAGGGATGGTTGGTATATAGAGTCCATAAAACAAAACAAAAGACGCGTAAGGAAAGACGGAGGATGTTAAACCCTAGAAGGGGGTGAAAAGAGATAGGGAATGTTGCGGGGGTGTCGAAGGAAGAGGAGTGAAGAGGGGGAGAAGGTTAAACGAACTGGCCTCGTGCGCGTTCTACCATCGTCCGCGTGGCTCGAACGAGTTCCGCCCAACCTTCCTTCCGGTCGACAAATTGAAATCGTCAGACCGGGAAAACTCTACCGAAATCCGCGTGCAGGTGCCGGAGCGAGAGAGGAGCAAAAAGAGAAGATAAAATAGGAGAGAGGAGGAAAGACGAGGATGGAAGAAGAAGAATCGAGTAAACGGGGTTGGAATACCAGAAGGCGATGCGATTCGTGCGCGTTCGGGAAGAACAGGAAAAGAGAGAGAGAAAGAGAGAGGGAGAGAGAGATATGCGACCAACCACGCTGGGAAAACAGGAAAAGCACCACGAAACCTTCATGGATTCGCTTTTTCTATATTTTCCCTTTGTTGCCCCGCGTTAGCTAGACCGGACTCGAGGACTCTAGATTTCTCTTGGTGCTTTTGTATAGGACAAATGTCACTGGTATTGGAGATACTGATAGTGATGATTTGTTGTTGTCGGACAAATCAACCTTTCCGAAATTCATTGAGTTACAGGTTATGTGACATGCAATTATTTTGCTAATTGAAATATTAAGTAACGTCATGAATAGAGAAATACACAAGTCAGATTTGGAGTGTCTACGATATTATGCCATAGTATAACACAGGCCGACAAATTTGAGAACCAAGAACCAGAACATACTTTTCCCAAGGTATTTGACGCGCTGAATTCGAATCCCACCTCAGAATAGCCCCTATACGTCAGGTGTTTGAGATATTTTAACCTAAAAGTGCAAAAAGTATGGTTTTTGGGTACATTTGAGGTGCTGTAACTTCAAGGTAGATTTTTTTCAAAACGATCGTCACGGTATTTGAAAATACTGTTTTTGCCCCTCAAAATCCGTTTTTAAACTTCGAAAAATCTTTATTGGTCACTGAGATATCGTCTGTTGAAGTTTCTGAGTTCGGCAAATTCGGCGATATTCAAAAACTGAGCAGAATCAGATAACGTTTCTGATTAACCATACATGGCTATCGTACACAGATTCTGTTCGGCAGTCTTGACTCAAAATGTGTTTCCGTGTATATACCAACGAAATAGATAGAGTTGTCAAACGATCATTCGAAATGAAGCGAGATCGTTTTCATAAGTATACAATAAAACCATAAAAATAAAAACTAAACACAAAAATGATTAAAATCAAAAATTATTTTTTAAATTGAGTCATCAACAACTCGTCTTCGTTTCGTGACTCTGGATTCGGCTGAGGGCGTTAACATGCAATTTAATTGCGTATGGGTTAATTGCTACCAAAACCTGTAAATTACAAGAATGAAGCGAGTTCTAAAAAATTTGGTCGACATATCAGAACAGGGTCTTAAAATTATACAATGTTGGTGTTAGTTTTGTATGCAGCAACCTCGAAAACCCCCGAGTAATAAGTTTGAGGCGAATTAGGTCGATTTTTACAAAAGTTGAAAGCCCTATTGAAGCCGACATTTTGTATTTTGTTATTCTGACTTCAAATTCCTACTCAGCAACACCGAACATCTTAAGAGCCATTCGAAATGTAGGTCTTTGAGATTAATTTCTTTCTATTTTTGAAGCTTTATCTGATTCTGCTCAGTTTCTGAATATCGCCGAAATCGCCAAACTCAGAAACTTCAATAGACGATATCTCAGTAACCAATAACGATTTTTCTGAGTTTGAAAATTGATTTTGAAGGGCAAAAACAGCACTTTGAGGTACCGTGACGACCGTTTTTAAAAAATCTGTCCTAATGTTACAGCACTTCAAATGTACCCAAAAGACGTACTTTTTGCACTTTTAGGTTAAAATATCTCAAAAACCTGAGGTATAGGGGTTATTCTGATATCGGATTCGAATTCAGCGCGTCAAATACCTTTGGAAAATATGTTCTGGTTCTTGGTTCTGCAATTTTCTCAAATTTTGTCAGCCTGTGTAATACAGGATCAAAAAAAATTAGGGGTCTTAAAAAACTCCGATGTTAGGGATGATACACGGGAGTGATTCATATATACCAATGGTATAAGTAACAAGGCATACGAAAGCGCAAAGTATGACCGAATAGTGTGAAACCTATTCTCAACCAATGACACAAAATTGGTAACAAAGGACATGTTGTAAGTAGATATGGTCATTTTTGGCCAGACACTTACCACATTGTCTTCACCGTCTACTACGAAACCACTTCTTATTACACATTATCACTTATTTTGATAGTGCTCATGTTTCTCACAAGCAACACTAGGGAAGTGATAATCACCGATTTTTTTGAAACTGCGTATACAAGAACTTCTTTAAAAAGTATTTAATACGGATTTTTTTGTTTTTCCCCAAAAACCATTTTTGGGGTAGAAATCACCCTTGAATGTTTGTAGAAATGGCCCTTAAATGTCTTTAAGGTTGAATAATAGTATGTTAAAAACTATTTGTAGCATGTCTGTCAATATTGGGATATTGACGTTTTGAGGTCGCTGATGAAGAATTTAAAGTCAGATTTTGAAAATTCAAAATGGCGGATCCAATAATGCGGTCGAATTTTTATTAATTTTTATGAATGTAATGGAAATTGGGATCTTTATGTTTTTGCGGTCGCTGATGACGATTCTAAAGTCAGGTTTTGAAAATTCAAAATGGCGGAACCAATATGTCGGACGAATTTTTAATATTTTTCAGGAATTTTGTGAAACATGGTTGGCTAGGGATATTTGGCATTACTGATTATCAACATGATGTTAGAGTTTGTGAAATTGTACATGAAGAATAGCCGTTGCAACATGTTGTGAGAGACAAGGGAACTCGCATAAAAAAGCACCCGTCATTGTGAGAGGCAAGGGGACTCACTTACAAAAATCACCCCGATGGGAACAAAAAAACTACTAAGTCCACGTCGTTGTTCCTGGGTAACGTAAAAAGTAGAGAATGTAAATTTCAACTATTTATTTCATGATATAACACTACTGCAGTTTATAATTGTTACGTATCCGGAAACTTATTCTTAATCGACAATTTCACAAACTCTAACATCATGGTGATAATCAGTAATGTCAAAAGTCCCTAGCCAACCATATTTCACAAAATTCCTGAAAAATAGTAAAAATTCGTCCGCCATATTGGTTTCGCCATTTTGAATTTTCAAAACCTGACTTTAGAATCCTCATCAGCGACCGCAAAAACATAAAGATATCAATTTAAATTACATTTATAAAAATTAATAAAAATTCGTCCGCCATATTGGTTCCGCCATTTTGAATTTTAAAACCTGACTTTAGAATCGTCATCAGCGACCGTAAAAACATAAAGATCCCAATTTTCATTACATTCATAAAAATTAATTATTAAGATACCCGGATCTGGTCATTAGGTAATGCTTTAAGAAATTTTGTTTTTAAAATAATCGTTATACATTGTACTGCACAATATTTTGAAATAAATAACTATTATATATAAAAAATTCATCTATATTCTGTATATATTAAAAAAAAAAAAAAACTTTTCGACCGTTTAACATTAGTAAAAGAAGATTTTGGTATTTTTAGGTCTTTATACTTAGGGAATAATAATTGTTATATTAAATTATAACTATTATATTTTTAAAAAATTAATAATATTTGTTTTTTTATAATCGTAGAAATGTTTGGAAGACATTGGAAATTTATAGGAACAAACGTATGGGGCAGCTTCTCTCATTCATAACGTCAGGGATATTACGTCGTTTACAATGAACAAACGTAAAAATAAAACAGAAAAGAGAAATTCTTACTGGTATATTAATAGCAATTATTAATATAATTTTTAATATAATTTAATTCTCAATTTTTCAAGCTACTATTGCAGTGACTACTAATACCCTTAATTTGTGAAAATGAAGAGTAGAAAATGGGCAAACTTGAATGTTGCCAAGCACTGCTCTGCAATTAAGGCTGAAACTAATCGTGCAATTTCAATTACACGCATAATTTATAATTGGATATTTGTTGTTTGGTGATTTGTGTTACAATAATGTTGGCAAATTGGAAATTGAAAAGCGAATTCATTTTCATCGAGCCGAACATTTACCGATGCATTCAAGTCCGACAGGCACATTATTCGGAACGTTTAGCAAGGATATTTATTATTTATCAAGCATCACTCGCCGATGAGAATAGCGATAATTCGATCAAATGTTCATCGCTGGTTCCATGACGAACGCTGAACATAATACCCATCGATCTCCAACGTCTAGCGCTAGTTCGCGCCACTTCGCTATTGATTCGTTGATCGACATGGACAGACACCGTCACGTTCCATAAACTACGTCATATCACTTACTTTTCGCGACGGCCTCTGGAGAAAAATTAGTTTTTGATCCAATAGTATGCGAGACCCTTCTATAAGCTTCATTTTCTCGAGACTAATACATTTATCACGTGCTCGGAGCTATTAATCAAGGAACCACTTTTTTAGCTACGAAAAAGCGTGTCTACAAAAATCGCCATTTAACCATTTTATGATCGAATGTACAAACATTTAACACGATGAACGACAGTATTAAAAAATATAATGAAACAAATTTTGGGATCCGAATTTGGATATATTTATCAACAACCTAGATGTTCAAATGTTTCAACTTCCAATTACTCTGTATCGTTTCTTTACATTAAATGTTATTTTAGAATGGAACAGGTTCTAGGTCTAGTGAAACTAAGAAATATGGTATGGTATAATTTTCCCATACTCCCCCAATACCTTATGGCCTAAAAATCATTCATAAAGTTCATGTGAATAATCACCCGTAACTACTCAGTTTGTTAGCCAATTACCAATTTTATTTTTAATTGGAAAGATAAAACGAATATATTTTTTACTGTTCACAGCTCATTTTGATGAAATGAAAACTAACGAGAATAAAATTGAAAGAATTGGAGAAAAGTATTTTTTAAATTCAATCAATGTTAACGACGATTTTTCGATATTATATCATCTTAAAGAGTTTTTCTGATTAATGTTTTGAAAGAAAATTTGCATCGAATACACTTTTGAGAAACGAAAATGAATTAAAGTTGACGACTGTCGTTTTTTTTTTAAATAAGTTTTATGCTCCTTGAGACGCCATTTTTTAACGAGAGTTCTTGATTTTTTAAAATAAATACCACTCTATTAAAATCCAGATATTTATTCATTCATATATTATAAATAATCTAATGCATGAAATAATTACAAATTTTGAAATTGTTAATAAACATTAGAAATTACAGTTTTTTATGAATAATTTG
Organism: Trichopria drosophilae; assembly: GCA_030407085.1. Classification (NCBI taxonomy): domain Eukaryota; kingdom Metazoa; phylum Arthropoda; class Insecta; order Hymenoptera; family Diapriidae; genus Trichopria; species Trichopria drosophilae. The sequence goes on along the minus strand of CM059587.1, from coordinate 15,654,861 downwards.
TTGTTTTGTTCACTTTAAATTTATCGTGTCTTTTTGATGCAATATTCAATAGCAAGGCTTGATCCATTAAAAAAACCTAGTAATTTTTTTGATTCTCTTTCATTAATAAATATAACATCACAATTTGTAAATGTTTAGTCTATAATCGATTAGGTATTTTTAATGCCTCTTGTGTTAATTTCATTTTTACGACATTTGACGACAACGAAAGGAAAAATATCAAAAAGAAATAATAATTATAAGCTCAGTAAACTTGGATAGTGTTTTGATTAATTTTGAAATTGAAGTAAGTCTCTTGTCGTAGTTACTCTATGAATTTGATGTTTACTAAAACTGTATGATGTAAAATTAATTAATAGATTATTAATTAAATAAGTTCCCTTTGGTATTCAAATTTACAGAAGATAATAGACTGACGCCCCAGAGTATATCTAGTTAACAACGTGAAATTTTTCAAATTGTTATTTTCATTTAATCAGTTTACTTCAATCACTGTTACTACTGAAGAATTTTTAAATTGAATAATTGTAGAACTGCGGAAGATTTGAGGTTATGTTCACTAAGATACATTTAACGATCGGGTAATAGTAAACGCAATAACGTCAAGATCTTGTTTACTACCAAAAAAGTTAATTTTACTTTTTTTGTAATCCGGTGTTTACTATTGTAAAATGATTTCATTATCTATTTTTTTCACCTGTGAACATAATATTATTATAAATTAAATAATAATTATTATATTAATTAAAAGCCCATAATGAGTTTTAAATTGTATTAGTTAACCAGCAAATTCTGACAAAACGAGAATCCTATTTTAATATTGAAATCATTTATGGCACATCAGATAACACGTAAAGCAGTGCGGAAACTACTTTGAAAAGTGGAAATGAAATTTAAACTTTTTGCATCGTATGATAACTTTGAATGGAAAAATTTGTTTCCACTGATGGAATGAGATAAACGACATATTTGTTTCGTAAATTTAACGACTATACATAAAAATACTGCATGTTTGTATGATGATATCGTTACGGAGTCAAGGAATAAATTTTCTATTAATTTACTAAAAAATATTATTTCGTAAATGCTATATTTTATATTATACTATTTTAGAGAATTTATAACGAGGTTAATGAAAACAAAATAGTATATTGATTGAGAATTATCAATAGGTTTTAACTATATTATTTTGGCATATTAATAAATATTTATAAATAATATGGCTTTTCATCGAATTCAATTAAGTATAAAATGTGCCGGAATCAAAACATTTATCGATGGCTAAACTAAATTAAAAACAATTTGAATCGTCGATTTTCGTCGAATAAACCTTTCTGACAGGAATTAACGTTTTAAATTTAATCATTTGTATCTGATAGTCGTAGCAAATACAAAACAACGAATTAGTTGAACACAAATATTTAGAGAATTGGTGATAAATTAAAGAAAAAATCGTGTATTTCAATCATTAAATTTACTAGTCATTCCGATTTAAAATATTTAATTAACGAATAAAGGGAAAAAGTAATAAATTTAAAGTTAAAATTCTGATTTTAGAAGATTTTTAATAATCCATGTATGGTGCATAATAGCGCAAGAAAAATAGTAAAATATCAAAGCAACCAGCAAAGTCAGTAATAAAGTACCTCATTTTTTTCGAATTCAACTCAATCGTGACGTTATTACAAAGTTGTTTAAAAAAAATGAACGATATCTGTATTTATTCATATGTATTTTCTACTCTTTAAGTCATATTTTGGTTTGAAAAAAATACATAGTATTTAAGTCGTATGTATTTGAAATCTGAACATTGTCATTGACATATTTTGAAAAAATGTTAGATCTTCATATAATTTCGTAATTATAGGTTTTCTGCTGCTGATTTTGAATCTGTATAATCAAAATTTTTTATGCTGAAATAAAAAGTTGTATTATTTTTAAAATGTCTAGAATTTGCTGTAAAATTTGACTCAGCGAATTTCGATCATATTCGATAACTGGGTTATTAAAACCAAATAAAGATGAATTTATATTATTGTTTTTAGCATTAGAAACTAACTTTTAGACAATAGTCTGGCTTGAAATAGAAGTTTTTTGATTAGGTGCAGCAATGCTCCTAGAAATATCACACTTTAAGATAAACTATCTTAAGAGAGTTCTAAAGCACTCAACTCATAATGCAGAGATTTTCACTAAAAACAGTAAATAAAAAGTGAATGAAACGATTTTTCGAAATTTAAGCTGTGTAAGGACAATTTGAATTACTATCGACGGTATCATAAAAAAGGCAAAAGACGTTAATTGAAAATCGATCGTGAATTTTTGGAAATAACTAAAAATCACTGATTTCCGTAGAGTATCGGCTTCGTAATCAGAAAATCCTGGTTCGATCTCGGCCACTGCCATCTGTTATCGAGACACCTCTGTATTTGTTTATAAGTGTCTAATAACGCCAAAGCTCAGGTATTTCGGATTCTACCTTCATAAACTGTAGGTCCCGTCGCGATTTAGTCCCATATGGGTTCACAAAAGTCGACGTAAAATAATATAAAAAAAATGATGTTCCATCTTTTTTGTAGTAAGAATCTTCTTTTGGATAACGGAAAATATTAAACTATGGAAATGAACCGATCAATATTAACGTCTCGACCTTTTATTTAGGGTCCTCTTCAGAAAAACTATGAGATATGCAGAGTAAAAAGAATTTTTTATGACAATAATATTTTTTTTTAATAAATAAAATACGTCAAACAAGACTCATGAATAATAACAAAAATGGACACAGTTTTTCTGAAGAAGACTCTAAATAAAAGGTCAAACCGTTAATATTATTTTTTATTGGTTCATTACCAAAGTTTAATTTTTTCCGTTATCCAAGAAGATCCTTACTACAAAATTGTTTCACTTATGGAAATAATCAACGGATAAGAAGAATATTTATTTATTTTTAAAAAAGATAATGATGCTCCATCCCTGGTTAATTTAAATTATATGGCTATGATGATAATGTCTACGGCCTAAACTATCCGTTTTGGAATGTTTTGAATTTTAATGAAATGTCAATTAATATATGGTACATGGCCCTTTAAAAATAATACCATAAAACAGTTCAAATGAGAATGGCAGTCTCATTCGACGGCTCTGTAGCTCTTTTTATATAAGGACGTTCCTGGAAAATTGGCAAGTAGGCGTCTGATCGAAGGTAAATTTTTTTGTTGTTAGAGACAATGTTGAAATATTTGTTTCGGTGGTATTCAAGTATTCTCTGGAGAAATCGGATGCTCAGAATTGGAGGCGAATAGGAGCTCCCAACATGACCGTAGAACCAGCGCGTTGCCTTACCAGACGATATTTCTCTCTCTAATTATCTTAGCGTGCAACGCGATAGTGCGAGGTAGTGGCGCTATACGCGGCACAAGCCGGTATTAATGCCTGCTGATAATGTACCAATAGTGCCCTAATGTCCCGTGGCGCAAAGCACCTGAGTAATAGACAGGTCGAATGCACTGCCGTTCTCTAAGCGGCGACCTCAAGGTATTCCCCGAGGTGGATTAGTTTCTCTTCGCCGATTCTGCCAACGGTGCGCCGGACCGAGTAATTTTAACCCCCCTATTACCCCTTTTACCCCCCGGGTGCTACCAACCCAGGCCTGGCCACTAAAGTACCCGAGGCGACGCCGTCAACCCTTTCCGATTTTAATACTCACTGGTGCATTTCTCACCGGGTTGTCATGTTTTTCCTAGAGTGCTGGCAGTAAAGGACACAATTACTTCAAGATAACGGTTTAGGTTGTTTTCCGACGAAACAGCCCTCGTTCTTTATCCGGATGTGTCGATAAAACGAAACGGAACATCGTTTAAGGTTAGTAAGCTGGTCCCGCGGAACTCCATCCAGAATAAGGCCTTCCGTTTTGAACTTGGCAGTTTAAAGTTAATACATTTGTATTTGTTAATTTTCTGAAACATTTTTTTACTGTTATCTAGAGTAGAGATCTTTCATAGGCTTCCTGAATATTGACCAGAGCTTAATCCGACAATGATAAGACCCGCCTCATTGTTACCTACCCTGTCAAAGTTCAATAGTAAACGAGTTCGGAAATGTGCCTCCTCAATAAATTGGTATTCACAATTATGGCTTCACGTCTTTATTTCACGTGACAACTACTCACACGACAAAATATCACATAGACAAATAACCATAATCAAAAATATCACTACGAAAAAAACCAGCCCAATACAAAAATTAATTATGCACAGAAATTACTTTAATTATACACGGAAATTCATATCAGTCTTTTGTCGCCGCTGTTTTGGCCAAGACGTTTTGGCCCCGCCGTTTTGGCGTCAGAACGCTTTGGCCCCGCTGTTTTGGCACCGGATGTTTTGGCTCCGCCGTTTTGGCACCAGTCTATTTGACCCTGGTTTTTGTCACGAGAATTATTTTAAATCAAACATACAGAATAGTGAGATGGGGGAAGCGAAGAAATGTCAACGTCACGAAATTAACCTAACCTAACTAGTCAGAACTCCGCCTACCTCTAATAATGCCTAAAAGCATATGCGTGCTGTAAAAGTAACCTAACCTAACCAGTCAGAACTCCGCTTACTCCTAATAATACATAAATGAATATCACTGCGTAACGGAATTTTTAAAGGTGTGTATTTTGTCGATGTGATATTATATCAAAGTGATATTGTCTTTGTGGTATTTTTATGCGAGACATTTTATCATTGTGATAATTTGACGTGTGATCAAAGTTGAAATAAAGACGTGCGACCACAATTATTGTTTAATGATGCCCTCATCAACCGTTCACAACATTGAGCAATTGATGCTGAACTTATTACACATTTCTTTATTTTAATTATCTTGATTTAATAGATAAAAATTTGAGAGATCTAAAATGGATCTGATGAGAAAGGGCTGCAGCGATTTGGCAAAAGTCGATATGAGACTAAAACGATATTCAAAATAATAGATTATAGAATAGAGAAAAAAACTTTAGGAAATATGTATCATAAACTTTTGACCTTGAAATTCCACAAACGACACAATTTTTTCTGAAACTGGAAAACTCAACATTTTGATACCTAAGAGTTTTTTTGATCGCTGATTAAGATTATACCGAGACTTTACTGTATTTGTTTTTTTTTGTAGCTGAATATTAACCGCACGTTAAAATTTCATTAAAAATAGTTAATCCCTGATCAATGTTCAGGCAGACTAAAAAGATTTCTGATTTGGAATAGTTCGATTTCATTGTAACAAAAAAGCATATACTTTTGCGGTATTATTTCCGAAGTATTTATTCGTACTAAAAAGAATGGTTATGACACGACAATTATCCAAATAAAATTCTTCTTCGCTTAAATTAAGAACTCGAAATCGGGTCATAAGAAAAATTCTTAGAGCAAGATCGTTTTCAGTAGAAAAAATACTTCGGAATATAACAATTATCAAAATAAAATTCCCTTGTACCTCAAAAATAGTCCAAATATAGCTGAAAATAAGGTATCAAATAATTTAAATTTGATATTTCAATTATATTTTTGGGATGCATATTACTACGTTTTAAATAAATTCTTTGAACGTTGCGAACCAGAATGTTCACTATGACGAAATTCACCAAATGTAAAAAATTTAATTAATTGGAGGATTTTTTAAAATGTCTCTGAAATCAATCTCCTAGCATATCGAATCGCACGTAAAATCGAGAGTAGCGAATTTATTCCACGAATGGGTCCAAACTTGAAATTAAAATGAAAAATGTGAAATCATCCCGTAAAAAGGCATTGAATTGCAAATCAATTTGGAGATAAATTCTTCGTCGTCGATATGGAAATTCGCCATCGCGCTAACGTAATTCACTATGATCGTTCGCATTCGTAGAATTTTACTGCGTTTTCACAATTTTCTCGGGGAAAATCGCTTTGACGCGAAGCCCTGGCGATCCGAGGACCCACCATGTGTCTGCATAACGCTACGCAAAATTCCAATACAAAGGACTATTGAACAAATGTATTCTCGGAATTTCGAATTTTTTGTTTCACCGCCAGTGACACGCGAGAACTTTATAGACTCAAGAGGATAGTGTTTTGTGGTCGGCAATTGCTGAGAGAGCCAGTATATTTTCCATAATGAATGGAACTCCACAATGCACTCGAGGCCTCACTCTCTAAACTTGAATTAGTTTAAACGTGCTGATCCAAAAACGAAAAGTGGATCTCCAATTTAATTAATAATATTTACTGATAACATTTTTAAAACTTCTACTAAATTCATTAGTAAATTTTTTTAATCTTTCGAATTATGTTTTCAAACAGTTCATTCAGTTTTTACATATAAGTAGATTTTTGCTAATGAATTGTTTGTTTTCCTTCGTTGTTTATAAAAAAATGTAATGGATAGTTGTCCAACTTTTGTTAGTAGTTTTTTATTAATTTTCAAGCTGGAAGCAACATATATTTAAAACAATAAACAAAAAAAACAATCACTAAATTGTATTCAAAAGTTGAGTTTAATCACCATCCAACAGTTCTTGATGATATTATTACAGGATTAGAAAAAGATGAGTCGATAGGTAAGAAGTTCATATCGTCAATTCTACCGCAATTAAACGCGTATTAGTATTTTTCGTTACTAGAAATTTATGGGCATGAAAATATTATCAAAAATACCGCATCTACAAGGTTTAAGTGTTGAATTTCCGATACCATTTTTAAATTTCAAAATGGCGGACCTTGAATGGGCGTCAGAAGATTTTTTTTCTTTTACACAAACATAACGTAGTAACTGAATTCTTAAAAAATTGTAAATTTTCATCACACTTAGTAGCTAGTAGTTTCTGAGGTCGCTAAGTACGAATCTGCAGTCAGATTTTAAAATTTCAAAATAACGGATCCAACATGGTGGACGCTTTTTTGAAAATACCTAATCCTAATGAAATACTGCGTTGAAAATTGTATTCAAAATGTGTCTCTCCCGTCCTTAAAGGGTTAAGTTAAAGTTAGACCCCGACCACATTTCGCGCTACTAATGAACATATTACCAAAAATTCTCTTGCAAAGATGATATACTTTTATATTAGAGAAAAAACTAATGGGGAGTCTCCCATTTTTCTTCAAAAATTCTAAAGGATATAGAAAATAAAAATACTGTAAATAATACATTGCTCTATACATTTTAAAAAAATGCTTTTACAAGTTTCGTCGACCATCGACATTGGATGTGTACAATAATCTCTTCTCAGATTGAAATTGATTAAAAAAAATAGTTTCCCATACAATCATCATCGAGTTATGCTAAAAATAGCAAGATTTTCATTGTGTATATATACTAGAGATTTGGTGATTAGAAGAACATTCTATCCCATCGTCTTCTCTTGAAGATCTTAGGGTTACTAAAAATATGTCATACAAAGGGACTAGATGCGTTACGTAACCGCAGGTACCTTAATGCTAAGCTGCTTGGACAAGTCGGTGCAGAGGAAACAGAAGTAATTGAGGTGAGACATAACCGCTGCTGAGATGAAATGTACACTTAACACGGGCAAAATACGTTCCTGTGATGCATTCTCGCAAAATAGGTTTGACCAAGTAGATGTACATCAAAAGATTACCCTGAGGTTTTCCCGAGGTTCGCAGCTCATGGCACCGACTGTTTTTGTATGATTTGAAATTCGTTGAACATTTACAACTGTTCAAAAATAAAAATAAAATAACCGAACTCCATGTGAGTCTCAATCTATATAGCGATTCCGTTTTTTAAACTTGAAATTATTTTCCAAAAATTAACAAATAGTTTGAAAATTACTTTGTAATTTATAGAAAGTTGCAATACCCTTACTGAAATGTTTTTGTGAAGAATTATTCGTTGATTAATCACTCGAAATATTAAAATGGTTATTTCTGTTGACTATAATTTTATACATTGTGTTTTGTCTTAATGGTATCAAGGATAAACTTATTTAAATTTTCCTTAATTTTTATTAACTTCTCAATATCTACATTTTTGCTATTGCATTATAGATTATTTGAAATATTATCACTTAATCGCCAAGAGTAACCAATTTCCTTACCGACAGGAAAAGAGAATTAAGAATGACGCAGCCAAGTGACGAATGGCTCAGCCTCCGATAAAACGAAGAGGCGGGCAGATAGAAATTCCCTTGAGTAGTATTTAACAAACCTTGAAAAGAAGAAGAGAATACTGCAACAAAACCATTTCTGAAAATTTCAATTATATTCGTCTAATCATCGTCAAAATATCCATATGTGATCATGACACTTTTAACTAACTGTGGCTATAATTTCAAAGAAAGTGCCCAAAATGCAAAAGAAAATTGTGTTGGATTTCAATAATACTTGGTATAGGTAGATGTTTTGTGTTGCTGCTTTCGAATATAGTCAGATTTTGGAAATTCAAAATGGCCGATTTAATAACTTTTTTTCCTCGTTTACTATATGTTAAATAAAGAATATAAAAGACAAAAAGGAAATTAAACAATAAAAAAAGTGCACTTCAAAGACCTTCATTCAACCTCCTCGTGGTGAAGTGTATAAGTAGGTAAACAATTAAATACCGAGTAATGAGTTTCAAGCAAAGTAGTTTAATTTTTTAAAACGATGTTCGGCATATTGTATCCGACAGTTTGAATTTCCAAATTCAGACTTCAGATTTAAAGTCATCGACCCCAGAAACCCTTAAATATCAAGTTTCAAGCGGTTTTATAAACTTTTTATGCATAAATTGATTGAAGAAACTGTCATACTTCATGTCGAAGATTTTGAAAAAATCGTGATAACTACCATCTTTGTGGACGTTGATTTTTTTTTGCCACGATTACGAAAATGGACCACGTCATCGTATTCAGTACTCCTTAGACTGTCCAGAAATGGATTTGATCTTAATTCACATAAATTCCAGAATTTTTAGTATAATTTATATCACGACGAAAATTAGCGTTTTTCCGGCAGTCTGGGAAATGAGGAAGATCTTCCTCATCGGCAATCAAGGGATTGGTAACGACGATAGATTCGAATTATTTATTTCAAACTGAAAATACCATGAAAGAAAGAAATTGACAGAAGATTATTTTACATTTGTATTATGTATCTGTTGAGTAAATTTGCCTATAATTGTGATGGTTCATAAAGTGTCTAATATAGTATACAGTGTGGTACTGGATGAAATTTAGTTAAACAACCCTAGTGTAAACAGTTGATTAATTGTCTTTTATTGATAATGTCCTGACTGGAATTTAAGAATCAATTAGGTGGTATAAATTGGCCAATTTCAAGATTTTCTCAAGAGAAACCGATTATATTTTGATTAGAGTAATAGGTGGTATTTACGATATAAGTAAATTGATTTTTGAGATAGACTCAGGATCGATATTTCATGCGTACTCTAATGTAGGTTATGCTATTCATATCGTAACGATCTATTAGAGCATTAAAAATGGTAGACTAGGTTTTGCATCCGTACTCTGATTACACTTAATACTTTAAAAGACCTCAGTGCACGGCTCCAGTAGTCGTGAAATTGCTTCGTGAATTTTTAATAAACGTATGACTATAGTTCCGATTACCAGTTGTGGATGATCCATTGAGATTACGTAAAACTATAGGTATTACGAAAGGAATTCATGCAATGTTGTGCAGTTTGCCGGATCGAAATTTTACAAAGAAACGCTAAGAATATTGGAAGGAATACGTACATCCAGAGAAAGGAAAGTACAGAGAGTCTATCGATACCTGTTGATACTTCCCTCAAATAAAAGTCAACTTGTACTCTGAGTATTTCAAAAGTTACATATACGCCCGCAGCTTTTTGTCGTCTCGGTCTTCCTGTAGTGTTCAACCCTCTCTAGCATCGACCTGGCTTCTTCGGGGAAGTTCGCTACGAGTTTAGGGTTTTGATAGATAAAGCAAGACGATGGAAAATAAAGAAGTGCAGTGAGAAAACGAGAGATTGAACGAATAACCATGTGGAGCTTATGATGAAGTTATCCGAAAGCTGTCAGAAATCCACTAGCTTCTTAATTGCATATCAACAAATTAAAATCAGAAGAGATTTATATAATTAATTCTCATTATATATTTTTTATATGCACTAGTTTGAAGTCAAAATATTGATTTTCGAGGAATTGAAAATATTTTCTACTTCATCAAAATAATGGAAATTATCTTTCCATATAGGAGAACCGGGGCTAGTTGGCGCGGTTTTCAATATTCGATTTATCATTGTTATAATATGTTATTGATTGAAATAAATGCAGTTGGTACTAATAGATTTATGTTACTGCTGAATCTCTGTTCGGGATCAGGTGATTACTCACGACATGCTATGATATGTATGTGAGCATGATATCTGCACTTATTACGCTGTCATACGTACCATAGCATGTTGCCAGTAATCAGCTGATCCTGAACAGAGCTTCAGCAGTAACGTAAACTCAGTAGTGTCAACTGCTTTTATTTTGGCGAAGCTCCCAGCACTAGTTACGAATCACATGTAGAATTGATGTTGGACCTGATGTGATAGCTTCTGCTTATATGTGTCCAATAAATGTAACAAGAAGATGGAGATGATTTTGGTGTAATGTTAATTTTCGAATATTTAAATATTATTTGCCCTGTTAATGCGTGTAATGTGTGCGTAACTAAGAGAAGTTGAACTCTAACAACATTATAGTGTTTATTACCATAAACTTGAGTGAAATACAGTCACAACAATATACATGGTATCAGGAACCTATTTTTATGGTAAAATTAACTATATTTATAGTGCTGGTTACCATAAATCAGAGTGAAATGCAGTCCCAACTATAAATTTCTCTCAGTGTTGGATCTACGTGAATGTCGATATTATTTCAGTGGAATATTTATATTACGTTTACATTATAACAAGTTAAAACAAAGAAGATAAAAATTTACTTTTGAGTCTCAAAATCTGTATTCTTGCATTTTTTTTAGATTAGTTATACAATAACCATGAAACTTGTCACAAACTTAGTGTTCATAACAAACATCAAAATATCAGACGGACTAAATTTTCCAACTCATATTTTTTGAATAAATTGAAATGCGCGAACTTGCCTCTGCTCCAACTAGCCCCGGTCTCCCTTATTTTATAATTAATACTAATTAATAATCAATGTCTTTGAGGAGTACACATCGCCATCATGAAGTAAACGCTGCAACTTTGGAAGAGAGCGCGTAGCTTAGTTGACACAGTAAGTTAAATCTAGTTAAATCATATATAATAATTAGCATCTTTGAATAACACCTTTTCAAATAGAAAATTGCTGAAAATTCTGAATTGTGCAGACGAGTCACTGATTTAAAAAAAAAATAAAAATTAGCAATTCCATCTTGGACCATCAAAAGCATTGTATATTTTATTAGTTATTATTATTCCCTATCCCATGTAAAAATGTTTTATAACGTTTTTATAAAATCTTTCTACAACTTTTATAAAGAAATGATTTTATAAAAATTGTATAAAATTTTTATATGGACATCTAAATTTTATACAATTTTAATAATAATTGCTTTTTGTGAGACGGGGTTAAAAAATTCTATATTATGTAACGGATTTGCGGGAATAAGATAGCATTTTACGCCTTGAAAAATTATACGGGTAAGATAGAAGATCCCCACTCTTCGAGTTTGAAAAGTTTGAAATTCGACACTTAAACTTGTAATTCATAACCTCTATGACGAAACATTTTGTTCGTTCCATGGGTGTAAACTATGTTTTCACCTGAAGGCAATCCGGAAATAAAAGTTAATTTTACACTCTTATCACGAAAATAACTATTTCTCCATTTGTTTGCGTGAAATTCAATTTTCTCAAATTTATAGGAGTGATGAGTCGCTCTTTATGCTTAGAATTCCTAATTCCAGAATTTTAGAGAGTGTAAACACAATTTGTGTGCATTTGTTAAGAAAAATATACCTGCAATAAGTTTGCTTTGGGATGAAATAAAATATTCTGCCACATTGCTATTTTGGTTGAAGATTATTTTTTTATAAATAATTGATGTTACGAAGTAGTTTATATACGATGACAACACTGTTTGTTTAATCAAACCAGCCAGTCTAGTTCAATTAACCGAAAATGAAATCTTTCAACTCCCGTGGACTTCATATAACCGAACAGTTTAGTTATATTAAAACCAAATAGTTAGTTACCGACGTCTAGCTCATCCGGACCCTGACGTTGTCACCGAACCGGTTTTATTTCGATAAATATTCGTTTAATTACATGGACAGAAGTAATATCAACTACACTGATCCAAATAGAAATTGTCATTTACTATTAGAGAGATGTATGCGAAAGTGTTGCAGAAAAATAAATTTTGCACACTAAAAAAAGGGCACAACTTGTCAACAGAATCGAATATTGTGCTATCAGATTTGAAGAACATTTTTTATTACAATTGTACAATATTTGTATGTCCATATAAAACCTTTATAAAAACTTTATGGAATCATTTCTTTATAAAAGTTGTATAAAGATTTTATAAAAGCTTTATAAAACATTTTTGCCTAGCCAATTCTGAATTCATTAAACCTTTGAGTCACAGTGCTATCCCACCTTTGCAGATAGCAGAATAAAAAATAGTTTAGGTCGGATGCGTCAAGTTATGAGATGTTTCTGAGCTTGAGATCGTAATGTTCACATAATGATATGAGTTTAGAAAAACCTCATAATTTTACGCACGTGACCTCTTTTTGTCCAAATTCATGCAAGTTTCTGACTGTAGAAGGCAAAAATGTTCGGGAAAAACTCCAATTAAAAAGTATATTCATTATACAATTAAATGTGTAATATTTAAATGCACAGTCCAGCAAACAAAACTAAAAAAAAAGAATAAAGACAAAAAGAAGTAGTTAAAAAATAAAAAGAGCATGAATTAAAATATAAGATTACACCATCGTGTAAAAGAACAAAAACTTAGATAAAAGTATAAAACGTGGAAACTGTTGAAGAGCATCTCGGAATTTGCAAACGCCTACGCACCGTTGGGGCACAGTTAGGTTCTTCAGGCGTGTTATTATTTTAACACTTCTCTTTCAACGAACTTTAGCTTGCAAGCATCGAAGCGAAGTTGTGGTGAAAGCTCAAATGAAAAGCTTACGCGCGACACAACTCTAACGACTTCACTCGGCAACTTCTGGGCGCGTCGCAGCGAATTTGAAAGGTCCGCTGAGAGACTGCAAGGATTTTGCATGTGAAAAGTGATGCTTTTAATTTTATCTCGCTTTAAATGAATGGCACCATGTCGTCTGAAAATCACGAAATACCTCGTTTAACCCTATCAACATTACGCAGCAATTTTCTCGCGGAAAGTATCTGAAAGACTTGTAAAAAACGCTGTGTACGATGCCAAATTATTCACGTCACTGGAAACTAAAAACTGGTAGCAAAGAACGACCGAAGTTTGTAATTTATAAGTAAAACAAATATTTTGCAAACTATTTTTCCCTAATTACATCTTGTACTTTGAATTCGAACAAACAAAGGTACAGAAAGTTTAAAGCATATATTTCTTATAGTGGAATCATTTTGGGCAGTTATGACAGTGTCGTATGAGTTGCTTCATTGGGTGTCAAAGCTTTTTGGGTCCATTAACATCTGATGCTGTTTTACCACTTCGCAAAAGATTGAGCGATTGATAATATGTGAATATACGCACTTTTCAGTATTTTGGGCATCGAAAGGTCTCAAAAACAATCAGACTCTAATTATTAAAATTGTTTAATACTCGATAGAAAAAAATAAAACTTATACACACACATACCCACATTATTCTAATCGTCTTCACATTCTCTATTTTTCGATTAATCTCCGCTTTCTTTATTTCGCAATACACGTTCGGTCGTTTTTGTTCCGACCGCAAGTTGCCTCTGAAAAAAAGCTACCTCTTTGCATAAATAGGAGCGCCGATGTCGGAAAAATTAAAATGCAGCTCGGCAACCCTCACGGATGTCACGAATGTCTTCGCTTTTCCCGTCTCCGCAAAATGTTGCAAACCGACCAACGGTTGCAATTACCATCTTGGATATTAAAAACGCGAAACAATCGGGATACGGAGAATAGATCGGACGTAAGCCACGCGCATTCGATTTGACCGAGTTGCAGCGAAAACTTCATCGCTAAGCGACCGCAGAGTACACTGGAATGTCGTGACAACATCGACATTGGAAATTCAGAAATGTGAAAATTTATGCATGTTGAGAGTGCTTTTTCGCAAATGATGTTCATTTTTTATGAGATATTTTTATGTGTTTTTAGAGGTCAGTCCAGTAGCCTTGAAACGTGCATATTGGATGACCTCAATCCGAAACTGTTAATTCTATTAGCCGATTAAGAAAAATCTGACTTTTCGAATTCATTTATAAATATATTTTTAGAATTTTTAAAAACAGAAAAGTGTAGGTATCTCGTGATTATTAATAAAAATGTTTGCTTATCTTCGAGAACATTTAGGTGGATAGACATTTTGTACGATCTCTGTCTAAACATGTCGATTTTTATTTATCATGATGGACCACATCTTTTTATAAAGTGTTTTTGTAATATTTATGACTGTCGATATAACTTATTCTAAAAGAGGTAAAAAATACTGCGGAGGGGTTATGATTACTGAACATCTTCACGGTGCCGGTCGAAAAACCGACATTCAAAAATCCGACATTCGAAATGCCGACAGCTAAAAAACCGACACTTCAAAAATGTCGACAATAGAAAAACCGAATTTTCGTAATACCGACAGTCAAAACACCGACAGTGAAAAATCCGACATTCGAAAAACCAACAGGCAAACAGCCGACGCGTCAAAAAGCCGATAGTAGAAAAACCCAATGTCATAATACCAATAGTCAAAAAACCGACACAATCAAGAAACCGATATTTTAAAAAGCGACAGGCAAAAAGCCGACACGTCCAAAAACCGACAGTTTGAAAAACTAACTAAACATCATGATACCGATCACTTTCAAATAACCAATATTTCGAAGAACCGACTGCCAAAAAGTCGATAATCGAAAAGCCGATAGTTAAAAAACTGACACAAAAATTGACTACCCGCTTGTCGATGTGTCGGCTTTTTGGCAGTCTGTTCTTCGAAGTGTCGGTTATATGACTGTCGGTATTATGACGATTCGGCTTTTAGACGTGTCGGCTTTTTGTCTGTCGTCATTTTGACTCGTCGGCTTGTGAAATAACGGTATTTTGATGGTCGGTTTTTTTAACTGTCGGCTTTTTGATTTGTCGGTTTTTCGACCCTCACCTCATATTCAGGCAGAAAAGTGAATTACGAAAAATACTATAAGTTGCATTAAAATGTAAAAATAATCAATATCGACAGTGTTTGTCTAACTGAAAAAATACTTCCTATTGCTACTTTTTCCTGAACTAACCAGCGGTAGTTACAATTCTGAGGTATATATTTTTTAAAGTACTCAGATAGTAAATTTTTACGCAGTAAATGATAATAAATGATGTTGAAATGTTCATTTTTTATTAAATTTTGGTCCCGCTCAAGTTTCAAAATATCGCACAACAAATTAAATACATTCACTGCAACTACTCGAGTATTTTATAAAAAGAACAAGATATTCAATTAAATTAGCAAACTTTAGCATTTGAAAGCCAAAATATAACATCTGACTATCAAAATTCGGTACGAAATTGCATAAATTATCTTTTGAATATTACAATTTATTTTATTTATTTATTAAGTTTTAAGCACAGTTCAGCAGCACAACCCGGGAAAAAATGGATTATATATAATTATATATACATTTAGATGCAAGTATATATAATAATATATAATTATATATGTTTATAGACGATTATATATAATTATATACAATTTTTGATACAATTAGATCCAATTATATAATATTATATATAATTATATATAATTATATATGGATTTTGGCCGTATATAATTATATACAATCGTATATAAACATATATAATTATATATTAGCATATATAATTGTATATAATTGACGGCTTTGTATATAATCATATATGGCCAAAATCCATATCTAATTATATATAATTATATATAATTGGATTTAATTGTATCAACAATTGTATATAATTGTATATAATCGTATATAAACATATATAATTATATCTTATTATATATAATTGGATCTAATTGTATAAAAAATTGTATATAATTATATATAATCCATTTTTCCCGGGAAAAATCTCTTTTAATAATAAACATCCAAAGTCAGTTTTAGATGCAAACTGTTTCAAAATGCGATACATTATTTTCTTTTATTCATCGTAAATATAACAGTTTTGTATATGACCGACAATGAAAATAGGTAATTCTCTTAGTTTTTGCTGTACATTGGACTGAAATTCCTTTGTTTTAAATAAACAAAAGTAAAATAAAGTAAAAGAACGTGGAATTGAATCATTCATTATGTCGAAATTTCTATTAAATTTTTATGAAAAACAATAAACCCGTGTCAACTGTTAGCTCAATTGATGTACCGTCAACCTATGAAATAGAAGGTTGGGAGTTCAAATCTCCTGCAGGTCCTTTTTTTCTTCTTTTAATAAATGAAAATTTATGAAACATTATAAATTATTTAGCTCCGCATTCTTTTATTTTATTTACTTATATTTATTTAAAAAACCGTTTTGTTAATATTGTTGTCCTACTTTTAAAAAAATAATAGATGGAGAAGTTCAAGAATAAAACAATTAAATGTATTTTTAAGCTCGGAATTAAACAATGTAAGAGCATTCGACCGGCAATCGAAAGATCCCGGGTTCAACTTCCGGCGCATCGAATTTTTCCACTTTGGTCCTCATTTTTTTCGAAAAATCTTGTAATAATCCGACCATTTTCATCTTTACCGTCAGTTAAAAAAATTAACCATAATGGGATTGGATTTAAAATTCGTCAAATTTACGATAATTTTTTATAGAATCTTTTTCAAAATATCATTTTTAAAAAACCTATTTTATTCTAAAATAAAAATTTTGAGCGAAGCAATTAAGTAATAATTTGGTATATAATTTTGTAAGAAAGTTTCTTTGTCTATTTCTGATACAAGTTATATCCAGTTGAAATCTGTTGATGTTTTTTCTTAATTCATAACTCGAGAAATAACTGCAATGAATATTTCTTATTATACATGCTATAGTAAAAAAAATGCACCAACAAATACAAGAGTCATTTTCAATGTCGTTAAAAAATGTGCAAAATATGAAACAGACAACAGCAAAACAAACAAAGGAATCTTCTGGTCAATAAATAGAGATTAAAATGCCTCAAAATAATTCATTGACGATTCCCAATATTTCTGTGAATAAAACTGAACTATAATCGAAAAAAGTACAAACAGAATGGAAAATCAATTGCTGTTCAGCAACGGGCATGTAACAACTGCTGTCTGTCGCACATATAACGCAGGCAAAAACCAACAACACTCCTACTGAATCGTCTCTGGTACCGTTCGATAATTCCTGGAAGATACGAGAAAGAGAAACCAGGCGTAAATCGAGAGTCAGCTAGGAATCCCGGAAATAAATTCTTTCGTATCAAGATTCGAATAAACTCATTCTTTGCCACACTTGTGGCACACGACTGAAATACATGAAACATATGTTGCAAGTGACTTTTATTTACTCCACTTTATCAAAATTTTAGGTTATGTTGATGTTAATTTCTGTATGCCTCGGATAAAAAATGGTTGTAAGTATTTTTTCCACAAAGAACATGATCGGAAGATTCAAAATTCGGAAAAAAAATCAGTATTTTACGAGTTCCTCTTCGAGATTCGGTTGTGTTTTGAATAAACAATTAGAATACCATACGAACAGTTGCTTTTTCGTTCAAAAGAATAAATTTTTGCTCGTTTACAAACAACAATGGGACATTATTGGAATATTAACTGATGCTTTCAAAATTATGAATTCTCGTTTATGTACGGTTATAGAGTTAATGACAATTTTGCAATAAATTAGCTGAATTTTCTTGCTGCAGTACAGTCTTTGTAAAAAAAAAACGTTTTAACTATTATTAAATTAATTTACCCGATTGAACAAATTAACAAACACGATGAAATTACCCTATTAAAAGGAAGCACAAGAAGATTCGTCATGCAGAAGTACCCAATTATGCTTCTCAATGAGCACTTCCCCAGAACCTCTCAATTCCTTCGTTACTGATAAAAATCCATACGTATTCAGGGAAAGAAAAGTAAACTCAACTACATGTACATTCTATATCTTCCCAATCTATAATTGACAGCAAACCGATCCCAATGGCTGCATCGAACCATCTTCCAAATTCTACCTGACGTCCATCTTCGAAAATCTATCTTATCGACCTGACCAATCACTTTCATTAATATTTTAAACCCTTTTTAATAACGAATAAAACAGGAATCACTATTCTTTTTTGCCAAGGTACGTCGGTTAATGGCGACGTTGAATATACCAGGCAGAATCCATTAAGAGCAACGTGTCGTTGAATTTCTACGATTTATAAACGTTTGCTGCGAATCATGCTGAGATTGAGCAAAGAACTCCATTCGCGCATCCGGCATATTATAACATCTGAACCCCCCGAGGTAGAATCTGGGTTAACGAGGCATTGTTTGGTCTAGACGCGAGTTTCGTCCGGTGACCCAATCAATCCTGGCTCGCCTGATTTAATGCGCTATTTCATCAGGAATCTATAAAACCAACCAGATTACGATGGAAAAGGTTTACAGTTTTCCCGATTTGATGTAGTGTACGATTTTCTTCCATACATCTTAAGCAAACTGAAAAAAGAATATATTTCAAGTCTTTGCATTAATCAATAGATCCCCAACTGCATTTCATAAATATTGTCGATATTACATAATAGTGTTTGTTATAACAATATTGATAATAGGGTTATGTATATCCTACAATTCATAGTTATAATCGTTTGTATAAATATCATTTGATCACTTTTTATTTTGCTATAATGCAATTCGATCGATATTTTTGACTGCTTATTTTTGTTGCATTAGATTGGGATTCATCTTAATCTGATTTAATTCTAATGGTGAATTCTTTTCAACTAACCATTTTTCTAACTTTTTAAACCAATTAAACTTTTTTTTCTTTTTTTTTTAATATCTCTAATAACTTGTCTTTTTTTGAAGTTATCATAAGAAAATGAGGCTCAATTTAAAGTCACTTTCAAGCTCTACAATTTACCTCGAGGCTCTTTGACCTAAACCGAATATTTCTCTTGCTATAGTCATTAAAAGTGTAACATTTTTTCGGCTTTTCGCGTTTATTTTAGTTCGATAAATCGCTAATAAAATATCACTATACAGAAGTTGTAGACCTTGAATTGAATCACCGACAAAATTAAGAAAGGTATAATATTAGTTTATTATTGGGGTGAAAATAATTGTAATAACTTATATATTGTAATCTTTATTCCTTTTAACCCGTTTCGTCCTGACATGGCATAAATTGTCGCTGTTTTTAGCTAAATAATTTTCATAGGAAGGGTGAATAAATTTGTATGCAAGTCCATATCTTACAGGTTTCAAGTCGGCTTTTTCTGAATCTGAAGTCGGACAGATTCGTAGTCCAGGATCTCAAAAAAGCCCCTAAATGCATATTTTACCGAAATTTCAGTTTCAATCGCCATATTACATCCGTCATTTTCAATTTTGAAAATCTGTCATCGAATTCTGAATCAGGAACCTCGAAAAACCACCTATACTCACTTTTACAAAAATTGATTAAAGTTTTGATTGAATTTTTGTACGCCATTTTGAATTTAAAAAATCTGACAACGTATTCGTGATCAGGAACCTCAAAAACCCCAGTATTCATGTTTGTATAAAAATTTATTAAAATATTTCAAATTTTTGAGGGCCATTTTGAATTCTGAAAATTTGAAAAGTGATTCATGATCGAGGACGTGGAAAAACATCTTTTATCAATTGGTATTGTTAAAAGTAATAGAACTGAATTTAATAAAGTTGGTTGGAAATGCCGCCATTTTAAAGTCGCCAATTTGAAATCTAGCATGCGCATTACACTATCTTTTGGTACAACTAATTACTTAACCAGATGTAAAAGTAGGAATCGATTGGACTACAGTTTTATATAAAAAATTTCAATTTTGAAACTACTATTTTTTTGGTATTTTAATTCTAGACGCCATATTTAAAAATCGACTCGAGATATTGGAAAATGGATTTCAGATTCAGAAAGAGCAAACTTAAAACCTATAAGATATGGACTTGCATAAAAATTCATTCACCCTTTCTATAAAAATTATTTTGCTAAAAAATAGCGACAATATGCCATTACAGGACGAAACGGGTTAATGTGATTAAAACGGGATTTTTTTCATTTCTACTACCTGGCAGTAAGATATTTTCATTTCCTTACTTTATTTTCAAGTATGCAAGTAACATCATTTATATATCTGTAACGAAACATTAATTAAAAAGATTATTTTTCAAGCTTTTAGCTACCACATCGCGTATTTTGTTTATTATAACGTTCGTCGAACACAAAGTGGGAATTATCGTATTTAAATCCAACAATGTTTGAAATATCATCCGGTGGAATTTTGGTTAATCTTCTAATCTGATTATACCACAAAGTCGTACTGTTTTTTAATAATCATAAAGAAATATTTGTACATAAAGATTCCACATCAAATTGATTAAAATGGAAGGATTAAGAGTTTTTTGTTATTATCGAATTAAAAAATGTTGTTCTTTGTTGGTACACATAATCGGTACAATATTTTGACCAGTTTTAATCTCTTTAACCCCAGAAACGTTGCATGTTTATCAAATTTTCGAACTTTCCTACCAAATGGAAAAATGAAGCAAATTAGGATTAAACTTTTTCTTAATTTTGCTGTCAAGTGCATAAGGGATATCGATTTCTTTCGAAGTATGAGTAATGCTGGATAAAATAATTTAGGGGGAAAAATTAAGTTCAACGTCAAATTGTATCAGAATTATTCTGAAAAAAAAACAATTTTTTGCTGTTTTTAAAAATAGTTATTTTACGCAGGTTTCGAATTGATCTTTTCCATTTTTCAATTTGGTAGTGAGACTCGAACATAAGCTAAGGTTTTGTATGTTGATGGGTTAATATATCAAAACACACTTAACCATAAATGTTATGTAGAAACCACGATTTACAGTCTAAACTAATCTTAAAGAAACCAAATTTAATCTAAAAACCATAATGAATGAAAGTTAATATCTCAAACAATTCTTTAAACAAGACTTCTGGAATTTATATCTTATTCCATAATTTCTCATGGTTATTTTATTGATCATTCGATCAATTTAGTGTTAAGTGAAATCGAAAGTGATCCTATGATGAAATATTTATCTCCACCGTTTGCAATACCAACTTACAAAAGTAATTTTCAACATTTCTGATCTGTTTCAGATAAAGGCAAAATATACAAAAAAACAGAAAAGTTACCTAATATTCAAATGTTGTAAACCTGCGAATTCTAAAATTTTTTAAAATGTTTTACATAATTTTTAAATGGCAAATATGCTAATTTTTCTAACAATATTTAGTATCAATTAACATATTTTTTATATCAAGTAACATTTCATTTCCATTTTCTTATTTAAAAATATCCTTTGTATTGTATCAACAGGAATAAAAACGTAATAAAACAAAGCATAGCTTTAATATCAGGCGAGAGTAAAACGAAAAATGTTAACATTTTGTTCTACACCGCATTATACATTTATAAATCCATACGGCCGAGTTTCCGATTCGATATAGATAAATGCGAACGGTAATGGAGCTTTTACTGCATTTGTGAAATATTTATTCTTCGAAAGTTTCGCTAAAAGAGAATGCAAGTGCACGGCAGGGTATATGCGAACGAAAATGTTATTTTCACTCTTACTTAAAAACACAGATTAAAAGTAAAACATTGTTCAAAAATGAATGCCAAACAATTTTTAAATACTATTAACGCCACATAAAAGCATTGTCCGAAATGGAGAATATCAGTGATACAAAAATTGAGCTAAAATAAAAAAAAAATATGCATATTACATAAACCACGCTTATTAATATTCCTGCATTGATCATTGGATATTTTAGATTTTCAGTTTCGTATACTTTCAGACTTTTCCTAACCGATCGCTCGACCAAATCCAATCTTGGATTATTTCTCCTACGCCTATCTTTGTTCTTCAGATACTGGTCTGCGCTCTTGCAATAAGCGTAAAAAATAAAATGCGCCAATGGCCGGTTAATTTATGCACCGGTTCGTTATTGGGTCAATTCACAACACGATCATCTGGAAAAATCGATGAACAACCTATAATTAAAAAGCGGCAGATTTCTCGCTCGAAGTAGATCCGAACTCGGCGGAGGCATCTGCATGCGAGGCGCGCCTGGTTCCAAGTTATACCGGCCGATTTCTTTTTCTATCGTGTCTCTTGTTCGTAGTTTTAGAAAAGAAAGTATAACCTATTAAGATGCACTTTTTAAATTATATGTGAGATTATTTTATAATATTACGAAATAATTTAAATATATCTTGAAAATCTCTACGTGTGGATGGAAAGAAATTTCATATTCTGACTACTTTAGTTAGTTGGATCCAATGATTGCTTCGAATAACGAATGGATTGAAACTAGTTTGAGTGTCGCAACCAGCAGTTCATTTGGAGTAACTACGTCGCATTCTATTGGCAATACTGCTTTAATAGTTTTCAGCAAAGCTCGTTTAAGCACTCAAACCTCTTTGTGTATTGGTATGCTAGATTATGTTAACATATATAGAACTGAACAACCAATTGTTCAGATTTATCATTTGTCCATCGAAGTTTTCAGGTTCGAGGTTCTGATGGTGTTTTAGTGATTCAAACGCGTGAATCAACTATTAGATCCCCTTCCTGAAATTACCTGAGTATACAGAAAGATTTTCTATTTCAAGAAAAGGGAAAGATGACTCGAGTACCAGTTTTCACTAGGAAATCGTGTCTTGGCTTTCAATAAAATTTGGTCTTGAATGAAGTTTTTGTAGTAGGGTTCAATACGTCACGATTAGTTCAAAAGCTCCAGGAAGGACCAAAATTCTAAAGTGTCTTTCGAGTCGTTTAATCTTTATGTTATTACACCACGTTTAAAGCGCGTTAATGGCAAACTTCTGTTGGATGAGCCAATGAAAATCGAATAGCTGCTCGAACGATCATTCGGGATGCTCTCGGCACTCCTCCTTCCGACCGCGTGTGCAAGATGAGACGTTTTCCGGGTCACATCCTGATTCCGTCGTACGAAACGACCGACGAGGATCGGTAATAATGGCTTTATGATAGGACGGAAGAAAGGCGAAAGCAAGGGAGGGGTGACTGGAGTGAAGAAGTTATAAAGTCCATTAAACATCCTGAGGGCGCGATTAGCGAGTCAAATCTTGGGTGGAACACCAAGTGGAAGCTCTTAAATCGCCCACAAATATTTTCAGCAACAAAGGATACTCAAATGACTGTTCGTTGCAGGAAATGATAGTAATGCATATAAATTTATTGTTTTAAGCATTTTAGAAAACTCATGGACTTTCCCTGAAAAACGACCAAAAAGGAGTTTCCAAATATTAATTGAGGTCGCTCTTAAAAACAACTAGACCGTAATATAGTCCTACAGTCAAATGCGTGAACCAAAAACAAAATGGTTAATAACTTTTTAGCTGGTTATACATTAGTTTATGTTTACTCAACCCACTGCGGATCCATGTAGGTTGTTGTTGGTTTTGTGTTCACATGTAACTGCGCTATTCCTCAAAGTGCAATTCAGCTGCACCCACAAAGTTCCTGAGTTATATACGCCCTAAATAGTCTACCGACAACCGACTTTTGAAGTAGAAAAATAGGAATTCGTCAAAGTCAAAAAGCCAAAAACTCTACGCACAAACACTTTTTAAACGTCAATTCAACATCAGCGATTCGAAATGACGAACTCGGAAAGAGAAGTTTGAAGCCAGCATTTATTTCTACTTAAGTTTTCAATGCGCGTCGTAAAGATATGAACTTCCGAGTAAAAGGTCGAGTAAGAAAAGACATTTCGCCAGCGTGGTTTTCCGAAATGAAAAAATGTGAATGCATTTTCGTGTCGGCTGCAGCGTTTCTTTCTAGTCGACCCGTCGGTCGCTGAAGATATGGTCCGAGCTGGGTGTCCCCGCATCAGGCCGTATAAAGAAATGACGCCACTTTTCCGTGAGAAAGAGTGAGGTTAGGAGCGCAATCAGCATTTACAGCCGGGCCAGAAGTTTTCCTCGGGAAAACTCTCACCGACGTCACCGCGCCATCACCATCACCGTTCCTGCCGACCTGGAGGGAATGCGACGATGCTTTATTATCATATGTTTTTACTCCCGGTACTACCGCCTCCGACACTCCTACCGCACTTTTACTGTTCCGGAAATTTCTTCCTTTTTATTTCTCCTGTCCTTTTTCCACTCTTTACCCTCGCTCGTTCTTTATGCCTTTTTCGCCTTCCTGTCTACCTTTCCCATGCATCGTTTCCAGTTTTCTCCACTGTTTTCTTCCTGTATTTCAAGAGAATTCTTAATTCTGGTTCCTATTACAATTACTTCTTTAATATTAATTTAATATGTTCAAAAATAGTATACAACGAAATAATTGCCAGTTATTATTTACGTACAACCAATGAAGAAAATAGTCGATACCAATTTTGTATTTCAATATACTACCTTCAAACATTGCAAGATATTATGTTAATCTACGTTATATTACTCGCATTCGACAAAAATTGCTAGAAAGAGGTAAAAGTTGTAAAAAAGATAACTCGAAAGAGAAGCACACTTGAGCACAAAAATGTCCCGCAGTAGCGCGAGCATTTTTCGGAAAAGCCGAACTAGAATCTACGTAGTCCAACCACTGTAAATATTTACTATTTTATTGTTGTTTCGGTAACAAACCATCAATGTTGGTTCTACCAATTACATAATTACGCTAAACCCATTCTCACTACCTTTTAGAAGATAAAAATAAATATTTCTCAACTCCATTCTAACTAACCATTTAGGTAGTGAATACAACTAACCCCTTTTCTGCATGAGTAATTTTAAAATTCTATGTCATTTCTATCATAGTAGGATGGTTACGTAGGTTCTGCAGACGTTTCACTGAATTAATTTTTAATACTGTTTTGAAGTTGCAATAGTAACCCTAAAGTGTTTTTATTATAATAATAAATTTTCCTATAGACTTTCCCTCCTTCTTCCCTTCCCCTCACTCCCATGTTGCGTAAGACCCCTTTCTCTTACTATGATGAAAAATGTTACAGAGGGCGTAAAGTTATAATTTATCCACATGGTAAATAAATATTTCAGGTTTCGATGGAACGATTTCCAAGTATTCGAATGGCGTCTGTATGTGTAGCTGGATTCATGAAAACTTTTTGTTATTTGTATACAACCAATCATTGCAGAGCAGCTACTCTCTAATGCATTAACTTGGGAATAATAGTCCCGATTTAGTCAAGTCAAGCTTCATTT
The DNA here is from genome assembly GCA_030407085.1 of Trichopria drosophilae. Lineage (NCBI taxonomy): Eukaryota > Metazoa > Arthropoda > Insecta > Hymenoptera > Diapriidae > Trichopria > Trichopria drosophilae. The sequence goes on along the minus strand of CM059587.1, from coordinate 15,629,300 downwards.
TAATAATGTCATGCTTTCTATCCCCTAAAAGAGGACGTTTTTGTTCCTTTTTTTTTGTAACGGTAACCAAATAATACTCTAATTAAGTGGAAATTAAATAGTAAGTCAGAACTTTTAACCCCTCCCAAATTTTTGTATTCAATTCTTTTTCCAAGATAATATTCGCGTTGCCTTTCGCCGTCTGCTTTTAATATTCCGTTATATCTCGATCTTTTCATGTTCAGCTTAATTTCCATATAAAGTGTTCTTTCTCCTACTCTTTTCAGAATATTTTAAATCGTACGTCGGATTTTTAGTAAATTCGTTTCTTTTTCAAACTTTCGATTTTCAACGTTTGTGCGGTGAAATAAGATTTTTTCAAAATTTAATATTTCTTAAGAAATGTCCGTTACTATAGGATTTCGAACTGACTTTAAAAGCGAATGTTTTAATAGAACAAACTGTTTGTAATAGTTTTTAATTTTCCTCTGTTCATTTGCATAAAATACCAACGTAATGACGTAAGTTATGCAACGTTTCAACTTCAACTCCTAATTAGATGTAATGTTGTTAAAATTTGTTTATACTGGAATGCAATAAATAATTAGTGATTTCCACATACACTACTCTTTATTAATTAATGGGTGTTTTAGTTGTATAACTGTTGTTTGCATAGAACTTCCGTTTCAATATTCAAAGAAAGTTAAAACCATATAATGAAAAATACGAAAATTGCGATAAATTAATTGTGATTTTTTTTAAATAATAAAATTATCGACAATTCAAACATTCAAAAGATACCAATTAATAAAATGTAAATAATCGCTTTTATTGCGCTGGAAACTTAACTTAACAGGTAACCATTTAGATTATCTCACACTACAAAAAAAACAATTAATACATATGTTAAATTAAAAAACAACCAAGTAACTTTTTAATCGATTTCACAGGTTCCGTTCTTTGTTGACTTTTCATATTTTATGAATACTACTCGTCATCATTCGTAATGAAATACTGGATTTAAATATAACACGAATTTCAAATCTAATATTCAGTTTAAGAAGACTATGGCTGGCTTCATAAATATTAAATGGTAAAAATAACGTTTAACATGGAAATTCTAGAAATAAATTATTCGAACATTTTTTCCTTGCTTACTTGTTAATTTTTCAATTTCGAAATAATCTTTTATTTATAATAATTCAGATAGTAGAATATCTATTCTTAAAAAACATTCACCTAAATAATCCCAGACCAAATATAAGTCGAAAATACAAGTAACTTTGATTTTGTATTATTTGTACTAATTCCTAATATGTGTAATAATATTCTATATTTTTTCTGCTTTTTTTCGCGGTAGTACAATGTCCATTGGAAAACGATATCTATTTTAAAAACCCTTAAGGTAAAAACTAGGCAACTACAATTACGATGCTATTATTTTATAGTAAAATAAAAATAGACCTTTATTGCATGGAATCGATATATAAACTTATACCACACTTTAAAATACATCGTTAATTGTAACGGCAAGTATAAATATTAATAAATAACTCGTTCTTAGTTTTTAATTTATTTGATTAATATTTCCTTTATAAATCGTAGAAAGTAAATAAAATAGAGAGTCCCAAGATATTTTAGCCGTAATTTCACAACAAATAACTCTGAGGAACTTTTACAGTTAATTAACTCGAAATTGTCGAAAATAAATGTGCTAGATATTTATTATGAAGATTACAAGATACACCGAAAATTCACCTATTTTGTACGGCATAAAATTTCCTTCAAGAAAAGTTAGTGATAGTCCTAGTTTAATGTAATTAGGTTAGATAAAAAAGTTATGTTGTGCTTTTATTTTACGAATTAATTAAAATGTCTATGATAAATATTAATTTTAAAGAAGTGCTATTTATGGCATTTTTTTAGAAGAAATCATATTACATTATTTTCAATGAAAAACATTAAAATTAAAAAAGTACTGTTTTTTTCCCATTCTACGATTTTTTAACAGCATATAAATAACTAAAAAAATGTTCTGCTAAATAAATGTTGATAAAGTACAAACTTTAGCATATTGGCTCAATTTTGACTCCATAAAACCTACTCCATGAAATTTAGAGAGTTATTTTTCCCAACGTTTTACTTCTGAAGTCAGGAACTCATGACAAAGTTATTAGAAAATTGTCACAAGAGGGAGCGATAAGACATTTATTTGGATTGTATTTTTTTTAATAATGGCCGAATTCGAAAAATAAAAATATGCCATGACGGGACTCGAACTCCGGACTTGCCGATCGGCTAGGTGCCTACGCGTAAATTCGGATCATTTATTTTAAGATCTCGGAATGACCCAATTCATGCACCATTGTGATTATTGAATATAATTGAATAAGAAATTAATAATATTTTTAAAATTTTTTAAGATTATCACTATAAATATGAATAATCTCCTTATAAAATTAGTAAACAAAATGACTGTTCTGAAAATCTTATTCCTTGTTGTACCGTTTATTATAAAAAGTCGGCAAATATAAGATTTATTTCTTTTTGGGTGTCTGACCAACCCAAGAAAAACGAATTAATATTTTATTTTGTTATTTCCTGCATTTTTATTAAAATTATGTTTGACGCTGGATGTCTCAAAAAATTCAAAAGTCCTTTTTTAGCATTTGCGGTTTACCTACTCTGCTTTTCGGCAATGAATGGAACACTTTTATCTACGCGTGATGAACGACGAAAGCGGTGCTTTTCTTTTGCCGTTTCTAGACACAACAGGAGAAGGCGAAAGAGCCAGAAATCTGCGAGATGTCCCGGCGCCTTCTTCATTCCCCTTTACTTTTTTTTTTGCTCTGTTCTCGGTCGATTTTCTCCTCTTGTCAGTAGATTTTTCTGAAATGACAGTAGCACCGAAAGGCGCGCGGAGAAACAAGTATACCTTTTCATCGTCCGCCATTCCCCTGAAAGAGAAATATACTGGAATTTGCTAAAAAATAGTTGGAAAAATCTAAAAGAGCAATGAACTCAATTTTTTATATAACGATTCAAGAAAACGCGATTTTAAAAAGAAAATATTTTGCTTCTACCTCTCGAAAATCGTGAAAAAGATTCTATTTTATATTGTTACCGCTTTTGTGTAAAAAATTGTCAAAAGTCAAGTGTCAGAGTATAAAAGGAACATGAAGATGTAAGGATTTATAAGAACAACAGTACACTAAAAGAAATTAGGTAATTCCAGTATATATTTTTTTTATTTTATTATAAATGATGGCCAGAATCATGGTTCATCGGACATTCACAGTAATTGACATTTGCACATGTTGGCAGCCGCAAAAGGGTGAAAACTATTTAAATGTTAACTGAAAACACTTCAGGCTGTGTTTCGCAAATCTCAAAATAAAAAAAAATTAACACTCCATAAAAATGGATCATGAACACTCATTATAAATAATGAATCAGCAATATAAATTGCTTAAAAATCTAACAATCTAACAGATGCCGTGTAATCAATAACTGCCATATTATTTCGTAAAAAAAATAATTAAAAAAGATTAATTAGACCATTTTAAATTTTATTTGAAAAGCAAGTTTCATTCTTTTTTCTTGTCAATAAATTACATAATGAACAATTAATTATTTTTGAAATTCGACAATTGAAATCCATCCAATATTAAGGAATAAACAATGCTATATTCCATGTTTTTTTAAACTAGATTACTTTGTTTACCCAAATATGGCTCAATGATATTCTATTTCATTACGTCATTTATCTATACCATTAAAATTCTGCCACTTTTCAGATTTCGCTAAAATCAATTTCTTCTTTTTCCTAAAAACTCTGGCGTGCAATTACAATTTTAACTCATTATTTCGATTGGCATTGAAAATTAATTATAGAGACAAAAATACAATATGGTGGAGCATATGGTATATAAAATTTATGTTATCGCTTCATGTTTATTTTTTATTACTCGCTAATAATTTTCGATGTACGCTCCGAGTTGTAAAAGAACTAATGTTGCTTTTACGACCTACTGTAATATCTACATAACTCTTTCCACGTCATACTTTATCGTTCAGAATTTCTGACAAATTGAAAAATTAAATATTAAAATTAATTGTATAATTAAAGAGATTGATGTGTTGGCAAATGAAACTGGACTTGATATATGAATTCATACCGGAGGCTGCGAATATACGTTTTGTTTACATGTAAATGATATATGCAATTGTACACGTCACGTGATTTGTGTTCACCTAACATTACTTATTTTTGCAGATAGATTAGAATCTACGAGATTTTCACGTGGAGAACACAAAAAATATGTAATGTAATTATGGAGGATCATTTAAAATAGGATTTTTATTACAAATTTCGTCAATAAAACCTAAAAATAGTCATAAATGAATGTTTACTTTACAGTAAGTCAGATATACTAAAAAGAAAAATCATTTTAACAAAAAATATCATCTTAATACAATATGATTTATTCTCGTACACCTATTTGTATTTAATATAGAAAGAATAGTATGTAAACAATTAGTAGTTCCAACTAAATATTTAATAAATCACCTACATAATACTGACTAATATGACAAAAAATTAAAAAAAGCAATATGCACACTTTCGCATTTAATGTCTAAAAATTCAACTTTAGTAACATGGTTTAGTATTTCTGATTCAGGCAAAATAAACATTTACTAGTAAAGTTGATGTATTATTATGAACAAAGATAATGCGAGTAATATTTTCATTGACGTCATTTTCTAATGTAAATGTAATTTCGGTATTAATTAATTGGTAGTTTAATTTCATAAAATAACTTACTTTAAAACTGATAATTTCAACGTACCTGTTATTTTTGTAGCCATCAGGTAATGAAATAATCGAAATTCTTTTTTATGAATTATTATAAAATACTTTTCAAGACGGGTTAATAATAACTGTGTACGATACTATATTTTCTAAAATTTTCATCTACATCAGCAGGTACAAATATTGACAAAATCAACAAATCGTTACGTCACAGCTACGAAAATAATTATATTTATTCAATTGAAAAAAAAACGTTGCGTTAAAATTTGAAAATTTAGTATTGAAAACAATAGTAGACATTTTTATCAATCTTAAAGTAATGAAAAATTAAAACTTAGGGTAACTATATCTGGAAAGGTAATATTACATTGCCATGCAATTTTAAAATTGAACAGTAAATGAGATTCGGGTACGAAAGATTATACAATTATTGTAATAGTAAATTAAGCACAATTCTGCACCGAAATTCTTGTTGTACAATTGCTCTCCAAAATTTTCAACACGTTACATGATTTTCAGAGGTTCTTCACTTCGTCAGGGGTTTCCAGGTCGCTCTGATATTGCAACGTATGAGGGATAGGTAACACAACTGCCCTCCAGAATTCGGAACCTGTATCACTTTCAGATTCCCCTTCTTGTGTAGGAGCTTGCGATGATGCTTTCATAGTAGCCATATACTCGTTGAATTTTTGTGTTGCTAGTGAAACATTTTCTTTAACCGATGACGCTGGTACTGATTTAATATCTCGGAATGTGAATAATTCAATTGGTACTTTGTCACAGCAGTAAGAGTATTGCTTTAAAAAAATCAATTTCATTTTTATGAAAAAGTGTTTAAAAAAATATTACAAAAATTAGTTAATTATTTACCGGGTATTTTGATTCACTCTCGGTGGAATTACACCACATTAATTCGTCGATTCTGCATTCTTCTGGGATGGGGGTCTCTTCAACGTGGAATGTCTGCAATATGCAACATTTATTTTATTAACTCTAATGCTAGCAGAAGCGCAATTTTTTACAGTTTTTGATTGTTTTCTTTCGATACTTTAAAAAAGGTCAGTGACATTGATCGACACTTCATATCCTGTAGTTAGCAAGTATGTTTTTTCGAATATGACCTCCGTTTCCATCTAAATTTAACCAATTTTTCAATAAGATGGCTTTAATAGGAAAAGATGAGAAAAAAACCTAAAATTTTGTTATAAAATTATTTTTTTTTAATAAAGACATGGTCCAAACTTTTTATGCGAAACTTTTTTGTATATGATCAATTGTTAATGAAAATTGGTGTAAGGCTTTCTCGTTTATCTTCGATTAAGGAGACGTTATCAGGTTTCCAAAAGTCAATATGTCAGGTCCAATTTTCAAACTATTGAAAACTGGAATAATGCATGCCGCTCTTAACGTTATATATAAAATTGGACCCCCCTTCCTGATTACCTCTATTACATTTCAAGGTAAGTTTACAGAAACATTAGTATTTAAGCTATTTTGGGAGTCACTGATTAGTATGAAGTCGAATTTTAAATGTCTAAAATGACGAATACAAAGTGGCAGTCGAATTTATGAAAAATGATTACCAACAATTTTTTGAAATCACAATAAAAAAATTTAACTGTCATCGATTATCCGCTATGAGAATTTTTAAATCTCGATGTTTATACAAGTCATTTTTTGAGGTAAAGACAAAAATTCTTAGATAAAGCAAAACGTTCTTTATATTCATACATTGTACAAGTACAGAACACTTAGTTTATTACACACTACAAAAAGTTTAGTACAGTTAGTGTGGTCGAAAAAAACTTTCATCAATTTTCTTCCGTGCCTCTGTATTATTAAAGACAACAGACATTTTCTTGAAATGAAGTTTAAATTTTGTACGATTGAAGTAAAAGAATAAAAGTCATAACTGATTCATTGTCAAGAAATGCAAAGGCTAAAGCGATAAAAGTTTGAAACTTAAAACCGTCATAAAATCTTTTTTAAAAAAGAAATTTAATATCTGGAATATGGATGAAAAGAGTTTGATAATCATGAAGTAATTATATTTCAATTCAATTAATGTTAATAATTGTATCGTTCGTTATAAAAGAATAAATGCCTAGTTAAGCAAACTGTGGAAAAAAGACGAGAATAATTATAACATTAAAATATTTAAGTGAAAATTACGAATAATTAAATTACCTGCGGAGTTTCTTCTGAAGTAACTAAAATAATGACGCAGTTAATGAATAATACAAAGGAATTCCTAGAAATGCAACCCATTGCTTCTATTCTACAGTAAGATCGATCTCGATTGCTTATTATTTGGGTGAATAATAGAAAACGGTGTTAATTTTAATTAATCACAAAGGAATCCACGCTGTCGTATTTTTTAAACTAGTTCGTTCAATTCTGTTATTAACTGAAACATTTTCTTCAAACGAATTATATTCTCAATATCTTAAGAAATAAAAGTTTTAAAAAAACGCAATAAACAATACTGATAAAAATAATATAAAGATATTTTTTTATATTTACTCGTAAAAATGTTCTGGTATTGGAGTGAAGATAATTATCAAGTATTTTATGTTTGCGTATAATTTACACTATTTTAATTTTAATATTCTTAGTTTTTCTCAGTATAATTCAATAATTTTTAAAAAATCAATAGATGGAGGGCAACAAACTGAATTTTTTAAGTACTAATTGAAAAAACAATAAATTATTAAAAGACAAACAGAATTTTCAAAAATTATAGTTTCGACCATTATTCCAAATATCTGGAAAACATTTTCAACCGAAATTCATTAAGCGTATATTTACGATGTTTATATTATAGATTTTGCATGCCTATTGACGACATTTTTTTATGTAACAAAAAATTAATGCGTTGCCCTATTAATTTCCAAATTGGGTTACACGACAACAGGACACAAGCAACCAAAAACACAACATTACAAAAAACTTAGGACAATAACCGGACAATTGATAACATTAAACTTATACAATATTCAAAATGCAAAAATAGTTTCGTTAAAAATCCGTAGAATGGAAACCACGTAATTAAGCGTGCCGCCGTAATTTATATTCAGTTAAAACCGAAAAATTGCTAATAATTAACAGATATATGACAAATAAATAAATTAGAAACTTTGGTATAAATAGTATTGCAGAAAACATCAGGAAAATCACAACTATAGGGATAGAATAAACAAGTGTCGAAGGACGAAAAATTATAAGTACCTAATAAAAGTTGGGACAAAATAAATAAAGACAAATAATAATTTAAAAATCAATAATGTTTATGAGATAAAAATATTATTTCTGTCGTGTGTTTTTGTAGCAGTGTGTAGTTTTGATGTATAATTTCTTTGGTCGTTTATAGCGTTTTTTTTTGTCGCTATGATTATTTACTCCGTCGCCCCCAAATTGAACTGTCTACCCTGCAAAACTTCGCAGCGTAAACCAAATTCCGAAATCGATCAATGAAGAATGAAGAAGTAATGCATTCGCGAAATTTATACATATCTTATTCATAGTTTCGACAGTACTAAAAACTATTTTTTTTGCTTTTTTAATTATCTGCTTCTATGCTAAAAAGTGTATGTAAAGTAGGTAAAACATGTGAACTCAGAATATATGACGTTATTATTTTTTGGTAGAATATTAAAATAACGTATTATTTAAAAATATTATATACTAAATTCGTAATTATATAACAATTATAAGTTTTTATTAATGACGTACAAGTTTATTTAGCCCTTGTAATGAAAATAACTATTATAGTATCATAGTATTGCTGTATATAAAATTTTTTTCCCTTTTTTCCTCGCCGAAAATTTAATTTAATTTTCTAATTTAAATATCTATTTTTTCTGTGCCTTTTTTTGTTTAATATTACTCTTTATTTTATCACTCCCATTTAATTTTAAATTTATAATATACCAAAACTTTACAGTACAACTTTTGTTTTTGTCTTTATTATTGTTTTGGGTTTAAGTCAATGGCCGTGTATTTATTTTTATTTAATTAAAATTATAGTATCAAATTCAAAATTTTGAGTGACCTAAGTACAGTAAAATATTAAGTATGAGGCGCCGGATCGAACAATCGGACTTGTGGGATTTTAGTTGGTCTCTGGATTTATTTTTTTTTCTCCAAATTTTGAACTGAAAATTTAACTACATGCTTCTCATAGAATACTAAGGATAATAATACAAACGAGAAAATATTGTAAAAATCTATAACATTACTATTTGCTTCCGGTAAACAGTCGGTTATAAGTGGGTATTTTCAATTGCTACTGGAGCAATAACATCATTTCTAATGCATACCTTAGACAAAGGTTTCTTAAATTTTCAGGGTTGGAGAGGACGATATCTCGCAGAACGTCGGTAATATTCTTTAACCATCAACAGCAACATTTTTATCTTTTTAAACAAAAATTGCAGTATAAGCAGTAACATAAAATACACTTCTTTGGAATGAAATATATTCATTAACGAATATTTCCATGGAAAACACTAAACCTAACGTAGTACAAATGATAGTTAATTACTTTTAATAATGATTAAAGCCTTCATGTTGTAGTAGTATTTTTGTTAACATTCTAAAAATTGTATTCATTAAATTTCATTACTATTAATTAAATTGAACAAAACTTTGAGTTAATTCCTAGCGCCATTTTGAATTTTGCCAATCTGATCATAGATTCGCAATCAGCGACTTGGAAAACCCCCGAGTAGTAAGTTTCAAGAGAATCCAGTTGGTTTTACAAAATCGTCAACCGTATTGTAGCCTCCATTTTGAATTTTGAAACCCAGATATCAGATTCGTAATTAGCGAAAACCTCCAAGTGGTAAGTTTTAAGAGAATTCAATTGGTTTTACAAAATTCATCCGCCATATTGGATCCACCATTTTGAGTTTAACAACATGAAAGGTTAGAGATTATATTTGAGGTTATGCATGAATGATTTAAGTACTTATTATGGAAATAGTTCATTTAACTAATTTTTGTATTAAAGCGATTTTTATTATAAAATGATTCCATTCACTATTTTCTTTCTCTCTATATGGACATTTACAGTGACAGTGCGTAATACCGCTCGATTGACGTATGAGACGAAAAAAACACACACAAAAGACGCATTCAGTGCGAATTTTTCTCAACTTTGGTACGTTTACGACTGTTGTGATTCGGAACGGGAATGTAGTTCATAATATTTTTAATTCGCAAAGAATAAGCGGTGTAGATATCGCGACACGTCTGTATATTTTACCTGTTTCAATAAACGATACTAGCGTTCTTTTTAGTATGGATATTTTTTGCAACCGCTGTTCTAAATGTATCAAGTTTATAGAAAATTCTCACTGTATTCTCCTTGATACGGAGTTTGGACGTTCATTCTGCAATTCAGCACTACCGTGGTAGCAATCAAAATACTCGGGTTTTGCAATTGTCACATAACGTTAAATTTCAACAGTTTATGTTGAATAATATTCCAAGAAGAATTTTTCAAATAAGAGATGCGTATGGACTTTTGACGTCTCATCCTTTTGACGTTAAGTGAGCACTATCGCGCCCTATCATGCTTTACGTTTTGAAGATAGACAAATTATTTTATATGCAATTTTTATGAAATTTTATGCTTTATAAAAGTTATCTGATATATTCTTCCCCTATTTGCAGCCATTTTGGCGCAAAATGGAAAATACTGAGCAACAATTTGTTTTAATATTTCACGATTTTTTCAAAAAGCGCCGAACAAAATATTTTGAGTTTGTTCTTGTTATATTCATACGATTGTAAATGATCATTTTCATGCAGAAATCCCATACAAGACACTTCGATTTAAATGTGGTTTAGTCCCACCAAGATAAGTATACTCAATAGCACACTATATTCTATCCATGTCCCCGAAATATTCCTTTGGAACATTGGGAATATTCCAAAGTAATAATCCATCCATATTTCATTTTTGGAATATACCAGGAACAATTTAATATTCTGCATCAGAAATATTATTAAGCATTACAGATTGAACATTGTATTCGTATATTTTAAAAACTCTATCAATTAATATAGAGGGATTATGAACAATTAATATATATTTGTATTTTTAACAATTACCTACTAGATTTTTAGTAAACAATTTAATACCGTGACACCTCAAAGAAATCTTCTGAAAAATGATATTCATTCATTTCGCATTATTATTTCTTCTATATTATTTGATAGTTTTTGAAATATTCTAACAAAATTGATATTGTTTATATCATATTTCTAATGCAGAATATTTCAATGTTCCGGGAACAGTCCAAAGGATTGTTCCTGGAATATTCCGAACGTTGGACATTTCAATGTTCCTGGAATATTCCAAAGGATTGTTCCTGGCATATTCCGAACGTTGGACATTTCAATGTTCCTGGAATATGGATGGAATATTAGTTTGGAATATTCCCAATGTTCCTAAGGAATATGGATGGAATATGGATGGAATAAAGTGTGCTATGAGGGATTCCTTGTTAACTTCGATGAAAAATCCATCTTCATCATCGACTGTTCTGCGCCAGGAGAGACAAACATCGTCAGTATAGAGGACGAAAAACAGATGAAATATCAGGAACTCCTGTTCGAGATTCGCAAGTTGTATCGAGGATTTAAAATTAAGCTCTCCTGCTCTTTTTTTTAAATCAATTTATAAAGTCACCTACATATATTTGTATTTTTAAAAATTACTTACTAGATTTTTAGGAAATCGTTTAATAATTGTAACACCAAAATGAAATATTCTGAAATTAGATTAAAAAATGATATTCATTTATGTCGCATTATTATATTAATGCAAAATATTTCAAAGTTCCTGAAATATTCCAAAAGGAATATAACTTTGGAATATTCCGAAGGTTGGACATTTCAATGTGCTGGAATATGGATGGAATTTGACATTGGAATATTCTCAATGTTCCAAAGGAATATGGATAGAACCTGGTTGGAATAAAGTATGCTATTATATATCATTAAGAATCATTTTTTTCTTGCATTTTTGAGAACAAAATTGTCCTTAAAAATAATGAATTAGCCCATAAACTCGGTCGCTTTCAAGCAACGCTTAGGCATGCTGCTTTTTCCTTGCATTTATCGTGGTAAATCGAACTCCAGCAGTACACCCCTCAACTATACCTTTTGTCTAGCAGCGAGGGCGATGCAGCGAGGAGCAGCATGCCGCTGAACCGGAAATAGGGGTGGTCGAGCAATAAATACGTTATTAAAATTACCGTACGCGGCCGCTCGCAAGCAGGAGCGGTGAAACGGAGCGTTTTGCAGTTAATTTTCCAGTTATCTACGTAATAATCTTGCTGTACCACGGTAGTTAACCCTTTGGATAGAGAAAGGTATGGCTAACGCGGCACGAAACGGATACGTCAGCGGTAGGGAGAGATTCTGCGCCTTGTAGGATGATCCCACTCCTTTATCCTCTCTCCCACTTTTGGTCCATTTCTTCGTTTCTTACCATCGCATCGGCTTTGATACTTTTCTTTTTACCTTTTCCTTTGTATACTTTTATATCCTTTTCATTCCATCTTTTTATACCTGCTACTAAAGCATTGTCCAATTTTTTAAACAAATCGTACATCGACTTCCCTTTCTAGTAGAAAAATGTACGAGACATTGAACTGATCTCAATTTGTATAGGTGATTACCAGCAGACATGAATATACGTTTTTTGATTATGGACAGTTTTTTAAATTATGTGAGAGTTCACTCTTTGTGGATTCTTATTCTATAAAGATTGACTTTTCAGTCTAATAAATTTAGAGGTTATAACAAACTTCACCGACGGCTGCAATTTACTTGGCTTTACTTTACTTCGCTCTTTTTTTTATAATATATACTCTATAAATTTCTTGGAATGAGATTTAATTCTTTATGGATTGAAAACACAGGTCAACATAGTTTTATTGTTTGAAAGTGAATGGTCATTACCGGAGTAATTTCTTGTATAGAATTTAAATCCGGTGTCTTCATTTTGAGGTAGTTGCGGGTTATCTACCCAAAAATGTAGGTTTTTGCCACTTTTGAGGTTATGTGAAGAAGACAACATATTTATGGGGTTTTCTTTTAGTTTCACAAATATGAGAGTCGCAGTGTTCAGTTACACTGTAAAAAATGAAATGTAAATTTACAACTTGCAGAGTGGGACCCAATATTGCCCATGCTACAAGTAGGACTTTTACGCAATATTATTGTAAATTTAAATAGGTACTGTGAATATTATTTTTACCTTTGTAAATGTCAACTTGTAACTGTAAATTTACAACTGTAAGTGGATTTTACAGGTTACTTTAATATAACCTCGTAGAGAAGTTTAAACTCTCCAAGAGAATAGTAAATTTACATTAAAATATAGGGAAAATGTTACGTTATTTACTAAAGCGAAACAGCCTTATGCAGGCAGGTGATTTGAAATCTACATTATGTGGTAAAATTTATGCACGTAATCCTGAACCAATTGTAGTAGCTTGTAATAATAATTTGTTATTTTAATAATTTATGAAATTAGATTTTATGATTTAATGTTTTCTTTCAACAAAAGTTTTATCGACAAAAGATTATAGCTCTAAAATTTGCTTTCAACCAAAGTTTTACGATCGACAAAATATTTTAGATTTAATGTTTTCTTTTGACAAAAGATTATAGTTCTAAAAACCTCTAAAATATTAAAATACATCTTATAATGAATCTTACAATATATTCCCTCTGTTTTACATTTAAAAACAAAATAAAACTAAAATATGTGGAATTTTAATGTAAAAATTAATTTTACTACACCAATGGTTTTTCCCCTCGTATTTTAAATTTACCATGTACAGAATGGGCTTGATTTTTACCCATTTATAGCGTGGGAAAAACGCGGCGCGTTGTAAATTTATCACCTTCAGGTAGGGAATTTACAAATCGTTCTGAAATTCCTAACCTCCCGTAGGAAATTTACAACGTTTAACGTGGGAATATCACCATATTTTTAGGCATGAAAATCGCAACAAAATTGTAAATTTCATTTACATTTTTTACAGTGTACGTCATGTGAGGAATTTGGGACATTTGAGGTTATGTACCCTCAAAATTCGGTTTTTCGCTACGTTTAAGGTTATGTACAGAAGTCACAAAATTTGTATGCATTGTTCCTTTAGGTGGATCATGTAATATCTCTTTCTCTTTAATACGAGAGTCGCAGAGTTCAATTACGACTTTTCTTCAACAAGATCGCGAGAAATCTGAAAAAAGTGTAGTATATTTTATGCACCTTTGTGCATAGTGAAACTATAAGAAAAAATGTTGGATATTCAGAATTTCTATTAATATTTTGAGGAAATATTTATTTAATTTTTTTTTAATTTCAATTATTTACGAAAAATATTGAAAAAATTGTGGTATATTCATTGATGAATAAACATTTTTTGTTCTTTACTATTTTTTCCAAAAGTTGTGAGTTTTGGAAGAAACAAATTGCAAATATTATAGCTTAGGACCTAATACATTTTAGTACATTCCTCAATGGTTTCTAAAAACTCAAAGTTTTTCAATTAGAGCGTCCAGAAATTGTTAAAAGAGATTGAGGACGCCATTTTGAGGTCATCAAATAAAGTCGGGTATGAAAGTAAAATTTTTCTTAAAAATAATATGTTTTACGCGTTTTTAGGCATCTGAACATTCTATTGGCTCATAAAAAATGATAACAAGAAACATTTTCAAATGTTTTGGCATTTTGTTTTTTAAATTTAGGGTCATGTTCGAATGCCTGACGGTTGAAATTAAATTTCGACCCAGGCGACTTCTACAGTAGTACACTGTAAAAAAAATCGTGTAAAATTACAACGTGGAGCGTGGGCTCGAAAATTATCAACCTCTAACGCAGCGATTTTACAATCGGAATGTAAAATTACTACCTAGTCTTGAACTTTTACTTTCGGACAACAACATTTTACAGGTTATGGGCGATTTTCCAGCCCGTGTTGTAAAATTCCAATCGAACGATTAAATTTGTAGGTTAACCGTAGTTTTTACAGGTTATGGGAAATATTCCGGCTCGCGTTGTAAAATTTCAACCCAACGATGAAATTTACACATTAATTCTAGTTTTAATAGGCATCCTCATTTCAGGATTGTAATTTGTTTCTTCCGAGCTTATATACGTAATACATTACTTTTATACAGTATGAAATGTGCTCAAAACAACTAGAATGGAAAGAGCTAGATCCTTAAATGAAAAGGCCTAGGATGCATTAATTTTCCGGCGTCCAATGTTAAAAAAAAATTAATGGGTGAAAAGATAAATAATTAATGATAATTTTTCAAAGAAAAAACGTGAAATGCAATTAACCCTTTGAATCATACATTTTTCCTTATATGGAAAACAGCTGAAATTTCTTACTCGTGGGTTTTGGAGGTCGCTGATTAACAATCCGGCCTTAAATTTTAAAAATTGAAAATCACAATCAATAACAATAAACAATAATTGTAATGGTGGATTTCTATTTTCCAAACGTACATACACCTTCGAGGCACGTTACGCGACGAATGAATTGATGCCGGTTTGTTTGGCAAGCTTTCGGTTCGATTTTGTCACTGTCGCGCTACTAATCAGGGATTACACCACGGAGCATAAAATCACAGATTGACAGGACATTTTTACCATCCACTAAATAATTTTATAATTTACACCTGTAGAATCGCAATGTTAAAGTATTAATATTACGACACGTTTCCTATTTTTACTAGGAAAATGTAATGTTGTAAGTATTCTTGTATATTTCCTTCCGATTGTAAAATTACTGCGTTCATCGTGGGCTCGAAAAATTACCTATGTACAATGTAGTGAAAGTACACAGTCTAGTATTTTCTCTAGGCTCGACGTTGTAAATTTACAAGGCGGCGGTAAAACCCTAATCTCACTTCGATAAAATATCAACGCTCAATGTAGTGATATTACCAAACTTTCATGAATGAAATTTACCACTGCTGTGTAAATTTCATTTTCATTTTTTACAGTGCAGCTATACTCGAAAGATATGCATATTTCAAATTTTGTCAACTTCGATTTTGATACGAAATATTTAATAGAAATTAAAATAAACAAAATAGTAATTTCGGAGTTAATGGGTAAATTCATTATAAAAATCGACGTAGACGCTCAAGTTATCCGCGATACCTTTGTACATTTTATAGTATGACGCATTGGATTGTAATGTACTAATTAATATGCGGCTTATGAGATAAAAATATGCATCAGTTACCATGACTTTCCCCATTCTCGCCTATTGTGACTTGAGGCACTTTATTACACGAACCTTCCTGTTTTCAGCATTTCCACGCATGCTTGCAAAAAGCGTCGGTTTTAACTCTGACTACGAGTAATACTTCTCCTTTTTATTCCGCATTTTACTCGCTTACTAAAACGCGATAAAACAGCAGCATGTATCTACTTCGCATTACATTGCCTTTGGTAAATGTTTTACCCTTTCAAAACACAATGGCTGTTGCCCTTTGGCCGCGTAACTGTTGAATTAACTTTCCTCGTTGAAATAGTCTGATTACATATAATATTTTAACATTCCTGCATTTTAATTATTACACGTCTGAGTATACCTTTAATCTAGTTCATCTTTATGTGTGCGTTGTACGAAAACACTTTACAACATAAATGGAAAATGTCAAGTGTTTCGTATGTACTGATTGCTTTCGTGACGTGTGTACGAATAAACTGTTTGAAATTAATGAAACGACGGACACTGCGAATGTTATTAGTCAGATTTTTATTCTTACTGCTAATTTAGTTACTAAAATTGTAGTTTATACGAAATGTATTTATAGTAAACATATCGAAATCAAATGATTTATTATAAGAATACGAAAACTAGCTACCCGCATAGAAAAAATAAGAATGGGAGAGACTATCTGATATATTTTGGAAGAGTGTATGGGTGAGACTGCCAGTGTGTTGCATAGTCAATCCCAGTGTCTCGCCCAAATAGACTACAGGCCTATGTAAACAATTGATGGGTCATTTGAACCATCAGAAGACCTATACAGAATCATATAAGGGTATAAAATAATAAAATTCAGCATTATTCTGTCACTTGTAAGCTGTCCAACTGAGTGCAGGTGAGATTTCAAAAGCATAACCCTGGATTTTTTCCCCTTGTCGCATGATTTTTTGTACGGCATTCTTACCATCAATAGATACATGGAAAATAATTAAAAAACGCCCAGTGCCGTAAAGAAGTAGTGCTCCACAAAGTCGGAAAAATTTTTTATTTTCCTGCAATTTTTAGGATAAATTTGGTCATTCAATTATGTACGGCATCAGTTCCATATAGTTTCACTACCTCTTCTAATCCATAATTCCACAACGCCGTACAAAAAATCATGGGACAAGGGGAAACAATCCAGGGTTGTGCTTTTGAAATCTCACCTGCACTCAGTTGGACAGCTTACAAATGATGGAACAATGTTGAATCTTATTATTTTATACCCTTATATAATTCTATATTGGTCTTCTGGTGGTTCAAATGACCCATCAAGATTTGCCATGGGCCTGTAGTCTAAAAGCCACCCCAAAATTTTGGACAAAGTATTGGAGAGGCTTAATATGAAAGCCTAAGAAAAAATTAGAAATACGGATACTATGAGGAAATAATTTGGGATACAGTTTGGGAGAAACTATTGGGCAGTGTATAAAATAGTATCACCCAAGTTTCGCACTTACTGTCGCACATCATTTGGAAATCCTGCAGTAAATATTTGCAATTAATCTTTTCAAAACTTTCCAGAGAAATCCAGGACGTACGTCAATTATAGAGGAAGAAGTCGGTCTCCCTAAAAAAATTTAGGTAAAATAAAGAACAAACAATCCGAAAGATACATTCGATAAATTTCAATTCCACTGAACAATGCATCAAAATGATGAATAAAAACCTAAGTCCATCGTCGACATCAACACAGAAGATGGCGCATTTGAAGGGGCGTTCTTCCACAATTCTTAATCTGTTCAAATCCGTTCGCTTTGGTTTGAATTCTGAACAGGACCAAAATCATTCAGATGAAAAGAAACTATATAAAATTATATAAAATTATATAAACTATATAAACTATATAATAAAATATAAAATTAATGGGAAATGTTTGCTTCAGGATTTCTAAGTTACCTATGTGAGATAGTATGGGCGAAAATGAGCGGAACCCTGGGTGATGCTATTTAATATATTGCCCAACAATTTCTCCCATACTGGGTCTCAAACTATTTCCTCGTAGTATCCATATTTCTAATGTTAATACTTTGTCCAACACTTTGGAGTGCCTTTGGGCAAAACACTGGGATTGACTATGCAACATACTGGTCAGTAGTTTCGCCCATATTCTCTCCAAAAGTGCATCAGATAGTCTCTCCCATTCTTATTTTTTCTACGCGGGATATAAACAATACCCGTGTGGAAATCTCCCTGGTTTTCCATGTTTCTGCTCCAAATCTGGTTAGATTTAGACAAGAACCGCTTTTGAGAAATTCAGATCAGAATCTGACAGATTCGTATCAGGAAATATACCCTAGTCCATAAACAAGGATCCCCGCTACAATCGGATTCGATTCTGACCAGAGTAATCGGACGATTCCAGCAAAATTCGTAATTTTCAGAGATGATCGGTAATTTTCTGAAACGGGTTCGTAATGTTTGTATAAGGAACTTATGTTGACTCAGTAAATACTTTTACATGTAAGTAAATCGTTGCGTAGTGTATTGTGAATACATAAATGACACGAGTAAATGAAGAGTAAGACTTTTAGATTTTCTCACTTGTGTTACTCGCTTTACTATCTCATTAAAATTCTCGGAAATACTTAAAAAACTGAAGCAAAGAAGCTGATACATAGCACCAAAAGGTTACACCATATTATCATTTTTAAGATGTCTTAAATATGTCTTTTAGCTATGTGGGAACATCCCCGATTTTTTTTTTTCATAAAATGTCGACATAAATACACACACACACAAACAAACGACATTTAATACTTATGAGATTGATGAAAAATCAATAAAATATATCAGGATTAAGCTGTTTTCGTATACCTTCGTTTATTTAATGAAATCTGCGTAATTCCCAGAGATCCATTACTCAGTGCTATTAGAGTTCGAACCTCATTTGCAGCTGATGCATTTTTGGCATTAAATAAAGTAGTTACGGTAAGCTTCGCGCAGTACATTTCATACAACGTTTTTTTTGCACCAAGAATAACGGTGCCAAAGTAAGCCGAGCTCAGACCAAGTTTCCCAGAAGAGGAAAAAGGTCGAAGGCAAAATTCGAGAAAGGCGAAACTAATTTCTCTATCTGTGATTCTTCCGGACTTCCGTAACGAATTTACTGATCTGTTAAGTCCGGTAAGTTCGAACTTGAAATTCGATGGAAGTCTTTTCACGTATATGGGTCACATGTATAGGGAGTCTGGTTAGATGTATGGCACCTGGCACGGGTATAGGCGTATATCGATATCGGAATCCAACGCGTCGACATCCGAGTTCAGACGAACCAACCGAAGAAGTCGTTCCGACAATTAGTTCGCGCTCAGACGAGTGCACTTAGAGAAAAGTAAGCAAACTCGGACCTCCCCATTTCTCTTTCCCTTTAACTTTAGGATATCCTTCGTCTCTTACCTTCGCTGCTCTTTTCGAAAGTATTTCTCATTTACGCGCGGCGAATCCTTTGTTCCGTGCACGTAACATTGTCTGTCGCCAATTGATATTTTTCGATTATTTTCAATAATGCTAGATCTGCTCGCTTTCCATCATACACCCGGAAATAGAGCTTTCTGACAATACCCAAAGCACGCAACATGTTTACCGAAAGGTTATGATTTTTAATTGCGGTTATTGAAAGTTAGGAAGATGAAAGCGGTTGCCTTCTTGCGTTGTCAAATAGCTAACAAATATTTCGGACACAATTTACACCAGCTTTCATGGTCGAAAAGTCATGAACAGAACGGTTCAGCCATGTTCATCATATTACTTGCGTTGAGATTTATTTCATCTTCACGTGTTTCTACGTTTCTCGCATAGAAAATATAAGTAATACGAACAGAGAAATTAAAATTGAATTTACAGCCTCCATTCCTTTTTGCTCGGTGGTCTCTAAAATCCCGGTACCAATCGTCACTATGGCGTACAGATCGAAAAGGAAAAACAATGAAAAAGGTATATATTTGCTGAAAGCGATCGCCTGAATTAAAATTCCGAGATTTATAGCGCCAATAACCAGACAGTAATTTACGATTCCTCGGTGCGACTGCGAAATAGATCATACACCGCAATACGGTTGCTGGACTCTGCTGCATCCAACGCGCTTCGTGTTTCTTAACGTCATCTGTTTTTATGTTAATAGACAAAGTTGAAAATATCTTAGCAAAACGAAGTTTCATAAACGAGAAACAAAGACGCGTGGTGGTGCAGGGGGGAAATAAAGGTGGAAAATTAGCCATGAGGGAGCTGAAAGCGGAACGCGACTATGAAAACAAAAGAGCGAAACGCTAAAATGCGTGTTCGAATGAAAAGTGGAAAATGAGGTTAGAAACAATGAGACACATTTTATTGTGCGGAAAGAGCAAGGAACCCATGAACAATAATAAAGGATGGAGCGAAAGAGAAAACGGGACAGACGAGGGATCCAAGAGTTTAAAATAGGCGACCAGTCTGGAGGCGTGGGGCGACGGCATGTGCCACTGGCGTGTTTCACGTCCAACTTGTATTGACCATTACTCAACATTACCGACTTGCAACCGCGTTTCCGCCATCAACACCTTCGAGTTCTCTCTCAGTTTCCTTCGCACCCCAATGTCCTTGTCCAAAATGTGCTTTCTCCTTTACTTACCCTTCTCCTTTCTCATCCCTTGCTCCCTTTACATTTGATTGATCGCGTTAATTACTCCCACATCTACAGTGCTAGCATTCTGGACCAGAGGGATCGCATGAAAAAGATAGAAGGGGACAGAATCCGGATATCTGAAATCACGTAATAGCCATCCGTAATTTTGCGAGTATCTATATATTATTGCCATTATCGCACGAAAGAAGTTCCTATTACTTGCAATATATAAAAATTATTTTGGATCAATGACCTAAGGCCAATACTTGGAAACATGACCTACTGATCGAAAAGAGGAAATATTTTTTATCTCTTACGTTTGTTTATATCCTTCTTTCGTTCTTCACAATTGAAACTTCCATGAAACTAAATGAAACCGGAGGTCATAATGTTCATCCGGTCAGGTTCCATTAATATTAAAACGAGGACGGGGATTGTCCAGATTGGTAGCGCATATCTGTGCTATATTAGAATTCTCACACAATCTAATGTAATGTAATGTAATTTTTATTTTTGGCCAGGGACATATGAGAATCTGCGAGTCGCCAACGAAAATATTTTGGGATAAATGTTTAAGAAAAAATGATAGTTCGTAAATATAAATAGGGAACAATAGCGGGCCTAATACACAGCCTTGACGCACTCCAGAATTGAATGTAAACTAATGGGATTGGGTACCTTTAGGGCCCACAATAGCCTACTGCCAACTCAATAAGATTGGATGCAACCACAAGATAGCTCTGTTAGAGAAGTTTACTACCTTAAATTTAGCTAATAGAAGAGTGGTCGACAGCATCAAAAGTTCGACTCAACTCAAACAAGGTGATAGTGCAGACCATGCCTTCTTTCAATGCGAACCTGATCTTATCCACAATGTTCAAAAATACTGACGGTTTGCTATATCCTAATTTAAAGTCTAATTGAAAATGACCAAAATACATTTTGCGGTTTAAACAATCCGTGATTTGTTCCTATACTATTCTTTCTAATAGTTTGAACGGTATACCTAATACAGAGTCAAACCTATAATCTAAATGATTACTAGGATTGACAGCTTTTCCTAATGATTTCCTAATTCCACAGTTGTAGGAAGTCGGACCTGTCTAATGATTGATTAAATATCGGTCAAAGATATGGAAAAATAACTGGTAGAACTCTCAGCTGATCAACACCTTTAGCTATTGATTGGGCACGACGTGATGAGAAAGAATGCCAGGAGTAGAAAAAGCGGTCATCATCAAAAGTACTATGGAATATTTCTGTAGGCAAGTTGACTAAAGAGATGCTAGAGGGTGAAAAGTGATAATTCATCCTCAGAGCAGCACAATAGTGTAACATTAGTCGGCTATCATAAAAGACCCATTTCTGTCAACTCATTTCAGAGTACTTTCAGATTTTTTATGGAATTTACCTTGCTGAGATAAAATATGACGCAATGATAACAATGTAAGTTTTTACTTCTGGTGAGCTTTTTAAATGGACATTTTTAAGAAACGCATTGTGAGTTTGTCTATAAGCATGTAGTAATATATTCCGTTTAGCTTTTAGTACTCATAGTTCAGAAATCATCCGTGGAATAAGTACTTTATTAGAAATAAAGGCACGATCAGAAGCATGCTTATTTAAAACAATCGATAAAAGCTCTAAGGATATGGCACATTGCATCAGCGTCGCTCAACTCTAAGAATTCATCGAAGTGAAGTTATCAATGTACAGAAAGGTCTCCATCATTAATTCCAGTCATATTCCGTTCATAAATCGGAATAAGTTCATGACCAGTGATGAATGGAAATATGATTTAATCAGATGTCTTAGATAACAGGATGGCCTAGTCTCCTTATTAAGGTCAATGTTTAAATTGCCTTGATAATGCAGAAAAATTCTTCCGGTTGACTTTACTGTCTGTCCTGGCTTTGTAGTTCAGGAAAATTAGACATTCGAATCATGGAAACCATTTCAGGGATGTCCTCCAACAACCCCGTAAATACTTCACTGATTATTGTACTTGCTTGGCCAACAAAAACCATTTCATTCATTTTACTGCAGTATCACTCTGACTAATTTATTGATCCTTAAATGTTGAGTAGTAAAGCGTCAATAAAATATTTAACATAAGAATCATCTTCTCTTCTATTGCTATTAGTATATAGTCAAATAGCGCTAGTGGTAATTATACTGTGTTAAATAGGCATTGCCAACCTGAAATGTTTTATGGATCTTATTGGATATATTTGGTCATCAAAGGAGACTCATCGTAGTCCTGATTGACCTGACAATTTTGTTTATACTGCTGCCCTATTCAATAAATTTGTTATAAAATTAAACCTCCAACTCGCATGTAGAACCTTTGAGGGTATATGTAAAAAGAAACCTCTTAAAAACCGCGTACACATCGTTATAAAGAAAATTATTAATTATATGACGCAAACATGAAGATTTAAGAAACGTTTGATCATAAGCTATCGACTTTAATGATCTTCCATTAAGAAGCATAACGATACGTGTCAGCCGTACATAACACAAACCCGCAATGAGGGGATATCCTACACGTTTCGAATTTCAATAGATTCGATATTCTTTCAAACTTATTTTGCCTACCAACCTCTTCATCGCAATCATCGCGACTACTCGCAAATGAAAACTGGGCGGCGAGTTCATCAATTTATCGGAGTTGAACGAGAGGCTCCCGAGAAATCGATAAAATCTACTAGAAACGAGGCACAGCTTCGAGAAATTACAAAGCAAGCAGGGGTGTAATGGCGAGATAATTCGCGGCTGCCGCCTATTGTCGACTCTTCGCGTAATGAGATGAGGTACCTTTGAAAATTGAGATTTCTGCCAGCACACCTAAAGGACCGGTTTCGCTTTGACATCTGATGTAACGCAAGGTACAAAAGAAAATGATTTAAACGGAGGTCTTTGATGCATACCCAATGTCATGAAAGAGACTTGATATTTTTTATTGATATTTATCTTGTGAGGCTTGCTCGGGTAATGAATTTTTACTGCCTTTAACGAGCGTATCAGAGGAATTACTTTCAGGAAATTAATGGAATCGAATTTACTCACTGCATCGGCAGTATCGCGTAATGTATTAAAAGGAACGCAAAGTCTTTTTAATTGATGTTGAATTTCGATCAATTTCAAGCGAACCTCTAATTTAAATTGCATCTAACGACATATAAAGAGCATATTTATTGTTTAATTTAACGGAATTCAATAAGACGTGATAAAACGTTGCATCTAATCAAACCAAGTTTTTAATTTATCAATTCTGATTTCGTACATCAAAATAAAAATAACAATGCCTATGATTCTCGAAATATTTGAAGATAAATTACTCGTCGCTGGAATAGTATAACGAATGATCCTTGAATTTGACCCTCTGGAAGAATATTTTACGTTAATATTTCAAGGCAAGCTTTGACGTCACTCTTGGCTTTCAGACGTCCCTAATTTTGACCGGCCGGCTACCGATGGAATCTTAATTGTGAAAAAGAATTCGTGAATGTCCGGGAGTACCAAGCAATGTAATCGAGACCACAGCAAATTTCTTGTGCTTTGGATGGTCATAAAAGAGTCTAATATGACCCCTGAAAAAAATCGTTCCTCCCTCGTATTTTGCGTCCTTTCTGAGTTTAAACGAATTCTTGATATTTACTTAAGTCAAACATTTCGGAGAATATAGCTAAATATTAATCAAATTATTCATAATCATTTTTAAGGTTAAAGTTGAATATTGTACATAGCACGAGAGGAAACGTAAGTGAAACTCTAACCTAACCTAACCCAACTCAACCTAACTAATATTTACCTAAGTAAGTCTTGATCATTATCAATATCAAATTGAATTAAACAATGTGATCAAACAGTGGTTACGTAAAGAATATTTGAAGGTCCCGCGGCTTCTACAGTCGATATTTTGTCATTGGATTTTATTGCTTGCGGGAATTATAAGCGCCTCAACCATTTGGTAGATTTGAATTTTCCGCTGCTTATGTATTTCACTGAATAAAGCATTGAAAATAATATGACGGTTGCTTGGTTATAATGTCTAATGGGAAAAGGAACTCTTTGAAAGAAAAATTGCATCCTACTGCGAAATAGGAACCCAGCTAGAATACAGTAACTGGTGTAGATTTCACACGTCCCTGGTGAACTCGTCATCTTAAGTCCCACGTGGAAATATTAGTAAGTATCAACAAGGAAGGGGTACAACAATAAAAGAAGTAACAAGTACAGTAGAAGAGTAATAAATAATACATCACATGTCAAGTTAGATATTATGGATGTTTTTGAAGCTTGTGCGGGATGTCTTTAATATTTTTTATTGTTTGGGGATTTAAAAACATTTTTTGAAAATTGTATAGAAGACGCGCATTTCAAAATTTGATTTCTCGGGGAAAAAATGTTTTTTCAAGGTATCGGTTGTGACTCCACTAACCGCAGCCTCATTTCTTTCTTGTCTTATCCATCTCATCGATTGCTTTCTAGGCGACACGAACGTAGGTAGCGGCTTTCCTCTCATAGCTCCCATTTCGCTCAGTTCGCTTCCTCTCTCGGCAGCAACACGGCACTTTACGCGCATCGTTCACGCCACTCGCGCACGACAAGCTCGAATGATCCAAGTCCGATGCACGGATGCTGATCGCATTAGAGTAAAAAAGAAGACGACCGCGTAAAGCGGGACAAGGAAAAGAAAATGCAGGTGCACGCATCGATCCCCATCGTGCTCTTTTCTTTTATTTTTTTTTTCGTTGCATTTCCACATCAATATTTTATATCGAAATATTATCTAAAGAATTTGACATTTCTCGTATTATATCATGTATCAAACAGAATGTCGATGAGCGAATTCTTACATTTATGATTTAGCCCCATAATATTAGCTCTTATTTTGGCGTTCGGTGGAAAGAAATACCGTAAAGAAGAATTTGATTATATGTATACTCCTACTCTGACTGATTATTCAAGGTCTCTTTGTTGAGGCCAACGAACCAAAACATAGCAACTCGTCGAGAACCTTGTACTACCCCCACAGTACACATTCTTGCCTGTTTTCCTCTTCAATTTTTCCTTCCTTGGAAACCGAGCAATGTGAATGGCTTGGGACAGTAGAAGTGGAGCTTTATAGTAATAGGGAAAATATAATAGCTAGGGTTAGAGATACAATTTATTCATCCCTTGTTTTGAAATCTTAACCATCCTAACGGACTTAACGTGTTTAATACCGATTGTGAATCAAAATGAAGTTTTTCTAATAAGCACCAAACCGTTGAAGTAGCAATGCGAATATCTTTAATTGTAAAAAATGTCTTTTGAGTACATAAGTGAACGAAAAATCACAATTCTTATATTTTTACGTATATGGTTCATAGTATCTACTGCAAGAGAACATGATTCGCATACGACAGATATGACCTGATTTGTAAGTAATTTATCAGAATATTTGTTCAAAACCAGAAAGGTTCCGTATTTTCATACCAGCTGATACGATGAGGGCAGAGCTCCTTAAAGCTGAACGTCTGAAGAATCGCGCGTAAAGACGGTTCGATGTAAGGCGATACAAGGACGAGAGGTTACGGATTTACTGGGTTACTGCGAACATCCGTTTAGTTTACAGCGTAAATCACTCCTATAGTAAAGGGCAAAAACTTTTCCACCTTATGAAATAAACCATTTCTTTACCCAGTAGCGATTACCCATTTTGATCAGACATGATGTTTTGTTTCTTCTGTCTATAAAACGAAATATTACATGGATTTAGTTTCACCTTTAAATAGTTATCGTACGATTATCGAATGTTTTACGTGATATTCTCAAATACAGTATAGATACTAACACTGTGAATAAGTAGTGTAAGGCAATTTTGATGGGACTGACAGCGTGATGCGTTTGTAGTTATTTTTGGGTCTAAAGCAAGATGCTACCATGATGCATCTATCATGCTCCTCTTGAGTTTAAGGAAAAGGGCAGATCATAAGAGGTCGGCAAAGTGTAATTTACGGAAAACTAGGAAAAGCTTAAAGGCTAAAAAATTACGACAAGAATGGACGACAGAATGAAAGCAAAACATATGGCGCGATTTAAGAAAAGCTAGGAGACTCCTGATGAGGCGTAAACCTCCTTTAATTATTCGTCTCATCCAGATAGGCTATAGGTACTTCTGAATGACGACGGTGAAATGTTTTCCCATTCTAACGCATAAGTAAGCTTTCCCAACTGTCGTAAAAAAACTTAGAACGGTAACAACGGTTTACTGTCTCATCAGCTTGTGTGTTACTACTTACATGTATGTTCATATAAACTTTTTATTTTATCATTTCGCATGCTATTGCAAATAACAATAAATGAATATTCTATTCCTTCTATGTATAGAACTGCACATAATTGAATGGACGGAGTTAAACCCCAAACTCCAAATGATATGTCTTAATTCTTTGTATTATTATGATGCATAAAAAGGAAAGCAATTTATTGCTCGTCAGAAAGCTCTAGGTTCTTTCTAGTTTGAGAAAAACGGAAGATCATGAAACGATGGGAAGACGTGCTTGAGGGAAAACTGGAGAAAGCTTGAAGAATGTCAGGATAAAAGAAACGATAAGAATGGAAGACGGACAGAAAGAAAGCAATACATATGGCGCGATTAAAGAAAGCTCTCGAGGCTCTTGATGGGGCGTAAACCTCCGTTAATTGTCCTGCCAGCCCGCCACCTTGTCCTCGAGGACATTTCCTTCTCATTCCTCTAGGTTCCCGCACACATGCGCCCCGCATTCGAGGAACGATTAGACATACGAAATGTTGAAACGGGGATGAAACAACGGTGGAAGCGGCGCGTCGACGACGACTTACTTGGTGTCCTCCTGCCGTTTTATCGCCTCGTAATTCCTGGGCGAAGGTTCCGCGCGGTAAAACCAGCTTTTACGACGGGAGGGTGAAATTTGACGTTTCGTAATGCACGATTCTCGGGGCGGGCAATCGCTGAAATTCGGACGAGAACGACCGTGAAACTCGATTTTCCACTTTTATATATCCAAGGGCGGCTCGAACGGCGCCGAAAACGACGCGTGTGCAGTCTAGCTAACGCCAAATTTTCCCTTCAAAATGGTCTACCACTCGTACGTTCGAATCGCTTTTACTATTTCTCACTGACTAATAAATCGTCGGGAAAATTCCGTTGCATTTTTACCACACTTTTCTATATTGCAAATATTGCACATGAATATTACTGCATTGTTTTCTGCAACGTTATTTACTTGGACTCTACGCATGGCTCGGGCGAAGTATAGATTTTGTTCACCTAAGTAATAAAAATTACCTTGTGGGTTTTCTTCACATATCAACATTTCAGACCCTACAGAACACAAAAAAAAAACAACAAAATGTTTGTCCGTGGTTTTACGCGTACATCTGTCCGTCAGCGCGTGGCACATTTTTATAAGTCATGGCTTAACTTAGATCTGATTAGTTTCTAAGGTTGATCGACAATAAATTAAGAGGAGAAAGATTAAAAAATACCGAATAAACGTTTCTGCATTTATTTGCAAAAAGACAACTCACACAAGGAAATGTTTCCGACAAAGTGCAGCATTAAATTCTCTACCAAAAAAATGATAATACATGGCCATTTGTTTGTATGCGAGAAATGATCGTCTCACTGTTACCGTCTGTATCTACTGCGCACTATCACGCTGTGGATGAAGTCGGTGTGAATGAGATCTTTTTATATTAGTGATATCTTTATAAATTTCTCGCTTATATACCGTAACTAGACATACTTCTGAGAATCATTATATTAATAGATTGATGCCGACAGCTAACAGCGGCTCTCCTTACATATTTAACGAAATCTCACCGGGAAATTCTGGCAGAGAAAATAGTTACTAATGCCCACTCAAATATATAAAGAATAAGGCCTTTTTGTACTTGTAACGTTCGATTTAAGAGCACTTTCCGCGCGCGCCGATTGACTTCATCCACAGCGATAATAGGGTGCAGTAGATACAGACAGTAATAATGAGACGACCATTTCACGCATACAAGCAAATTGCTATTTAAAGCACTATTTTGTTTAGTTGGTTGTATTATATTTTTTACCGTAAAATAGGAGCTATAAGCGTGATTTTAAGCTATTACTAAAAGGTATACTATCTCAAACATTGCACAAAACGGCGCTTTTTCGAACTTTGACCCCGTGTTTCGTGAAACCAAGAGCTAATAAAAAATTTTCATTATCGGATTCAGATTTAGCGACCCCAAATTCACAAAGATTAGCTCATTTCATCTCCAAAACACAAAATTGCTTCAAATTTGTTGATCAGTGTTATTCAGCATATTACAGTACCACACGGCTTTTGAAAGACATAGGTACTCTCAAAATAAAACAAAGCCCCATGAAATGTTCCTTCTCAAGATCAAGATTTGTTAATGAATATATATATTTAAATACTCCCTTCCAATGCCATGAATGATAACAGTTTATAAGAAATTTAATCGTTTTAAAGGTAGAAAAGTTGAGAAAATCCTTGTTGAACTGCATGGTTAGTTTTACTGTTACTACTTACGTTTCAATTGATCTATTTGAGCTTTATTAAGCCAAAAATAGGCATTAAGTATTGTATAGAAGCACACGAAGATGAATACACATAAGAACACTGGACCAAAATTGTTACATTTCATGCACATTTTAACCGGATAGTGACTTTCAAGCAGATCTTTGAAATCGTAAGTAGTAACAAGAACGGCGATGAGCCAGTTAATGGTTACCAGTTTAGGCTATCTAGCCGGGGAAGAATACCTATGCATTAAGAATTCCAAATTCCATACAATGTCTTAAAAATTTCAATGAAATATATTAAATTTTGTTCAATATCTTGATTCCACCATTTCGTATTTCTTAAAACTAGGATACTATTCATATTCAGCGATCCCAAATACCTCTTCGTAGGGATTTTCGTAATCTTTGCGAGACATTTTATATTTTAGACTTGTATGTGGATCTGCCATTTTGAATTTCGACAATCTAACAATCAAGTTGTGATCAACTCTCCCAACCGGTGGGATACCGGAAGTTGGTCGTGATTCTCTTGCTATTTATTCAGTTTTTATTTTAACATGACCTTCTGAACCATCTCCAGGTAAAGTGTGATCTTGACATAACCTTCGAAGGATGATGTCTACGGATATAGTTGATTTCCGCCCTCAAAATGGAAACTGATAAATTCGTTCAAACTATCATGGCAGCCTAATACCTAATAGGAAATTAAATTACCACTTATGACACTTTACAAAATCGTTGTTAAAATCGCATATTATACCTAGTAAAATGGAGTATTCTAAGTAGTAACAGTTAGTCCCACGTTCACCGGACGCGAGTCTTTAACAGTGATTCATGAAATTTTAACACGTAATAAAACAATCAAATTTGCTATTAGTATCGTACTCTAATTGAATTTTTCAGTTATTCTTATTAGTTCCCCATTAGAATGATTGAAGCATACTGTATAACCGAATAATTTATTTGAGATTACTGACGAAGATACAAAAAAAAGTATTTTTCAAACGTAAGACAAGCTATGTCTTTTTTTAAACATCAATTAATTAATACACGTTTGTGGACCCATGTTAGCTCTGAATACTTGTGCGAACTCCTAACTACCAATTGTTGGACATATTTCATATAAATTTATTTAAGTTGGGACTTACTGTACGTATCTATATATATTTGTGATTAAGTACCAGCCTAACGATTAAAATAAATAACAATACAAATGACTAATATCGATAATAACATATTACTTGTTTTGTGTTTCAGGGATTGTAGAGTTGTGCGAGATCCGCAAACGATGAAATCTAAAGGCTACGGATTCGTGTCTTTTGTAAAGAAAACGGTGAGTAGAAACTTATATATTATTGGAAGACTAAGTAAAAAATTTGTGTACTAAAAGTGAGCAATATTTAATATGAAATCAAAGAATTTTTGTACTCTACTACAAAAATACTCCGAAAAATTATTCCTTGTAGAATGGATCAATAATTCCTCTACCCAAATCTCGTGTCACTTGAATTATCTTCAGTTGAACAAACGGTAATAAATAAAATGTACTCTAATAAAATTTGGACTAAAAAAATAATGGCATTAAAAAAAGGCTTATTGACATATTTTTGCAGTTTAGTAAAGTTAACCTCACAATTAATAAAACTCTCTATAAAAATGGTACTTGACAGTATGGTAATATTTTTAAATAATAATACATTGTTAATCAAAACAACATATATCTGAAAATTGTGATAGGGCTGGCAAACCTGTCATTAAGTTAATTTCTTTATAAAATAATGTCCTTAGTATAAATGTCATAAAAGAATTTTTTGGTGTTTGCAAAAAAGTGAACACAAGAATCTAATTTACGTCATATAGAGTTTATACTTGCTCTGTTTGGTGAGAGAATATTAGTGTAAACTTCAATCGATGCGAAATGCACGTCTACGATTCACTTACGCTGTTCGAAAGTTTAAGCTCCGGCACTTACTTGAAACGGGCTGAAATTAAGTTCGACATTTAGACGAAGTGAAAGGTATAAATTGAAAACTTTCCTGTGTTGACTGAATATTACGAAACGAACAAGTGAATATCGGCTGCTTTTCTAAAGACGGTTTTTCGAGTTGAAGGTATTATTGAATTTTTTGGCACGAGCACAAAATCTCACCCCTTTTCCCCTCATCAAATTCAGGCTTTTCCAGCCATGAGGTAGTGAAATGTTCAAAGAAAATCGGAACTGATTTGATCGGAAATACTGAAACACATCGCAATAACTTATTGAACTTTTTGGGTTCAGAATTTCAATGGGAATGAAATATGCATATAAATTTTGGTCGATTAATATTCTTCT
Source organism: Trichopria drosophilae (assembly GCA_030407085.1). Taxonomy (NCBI): domain Eukaryota; kingdom Metazoa; phylum Arthropoda; class Insecta; order Hymenoptera; family Diapriidae; genus Trichopria; species Trichopria drosophilae. The sequence goes on along the minus strand of CM059587.1, from coordinate 15,597,719 downwards.
AAAGTTACGACTCTAAAGGTGAAATAATTAACTGGTGTTTGATTAATCTTTAATGATAGATTTAAATTCATAAAAAACTTGACTTACAAAATTTCTCAAATTATAATTTTTATTAAGTGCCCCTAGTTTTTATTAACGATATTTCCACTTACTATATGGAGCAATTTTGTGGTAAATTCATGAAAATCATTTTAAAAAAAATCGTTTTGAAAATGGCTTTTAACAGCTATCGACTCATTCTCAATGCTGCATTTATATTAGAAATAAATTCGGAAATTGATTGGATTCGTTACTACTCTCAAAGCCGCCGTCCACATTCCAAACCTTGCACCGACAATTTGAATGATTTAATTGGATTTTAAATAGTTTATTTTTAATTTGGGGTAATTATTATCGCTGAAAGCGTTTCCAAATAAAGTATGATCGATTTACTCTATTACAGAAAAATACTTTCTGATGAATATTTTACAATTAATCATAACAATTTGAAGGTAAACTTTTATTATTAAAAAATTTACTTTCATTATTATTTCGAAAAGTTATTCGAAAAATCTTTACAATATCGCTAGTATAAACGCATTGCAAGGAATTTTTACTATAAATGATGGTAGGTTCAATACCTACTCATTTACGTAATTCATGTCGAATATTATGTGCAGTAGTCAAAACTCTTCTTTGCACATTAAACGTCATAAATAAAAGTTTGGGACAGTAATTATATGTAGCGTTAAAAAGAAATCTCGAAGTGGTAGGTATTTAATTTATTTTTCTCATCAAGAACTCAACAAAAAATGGTTCAATAAAAGTTGCAATCGCTGCCTCCTTCAGGATTTCGATACTAGTTAGTAAAAGTGTTCGTAAAAGTTATTTAATCACGAAAAATTATTTTTAAACTCTTGCCATAATTAAAAATTGGTTTATAGAATCCACAACATTTTCTTTGTAATTTCTGATACTGAATGGGTGTACGTTGAGAAACTAAAGGTCTGACCTTTAAACTGTTATGAATAAGGTTAAAATGTTCATCAGACAATATTTTCATATAAGAAAATAAATTGGGCATACATTAGTTTGAAACGCTTTGAGCGATAATAATTATTACTAATAAACTATTTAGAATCCAATTAAATCATCAATATTTGTTAACATGAAGAGAAATGCCAACCATTGAAAAATGTACTAATCGCGTCTTTTTACTCAGTTCTTTATTTTTCTGTCGGACTTTTTCAAAAACCAAAATGGTAGCTTCGAGATGGCATGCAAGTTGTAATTTTTCATTGTCTCACACAAATATCGACTATTATACCCTGTAACGGTCGAACACACGTAAAATTGGGATGTCCACTTAATTATCATCATTTATGAATATTTAATCGCACTATCGTTCATTCATAACCTCAAATTAGTAATATAAAATAGGTTTTTTTAGAATTTTTTTCTGGTTTTCACTTAATTTCCAATATTTCCTTGTCATTACGTACACGTCGAACGGAAATTGGCTACATACATTTGTAACCTATCAATAATTCATTTATGAGAGCAATCTGAGCTTTTACTATGACGATTGTACGACTTTTAGAAGCTGCAATAGTTAGAATCCAAAAAAAATGAAAAAAAAGAAAATGCAAATTTTTCGTATGAAAATACAAAAGTAATCATAATAAATAAATACCACCATTTTCTACGTCATATAGGCTACCTTTTCACAAAATTATAGATTCCTAGCGATAAAACTGCAGAAGATTAAAATAATTGATTTTTTCATTTTTTACGTTTTTTGTTATTATCTCGTTAAAATATTCATGTTTCGAAAATATTATACAAAACCATTTTTGTAGAGAATTGCAAGAGCTTACAACTTTCCTATTAACACTTTTCCTGTACAACGTCACGTTTTTCAGCTAGAATAGAAAAACTGAAAAAATAACGTTTTCTAGTGTGTTTTTGTTTATTTAACATTGAAAAACACCAAGCTTTTGGTTACTTCAATTTTTTAAAGAATTGTACAACAAAGTACATACTATAGTGAAGGATCCGTCCTGTTTACAATGTTTCCCAAACATTTTCCTAATTTTCCTGGACTATATAGAAGTAGTAGTACTATAGATTTTGTTATTGATTTTACATTATATATCGTTAATTTATTATGCCGAAATACTACTGATATCGCAGACGCCATTTTTAACCCGTTGATTTGTTTTTTTTTAACAAAATCCATCGAGGAAAGTAACAATTAATACCTTTTGCAGTGGTCAATTGCCCCTTTCCCTTTAAAAAGTGCGATTCTTTCGACGAAACCTCGAAAAATCTTTTTTGAAAAAATAATTATAATACCTCTGAAATCGGTTAATTGTAACTACAAGATTAAAAGGAGTAACAAAGAGAATGCTGGAATCTAAGTAGTAACAATCCGCACATACTGCGCACAATACACAGTGAGGCCTATTACTACTGAAATTACTGCCTTTTCCTATGTATAATCCGCGGATTTAAAGACGTTTTTTAAACCTTTCTAACATCATAAAATAATCGAATTTGCTATTAGATATTAATTCTCAGCATACTTCAACCGAATTAGTGAGTTTGAAAGGTGCCACCTCGGAGGCAGAAGTAACATCTTTTCGTGGATGTCTTTTCAGAGTTTTGAGACGAAAAGGATTTAAAAAATGTTATGGTCTTATAATATTACTTGCACAAATGTCAAGATTATGTTAGCAAGGAAGATTTTCATACTTTTATGACCTAAACTTTAAATTTTTGAATATAAGAATCGGTTTGTTAATAATTATTAACTTTCCGCACCATATAAATTCTGGAGTCTCAATATTATGTATGTCGGCTTCCCGAAATTGGAATTCTTTTCCACGAATCGACAGTCGTGTTATTGAAACGCGTTAACGCCGGACCGTTGAGGGATGAGGTGGGGACTTTTTGAAATCGGCACTCAGTCCTCGATTGCGTTCGCAGAAGCGCACGGCGTGATGTTTTATGCAAAAATCTCGGCGTTTCGCCCGGCTCACTCCACCTATATATGAAACCATCGAGCCTTTCCAGAAATCCCCGGCGTTACAAGCGTGGAGAATCCACAGCTTTTTCGATATTAAAATGAATATTATTCAATAAAGCCTTCATGGCGTGGTACGTCGCCGAAGCCCAGCAACCTTCATTTCCGTGTCGCCTCCTGTCCAATCCAGGAACCCACTTTGTTCGAACATCAGAAACAAAAATTTTAAAAAGAAATTTATATAAATTTCATCAGACAATTATGGATAAAACGGTACATTTCTATCACTGTTATATTATTTGTCAATCTTCTCGTATGACAGTCTACGGCGAATGTTGTAAAGTAATTTACTGATTGAAATTGTCGACGAAGATGTCGTTCAATTTCATATAACTTGATTTTAAGTGAAGAATCCGTCTAACAGTAATAAGACAAGTAAAGTGGGAACATTGAATTCAATAAAAACTGATAAATTAATTTTTTTATCCTCCACGCCTATCTTAATTGTGTCAGTTACAGTCAAACAAATTGGATCATCGACGATCGGTCATGCATGCTGTAATTTGCAACATCAAGGCTTTAATCGACACACAGCAAACGCGCAAAAAGAACCGACGGAATGATTCGCAACGCTCAATTCGGAAAAGTCGTGGTTGACTAAAATGGTTAAAAACCATCTCACCTAAACTGAATAATTGACAAAGGTTTCATTTCAAAATAAATCGCCTCTGAACGTTCCATTCAAATTACACGACTTCCAACAGGTCAAACGAACCTTTTCCGTCAAATTTGGAGTAATTTTTATACGTGTACTAAATTGCTTTCAATTATATAACATTTTTACAAAATTCCGACTACTGCCGATATTAGCATCGTATTTTCCCTTAAATTCTTCGTGAACATGTAACTGTTAAATTAAAGAGGGAATATAACATATCTGAAGTAAAAAATTTTGAATTTGAACATAATATATGGGATGTAAATAGGGTTCTGATATATTAATTTCGGAATTTAATTTGTGTCGCATTGTACAGTTTGAATACTAATGTGATAGTAATGATTGCTGGACAATAACGGCGGCTGATTACTGCTGACGTTGACGATGGCTAACTATTACAAATGACGTATAACAGAGTTTGAGCATACTGATGACAAGGCAATGGATGCCAGTGACAGATGTTATCTACAATCGTTACATAACATCATCTGCTTTCATTCTGATCGTCATTCTCTATTATACGTCTTTATCACTGATCAGTATAACCAATCTGAATTGAATGTGAATTAAATCACAATACTGTACAAAATACATCAATAGTTGAACAGGTTTTCAGAATGACAATTACTTATAAATAATTATAGAAAACTGTTATTTCTTTTTTATAGACTAAGGTAATCGAAGATTCATAATTTATTGATTTTCATTAATTTATGAAATTACAATAAATTCATTTAAATAATTGTTTGCAGTTATTATTATTATTACGTTTTTAGTTAGTTATACCAATATTTGCATAGATTTTCTTTCTTACATTGATTCTAATACTCAACAAATAAATATTCACCTGCTTTATATTGCTAATAATATATTTATTACTAGCGAACAAAGATAAAACATACTTGTTTTAAAATAAATACATTTCTAAGAATCTATCCAAGGTTTTTTACTAAATTCGTGATTAGATTCGAAATCAGCGACTTCAAAAATCACCCAGCAACAAATTTAATCCAAATAGAAATATATTTTAAATATCTGTTAGCCATTTTGAAAAACTAATCTCAGAATTGTAATCAGCAATTCCGAACTCCCGTGAACAACAATTTTGAAATGAGTTGGATAGAAGAAAAAATCCGTGCCTTAAAGGGTTAACCTAGTCTATCCTAACCTAGCTTAAATTAACCAACCTATACTTTTGTTTCTTTCTTATAAACAATGTTTTAATATCTTACATTTAATACGTTAAAAAAATGCCATATATATGAAAAGTTTGTGTTCATATATACAAAATATACAACTGAAGTGTGCTTATATGTGCCAAATGTTTACGAATTGTACTTAAAATTCCTTATCCTACATTCGTAACAATATTTGGAAGTATTAGTCATTTTTAATTGATTATATTCGGCATATTTTTCCTATATACAGTTGATTAATTCGTTATTATTAATTTATTATTTAATTTTTATTTGAAAGGTACAAGCTTTCAAGTATAGTACTAAGAAAACTTATCTGACTATTTCAGCTAACATCCAGAATCTGATTTTTGTTATTTTCCTCCTCGGGTTTTCCTATTGCATTTTAAATATTTATCTGATAATAGGTCGAAAATGTATATTTATCATTAAACTTTACTTGAATTCCATTAATCAATACCAGTTGGTTAAAATTACAGATTTTGTTTCCGAAATGCAGAGTGATTGTATTCTACTTGTCGTCATCCATTACCAGTTTTCTTCATTCTTTCGAAGTTTTTTATAATATTTATTGTTCTTCAATTTTTTCTTAATTATTTTGTAAACTGGCATACACATTTTTCATTCATCGTTTAGCACTTGAAAGTGCACTTAATTTTTTCACAAAAACAACATTATAGCGTATTATTATCATTATAAAGTATTTAATAACACAAATAAAAATTTTACGCTGTCTTTTTAACGTCTTAAAATTTATATTTCTTCTTAAGTAAAAATGAGTGTCATTTCCAAAGTCTTTTAATTTTCTAACACACTTTTCCTGACTTACAATTTCCTTGCAATTTACAACGCAGCCATTTTGAAGGTCACTTATTAAGAATCTGAAGTTAAATTTTCAAAATACTGATTGGCTGATCCAATATGGTGGATAAGTAAAAATTGCTTATTTTCGCATAAGTTGTGTCACTCGGAGGTTATTGATATCACTAATTGCAAATATAAAATCCATTTTCAAACATTCAAAATGACTGATCCAATGTGACGAATGAATTATAGTGATTTTCGGAAATACGTCAACTAAATGGTAAACAACGACCACAAAAAACCACAAAAAAGGAATAAGTAGTAACGCAATGTAAAGTACATATTTATACATTAAAATTTACAAAAAAACTTTAAAATTTTTAAATTTCACGCCACTTTTGATTGTTACTTTGTAACGTATCCTTAACCTACTTCTGCAATAAAAAATATTACTTCAGCAACACATTATTTCATAAAAAGTTTCCCAAACACAGTTCCTTTCAGTAGAATCACCCTTATATAATACATCACTGCTCTTCAATAATGCTCATATGTCTTTCCATTGAACTTTTCTTCGCAGATAGAGTTGTCAATTATTTTGGTTGGATAATCATTTCCCTGTAATATATTTTCGGAGGATTTTCAAGTGTTTTCATCGAATATGAATAATCGTAAACATTATATATATTTTAAAGGATGGTTGGATTGATAACTCTTATATCTTCATCGTTTTTATCATACCAGTTTCTGTACGCATTATTGACTGATCAGTTTTAAAATAAAGAAAATTATCGCGTTAATCGATTGCAAATTCGTTGCTGAAAGTGATAAATCCCTTCAATTTTTGACATTGTTCAAAACTGATATTACCACTTAATGATTATCGAGAAAAGTAATTGGGAGTATCAGGAGTAGAATTCAAAATATAACAGTGCAGCAAACAACCATTACAACATTAACTATTTACCACATGATAATATAATTGCAAAGAAAGGAGTCTGTAAAAATGAAATATTACCCTAACTTTATCTGAACTAAGATTAACTAAGTGACCTTACTTAACCCAGTACAACCTAACCTCATCTCATTAAACTGACCTAACGGAAGAACAACATTTCAACACAAACTTTCCATCACAAATCAAATACAAAGACTAAATAAATATCACCATTAATCCAACTTAATTATACTAAAGATATATAATATCAGGTATATTTCATAGCTTATACCCTAATTAGAACTTTCAGTAAAAAACATTTTTTTGAATTTTTTAAACAGTTTTTGTAATATAAATATTGATAGTGTTACACTGCATTAATACACTATTGAAATACGTAACAAATTTTTGTTTGTAGATTTTAGTAAGTTATCATACATGAAAATAATAGTTCAAAAAAGTACTAAAAAATTGATGCTGTTGATGAAATCTCTGGGATGGATGGTCGGAAAAGAAAAAAATTAAACGGCGTTAGATTCAGTATGTCATATCTAGCGATTTTTTATTTTTTGAAAGTTTTCAAAATAGCGGACAATTTTTGAAAAAAAAAAATAAAAAAACACTTTTTTTTTACTGTTTTTGGCAAAAGAAAAAGAGTTAAAATTAAAATTTTTAAAATACCTCGATATGTGCTGTAGCTGAAGTAGTTCAGAATATGTGGTAAAAATTTCATAAGTATCAGTACAGTAGTTTCGGGGATTTTATCAACAAGGCACCGGAAAACGTCGATTTGAGAAAAAAGCGTTTAAAGTTTTTGTTCAGATAAAAATCGTGAAAATGATTACCTGTTCTTAATCGGCGATGATTGCACCATACACATTATGCCTTCCTTTTCTTCGCAATGTTCATTTTCCCTTTCGAAAAATGTATAAAACAAAAAATCGATTTTTTGAAAATTCTAATTAGGGTAAATCCCTTAAGATTCAAAGGAATAACCGAAAATTTATTCTTATTATCTTAAAAGTATTGAAAAAGACTCAACTGAAAAAATGAAAAAAAATGTATTGACAAATTTCCAGTAAATGATCTTAAAATTAACAATATTTAACATTTCTTATGACAGTCTTTTATATTAGAAATTATTCCATGAACATTTGAAATATTTCTTATTTTTACCCCAGAAGAACAATCATTGACAGCATTTTAGTTTTGTTAACCGCTGTATAATCCTAATTGTCATAAATTGCAAAAAATTCATAAATGGTTAGAATTCGAATTATTTCTAATAGTACATGTTATTATCGCAGCTGTCAAACTTTTTCACTTATTTCAAATAGTACAACCTACCTATTGATCAGGTTGACTAGAAATCTATTGCGTAATTACCACAAACAAGGGATTATAGGTCTCCATAAAACTTGGTGTAATTTACAGAATCCTTTCATTATTTAAAAATGTTAATACCATGCACAAGACCAAAGGGGTTGAGGTCGTATAATATCAGAAGATAATTTTATTTTCAAAAAAATCCCCACGGTTTTTAAAGCACTGCTATTTACCTGGAAAATTAATTTTGAAGCGTTAAAAAAGACTTTCCATAAAAAATCGTTTGTTGCATTTGCTACACTCGCCGTTTCTTCCGTTACTTTCTTTCAAAGCGAGAAAGACGAATATGAAGTTGATTCCAAATAATCAAAATGGCGGATACAATATAGCACATAAATTTCTTCATTCTAATTTTAAATCGGATTTCATATTAATTTTGTTTTTACTTTACTGTTATATTAGATAACCTCCAAATAGTAGCAAAAGTGTAGTAAAATGCTGTCAGCAATCAATGACTTTGTATTTAAACAATGGACTCAAATTATTCATAATTTATGTCAATTTTCATCGTTTTTTTAACTTTTAATAAATGTAATTAATTTTCATCAACCATTTTTAATTTTACTTTTTTTTGTGATAATAATTCTATTTTTTAATATTCATAATGTTAAAGCAAAATGCAAAAAAGAAATTCCGGAAATAATGCCCCATATCTGGGAAAAGGAACTACAAAATTGGACGTCGCTAGAATCGGAATTGTCGCATGTACCAATAATGGGCGACTGGGAAAATTTATACTTTTGCAATAGTAATTTCGTGAAGGGAAAGCGAACGAACACCGGAAGCCCGCCGCTGCAGATCGATAGGACATTAAAACCGGGAGGGCCGCAGACTCCGTGGCTTTCGGTTCCCCGACCGTAAACGGGCTAAAGCCTCCTTTTACTCAGCCGTACATCTGTCTTCCGGTTTGATTTACTTCGCGGATTTTTGGCTCGGGACGAGGAGAAAAGTGCTCGACTCGCTCGGACACGGCGACAAGACGCGATCGAAGATCCTTTCGATACGACCTCTACCTTTCTATTTTCTATTTATATTTTTTGTTTAGTTGATCTATAGATTTCCTTCACTGATAGAAAACTTGAGTTACCATCATCACATTTTATGATTCACATAACCATAAAAAGAATCAGTTTTCCTCCGAACCTTAGAAGTTACCCATAACTCTTAAAGAGGTCGTCCAGAGCGCAATCCAAAGATATCTCCAAAACGACTTCCTGAAGAGGTCTTAATTATGATAACACAGGAACAAAAAAAAAATTTTTTTTCAAGATCATTTGAATCAGAAATAGTGGATCTTGTAGATTTTTGGCCGCGGAAAATGAATCCGTTATTCAACTTGGCCCATCACGTCAGGATTTTAAGATATCTGATCCGAAAAATATTAAAAAATATACTTTTTGGCAATTTAAGGTTAGGGTATGTAAAAAATCTGAAACGATGTGTTAACTTAGACAACCAATTTATTTTCAGCAACCAAAAATCTATATGATTCAACCTCTGATTCAACTTATCTCCCCTAAAAAAATTTTGCAGTGATGTGTAATTAATCACTGAAGGTGCTTCTCAAAAAAACTAACACGAGACCGCAACATATTTTTTGGGCACAACTTTTAATCAGAAGTGCAGGATCTTGTAGATGTTTGGTCGCTAAAAGCGAATTCTTTGTCAAAGTTAACTCATTGTTTGAGGTTTTTCAGCAGCAAAAAATCTATAAGATCCACTATTTCTGATTTAAGCGACCTCGAAACAACTTTTTCTGTGGTCCTGTGAATTAAGGTACAAAAATAAAATCTATAATTTCTAGAAATTTGCTTTTAATGTATGTTATTTATTTTATATATGTCAAAGCTCTCAAATAAGAGCTCTTTTCGAAAGTCTCATATTTGACAGGTCTTATAGGGCTCTTAAAATCCAGGCATAAGTTTTCTTAAAGATTACTTTAAGAGCTCATTCTGATAAGTATTTAAGACATCTTACATTTTTAGGACTTCTTAAAGAGCTCTTTAAGATGTCTTTTTGCTGTTTGGGTAGGTAAATTGAAGCTGCTGCTAGATTATGTGTATAAAGAGACCAACAGGCTCTAAAATAAAAAATGATATATGCTTGAGGGGGTATTATTAATTTGTATAGTACTGAGCTCTTCTAGAGATACCCAAACAACAAAAAGACATCTTAAAGAGCTCCTTAAGCAGTCTTAAAAATTGTAAGATGCCTTAAATACTTATCAGAAAGAGCTCTTAAAGTGATTTTTAAGAAGACTTATTCGTCGATGTTAAGAGCTCTATAAGACCTCTCAAATATGAGGTCTCGGAAAAGAGGTCTTATTTGAGAGCTTTGACATATGAAATAAATAATATAAATGAAAATCAAATTTCTGAAAATTATAGATTCCGTTTTGTACCCTAATTATTAATTTATATATTAATTTATACACTTTTTACCTGAGTCCCTTTTTACTATTTATATATTTATATATTGGAGGGTGATTACAGTCAATGGAATTGGATCACGCAATAATAATACAAAACTGTGATAACACTATCTAAATATCGTAAATACACGTATTTGGTCAGGGAAGATTATAATATAACGGTTTGCATTTGAACTAAATATCGCGAGATATCATTTTTGGATTCAATCACCATCTACTGTCCCTGGAAGAAACACAGACCTCAACAATGTGAATCCCTTTACTAAAAAAGAGGTGGTCCAAAACGAGATTGATTTAAGACCTGCAACACAAGACCTCTTTGAGATTATGATTTCTAGACATCCTAAGTAAGACATCTTTAAGAGCTCGTTTTGTAGATTGTCAGAATTAAGATCTCTTCAGGAGGGCATTTTGGAAATATCTTTGGACTGAGCTCTGGACGACCTCTTTAAGAGGTATGTGTTGTATGGGTAGTTATTGAGGATGAATTAGATAGATATGGTGGCGAGGTACAATGACAAATCAGTAGGCACACATCATAATAAAAATGTCAAGTATTATTTTGTTCCAATTACATGACCTTCTGATAAAAATTTTTGGGGAATCGCCAATTCAGTAATGTCCCTGTGATCACGACATTAATAGACATTTCCGATCTGTAATCAGTAAATTTGTACAGTCAATCGCTACCTTATTATAAGAAAAAATAAAGTAACAATTATTAGTCGAAAATCCGTCATGGAATTCAAATTCGAATGGTTTCTTTCAGGCTACTTACAAAGTCATCAGAAAATAAAACTATTAACAACTAACAAAATATACTCATGAATCATTGACAGGTTGTGGTTGGACTTTCGATTTGTAACACTTGAAGATGCCGCTAAAAATAGGAAAAACAATAACAAGTAAATAACAAACTGGAAGTCACAGGAAAGAGAGAAACTATATGTACAAACCGTATGCGCCAAATTCGGCTGATACTATTAAAAGCATATCGAAGTAAAGATCGCATCAATCAATTAATCTATATAGCAGAAAATGATTGAAATTGATTAAAAAATATATGTCACTATTGATATTATTAAATCGAATCCAACCAATCACCATGCTTATAAGGAGTGCAGTCAATTAACTTCCATTCCAAAATTGTCAATATTCGTTGGTATGTTAATTTTGTTTATATTACGTACGTTTGTCGGTAATAGCATAACGGAACTCCATTGTTTAAAACTCGCATAAATGTTTGATTTTCTGTTTAAAAGTTTTCAAGCTCGTCAAATAATTTGAAACATGTGAAAAATCCGAATCCATTTGATGTTAAATTAATTTGATAGCTTATGTAATATAAAAATGTTCTCATTAAAATTGTTTAACCAACTGATCGAAGTGATTAAACAACAAATTATACAATTCCAATTAACTAAAAACGATTCAGTAAGTAACTTCCTGACAGGCACCAAAATGTCCATAGGTTTCTTAAAACGTTACAGAAATGTTTTTCAAAGTATGTCCTCGACACTTACAAAACCTTCTAAAAACGTTTTAAAGTCATTGGAGAAATTTTATGCCGATTAGATTCAAGTTCAATTTCCGATTTATTATAGCAATAATATGACCAACATGGATGCAATCTATGGATTATTCAATAAATTTCATAAGCCGCGAACATAAAAAAATTTTTTTAAATATTCATGTGTTATTCCAACATAAATAAAATTTAATTGCAAGTACAAAGAAAATTCTATTCATTGATTTTTAAGATTGTTAAAAAAGCATTTAATTGTTCTATATTAATTTCTTATAATAACAAACGGTTTCAAAGCGGAGAATAGTACATTGTGCAACTAAGGAGCAAAATAGGTATTTGCCGACAAGGGCGAGTTTGATGCTCGAGCGAAGCGAAAATAATATTATTTTCTCATAAGAGAGCGAGGTATTTTGCTCCCGCGATATAGGGAGTAAAATAGTACATTACTCAACGAGATAGGTAAAATAAAGAATGTCTCAGACTGCGTGTAATTTTTACCCGAGGTGAAGCCGCGGATGAGAAACATGCAGTCTGAGACATTCTTTATTTTGCCTCCCTCGTTGAGTAATTCACTATTTAGGAATAGTGGGGGAGAAACTTATTTCACTCCCGACTTTATTCATTTTGCTCCCTAGGGAGAGAATGTACTATTTTGCTCCCGAAATGTAGGGAGAAAACTAGCATTTTGCGCTCATCGTGTGAGAAAATGATTTTGTAAATCGTTTATCTCACTGTTATTTGTCAATGTATACCTTATTTTCACTACTTGGGAACAATGAAAGATAAAAAAATGATGAAATTTGTAAAAACCGGACAAAAAAATGGTCTTTACGGCGTTAATTGGTTAACAATAAATGGTTAATCTCAAAATAAAGTGCAAATTGAAGAAAATCCTCTCCTTTTTCGTAACGATGTATATTACATATTCAAAATCAGCCTAAATTGTGATGTTTTATATTACAATAACGTAAGATAAAATTATGGCTGTTATGTTTAGATATTAAAAAATCAATTAAATTAATAATATATCGATTTGTCTGTGAAGAACTCAATGAATTTGATTTTCATTGGCATTAGTAGTACTATTACTAATAGTTAAACATTTTTTTAATGGGTGGAAATTATGTCATGCAACATTAATTATACTACATGTCTACATTAAATATCTTCACATATTTATGCAATATATCATTTAATTTTGGAGATTGATTTTCTGTCTGGCAATATTATAACGATTTCAGATAGTAAAAACATGTAATTTTTTTAATTTAATAAAATTATGAGGTACATGAGAGATAATAATCGTCTTCATATAATAAGACTTCTTTTAGATTTTTAAATATAATTGTGTTAAATTTATGTAGCATGCTTTCTGCCACACTATGATAAACAATTGCATTTTTAATGTACTTATAATGTTAAAATGTACTTCAAAAATTTGAATTAATAAAAAATTACATATATACAGTAGAGTCCCGGTACATTTGCCCGTTCGGTTTCTCGTCTTCCCCTCCCGTCTCTTTATATTTGTCAAAAGAAGGGGAGCGCCGCTTCTCCCACTCTCCGCAGTCGCGTTACGTGCTTGACGACACAACAGGCCCTTCCTGGGCAAAAAGAAAGTGGCGACAGACAAATATAACGAGACGTAATTGGGAAAATATGCTGGGACATAAATATAGCAAGATGTAAATATACCGTGACTCTACTGTACAGCGAAAAGTGGGTTACCATCAATTAGTAAGTTTTTTACTGGCAAATAGTACGAAAATACTAATTTTCTAATAAAATTCTACTAATTTACAAGTAGTTATTGACTTTTTAATGTAGTAGTTTGTAAAATTAGCAATAAATTAGTTGGTTTTAACTTTTTATTAGCAAAAATTATTACTAATTCATTTGGTGACTCACTTTTCGTGTTCTGATTGGTAGTTTTTAACTAGTTGAGATTCAGACAGTAGGGTTTTGTTGCATCTTAGTGACATAATATCCAATTTTTAATTATTTAAATCATAAGGTAAAAAAATTACAAAAATCACGGGGTTAACGTCCGGTGGATAACTGACGTATCCAGATAAATATAAAAGCAGACCTTAAATATGCACTTTATCGTGGAATCACCCATACATAAAATAACACACAAGTGTTATCGAACATGCAATGCTTTGCAAAATATTATAAAACAATGGTATAATAACACGACCAGTTAGTACTTACAACGTTTCAAGTAAAATTCTATGACCTTAACCTCAAATCTTCTGTAGAGCCTTAACAATTACAATATCAGAGAATGGTTTCTACCAATTTTCTATACAGTAACTCGGGTGTAGTAAAACTTTGGTTAACCACTATTTAGTTAAATCGCATTGCGAGTAAAAACACGCAATACAAGGGACATTAAGCTGACAGAAAGTCGATCACGCATGTTCAGCAACCCTGAGCCGGGACGAGTTTGGGAGATGTAATTGTATTTCCGTATACCAAATACATATCGTAGAAAAGAATTCCCGAAATCAATGGCCCATATATAATTAAAAAAAATCGTCGGTAACAGAGTAAACGACATTTAAATCAAATATAATTCTTAAGTTTTTTTTATAGTTTTTGAGTGTATGAAAAAATGCTGAGAATAAAAAAATATCGAAACTTATATACGTCAAATTTAAATATTAAAAGTGCTTTTATTTAAATGACAATGATTACTTGTGTGGTTTTAAGTTCTACTGATTATAAATCTAGAATTTGATATCAAAATAGCGCATTCAGTATAAGCAAAATAAAAATTAGTAAAATAGAAAGACAGGTCATCATCTCTTGTTCATACATTGACTATATACATGTACTTTTAAATATTTGTTTCTTACCAAAAAATGTTCAGAATAAGAACTCTAATACTGAGGATTATTGACCTTTGAGACATCAAAATGTCTAGTTTAATTACTTAAAAGGGAAGTACGTTGACAATATATCAATTTCGAAATTGAAAATTGCTGATCTAACAAATATGTAATGGAAGAGTACACCTCTCAACATCATGAATATTACTAATATGTCTAATGTATAAATTTGCAAATACACTGTGAAATTAAAACTGTTTGAAATAATTAAAAGTTAATTAGGATTTTTTATGCGTATCGCGCTCAGTTTTGGATAAACATGAAAATTGCATTCTTGGTAACCTATCAGTTTAATATTCCCCTTTCATCGTATGCAATTTTCTGGTTTTAATTAAATACGAAATTTTAAATTATAAACAAAAAATGCACATCAAATATTAATGAATAATTACTCAGACGCTTCAGTAGTAAAAATGCAAAACGAGGTAGTTTTTTACATTCTATTTTTAAAATCTCGATTGTTTACGATCAGTTTTAAACACCCAATATCTTGATAAATGATGATTGACAGCATGTTTGGTAACTGGCAGGCATTCGAAGCAATAAAAGCGTTAACGACATATACGTACGTACACAGCTACGTTCGCTGCTACTTCCATAGAATGAAAATTACGAAACGCAGTAAATCGTATGAAATATTCGAAATGAAAAAAATTACAGAAATTATATGAAAATACATCGCAATAGTTGTTTTCGGTGGAATCGTAATTCCAAATTTAACCACTGATTAAAATCAGTTGAAATTTAATATTCCAAGAAAGTTTGAAGTGTTAATAATAGCATTTTTGCAACAATCTCAAAATTTAGATCTAAATTATAAACTAAGTTTCAAAAAATTAGTAAATCATACCATTGTAAACTATTGTGTATTGAATTATAACTTAATTCATGAGAGGTTCCAAGACTGTCAAATTTTGCTACTGTTGTTACTTTTCTGTTGGGCGTATTGATTATAATGAGAAAACATGAAGGGAAGCTTGAGAAAAAATAGCTGAAAATGTTTTACAGATCCAATATGGCGGTTTCAAAATAGAAATAATATTTTCAACGAACCAATTTTGCAAATCAAACATCAAAATATTTAATGTCAATGAAACTAAGTTTCTGTGCGGGTTTTCAGGTCATTGAAAACGAATTTGAATTTAATTCCAAATTCATAATGTCACATTGAAAATGGCGTATATAAAAAATCAAATAACTTTTACATTATTAATCTCAATGAAATAAATATCAATGTATCTAAGGTTTTGAGGTAGCTTTTTATGAATCTTAAGTAAAAATTCTAAAAATAAACATGTGTTTTCCAAAACGGTGGACATCAATCAACTAATAACTTTTAAAATGTTATACGGAATTTAATAAAAATGGATGTTTCTAAGTTTCTGAGGTCGCTTATCACATTTCTGAAGACAGAATTACAAAACTCAAAATGGCGGACATCAAAAGCAGCTAATAACTTATACTTTGTTAATCAGAATTTCACAATAATCGTTGTATCTAAGTTTCTGAGGTCGCTGATTATAAATTTAAATGGGATATCCATAATCAAAGATGTGTTTTTCAAAATGACGGACTTCAAGTAACTAATCACTTTTACACTGTTATTCGGAATATTACTGAAATCAATATATCTAAGTTTCTGAGGTCGCTTATCATAAATTTAAATGGGTCCATAATTAAAAATGTGTTTTTTAAAATGGCGGACATCCACTAATTAATCACTTTTACACTATTATTCGGAATATTACGGAAATCGTTATATCTAAGTTTCTGAGATCGCTTATTACGAATCTAAAGAAAAAGTCCAGAAATAAAAATGTGTTTTTCAAAATGGCTCACATCAAACGGCTAATAACTTTTTTACATTGTTAATCTGAATTTAACAAAAATCGATGTTCTTGCATTTTTGAAGTCGTTTATTGTTAATCTAAGTCAGAATTCCGGAATTCCAAATGGATTATTCAAAATAACGGACATCAAGGAACAAATAACTTTTACATTATTTATCTGATTTTAACAAAAGTTGATTTCGTGTTACCAGCGATCTACGATCAGATGTATTATGAACAATCCCAAACTGGAAATCTATTTCCGTTAGCATGAAATGTTTGGATTATTAGTTTGGATTGAACTAGTTAGTCGAAATGAACAGCATAATTCAGTCATTTTGAATTTTACCAATTATTTTTCGAATTCGATACTAGAGACCCTTCAAACCGCCCACAATTTCTTAAACAAATTTTCTGGATAGTACAATATAATGGCTCTGTTTACTAATAATTTTATTTTTTGTGTGAATTTGTTGTCAGCAAAGTCAAAATTTCGAAACCCATTGTAGGCTCTATTGAATAACACTGACCAACAATGAACAAATCATAGACGAGGTGTCATACCAAGTAAAACATACGCGCATATCAGTTCGAAAATAAGGGGCACGCGTGACCCACAAAAGTATCGAAACGGGGCCACGCGCGTCGCGACGAATCGGTATTCTATTGGTGAAAAAAGTTTCGTACTGCCACGTAAGCTGGTACGTCCATGACTTAGTAATGCGTCTAAAGCCGTGGAAATGTCAGTACACGTTCGTAAATTGAAGCGTTCGCCGGGACAGGGAAACAAAAGAATAGACGAAAAAACGTTTATATAGAAGACAATAGACGTGTTGTGTTGTATATACAAATAAACTTATCCATTCCACCCTGTTTCATCATCAATTTTTATATAGACTCAAAGTTTCGACTAGTATTTTATTATTTTTTTTACTAAATTTTTTGTACTTCGTGTTTTTAAAGTTTACTAGGAATATGTAAACACTACACAAGAAAATAATACACATTAAATCAATGTCTAAAGTGTGTTCTACAAATTTTTAGTGAAGTGCTACTTTTTAATAGTTATGCTATTACTAGTTGATTTAGTATAGTTTTATCAGTTGGTTAATTGCCAAATGTCATCCCGATATTAAACATGTACATTTACTTCATCCAAGTTCTTGTTCATTCGAATTAAATGACATTCGAAAACTGAATATTGATCGATAATATTATAAATCGCGCTAATCTCTCATTTAATTTTTGTGTAATCTAGCAGCATTGAATGGCAGTATTTTGGATTCTTTAGACTGTCTAATGAGTCATGTGGTCCACATTCATGGTATTTTTAGTTTCTGTAATTTCCCTTATTATTAATATATGCACAGAAATATTCGATGTGAAATAAAAACTATTAATTTACCAGCACATCTTGGAATCTAGTATATATATTTTTTCATACATTTCTCGGAATTAAAAAAAAATTACCGCACTTCATTTCTATGCTACCTCAAGGAATGGTAAAAGTTTCTGAATTCAAAAATTGAAATAAATGGACACTTACACGCGGTTACGAATAGTTATTAACAATTAAACTTCAAAATGTTGATACAGTGATTTCGTTAAAGTTATATAAATTTCAATATAAATCTTTCTATAATTAGAAATAAACGGTAATTATGCACCTTCTACGTAAATTTCAAAAGATTTAATTAAATAGAAGTTTATTGCAATCATCAAAGGTCAAAATTATATTCCCGAAACAATGGCGTAAAATATTGCAGTAAAAAAGGCATGAAAGAGAAATAGTTTGCGTTCTCGATAATGTTTGTGTTTTAATTGAATGCTGGAATTTCGAAAAAATTAAAACGAAATTACTATTGTGCAGAATTGAGCGTTTCGGTCAAGCTCGGCTCTTATTGTTTTACACTAATTATAACATTGAACTGGGCATTCGATGCATCCCTGGCGCAGAAATAAAAACACAAGGCCGTAGCGTTATGCGTTCTTGTTAAAATAAATTAAATTTCATCTCGGCGACGCACAGAGATCGAATCCCGGTGTTTGGTATTCCCGGCAAATTTGTAAACACGAATTACATAGGCTCTCCATTAAAATGACAATCAAGGTTCGCAATACATTGATCTCCGCGGCCGTTCAACACGTTCTAGAGCGTAACTCAATTCAATTAATTAAAGTAATAACGAACTCATATGCTAAACAATTGGGACATACTGCAACGAGAAATTCAGTTACTACTTCCAATCGTTTATTGCAATATTAACTGGCTTGATTGCGTGTTAGTATTCCTATCACAGGAACACAATATCACAACAGCGTATCGTTTATCGGATTTTTACAATTTTCAAAACAAATAATTTAATATCGAAAAGAATGAGCTGTACGTTGATAACCAATTCTTTGTTGGATTATAGATCACCATTTTGTATATACATGTGGATTTTCCACCCTTTTGTTCAAATAAATTTGGAGAATAAACAATTTCATTATATTTCAAATTCAATCACATGGAAAAGCTCTTTGATATCAAACAAAAATTCGACAAACAACAAAATATATTTTTACTATTGCAGGAGACAAAGATTTTATATATTACGAAATGCATATTATACGTACGAAAATCCAGTAATTTCAGTAATATTAAGCCACACTGAGTGTTGTTCGCAGTAGGTGCGCACTGTTACTACTTAGATTCCACGTGTATGACTGTTACTGCTTATATTCCATGCGTATGGCTGTTACTACTTCAATTTCATGTTTATGACTGTTACTTCTTCGATTCCATGTTTATGACTGTTACTGCTTAGAGTTCACGTACATCACTGTTAAACTTAGAGTCCATGCGTATGATTGTTACTACTTCCACTCCGTGTTTACGACTGTTACTACATCGATTCCACGTGTATGACTGTTACTACTTAGATTCCACGTGTATGACTGTTACTACTTCGATTCCATGCGTATGACTGTTACTACTTCCATTCCATATTTATGACTGTTACTACTTATATTCTACGTCTATGACTGTTACTACTTCAAATTCATGTTTATGACTGTTACTTCTTCGATTCCATGTTTATGACTGTTACTGCTTAGAGTTCACGTACATCACTGTTAAACTTAGAGTCCATGCGTATGATTGTTACTACATCGATTCCACGTGTATGACTGTTACTACATCGATTCCACGTGTATGACTGTTACTACGTAGATTCCACGTGTATGACTGTTACTACTTATATTCTACGTCTATGACTGTTACTACTTCAATTTCATGTTTATGACTGTTACTTCTTCGATTCCATGTTTATGACTGTTACTGCTTAGAGTTCACGTACATCACTGTTAAACTTAGATTCCATGCGTATGATTGTTACGACTTCCACTCCGTGTTTACGACTGTTACTACATCGATTCCACGTGTATGACTGTTACTACTTAGATTCCACGTGTATGACTGTTACAACTTTGATTCCATGGGTATGGCTGTTATTACTTAGATTCCATGCGTATGATTGTTACTACTTCCACTCCATGTTTACGACTGTTACTACTTAGATTCCATGCGTATGATTGTTACTACTTCCATTCCATGTTTATGACTGTTACTACTTCGATTCCATGCGTATGACTGTTACTATTTCGATTCCATGCGTATGGCTGTTACTACTTCGATTCCATGTTTATGACTGTTACTACTTCGATTCCATGCGTATGACTGTTACTACTTCGATTCCATGCATATGACTGTTACTACTTCGGTTCTATGTACAATTCGCAACTTTTACACGATTTTTTAAATATTCCCTTATGATAAAATCGAATTTACCATTAGGTATTTTTCTCTCAATAAAATCTACTGGAATTGGTCAGTTTCGGAGTTTCCATCTCAAGAGCGGAAATCGTCTACACTCATGGGCATCCTCATTTGCCTAAACCTTTTGTATGGAGTTGACACTAGTAATGTGAAATAGTGGTCGACATTGTCATATATAATGTTTATAGTAGTCTAATTAAGTTTTAGTGAAGTGTAAATCAAGAAATCTCATCAAACTGCATTGAATGCGCCAAATTTTAATAAATGAACCAATTCAGAAAGATATTTCTTGCGGTAAAGGCTAGAAAAACTATAAATAGATAAAGGGGAACAGACATTTTCTACTATATGTATAGTTTTACGTATGCAAATTTTGGTGTATTGGCCTTCCTAAAATCTCAATTTTGAGTACCACTTGTCGTAATGAGATAAATTATGACAGTTTTTGTATCAACTTTTTCAATATCATAATAAACATTTTAAAAGTTACATCTGGCGTTTATGTTATCATTGTTTTCAATAGATAATGTCCACGTATTCCCCACTCTCTCCTACAGATGTGTCCTGCAAAAATTTAGCAAGATATGCATTGTAAAAATTAAAATGTTATGATGTCCGGATATAATAATAATTCAAACGTTGGGCGTCTAATGATTTTCCCGCCTTTTCCATGATATCGATCTTAGGCTTAGGAAAGTAGCTAGAATATCGGATTAGGAACGGGTCGCGCGCTCCGAGTGCTATCTGGGCTAACCGCACGCGAGTATGCGGCAACATCATATCGGGAATGGAAATTCGAATCGGAACTGCTTTATCCCCGGGAAAACTCGCGAGAGCAAGACGGTGAAAGTGCAGGAGAAAGAGACGGAGAAGCAAAGTCTACTCGTCCCCAATGGACCAAATGGGACAAACGGCGACCCCTGCTCGGCCGCTTTCATAAAATCGATCGTCGCGTTCCTGGACTTCTTCCAAATCATCAGCAATCCGCCTTAGAGTCTTTCAGACCCTATAGGACCCAACGACTTGATCCATCTATGTGTAATGTGCATGTGTCGATGGTGCTCGTATTTTCCATACAATATTTATGTCGAATTTTTTTAAATGATCTTATCCATACGCAAGGTTCGAAGAAGAAAAAAATTCGTCATGGAAAATTTTTTAGTGCAAAGTGAAAAAGTAAAAAAATGTAAAGGATACGTATTAGATCATATGTGCTCGGAGGTCTGTGCGCTTGACCGAATGACCAACCACCCGTCTACTTGGATATCTGAAATGAGATCGAATAACCAGGACGCACGTAAAAAAACGAAGAGAAGCGCGAGCAGCCAATGCACGATTCTGAAACCGGATGCCCGGATGAATTCTCACGGCCGCGGCTAAAAATCCAAAGATATCCCCTGAAACTTTTCCGACCGATTCACAGCAAATGTGTATTTTAAAGTTAGCTCTTAAAGGGGTCGTCTTGAAATTCGGTCCTTCCCCAATTTTCCGACGTACGCTTCGAAAATTTGATTTTTACTGTAAATTGGATGCTTTATCAGTTTAAGAGAAATCGAGACACAATCGTCAAATCGAATCTACAGTCGGTGCGCTGATCTAGTGGAAAGTTTGATTGCCGACTGAAGAATTCGCGTGAATTTATCTAATCTAAGAAAGAACGTGATTGAGCGGGCAATCGTTTATTCTTCGATTTTCTCAGTGGGATCTTGTAATATAACGAGCAACCATCGTTGCGATTAGGTTGACGAGCAAAAAATCTCTTTTACGAGAAAAGACGATGCTACCGTTCTCGGGAATAGACTCTCTCTATCACCCCACCTTCCCACTCTTAATTTTTCTTCTAGATAACGATTAGTCAACTTTTTCCTTTGTACCCTCTTTTCTGTTTTCTTTCATTGTAGTTATTCCACTTGCGTTCGTTCCCCTTTAGCCTCTTCCAATGACGTTTGGAGTCGTTCTTTCAATGTCTCGAATCGTTGTTACATTTTTTAAATAATTCGTATTTGCATCACTGTCATGGAGTTCACTGCTTAAGGACTACTGACTTGATCAACATTAATTACCGATTTGCGTAAATTATTATTTATTAATTAAAGACAGTAAAATTAAATTTTTGTGAAAGTACACGAATACAATTTCAAAGCCAGAAAAGTTTAGTTTAACCCTTCCTCGATACACATTTTTTTCCATCAAGAACGACACTCCGGGTCAATGTGACCCGTAACGACTTTGATCGCTCGCCATTCAGTCATGAATGCACCGATCGATCTGTAGAAATTCTGACGTATATTTCGGACATACGTAAACGATAACCGATGATAAAAAAAATATTACATATTATTAACATGCTTAAAAAAATTCGCGAAAATAAAGTTTTTTTGAAAAAATCTATTTTTTCAATCCCTCGACTGCGACCAGAGGGCCATGAAACCACCATTATTTGAATTACTAGAAGGATATAAGCCTTCAAACTGAACCAACGGGTCACATTGACCCGCAGTATCGAGGAAGGGTTAAAGATCTATTTATAATTATGTGTATAGCATGAAAATAATATATCTCAACATAATATACAGAAGCAAATTAATTTACACGAATAATATGAAAACATTAAGAATAAATTTTAAAAACAGCTTACCTAGCACTACTGTGGTTAACTATTACTACTCACACAATCCAGCATATTTATTTTGTATTTACAAATACTAAGAAATATTGCTAATAATTTAATTATACATTCTATACTAAAAACATTATTAAAAATGCGCATAATTTGTATGATTATCCAAACATATTAAATTATTCTAATGGATGTCAATTTGCAGAAACAATGAATAATTCAAATCAGATGTGACATAAAATTTAATCTGTGTTATTGGTCGTATTCCATATTATCACATGCAATCCTACGTAATATCGTGCATTGTGAAAATAATTGGACGTAATGGTCTAAAATACTTTACAACAGTTTCTACGACGGAAAAACATGATCTGTTTTTACACTTCGCATTACGTGTTATTTATACCAACGTGTTTTTCATATCGTGCACATTATTTTAATCTAACAGAAATTTCTTTTTACCACACATGTTAATTTTTGCTAATGTCAAATTTTGCAAATTTGAAAAAGTTTCGGGCTAGCTCTGTACTTAAGATCACGGTATCGACATTTATAAACAAAATAAGGAAATAGCAACTATAGAAAGAATTACTAAACACACTTTATGAGAGTTCTTTATCGACATGTGATGTATACCTGCCATGTATAATGCGTCATGAGTAACACCTTGTATAAAAGTTGTTTACTACTACACCGTGGAAATAAACGGATAGAATAGAAGTAGAGCAGATATTAGTTTAATTATTATTTTAAGCATCGGCACTAATACAGATACTGAAATAAACAAGTCAAAGAGTACACGAGAAAAATGCGATGCCAAAAATTGCTCATATGTGATACATAAGTAATATTTTTATAATAATCAATTAACTAATATTTTATAAATAATTTGAATTTACTTTATATTTAATATAGCGTTCAAACTTGTGAATGTCCAAGAACTATAAAACTAAAAGAAAGACGCTGTAAGTAGTAAAAGTTTTCAGTGGACATGGAGTTCAACAACGATTTGTTCAAATTTACTACTTCTTAAAAAGAACGAGTTTAGTACTAGAGTATTTATTTCCTCATCCTCTAACGGCATATATTGGTTTCCGTGGTTACCTCGCTAGGACATGAAGCCCCTATTGCCTTGGGCATCTTCCTTTCATTTGAAATTCGTATTCGATGACCCAAAATATATAGGAGACCGAATCAAATATTTGTTATCACGTGAGGTAATAATTTCGAAAATTTACCAATAATAACATTTCTCGGTAAATATTTTTAACATTTTCAGTAATAATTGTTTATTCTTCAGAACATCTGCCTAAAAATGTTACTCATGGTATTTGGAATAAATTATTTATGAATAAAAAATCACATAACATTGCTAACATATCTTTTCAATTTTATCTAAATTCGAAAATATTTAAGAATTTTAAATGGAGTTTTAAGAAGTATAATCGAAAATAATTATTTAAAATTACCAACAAATATTCTATTTTCATGAATTCATTTTGGTTACAAACATATAATAATTTCATAATTACATATTCTGCATATGATTGCCAATAGTGTTTCCAAATCAGGTTGAATGTAATTTCAGGAAAACAGGTAATATAAATTATGATCCGAATTTACAAAGTTTTAATTGTTATATTACTGTTAAATAATCGTTGTTTGAATTAAGTTGCCTTTATTGCAATTCAAGAATTTGACATCAGGGATAAACTTTATAATCAACAAACTTGGGGCTTCATAATTCGATATTTAATATAATTTTTGTAGAAAGTGGTTAAAGTGTACATTTATGCACCAGCGATACCTGGACGTTAGGTTGGCCCTTATTCTAGTCATTCTCGATTTTCGAAGAAATCACAAAAAATTAGTAAAATTATTGGACGAAATTAATACCTGCCCCCAAGAGTTGAAAATTAACTTTTTTTAAAATAGAAAACAAATTTTCATTTGTAACTACATTTTCTATTGTTTTATAACGGTTTCTCATTTAACTTTTTTCTCGTAAGATGCAAGGATTAAAAGTATAATTATATAATAAAACATATTTGACTGTATATTTCATAAAAACTAGAGGTCATAAACCTAAATCTAATAATTAGAAGAGGATTTTATTGAAACGATATATTTAAGAAAAAATTAGGCAAAAGAGAAGTAATTGGGGATTATTCAAAAATAAATTAATCGGAAAAATTTAACTTAATCTTTTTCAGATAAAAAAAGTTTTAAACACGTCGGTAATGTCGATAATACTTTAGGTTACAGTGGGACTCGGGAAAGCTTGTTAACACGCCTGGAAATGTATTGTTTTTTTTTTTGTTTTCGCTTCAAATTGTTAAATATTTTTTCATGCTTTAATTCCCCGTTTCATTTTATGCTTAAAAATGTTGTGGGAATAAAAATCGTCCAAAATAAATAAAAAGTTCACTTTTAGAACAAAATTTTAGAAGTATATAAAACTTCTCAAATACGAGTTACAGAGTTATTCACCTGAAATATCGCGTAAATATATAACAAAATAACATGAAAAGAGTACTTGTACCCTTAACGCTCTTATATACAAGGATTTATCTCGAGATTTGACAATATATTTTAGCATTTAATACCACGATAAAAATTTGTCGCTAGTCATTTCTTATTGGCCAAGAACCAAGAACTTCTTGGTCAAAATTGTTCAAATGTTAAAATAAAAAATCAGTCCGCAACGCACTGGACTGCAACCAATTTTCCGATTTTGTTTTCAAGCAACAGCTCGCTGATCGTCTGGTAAGACGAGCCACGTTGTTGTTTATGTTTCGAAAATATTGTTTGTTGGCGGAAATTGACTCATGACCGCTGCTATACTTGGTGCAGGTTCCTGTTGTTCCCACATTTCCTCCACAAACATGAAGTATGGCGCCATCTAGCAAGATGACCTGCAACTCTCCCGAATCTTACCAAAAATTTAGTAAAAGGGCGATTCCGCCCGTTAAATAACAATACAAAAAAATAAAAAAAGTTATACACATTTTTGTAAAACAAAACAGAAAATTTTTGTATGAAACTGGTATTTAAAGGTCTTGTTGAATTAGTTTTGAAATTTTCAACATGAATCGGGAACAGTGTATTCAGTATTATCATCAGTGACCCCAAAAAGTCTGATATGATAAGTTTCATATTAATCCGATAAATATTAATCGCTTTTGCTCGCCATATTCAAATGACCATTTTTTAATTTCTAAACCTGACACCATTGGAAAGAGCGGTTCATTGTTAATAAGAAAATACTAGTATCGAATTTGACTCGTGGAGGTTAAATTCTAAAATATAGTGCAAAACTTCATGAAGAAATTTTTTACGTTGGGGCGTTTAAGTGTTAAGCGTCGATATTGTTTTAAATGCCTAAAGGACAGCTTTAGGCACCAGCATTTCCTTACGAATTTTCTTGGCCAAAGCGAGTAAAAGTTTAGTTTAACCCCTTAACTGCGGTTCATGACGAAGATTTTGCATGGTAAATATAAATTAGTCTAACGAATTTGATTATTGGTGCAAATTTAATATTAGATCAACTTCAGACAGTGTAAGATATACTAAATAAGATGCCTTAATCCATTTTCAAAATCATTGTTTTAAATAGAAGATTTGAAAGATATAAAACTGCAGTTTTTACGATTTTGGCAAAATCTTCGTCATCGACATTTAAGGGGTTAAGCAGAAAAAACGGAATTCAACAGTACTTTACGTACGATCTTTGCATACATATTTAAAAAATCGTCATATTTTTAACAATCAATTTTGCATTATTTTCCTCGTCAAAATAAAGCCTCAGAAAGGAATCGGAACATGCTTCCGAGTAATTGTGTATTCGACCCATTACGTGTATCCCACATTCTGCCCCGTAATTTTTGATAATTGCAGAAATACGAAGAAAGAAAGATTTCTAATTCTCTCTTCTTCTAGGTCAATATTACCATAATAATATGCAGCAAATCGAAAGAGGAATTTTTTACTCTATATTATTTGCGTTCTGCCGCATCAATTCTTCGCCTCGGGCGGTCTCCTTTTATATCCCACTTTTATTTCCGCCGATTTAGAATCAACCACCCCAGCACCAACCCGGGTGCCGAGTGGGTTTCCGGGTAGAGAAAGGGTCGTTCGTCCAGTGAGTGTCCCGCCCGTTCTGTGTCGCACTCGGTGAATTCGATTTCGCGATCCCCTCTCGCGTATACTTAAATCACTGGTGTTTCGCGGCACCTGCATTTTATTGTCGCTTGCCTTATATCAGCTGACTGTTTTCAGGAGGCGGAAAGCGCCATCAGCGCCATGAACGGACAGTGGCTCGGCAGTAGGAGTATTCGGACCAATTGGGCGACTCGCAAACCACCGGCGCCCAAATCGGAAGGTGAGTTTTTCCTTTCCTATTTTGCCCGACTCTATTTCTATATTTGATTCTGCATCGCTCATAGATGTCGCTTGCTATTTTCGTTCGTTATGTCTCGTAATCCGATCCGGGTGTACTTTCGAAAGCCGAATTACTATAAATATGACAGAAAAAACAACCAACAAGTTCATTCTGAAAGTCAACATATAAAAAAATTGGGATCTTCCATTTATTTTCAAACATACAAATCAGGCGGAAAAGAGTTTCCAACAAAATGATAAGGAATAAAAGGAGGATACCCACGAGTTAGGTGATTTCCGCCCTCGAGATGGAACCTCCGAAACCGACAAATTCGGGTAGAGCATGACAGGAACTAATACATAATGGACAATTCGATTGTTTTATCACCTGGGAAAGTTTAAAAAATCATTGTCAATGTCGCGGATAATACATAGAAAAATGCTGGAAATCTAAGTAGTAACAGCCCACACCTACTGCGAATAACACACAGTGCGGCCTATTACTACTGACATGATTGCATTTTCCTATGTATAATCCGCCTCTTTAAGGCGTTTTTTTTAACTTTCCCAGATGATAAAACCATCAAATTTTACATTAGGCTCTCATCATACTCCACCCGAATTTGTCGGTTTCGAAGGTTACATCTCGAGGGCGAAAATCACCTATACTCGTGGGCATCCTTCTTTCCCGCAATTATCGATTATATTATTGATCTTTGACGACTGTGAGGTTTGTCGTTCGGGTGAAGCAAGAGTTTATTTATAATTTGCGCCCGAAGATTGCAACTGCAGGGCGCAAAATCGAGTTCTACTCCCGGAGTGTTAAAAAAAGATTTTATGCATTTTGTTCGAAATATCAAAGGTAATGCCGTCATCAGATGATAAATATGAAAATAACTGAATAAATGTGTTAACACATTTTAGAAAGAGAAATTTTAAACAGTTTAAGGTGATATTAAAAAATAGTCGGTCTGGGGAAAGCGATCCAATCCAGCGGTGGTAAGTATAACTACGTTTTTTGCGAAAGACAGAATACCTCACTGATTCTCATCAGTTTATTCTTCACTTTCGTCATTTATATTTGACAAAAACATGCATAAAATCTTTTTTGTAGAAATTGGAATTCTTTATGGTTTATAGTTAAGAAACTTTCCGTCTGATTCGTCTTTTTTAATTTTGTTAATTTCGACCTTCAAGATCACCTTATCGGCAACTATCATAATGATATACGTAATCATAAAAAAATATTCTAAATTTGAGGTATGAGGCTTTCGGAAGTTCATCTCCCGATCCTCACCAAAGCATGCTTTCCTAAAATCAGTGAAATCTGCAAGTATTGAGAAATGGTAGATCATAGAAACAAATTCGTTCAATAAGAACCAGACACTCAAATGGTATTTTATTATCCATAAACAATTTTATTTAATGAGCTGTACAACAATTGTACAGAACGGGACAAATATTAACAATAAAATAATAGCAACCTTCGAAGTTAGTGGCGAAGTTTGTGCAATCCATTAGCTTATTATTTCTGGGACCTTGAAATGAATATATCCGTTACTCCCCTAAATTAATTGCGATGAACCAAACCAGTGTTGGCAAAGAAAACCAGTCTAATCAAATGAACTGGGGTAAAAATAAAAAAGATATGTGTAAGCTAAGCGCAACATCATAATCGTTGCAACGTGAGCATTATTGGACTATTGGTGTTAAGTAAGTTTCGTAATATTAATATACGTCAGTAATAACCTATACACAAAGTTTAGCGAACGTTTATCAAATTTTTGCACCTTGAAAACTTGTGGCCTGATTCTCGGCGCAGCAGCATCGGGTCGAATTATTATAAAGTGAAAAAACTATTTCCAGTATTATTTTTGAGCCCGAAAGAATAAAAAGAATCTAAAAAGAAAAATGCAGTTAATCCAAAGTCGATATTCAATGTTTATTTGATAAAACTTTAGTATTCTGTATTACCAACAATTTAACCTAAATTTGCTTTTGCAACATTCAATTTCGTCTCTTTCAGAATTACTCAAAATGTCTAGAATCTGTTCAAATTTGTTCCTACAGAAACAGCAAAAATATTTCAAAAGTTCCTGGCGTTTTTGCGGCGACATAACCTTTTAAAAATCATATAGCGGTTTAAAAAGTAATACGGATAAACCTTTGAACTGTTTTAAAAACGGAACCTAATTCAAACGCTTTAATGGCACATTTGTGTACAACAGTACGGCTAAATGATAGATAACGATTATAAATTTTAAATGCTAAAAGTCTCCCCGTTGATGGTAAGTATTTTAAAATATTGAGGGAAAGGAAAATTGCTAAGGGAAGTTCCATGCGCTTCATGTACGTAAGGGAAGATTATTCGGGCGCAAGCCATTTATTTATGAAGCCAAGGAGAGTGTATCCCAGCGGAGCCTCGCGCATACTACCGCTATTATATGCGAGAGACGATTTAAAAGGGGCGGAAAATTCATGCTCAGATTTTCGGCGTTGCTGAGTTCTATGACTCTCCTTAGAATAGATAGGAACCACGGAGGATGAAAGAACCAATGACCGAGAGAAGGCGAGTGAGCAAGTGGGAGACAGAAAGAGAGACTGCTTGACTTTTCATGCACTCTTGAGACCGCTCAAGCACCCGGTAAATCGAAATCATTCGCCAGTATTTATGTGGAGGACAAGGAGATTTTCCCTTACTTTTCTATTTTGGTTTCCAGTATTCTCTTAATTCACATTTGCTATTCCGGCTGCCTCTTCTTTCGCTTATTGGTTCTTAATGTTCCATACAGTTTTAAAATTTGTATACACTAATATTTATTGTATTAAAACAATACTAAACATTCTATCACCTGCGAGAGTGATTTCAATAGATAGATAGATATTTATTATGCCTTCACAGTAATGTGCTTACATAGGACTTCCTTTATACAAAACTTCATTCCATATTACATTTACCGCGATTACACAACACTTGAATAATCAACATATCAATTACTAAAATCGTTTACACACTCTCTCTCTCTCTCTCTCTCTCTTCCTACTAGCTCTATCATCTCCATCCATCTGATTCCACTACCATCCTCATTTAATACATCCACACCTACTCGCAGTTGCTTCTTAAATGCTCAACATTCTCTCTCTCACTCTCGCATAATCTACACTTTCTCTCGTCCTCCTCCATCCAGTATCTGTTCCCCCTCTCCTCGTTCTCACATCTCCACCTCGCTATTCTCACCAATCTTTTCCCCTCATTTCTCTTACAAATTCTTATATATATTAGTACCCCACTCACCCTTCCATAACTCACACATTACTTAGACGCTCTCACTTTCTCCCCTCTCTCTTGTTCATCTACTTCTATATCTCTTTCCTTCAAACGCTCCCATTTATTCTCTCTCCATTCATTCAAAGCTTCCTCGCTCATGCCTCCTCTCCAAAAATATTTCCCCCTCTCAACACTCTCTCTTGTCCATTCACTCCTATTATTCTCTCTTTCATCCTTCCTTTTCCCCAACATGCATTTTAAACCCAAGTCCCCTCCTCCTCCTTTCTCCAGTTTTTCCTCAAACCTTCCCGCCCTCAATCCCATTTCCACCCTCAATTTATTTCTTTTTAACTCTTCTCTCATTATATACCCCGGTGTTACTCTTTCCAGCCTTAAAATACATGTCAGATATTTCTCTTGAGTGATTTCAATAACACAGGTCGAGAAAAGCGACAGTGAAGTGTTAAAAAAAACCTTATTTCTGTTTAAGAAATCGTCTGTCGAATTTATTTCATCGATTGATTTTTAGTCATAACCTTCCAGTAACACGCAAAATTGAACTCATATATAATTTATAAGTACATCGTTAGCTTTAATTTCTGAGGTCGCTGAATACACATGTAAAAACTCATTTCAACAATTCAAAATGACGAACCGAAAATGACGGTTTTGGTATGCACCCGAATCTAAACTTCATATTGATGAACTTATACCACTTCTGATCGCCATATAAAGGTTGAATTTTGTCTACATCTCAAAGAGTGGTAAGGGAGCAATCGAAGTGTTGGGTGCAGTAAGAATAAAATCTTTTTGGTGGTTAATGGATTTTAGAATGATGAACTGTAAGGTCTTGTAAAAACCGAGTTTTCTTCAAAACATAATAGTCTAATTAAATTTTTCAAAAAAAAGTGCACAATCATGCTAATAAATCCTTAAGTAATTTCTGGTAAACGTGAAGCCTCCTTTCGATATAAGGCAGTAAGCAGAAATCCAATTGAAGTTATAAACTAAACGCATAATGAGCTTAACTGTACTCTTCGTCTCCCGCCCCTACCCGTCGTTCCATGGCCCCTTTGGGGAGGGAGCTGGAAGTATGGGTATTATTGTATTATCATAAGCGGCTCTTTGGGCGCCCTCGTCCAACCTGTCGACACTCTCTCTCCCCTCTCGTTCATTCCCTTTGCCTCTTTTTCTCTCCAGTCCCGACTAACTAATTTCATTCCTCAAGTCTTTAATTAGTATTCGTTGCGTTCGTCCGAACTTTTTCACTACGAAGAGAAGAGATTCGTTGAACGTTTCTGGATAAGAGGAAGGGGGATACGAGAACAGAGGTTGCCCACGTTACTGGTCCATCGCCATTTGCATAGACCAACTCTGAGAACCGACCGCATCTTTACGACTCGTTTTGCTCCTTCAATTTTACCCACTTAAGATCGAGATCTCGCCACGATTTGCCTATTTTCCCATCGCTTCGTCTTCTTTTCTCTCCGTCACTTGCTCTCTTTCCCGTCCTGGAGGCTTAATTAATACTGAGATTTTATTAAGAGACTCTATTTCGGGGAATTCGGAGGAATACCTTGCTGGAAGGTCCTTAATCTACTGGAGTTTTTCCATCAATATTGAAGTGCAGATTCAGTGCGGAATTAATTTGCAAAATTGTTAAATAATTGAGTACTCTTAATGAGCATAGTTCTTAACGATAGATATATGCCGAAGTAATATTTTTTTCATTTGCCATTCTGGAAAAAATCGCATATTATCAGTCTATTCTACTTGATGTTACTACTTGCTATTACTACCTAAGTGGTGAGACTAGAATCTGATTTAGTTACCATTATTACTTGATGCTAAACCTTTCATTTTATGTAGTGTAAAAAGTAGTTTGATCATCAGCTTACCACTTAAGTAGTGGCGATAACCGTTGACTTTTTTACACATTCTGATTAGTGGAATAATCAAAAACATGTCATACACAGTCCTTCCATTATTCAATGAAGTAGGATCTTTAAACACTATGATGTCCACTTTCTAATATCACATAAATATTATTCTGCATAACCTGTACTATTCCTTAAAGGGCATATGTTTTAATTGATGTTGCAAGAATTGTTTAAACAAGAAACATAAAACCAATGTTAAAAAGTTCACACGGCAAATCATACAATGTCACCATTGGATAGCGTATTGTTCTTCTTAAGAAAAATAATCTTTCAAACTGTCTTTCCTCTGCTCGCGAGCAAACCGGCCAAATGAAGCGAGGGTTTTTCACTCTCTCGGTCTAGTTTTTTAGGGTATTATTTCGAAATCCGCCTCGGGATGATTTGAAATTCAAAATAGTTTACCTTGCTTCCGGAACGGGGAAAACTACGTCTCCGGCGATGTTGAATCGCTCGCGCCGCCGAGGTTGCAAGTAGGGATGGTTTGGAAACGAGGACGCGCCTTGGCAGGATCGGACGAGGGAGGGGGCTTAATATTTTATGCACCGCAATTTTTCAAAAAGACCCCGACCGCTGTAAAGCTTTCACCTTCTCCCCAAACTTGCCTAAAGTGTTCCATTCTTCCTACCGGGTTCTTACATCCTACTTTAAGATGCGCCTTTTCTAACACCTTAAACTTTCAAAGTCAATTTCGAATTACGAAAGAAAAATGCCCCCACAATGCGCGCGAAATTAAGTGAAGATTTGCCAATTTGTTTTCCCGGAAATAAACTTTGCTGATCAATCGCGCCTTTGGGATTTATTACTTTTTTCACAAATTGAACTTGGCCAAACATTTAACACTAAAATTATTATATTAATGATTTACTTCCATTCGTAATTGACATTAAGCCAATCTGATTACAAACTCGTAATTGTGATTTGACATTGTAATCATATCAGAACTATTTAGTCTGCATATAAAAAAGATATGCATTCTGCGATAATTTTCTTAAAAAAGCCTAACCATAATTGGTTTTCAGGACGATTATTACATAGCTCCCCACACTAGAGGCCAAGCGTTAAAGTCCCAATGAAAAAGGGTCCAATGTTCCGAAAGACAAATATTTCGAATGGAAAACAATGCAAAACGTAAAATTCCGAAATAGATAAATTCGATTTTAAAATTAACGAGTTACCGCATGATGTTTTTTGGATGATGTTATATTATGTCATGAATCATGAAAGAAAAATGCAAAGAAACATTTCCAATGATAACATACTAAGTAGAGAATCAGCACTGCGGCTACATTGCATAATATATTTTCAGCGTATTCATTTTCGAGATTTTTAATTTTGGAATAGTGCATTTTGAGAATATTTTTCATTTGTGATTTTGCAAATGACTGCCTTCCAACTTGCGATCTACAAACAAATTAAGCAGACTTAAAAAAAATTTATAAAAAAACAAAATAATCCCTAATTTCAGGTGCATTCTTTATCTCAATCATATTTTAGCTGAAAAATTACCGTATATTTTGAAATTTGTTGAAAGAACACAATCTGAGCGAAATTAGCTGCCAGCTGGAAAATCGTGTAGTTCAGTAGTAACAGAGGGAAATGGTCGGGCGGATGATTTAGCAACCTGCAACTCCCAGGCGTTTTTGCCTTCCTAGACAAACAGTATCACGCTGTGATCGTTGAAAATTTTGGAACCATCGAGCAAGTATCTTGGCACGTGAACTCAAGAAATTCATGGCGACTTTTTGTTACGAACAGTTTTTGCCTCCTTTTTTTTAAACGTATTCGTGAACTATTTTCGGAAATATCTCGCAGGTTACAAGTACCACATTCTTTTACTTTCTATTACGTATGTCCCACCATTCATGTATTCCAATTTTAATAGAATATGCCCATAATGTACAGAAAATTAAAAATGGAAATAAAAATATTATCTACCTTTAACAAACTTTATCCCTAATCTTGAACGAGTTTCGCCAAAAATCGACACCTTTTTGTGTCCTTTTTTGTTCGTTTTTATTTTTCATCGACCATCGAGTGCTTTGCTGCCAGTGTCGAGACGTGTCACAAAAAACAAGTAACCACCCCGCATTCGCTTTCATCGTAAGTTTTCTGTTCAAATACTGTCCCGGGAGTATCTGAAAGATGTGATATGTCTGGCCACGAACTCAGTCTCTAGAGATTTTATCTCCACCATTAAGTTTGAAGAGATAAATAAATGAAGCTTCCATTTCCGATTACATTCTCGTATCTTTTTCCATTTGACCGAAATAAACGTGAGTTGCGTGAAATAAACATAAAAAGACAAAAACTACATCATGCTACACCACATGTATTTTCTCAATACTATCCTAACTACACAATAGTAATGCAAGATTTATTGAAAATTGAAAAATCGTACACAAACAGTCGTATACTCTCCTGTCGATCGAGAAATCGTCGGCGGGAAATTCAAACGGATGGAGATGAATGACTGGGGGAGCATCCAGTTCGTCTTGTCCGGGCACGATGCACGATCAAGTCGTTTATCTGAAAAGTAATTTACACATGTGATATATTTTCATTCTACTCTTCTCACTGCGGAGGATAAGTAATTAATTATACGCATTGGACACAATGTAGAAATGAAAAATTTACCATTCTCATTCAAATTGTTCATCGAAATTAAAAAAAAAAAATTACTGGAAAAACAAAACCGTTTTCTGAAATATTCTTTCAAACTTTGCCTTCAGGGATTTCTAATTTTACAAATTGTAAAATCCAAATCCGATGTTCGAATCGTTTCAGCTCCTCAAAATTTTGAGACATTTGACGTTAATTACTCCAAAAAATGCGTTTTTTAAGTTTATGTAAAGGACGCAATGATTTTTTTTTGGCTTTCATTATGATTTGCATCTATTCTTTGTGATTTAGTACTATGCTTCCCTTCAAAATGAGCTCCTGGTTATGTTGTTTCCCACAATGTTAGGGACATTTTAAGTTATGACACAAAGACTCTTCCTCCTTCATCCTTTAAATTTTATTTGTAGAAAATGTAAAGGATACTTTAATATTCTTACTCTGATGTAAATGTTTGCAAACATAAATATAATTGTTTTTACATATGCATTAAT
This sequence comes from Trichopria drosophilae, assembly GCA_030407085.1. Taxonomy (NCBI): domain Eukaryota; kingdom Metazoa; phylum Arthropoda; class Insecta; order Hymenoptera; family Diapriidae; genus Trichopria; species Trichopria drosophilae. The sequence goes on along the minus strand of CM059587.1, from coordinate 15,561,854 downwards.
ATAATATAATTAAGATGTTAATATACCTGAGATTTCGTTTAATTCGGCGATTATCGTAGTACTTGTATTTTTGTTATAGAAATGTGTAACAAAAAATTCAACAAAAATTCATTTCATACATAAGTTGTTGTGAAATATACAGAAATGCCGCAATATATCTCGAATTGCAGTTATGAAGATTTCAACTTTCACAAAAAGCCAATGAAAAGAAAAGAAGGCCCTTTCAATTAAAAATTAATTTGAATAGAATATGCTAGAGAACTGGATTATACGGTTATAATTTCACATATAATTTTCAATGTAAAATGCAAGATATGCGTGTAATTAGCAGGATATAAAAACTCGATAATTTGAGGTGAAGATAAAAAATTAGTAAGAACGCTTCTGCAGTTGCTCAACCATATCTTTCCTATTTAGCAAATTTAAATTCCATGAGACGAAACGGATTACATTTCAAATTTCGTATATTCGAATCACTCGGTAATTACGTATTTCACGAAATATGTATGAAATAATAAAATAATATGGTTTTTTGGCTTCTGGACGCTAACAGAGTTGCGAAATCGATTTTAGTATATATTGTGGAACTGATGCGAAACCTGCAATTATTACAAATTATTACGACGCGTAATTATACCCATGTTCCTGCATGGCCTTTGTTAGCTCTTACATTAAAACTGTCGTTGATTCTTTTCCTGCTTAAACTATATATAGGTTTTAATATGTTGTACAATGAAACGTCCTGTCTAGCTACGAAACTCATTTTTAGAATTGGGCAAGTTTTCCATGTTATACAAAATTGTAAGACTTTAGTTCCATCAACTTTTAAAAAATGCTAATAATTTTATGAAAAAACAAATTGAATTCAAATGTAAATATTAGAAAATACTGCCACGACTATGATTAACCAATATTGCATATTACAGCTGGTTCTTACAAGGTTCCTCACGACACTTGCGAAACTCTTACCGATGACTTTGCAGTTCGAATGCAAACAACCAAGATACCTGTGATGGATAGACGAAGTCATAAAATCATAGTTTTTGACAATAAGTAACTGTTCTCGAGTGTTATTGTTGAATCTTAATTTGCAAAGAATTCAAAATAAGTTTGGACATATTAAACTGTAATCTGATGTAAAAAGTTCATTACTTGAATCAGTCAGTGCATATCTCACTGCTAAATCTGTAGCTTCCAGCAAATTTAGTAAAAAATAGTGCAATAGTTCACTTATACAAAGTAAAATACAATAATCTAAATAGTAATAGTCAGCACGTTCTGCCATCAATGTTGGAAAGTGAATAAATTGTTTTAAAGTTGAGTCTTATACATATTAAAGTGCAATAATCTACGTAGAGATAGTCAACACGGTTAGACTATTAGTACTTAGGATACTGCTGATATATGCTACTCCAACAACGATCTTTATTTTTCCACATGAGAAAAACAACGAATTTTTGGATTAGGTGGTGCTCTCAACATACGTGTCAATTTGCCCATGTTCATTTTGCTTGATTGCAGTGTTATTTTGAGGTACTGTTCCAAAGTATAAACGAATTCTACGATAAATAAAATTTGTTCAAGAAATAACGGAAATTGGCTGATTCTTGTCTCTGGTGGTAATAAAATTTCAGGATTTCCTAGCCCTTGGTAAAAGGAAGTAGGGTCACGATTGTTGAAAAAAAAGAGGAAACGTATGTGCTTGTACACACGAACATTAAGTCGAGTTAAGTGTCGAGTCGTGTCGCTGGAGATTGGCCACTCGGCTGCCGGTCAAGTTGCTTACAGGAATAGGCGACCTGGACTGCGCAGCTTTTCTCTGTCTGGAGCTTTCGCCGGTGCTCGCCACGGGTGGTCTTATCGCCCGAGCGGCAATCTTAACGCGTCCCGGTTGTAACGTCGCGATATACCCTCGTAGAAACTTGGCTTAATGGACCTTTCTGCACCACCTCGATCCATCGCGCTGGCTTTTCGGTACTGGAAAGGACCAGCCGCTAGAATGCGATGGATCGAGATACCAATCGCCTCCATGAAGATCGCTTGCATGATAAGGGCTAGTACGTATTCGCTACAATTTCCTGCTGCATTGAAGTCCGATCAGGCTTGATTAGAGGCCGAATGAGCTTTCCCGCGCCACCCGACTCCCATGATATTTTCCTCCATATTAAAGACGAGCGGCTGCTTCGCAATGGCTCTATCGATCGAAAGACGCCCTTAATAGAAAAATGAGAGACGGCAGTAAAACTCGAATGATAGGTACTTTTCCTTGCAAAATGTCAGACTTTCGTCAGGAGTTAAAATTTCGACAACTCTATTCTGAACTTCCGATAAAGCTTCAAGACGAATACCTTCGTTACTAAGCGTTACGATAAGTTTTCAAGATATGAATATCATATTCAACCAGACGTCTCGGTAATATGTTGATAATTAGCAAATATTATAACTTTGCTTGCAAACCCTAATTTACAAAGTTCATCTTCGTAAAACCGGAAATTTACCGAGTTGAAAATATAAAGCTTGGTTTTCGTCTGCCTTATTAAAATCCGTTATGGCGCTTAATTTAAAATTCGTAAATTTGCCGCCGTTCCGTGAGAAAACGGGATGGAATATACGGCAGTGGCCTCGCTCATCCTACTTCTTATTAAAAGGCGTTACTGCTCTCGCCTAAAAATTGGTGCATTTTTCACTCGGGATTGCAACTTGTTTCGCTCAAAGCCCAGCTCTTCTCTTTGTCCGGTAGGTCACGTCTTTTCACTGGTACCACTTATCCCCTGGCGGCCGAATCGAATCCCATTTCCCGGGAGTCGGTCTCGCGTTGATAGAGGCTGCTTCCTGCTGGAGCATTCCACTCATCCTCCGCGTTCCACCGTTCCCGTGGATCCGCAGCCCGGTCTTCCGGCATTCGGATCGCTGGCCACGGAGGCGCAAGTAAAGGCTTGTCCACAAAGCGAATTGTAATGCTTTAAACGCTATCCCATACTCGTCTCCCGAGGGAATATCAAATTCCCATTGTAACGGGCAATTCTAACCAATTTACTATGCACGATGCTTCGCAACCGCTGCTCACTGATCGAAATGGAGGAAACTGCCAGGAGAGAGGTGAGGATCCAATGAGAGGGGAAGACAGAGTGAGAAAATAAGAGAGGGAGAGAGAAGAGTGAGGGTGAAAGGTAAGAGGGAATGCAAGCCGCAGGCTGTTGTGATACGAGCAGCCAATCAAAAACACCGTCGGTCGAACGGCGACACGAGCAACAAGCGAAAACCACTCACCCCTTTTTTCCACCCTTAGAAACACTAAAGGGGTTCGGTGCCGCTATGCCTCCGCTCCGAGGCCTTTGCTAAGTGAAACAGACGCTCCGACAGTCGCGACTGTTGACGTTTCATCCAATGTATCCCTTCTTTCATCCAGTTACTTACTTTTCTCTGCTTGCTCCTTCCCATCCTCTTTCTCTATTTATCAACACTAGTTTCTTTTAATATTTATTCTTTTTTGTAGGGAACCTGACACGTATTGGAATTTTATTTTCTGTAATTGAATTTTTGGGAAATTTCGTTGCCTCGCAATCATCTTACTTGGCATAAACAAAAAAATAACTCAATTTAAGACCAGGACCTACAATCATCAATGATATACATAAATGTTCAACGACCAATACCTTTTTTTTTAATATTATTTCACGTCGACTTTTCTGAACCCATATGGTACTACATCGCGACGGGACCTACAGTTTATGAAGGTGGAATCCGAACCACCTGAGCTTGGACATTATTAGACACTTATAAACAGATGCAGAGGTGTCCCAATGACAGATGTCAAAGGCCGGAATCAAACCAGGGTTTTCTGATTACGAAGCCGATACTCTACCAATTGAGCCACCGCCGCTCTAACGATGAACACTTATTGTCTGAAAAATTGAGAAGTCCTCAATTTTATTTTACACTTAATGTTATAAAAAATAAGCATGCTGACTGAAACATTACTTGACTTCGCGTGTGCTGTCATCCACGAATCTCACAATATCATTTTGTGCGAGCAATAGGATATATACTATTCCAATCTTGAAACTCACAAAGAGGGCAAAATAAATAAATTGAAGCATTGTCAATATTTGAGAAGGCAACGCTATCCTGAAAAAGTCAGTAGTACTTCCTTATGTATACCGATGAATATGAATAAAATATATCGTTTGGTGTATATTAGAGATGAACAGATGTTTATGATATGCTGAAGATATTCTGAATACTTTGTTTCGATGTGAAATGGTGAAATATTGCTTCCAAAACAATACTACATCAAACCCTTTATTTTTCCTCTTATGTTGAGGGGCTCACCCGGACTAAAATGTGATATTCAACATTGGGACATCCTCAGGAACTCCCCAGGACATCCGGGTTCTGTTTGGCTCTCTGAAATAATGTAGTCTGCAGACTTCCCGCTTTTTCCAAAAATGCATATAATTATTTTAATTAAATTGGGATTCAACCACACTTTAGAAAAGTTTCACTTTCCATAATGGAATTCGATACTCCTGAACAGTCTCGCAGTATGCTTTGAAATCTTAAACTGAACGGATATTTTAAATGAACAAATAAAACATATCATTTTCTGCAAATTTTTAAATTTAGAACGTATTTTTGAAACCGAATTACAATTATTTAAAACTCATCGCGTTAATTCCAATCACAATTTCACTTCCCCATTTTCTTTAGATTTCATTCTATGGAGGACGAGTGAGTGCACGCGTCCCAAATTTTTTCGAGCCAGGTAGATATCGGCAGGCAGAGAGGGTTAAAAAAATTTGAAGGAAAAGTGGCGCACGCTGTTCCACAGCCGCAGTCGCTCCGGTTTGCAGCAGCCGTCTGCCATAGAAGTAATTATCGCTCGTATTTAGCAATTCAAGCCACGTCGCCGTCGGCTACATGTACCGACATACGAATTTTTCGCTTTATACTGTTTATTTAATTCCATCGGTGGCTTGGTCCGAACATCCGTCGGAATTTTTTCGGCAAAGTCGAAACGAGAGATCGCCCCGTATTTGCGGTTGTTATTAATTTTTCGCCAGCCAAGTTTTTACCGCCTTCGGGAGCTTTATCAGCATTCCCCCGATGAGACAATTATTTCATGTAATGTTTACATTTCAATTTCATTTCACCATTCGGTATCCTTCGCCAATTTCAACGATAGTTTTGTGTCACTTTGTTCTGTTTTTTTTTATTTCTGCTCCATGTTTTTATGTCAACAAAACTTCATTATAGGTCGCTTTTCTTATAATTAGAAACGATTTTTTTCAATAATTGATAAACTATAGAACAAATTGAAGTTGAATTCGAATTGTGTTTTTTGCATTTAAAATAATTTTCAAAAGACTCTTTCAGATTTTTTACTATTTAATCAACAATATTGAAATTAAACATGGTTTGCTAATCGAAGAACTGATAGGAGAAGAGAAGTGACTAATCTTTTAGCATGCTCAACAATTCTCAGAACACGAAAATTTCTAAAATGCACCATTCATGACACTTCTTCTATCCACATTGATAAGAACAATATCGTTAGAAAACTCATGCAGCATAACCATAACGCGGACATTCGGACTTCCTAATAAATGCCTCCTAATATTACCAGTCAATGTGCTGCATGGAAAACACAGAAAACCGTATACCAAGTGCAATCACTCGTTAGAGAATTGTCTCTATAAAAGAAACCCAACTTCCGATGTTTACTACACACAAACATCTCAAAAAAATAACTGCAATACTAGCCGTCAAATCATGTTAGACATATAAATAAAACCAATTATAATCTTGATTCCATCCTCCTTAGCCCAAAGACCTAACTTTAACGGCAAACTATTCCATTATTGAAATACAAAGTTAGAAATGTTGAAATTGCCCCAAATTCTTTATTGCAAATTATCAAAAAAAAACATGAAATCTTCCTTGATTTTCTTTGAGAAAACTATAAGAACGATGATAATCCGACAAAGTCTCTTCCTCAGTCATGTCAGGTTCCTTGCTACTTTATTTTTCCAATTCTTCCTGGCGTTGGAAATTCCGCTTTCATTATTTTATATGATATTCGCTTCGTTTTAGGTTGAACCAATAATTCAAATAAAAGAGGTTTGATATCGTTCAAGATTAATATTGGTAAGGGAAACATTATAGGTAAAAAAGACTGTTTAGTTACAGCACCAGCTGAGTGGTCGGAAGGAAGGGCAATCTAAAAACGGTCGATGAATTCGGGATAAAATCAACAGAGAAGAACCAGGGCGAAAAAGCAAAAACAGAATCGCCTGAAATACTGACGCTGTCGGTTGCAGCACGAACGAACAAACCGAGCTTCTGCTCGTATCTCGTGGCGCAAATTGAAGAAAATTGGCGGATTCGTTATTTACAATTGACGCAGGTGAATTCGGGTCCTTAGCAAAATGGAAACTCTTCTGCCCATTTTCTCTTTTTCATGTGTTATTCCAGCCTTTCAATCCCCTTTTGTTGATGTCAATTCTTTGATTTTTTTCTATTTCGATTTATATTTTCCCACTTCTATTCTTCATCCTTATCCGCTATTTCTAATAGTTTCTTTTGGTGTTTCTATTGACTTTCACTTTTCCGACTATTTTCATGCTCGCCTTAGATGATTCAGCAATTATTAAATTTCTGCGAACCTGAATTATTAGGAGTCAAATTATCTTGTCCATCAAACCATTCACATAGCAGTCTCAACATTTTTTCATCTTCAATTGACGTTAAAATTATTTATTTGAGTCTTCGATTCCCAGGCTTTACAGCGATATCTCCATGGATACTACTGCTTCCAAAAAAGATGCTAATTATACTAGGCCCACCTCAATACCTTGGGACAAATTTTCATTTTATTAAAAAGACGCCCCTTAACGCGATGAAGCACTTTCATAAAAGACATCGATTGGTGAAATATTAATAAATCCCGCGATAGCTCTCTTTCAGCAATTTCCAAGATAGGCGTATAATTAAACCATCCTTACAGAGGCCTTAAAAAATGTTAATTCTTGCGTTCATTCCGCGTCTCGACAATTAGTGAAGATTATGCGAAGGAAGATTACTCGCAAAAGCCCCAAAAGCAATGGCGGGTCCCGAGACGGCGGGATACGTTTAAATTTTAAACCAACTCCCTTTACTGCGGTTTTGCGATAAATTTACGAGGTCGAGGTGGTTGGTCTGATACGACTTCTCCCTTCCTTTCTATTTCCAACTTCTTTCCTTTATTTTGCCCTTTCTCGTGGTTTCCTTACATTTTGTACCCTATTCCTTCTTTCTCTTTCCTTAGGAGTGTCATTCTTATTCGCAACCGTTACTTCCTCCAGTATTGGGGTGTACTGCAGTTCCCTGTCCCGTTGTAATTGTCTCATTATTGTCTTCTTTATATCATTCTGTTTGCTTATTTTATTTTACAAATTTTCGGCATTATCAGCGGCTGAAATTTACATCTTTTCTCTTTGCACTTGAATTTCATTTCATTCTCTTATTTATCTTCGCTTTGATTGATGCTATGGTACATGTAGGTTTCGAAATTCGATGGCGATTTGATAATGTGACATTACCAACATTGATCTTGGCATCACGGAGTTTTTTTAAAATATTTGGGATATGATAGCATACGATTAAATTTTACGTCTTTTAGCCACAGTTATTGCAGCATAAACTTTAAGCTTTGAAAAGAGATTGGTAATGTTTCACACGAATTCATTTGAAAAGCAACTACATTTATTACACATTGCAATGGTCACATTGCCTTTTAAATGGAACTCGTTTGTTGTGGCACGACGGTTGTAATTTTTATTGCCATTATATCAAGGAATAACTATTCTCAAAGTCAAACTCAAGGACACAGTCGGGCCCCATTTCCACTTCAAAAAATTATTTGATCTTGAAATGACATTCGTAATCATGGTCAAGGTCAAATTTAAGACCGATATTCAATAGAGGGCAAAGTCCTATAAATTTGTGTCTACAACCTTTTTCCCAAAATCCATTACACAAAAATTATACTGTCGTTTCCATACTTTTAGATCCCCATTAGATCGCCACGTGATCATTTTGACTTTTTCTTATGTTTAATGAAAATACCAAAAACGTTTGCGACGTGCAGTTAAATTTTGAAATTGCGATAGATATACATGCAAAAAATCATCTCCGTGAACACTTTGAACGAGGTCCATTTCTTTTTTCAGCTCATTGAAGTATGCAATTACTTTTTACCTTTACGAAACTATGGATTTTAGCATTAATTAATAGCAGCAATTATTTATACTAGATCCGTACGACCTTTCCACCCGCCTGTTCGCTGCTTATTAATAGTGTATTATCCTCATATTTTCTTCTAAGTACATTCATTCCAATTAGTTCTGCTCTCGCAGTTTTGAAAATATATAACTTGACTGTTCAATATTTATACGGAAAGATTACAGAAAATACGAAGTTATCAAAAATTCAGAAGAATATTTTAATACCACTAACAGTAGCTGAAATAAGGTCGAATACTATGCTAAGGAAATTAATTCGAAATTCACATTTTAATCGAACAAACTTTGACCTGCAATCTTTAGTTCTGATGTAAATCATAGAAGGAGCATATAAATACAATAAAACTTTGTTTGTTATTTTGGTCTCAAGGAATTCATTAATAAAAAATACCAATAACGTTGAAGCAAATCTGATCAATAAAACTTTCATTTTATTCGTGCCATTATTCAGATCATAAATTAATTAATCAATATTAACGTATCTTGACGTAATATATATTTGTTTTCTGTATATTAATTTCGGTATTATTAAAAATAGTTGATTTTCTTTTCTCACTAATTAATTTATTCCTTTACCTTCTGAGTTTTACTAAATTCTATGAGCTTTTTGCGCTCGCTTTTTTCGTAACTCATCTCCGTCGTCCCCGAGGAAATACAAAAAATTGCTATGGGGCTTTCCAAGTGCGTCGTCTTCCTTTTCTCTTCAATTTCGGACCTGGCAACTTTCATTCCGTTGTTATTATCAACACAAGCAATATTATAATGCTTCAAGGTGCCAAGCGAGTTTCGTCGTCACCCGTGTCTATTACTAGTATGGCCCACATCCGTGCTTATCTCTTGTATATTATCGCCGACCTTAGTTCCTGGCGGAGAAAAGTTTTTCTCCAAGGTATCCGAATATTTCTCTTGCTATAAGATGAAATTATATGCATTACCAACAAAACTAGCGCATTACTCAAATGAAGGTTTATTGTATTATTTCTTTTTATTATTATTATTATTATTATTTTATTATTATTATATTTTTTAATCTGTTTTTGTGTTCATTAGAGGTGTTTATTACTCCTCAAAAGTCGCAAAGTTTAAAATATGGTTTGTCTGTATATGTCCCGCAATAATAGTAATGATAATAGAAAACGGATCAACGTTTAATTTTACTCGTACAACGAATCTGTACACTTCAACGTTGGCAAAGACGATAACCAACTTTTGACGAAAACAGTTTTATTAGAAAAATTTAAAAAAAAAATAAAATCTGCTATATTCGCAAATTGTGTATACGAAGATAAAATCGAAAATTTGTTGATAGCTCTAAGAAAATCAGTAGTTAGTATCACTGAATGCATAGGTTTCTGATAATTTGTTTGGTATGTGTGGTATACTTAAGGAGCCCCAAGGAGCCATCAATTGCAACCATACTTACACTTTTCAAAATCACGGCAATTACTACTATAGAATGTAAATAAAGTTAATCTACTTATTATTATAAAATATTTTTCATTGTGGTGAAGGCCAATAAGTGATTTAAATGCCTAAGATATTGTTACCGTCGTAAAAAAGGAAAAGATTCAATAAGAGCTTAAAAAGATTTGTCTCGGAAAAGGCAGTAATCAAGATACTGATAAAATGTTCTAGAAATTATGAATTTTAATCAAAATATATTTTCGAGATATTTTTAAGTCTTTCTCAGATTTTCTTCAGAAAAGATTATTGAAAAATACGTCCTAATCAAATCTTTTTAATAACTTACCAAGGTGCAAACAAATTAATAATCATCAAAGAAATATTGCAAGATAAAAATATAGGACCATTTTTCTATCTTTGAACTATGCGATGGCCACAATGTACATTAATTTTGTGAAGAAATAATAACTTTAGTGTAGGAATGTATACTGAAAATTTAAATTAAATCAGACTGAATCGATTTATCAAGTATTTCTAATTACTGTATAAGATTTCCTGAAATATATTTACTCAGAAAATTGAACAATTTACTGCAAGTTTTGAAAATTATTTTTATTATAATAATTCACTTACGGTGAATAATATAGTGTTCTTAATCCTTGCGGAAAAATACTATTCTAAACTATTCACTTACGATTAACCTCAAATAGTGCCATTTGAATTTACTATGTAATGCAATAACATTCAATGATAGTATTTTTTAGTATGGAAATACGTGGGCATAAAAAGAATGTAAAAAGAGCCCTGAATGTTTTATCAAGTTATATATCTTAGATATTACAACGATGTCAAAAAGGTGATTTTAAAAAAATCACCTTCCAACTAATAGGTGCTTACATTAATTTGAAAAATCTGGAAACATCACAAAAGTATCTTGAAATTTATAATTTCTAACAAACCTTATTAGCTTCTTAAATAGAGCCTTTTCTAAGATAAATATTTTTAAGGCCTTTTTGCATCTTTTCTTTTAGTGCGGACAGCAAGTGTAATAATATAAGATACCCATCGTATTGTTTACGATATTTACCATACCGTGTGTAGGGAATTTCTCATAGAATTTATTTAATTTTGGACTCGAATACAGTCGAATGCCTCAAATTTACACTCTGGTGATTTTACTACCCCAACTTGACCGCTCAAATTTATACTCTTCTCCTCGATCGCTTTCAACCCCCACTACACCGTTCAGTCCACTACTTTTGTGGATCTTTGCTTGTTTATCATTTTCTGATCAGCCTGCTCAGTTGTCATGCTGTATCTATCGGAGGGGGTAACGGAACAAGGAACACGGAATGGACTGTCTTTGAGAGGTTGATTGAGTCTAAATTTACGAAGAGTCTAAATTTGTGGGAGTCTAAACTTGAGGGGTTCGACTGTAAAATAAATTCACAATTTAATTTCTAAACAACTGCAATATTTTGCTAATTCAGATTGTCATGCACAGAATTGCAGACATAAAACCGTATAAGTTTGCGATTCGTAGTGGGGGTTTTTCTGCAGTTTCCCCCAAATAATTGAATACTCGAATGAGATAACTCCTCAAAGGAAGTCAGCTGCACATGCAAGAAGGGTGCCTATAGGTCATCATGTACAGGCCCTTCGTGAGTTGGGACGAATCAGTTAATAACATCCGGGTGGTTTCTTTCTTTAAAATTAACGGTTAAACCTTTACGACGTGACGAACAAGATGGTGGAAAATTCTTTTGGAGAATAAGATAGACTTTTGGAGAGACATTGATGTTGGAAGAAAAGTTAGAAATTCTCCTGTGGAGAGAAAATAATAGTACTTTCTCTTGAAGGAAAGAAGATAAAAGTTTTCTCTTGGACAAACAGAGACAACTATTCCTCTTGGAGGAAAAGCAATGAGTTCTGTCTTGGAGAGAAATGCCAAAAATTCCTCTTGAAGGAAAAAGGAAACATATATACCTTCTTGGAAGAAATCATACGGAAATTCCTACTCGTTGAGGAAAAGAGAAAGGATTGAAGGTTCGAGACAGGATTCCTCTAAGAGAAAAAATACAGATACTTTCAAGGAAAAGGACAAAAACGTTTGAACTTGATTTATCTTACTAACAATTTCGTTAATTCGTCGCTATTCCTTTCGAATCAAATAAAAACGCGATTTATTTGACCACCGAAGTTTATTAATTATTATATAATCTCCCATTAGTAACACATATTAAATAAGTAATTCAAGAACAATCAATTGATGTCAGCATCACGGAAATATACATCTTGCGTCTTTCACAAGTGGAATTGGCCCGATTTGACTCCAGTAGAAATAAGGCCCGAGCCGGGATACGGCCTAGTTAACCTGATTAAGTGGTCAGTTAAGCGTGACAAGCCCGGCCGGATCTCGGGTACAACCAGGGTGACCCGAATTGATTCCGATCAGAGCCGATCGGGTTACAATTTCTACTTGAGTTGCTAGCTCCAAATGCCATACAGAATAGTTCGAAACAAGCTTCAGTTGAGATAATAGGCACAAAACCACCTTTGTTTCCATCTAAATTGGTCCAGTAGTAAACGCAATGCAACTTGACTTGTGGATTGGTGCGCCATCTACTGTTCCTCGAAGAAACTCTTATCATAAAACAGTGTTTTAGTAAAATGATTACACCATATCGAATTTTCCAAACAAATAAATACTTTTTTTCAGGAAAAATCCATACACAGCCAGTCTCAATATCTTCGAGCTAGCAGAGAATCTCGTCCCAGCTCATAGATAGCAATTCGAAATTATAAACCTTTTCGCGCAGAGGGGTAAGCAAGTGTAGGAACTCGCAAAGACGGTCGTAAAGATGCGGTCGCTCAGGATGCAAATACCTGGCCGAATTCCAGATCCGAAAAATGATCTCAGCGAATTGGCAATATAACGTGGAACCGTTGCCTTTCTCGCAAAGCCCGTAATTCCGTCCTTGCGAGGGCTAACGGTACGGGAGAAAGGATCCCGAGGGTTATATACTTGGGGGTATCACTCGATTAGCGTATTTTCTGGCAAATGAATTTCCTCGGGCAGCGCGCGACGGTAGCTGCGGCGTCTACTCTACATAATCAAATTTTCGGTGCACAAGAACGATACGATCTTGAGATACGATATGGCCATGCTCCGGATTCTCGTCTGGCCAAATAACGGGAAACGAAGACTTTGCTTAAGGAAGCGAGTGCTTTAAAATTGTCCCCATTATAAACCCCACTTGCCACTACGTAAAGACTACTCGAGTTAGAAAATAATTCTGAACCACTACTACTAGAAGCTTTGGTTGCTGTAAAAACTATTCTTAATCTTCAGTTAATTCATCTGGATTGTCCATATTTTTATTTACCTCCAACATTCTAAAAAACGGAAAAACGTCATCTTCAGGACAGGTTCTCATGAAACTCGGCCCGAAAATGCGAACATTTTTTTCGTTTTTCAAATACCTTATTATGTACAGAATAAGCTCCCATAATTGACCGAATAATTTGGCTATAAAAAAAGGTTATGGTACAAAAGCGCACAAAAATGCTGAATGAAAAACTGAACAGGTCAGTACATCGGAGAATAATTTTGAGCTCGAACACAACATAACCAACCCCGCAAGAGCAGCTGCATTATCGCTTTACTTTCTTGATTCACATGTTGATGAATTTCCTCAAAACCTTGGAGATTTTAGTGAAGAGCAAGGTGAACGATTTCATCACGATTTCAAGGAATTTGAACAAATATGGCAAGAGAACTGGATGTGAAAATGGTGGCGAGGTATTGCTGGATGCTGAGGATAGAAAATCACAAAAAAGGCAAAATGTATAAACACAGTGTAGTCATACCCATTTTGACATTTTCTCAAAAACGAGCGAGAAATCGACTATTATTAGCAGTGATATTAGTTCACTGGGCCAAAATAAATAGGGGTAACGTTGCCCCAACTCCTGATCTGTACACTTGTTTGGTCCAGTATTATCTTTCAGAATATCTATGAATTGTGATATCCTTTTTCCCTTCAGGTTTGCTTACTTTAAAGGGACTATCCGGGATGTCAATGCATAGATAGACAAATCAATAGCTCTGATGTTCGGAAGTTTAAAAATACTGCAATTCCATCTAAAATTTGATTAATCTCAAAAATTCCACTTCAACTAAGAAATCTGAGATTGCAGAAGCTAAAATAGTAAAAAACTTTCGGGTTTCGCAGTTTTTCTCTGCGTAGCGTAACCTTCGAAATCTGTAAATTAGTTGGAAGTCCTCTAATTACGCCCCTAGTTGGAAGTCGAAAAAATTAGTGGTACAGTAAAAAGAAGCGACTGGAATTTTGGGGAATCTCGGAAAATTGGATTTCGGAAATCCCAACCGGATAGTGAGTCGAACGTAAGGCGAATGGGTCCTCCAAACCTCGGAAACTTAGGCGATTACACAAATCGCCCGATAAGCCAGTAGCACCCGTTGGAATTTTCGCGCCCTTCGAGAAAGCTCGCGGAGCTTTCGGGACAAATCGACTCTCGTTTGTCTCGCATCCGAGAGAGAGAGAGAGTCTCCGTACTTTGCTCCCATGATCGTAGAGTGTTGAACGTGCCTTCTATTCGGTTCAAACGTGCTTTGAAAAATACAAACTGGTTTCCGAGTGTATTTTGATGTAGTAAGTGACAATGAGCAATACTTTTTTTCTCCCAAGTATGGCTTTCATCCGATAAATCATAATTCCTATCATTTGCAAAAGAAACTTTTATCCGATTAAGAGATGTATTCTTCTTTTTAATGTAAATATACTATTACTTAACGAACAGGATAAAGGTATGCTTGAAACTCAATAATAAATAACGTAGCAAGTATCGGAGTATTTTCCAATCGCGTTTAAAAATATCGAATTACTTTTATCAGACAAATTACTCTCGTTTCCGGTAAAACAGCTTTAACTAGCGAGAAGTATTTTTCTCAGTAGAAATCTGATAAGTGCATGCCATCGAATACTTGCAAAAAAAACATTAATTGCCGGAAAGTATAAAGTTCGTAACTATCAGTACCGGTAACTCTCGGTGTCCAGCATCTGGATAATTGCTCGGAATGAAAAATGAACAAAAAACTGAGTTTTTATCTTTATTTCTCCTTTTTTATCTCCCTGTCTCTATCACTCTTAACCTCCCTTATTCTTTATTTTCCCTTTTCTCTTCAAATCACTGTACTATATGATTTTTACAATACAATATTTTCAATCTTTCTTCATTCCATTTGCAATGTACGTAACAACGCCACGTTTTAAAATTATGTGTGTTTGTAAATTTTGAAAATAATATGTATAATTTACATATTTAAATCATAAATAAGATAAGGTGTATTAAGATTGAGGATAAAAAAAATCAAATTTTCCACTAATCGTATGTCTATCCAATCATCTCCGATTTTTGTTAGCAGAAAGAGTAATACACGTAGGCAGGTAGAATACCCCTACGAAAATTCTTGCCAACAATTTTCAAAAATGAATGCAAAGTAACATCAGATAAAATATCATCTAATTGGAAAACATTAATTTATTTTCCCTTTGTCTTGTTATATGTTAATAGCGTTCGCCGGTATCTTTTTTATTGTTTTAATTTCATTAATTTTGTTAGTGTTTAAATCACTTTTACGCGGGCCAAATCCTTGTGACGTTATTATTAGCTACCATCTCTTGACCAATCTCGTTCGTTTATTCTATCGGGCATATACTATCAAACAGCGCATGAAATGGCTAACAATGACGTCACATTGATTCCGCACAATCAGGGGCAACCAAGCTCAGCCAAGTTAGCTATATATATAACCAATTTTAAACAATATTTTAAATTAAATAAATGCAAATAATGGATTTCTTAATAATTTCTGTTGCTTTTAATAAATATAAATATTATTAAAAAGAAGTTATATACATTTTTTCTGGCAAACCAAATTCAGCTGTCTTTGTTGCTATCACTATGTAACCGTATATTGTTGCATGTGGCGACTATTCGAGGTATTTTACAGCAACTTGCATCTTCGGCAAGTAGTCGATTGGTCGTTTTGTCGGTCGAACTCCTACCACAGAGAAATAACTGCCCCTCATACCGAGTTCACGGATATTACCCCCTCACCAATTCCCCTCAAGTTCTTGTTCACCTTCTTTTCTACCCTTCGATTTTATACACCTTAAATTCAGTCGAGGTATTTCAAGCCGAACTCCGCTGCTTTGCATGAAATTGTTGTAATTTCGCAGTAATTGAATCCAGGCAGCGCTGATGCAATAACGGGACATGGGAACAAATTGAATGATAATGGTAGGGGGTGCAGGTAGGAAGAAAGAATGAGATTCCGCCAGATATTATCAAGGCCAGGTCAACAAATTGAAAAGAAACGAATCTTATCAATTAATCTTATTAAACTAGAAATGAACCATTAGAATGTAAAATGATGCAAATATGCAAAAATATTGAACCCTAGCAACTTACACATCGCAAAAGAGGCTCATATTCCTCATTAGAGAATATTTCTGTGATAACATTCAATGAAAGGAAAGTGTTGACGACTATTTTCGAAGTTTAGAAAAATGGAAATGTTCGGAATATCCAGATTTCCCCATCATTCTGTTCATTATAAGAGAAAGATTTGGTCTTGTTGAAAAAATTGCTAAAGTGACAAATTCAATTGATTTGAAATAAATAGCAAAATAGCAATAAAATCTTAATCATTTTATAACGAAAAGAACAGTTTGGAAACATAAAACAAGTGAAATAAACAGCAAGAGTAGAAGAGAAAATTAGGCAATGAAAGATGCAAATAAACGTTACGGCCAAAAAAGTTTCGGAAGTCGACATGCTGACAAGGACGAAGTGAGAAATACCGGGATAAAATGAAATGTACGGCATTTGCAGCATTTTCTCGGCTAGTAGTTGCTAAGTGAGTCACTGCTGCATCGCATTCCACTTTTCCTGCCGCTGCCCTTCTTTTTCTAGGGTATTGTGGAAACCTGCAATTCGTACATTGGGCGAGAATTTCTTTCGCCAACGACAAACTTTTACACTGAAATACCTTCCAGCAGCTTCAACCGACTTCATCTTCGATATATACAAGATTCCCATAACCTCATTATTCTAGATGGCAGTGAAACTTTGCTATGTTATAGGCCAAAAAGATAAAACTAAATAGTATTATTCAAAGAATAATACCTTAGGATGCTCTTCATAAAGTTCATTGAAAATTTCTGATGTACTGAAAGATCATAATTACGAAGTGTACATCTTATTTTCATCCTAACATTGTTAACGAAGACTTCGATGTTTGAAACCCATCTATACGGAATTGTTACGATATACTGTATACGCGTCAGAGGTTGTATTTATTCTTGTTATGCATCACGCGAAAATTGAGAGACGAAGTAAAATTACACAATACATCTGATCCCAATACGGAATTCTGATGATGGACATGTATAGTTCACCCTTTTGTGAAAGAAAATCTAAGTTTCCGCTTTAGAAAGCACATGAAAAACTTCTGATAGACTGAAGGATCTTAATTACGGAGTGTGCACGTTATGTTCATCCTGACATTATTACAGAAAACGATATTTGAAACCCATCTATACGGAATTGTTAAGTTATACTGTACATACGCCAAAGGCTGTATTTATTCTTGTTATGCATCATGCGAAAATAGACGGAATAAGTGAAATTACATAGTCTGATTCCAATACATAATTCTGACGATGTGCTAATCCAATTCACTCTTGTGTAAAAGAAAGATCTTCCTGGGTACATCTCGAAACTGCACAAACAAGTGACCCTACACGTGTCCTACCTAAACTTACCGTAATCAAAACCACACCTTTTAGAAGTCATTCTAATATTCTATTTCATTATTTACGAACTAAGTTTGCAGCGAAAGATTCGAAGTTACCTTATATCCTTTATTGCCTTTAGCAAGCGATAGGTTTAAATGAAACAGTTTCGAAAAGTTCCTAGTAACACATCTGGAATAGGTAGAATATCCTGCCATTGGTGTCACCTCCGGAAATCGAACTCCTTCTACTTGGATAACAACATTACGTTTGTCACCGGAAATAACCTTAAATTCTGACTTCTATTTGGAATCCCAAATTATTTCCAGGGCTATCAAATCAATTGATCGCATCATAACCAAATGCCTCACGAAATAATAGAAACAGTTTGCCCTCAGGAATAGAAACTCTGATGTGACCAAAATCTTCAAAATTTTCTGCTTGATTACCCAAATGTTTTTATGATTGATAAATGAGGTCACTCTTAATTGAGTTAGATCTTAATTATAGATATTGATTTACTGATATATCATGAAACTTGTATATGGTTTGAATGTAGACTTTACAGTTTCAATTTGTCAAACGACCGAACGTCTCCACGAATTTGCGAGGTCCCTAGGGTTCGCGCAAGCTCGTATTCGTGCAGACTCACGTACGCGCTTGCTCGCGTATTGGCCGGTTTTATTGGGGCCGCCAATCTATTAAGGCAAGCCCGAAGAAGGGCGAAAGCTCGAATTTATGCCGCGACTACAAATCTTGACTTGGCTCGGCTCGGTTTACGGAGAAAAGGGGGTTGTGGTAGGTGGGTGGCAAGCGAGGGCGGTTCGGAAACCAGCCACGTCGTGCTTGTCGGAATCGCTGAAACTAGGAGCTTTCCACCGAGAGAGAAGGGAAGGCAAAGAAAGATAGAGGAATGTAAAGGTTTCTATTATTCATGGTCAGTCCCACCACATACAATAGGATAGGTACAAGAACTAGGAAATGTATCGTGAACGTCCGACGCTCATAAAAAAATATACCAAGAATTATTTCCCAGCAAAGGAATCCCACTAATACATGATGATTAATCATCAGTTTTCTGATATAACCTTAACTCATAAATTATATGACGTCATTGGAGCTTTCTGATGTCATGTACAACTCGTCATCAAAGTACTTTTGCCATTACCATATGACTGGAGACAAGTTCTACTTCTTATCTGGAAACAAGCATGTCTTATTTTAAAATGTACCTCGCAGTAATAATCTCAACGAAAGCTCTGTTATTACGTTTCCAGGAAAAAAAGGAATTTTACACCAAGAAATGAAGAGTCCAAGTAACGAACAAGCACCCTTAAATAATCGTTGGATACCACTTTCGGTAGAGGTTCGGAAACGTCGCGGTGCCTGAAACGAAGAGAAACGACGCCTGAAGCAAGCCGGCGAAAGACTATAAGATAAAAAGCGATAATACCCAGACATGAAAGCGATTGTCAAGACGAAAGGTAAAGAAAGAGAGAGAAAGGTAGTCACGAAGAGCCTAAGGTGTATGCTAAAGTTAGAGAAAGAGAGAGATGGATGCCTAGAAAGAGGGACCCGATTCCAGAGTTAGAGCGCATGTGCTACATTGGAGAGAATGAAAAGGATGGTAGAGAAAGAAGACAGACGAAGGGAGGGAGAGAGGAAGACAAACACAAACCACCACCTAAGATTACACAGAAGCTTTAACGGCCCCGGTTACTTAGCTTTCTCGGCAAAGATGGGCGGAGTTGAAAAGGGTGGCGCAATTCACCATGCTGGTTTATTAGAACTGATAATGTCTCAACATGAACCTAGAACGGAAGTAGCGCACGTCTTCCTTCGTATATGACTACATTTCCAACAATTAACTATGACGTGTCTACATGTGTCACAACATAATGCGTCTTGAACTTTTCCAACAATGTTTGTTTGGCTTGTTCCTCCTAGTACCAACGTAATACAAATTAGGATCTAATTCTAATCTGGCATTAAATCATCAGTAGTCTAATCCATAATATAAGTAACAAAGCATGCCAAAGCGGATCGCATTGAATAGGGGAAATCGTGTAAGTGGATATGGACTTTTTTAATCAGACATTCCGGACGATTGGTATACCTTACGACTTTTACTATGGATTCATCTAAAATTACGGTTAAATAATGAAAAGTGCCTATTGACATATTTTTACATTAAGAAACTTCCGTAAGATACCAACCTTTTACAGCAGTCTCATCCAACTGAAATGACGCTCAAACATCAATACTGCTTTTAAATTTTATGTTAGGAACTTTCACTAATGATATAATAATTTCACAAAGTTTTCTCCACTTTTTTCGGTGAAGTTTGGTTCTTAACATTCCAACAGTAAATTTTTTTTCTTACTTATAAGAACTTAGAAATTTCTAAAAGCACGCTACTTATTAGTTACATAATAATGAATGATGTAGACAAATTAAATGGGACAACGGTCCTTTCGCAAAGGGTTAAAGGTGATAAACAACGTTTTTATACTCTTTTTGCACATATTGTACTAATACCTTTTCATTATTTTGAACCTTTTACCTCCAATGATTAATGTAAATTAATTTAAGTAATTAACAATTGCAGTACAGGTGAATAGTCTGATTTCAATACAAATTAATCATTTACTTCACTTTTAAAATATGTATAAACACTGCCCGAGGGGCAGCGAAATTTTTCGAATTCCCGCGATTTTACTAATATGAATATTTTGCAGGATGAGAGACAATGGACTTAAGCCCAGTAGCAAAGAAATAGAGATGTGAGAGGGGAGAGAGAGGGAAGTAAGGAAATAAGAGAAAGAGAAAGGGTGGGCTTATAGGCGAGTGTGTAAGTGTACCAAATATTCTTGCAAAAATTTACTAACTCGAAACGTTGTATATATACATATACATATAAATATAGTATGCTACTTTTTATCTATTATCTTATATTTACTCTTTTCATCGATCATTTAATATATCCATTTAACACTTCACTTGTTTTTAATTTATATAGTCTTTCACATTCATGACATCTTTACATTTATGTCCTGTTCTTCTTAAATTGTTCCTAGTTTCATTATTGCAATTATCATTGTTATCATTTATGCAATCACTCATGGATCGTTAATCACATTTTTTGACATCATCATTATTCTATTCTCGTATCCGTATGATTTTTATGACGTTTTAATATTATATAGTATTATCATGTAAAATGATGTATTCTCATTTTCTTTTATACTATTGTTTACTTTATATTGTAATAATAGTTTTTTCTCTTTCTTGTCACTTTTGTATTTTTATTCTACAACATTCATTATCACCATTCACTATTTGCATTATTCATGTACTTTACATTTAAATATTATCATTAACATTTCGTACTATCACCGTTTTAATACGTTATCTTTCTTATTTTATAAGATCTGCAATATATTTTACCTTACGAAAAGTTTTTTGCAGATTTTCATTAATTCGACATCAATTTTGATTTTAAAATTATGTGCACCTCGATAAGAATCTTGAAAACCTTTTTTTATTAATTGTCTTTAAAATATTTATATGTTTCTTTACACTTTGAAATTCGATAAGGCATAAGCTGGACGTTAAAACATAATATTATAAATAATACATGTACATATTATATCTAATACTATAATCATTTAATTCTAAAATAATCGGGTTATTTTAATTTGAGAGAGGTGCTGTCAAGTCTGATCTCTAACTTCTCGTGTTTTATGTAATCTAATATTCAAAATTGTACTTTCATGACAGAATTAAGATAACAAGAAACTTTATTTGAATATTCTAAAAAACTCAACTATACTAAAGTTGTTGTAATTACTAAATTATCGCCCCAAATTTCGCACAGGATGCTGTTTCAACATTTTTTTGCATTCATAACGAATCTCGGCGATGTGTGAGTGGGAAAATTAAAATGTATCTTTGACATTACGAACTGCAAGCATTGTAGGACAAAAACGGATCCATGTAGGATTTACTTTCACAACCGCCAGAGTAAGTTACATTATGAAATAAAAATGTACTTAATGTATTCTTTTAATTTCGGAGAATCTTTATTACACAACATGGATGACTAGCAGAGAACAATATGTCGAAATTAACTTTTGATGCATATGCATATTAGTGAAATTGTCTGAAGCACGGATATTTTTGTTTTAAATAATTTTGTTTTAATTAATTTTCGGCAAAAGGAGTTAGAGACCGATCAATCTTTACACAGGCGTTTTCCAAATAAATAATTCTAAAAAATTATAAAGAAACTTTAAAATAAATATGAATTCAGTCATTTAATTATAATCAAATTAATTTTATAATATACTTATTGAGAAAAGTACAATATTAAAGTATGTGAGAGCTTGATGTTTTTATTTAATTTATTATACATATTCCGACATGCATCAAAGTTTAATCAGGAATATTTTATTACAATTTATTTTATTGAAATAATTCATTTTCTTTAATGAAATTTGTTCCCTGTCGTCTCTTTTAATTAGTTATGTCGGTTCAAATATAATTCTATAAAATAAAACTGCAAAACTCTTCTTGTTCTCCATCACATGTATCACCGTATTCAGTTTATTACTCATTTCGTACTTTACTTGATTACATTCTCATATTTTCTTTAACCAAATAATGCCATCACTTTGCAAAATGTAAACAGTTTTTATTTTCTCGTTGAAATAATGAAATTTATATATGTAATAATACACTTCCCTTGCTTTGTTAAAAAATATAAAATATTATTAATCTGAAAAAGAAAGCATGATATTACGTAAATGGAAATGCAACAACTTTTTACTATCTGTAAAATTCTTTTAGACCTATTTCTATCTAGATTATATAATTTAGAATGTTTTATAAAATGATAAATTAATTCGGTGATTTTTAATTTACTTTAGAAATTATTCCAAATAATTCCGTAGATTTTGAAAAAGAACTGCACCATTTGTGCAAATTAAAAATATTTACGCTGCCCTACATTAAATAAATGTTTTCTCAATAAAGCTTTTTTAATTTCGTTAGTGACATGCGTAAAAGTTGGCAGCGTTATGAATGTTTTTAGAAAAATGTAAACAACAAATGTGTGTTTTAATTTAACAGGCTACTCGAAATTAAATTTGAGTGGCGAACAAATAAAAAGTGCTCAAAATAACACTAACGACAAATAATATTCTTTTGATAGATGCCACGCAAGCAACCAAAAATCTATTTTCCGTAGTATAACTTCTGATTCTATAATTTATAAATTTAGTTAAGGGGTTCAAATTTTCACTTAAATAGAAATGTTAGGTATGAGTTTTGTACATCAATAAAGGTAAGACGTTTCGAATAATTATGTTTAATGGATTCGTAAAATGAAGCGAAATAATTTATGATTTTCATAGCATTTCTTGAGTTTGTAATTATGAAAACGCTATGAGGATAATTAATTTGAAGAAATGTGTTGTAAATATCTAAAAAAAGGAAAAAGATACAATTAAATCAATTCCTCGTTATGAATTCAAATCAAACTAATGAAAATATAGTTGTATTAGTTAAGATAATTTTGTTTTCAATGATCAGTGGAAATTAGAAAAAACTATAATGAAATTAATTAAATACTATATCGTTTATTTCAATTCCTATTGTTCGTTTTTATACATTTTTAACAATTTTTTGTAGCATCAAAAATCAATGAAATCTGTAACTTAATAATAGAAATACTAACTGTAATAGGTGAACTGTCCATTTAACTGATGCTTTTTATTGATTTAATATTCATTTTAAGTTGAAGTTGCTATTATAATATTAAGAAGGTAATAACGTGAAAAAAGTCTTGGCTCATGTTGAACCAAGTCACTGTCACTTTGATTTATTATCCTCTGTCATTATTTTCAATTATTGAGTACAAGTATCTAACTATGAAAATTATGGACATTTAATTCAACAGACACATATTCAGACCAGGCAGATTTTAATTCAGCAGTATGCCTTAAAACTCCATATAGTATTAATAAATACTCCGATTAAAATGTTCTTAATTCTAATTGGAAACGTTTCGTAATTTTCTTTATATGTCATAAATAATCGTAACTGTCTACTGACTGGTACACTTTCATCATAGTTTACAAACTTGTTTACAATTATAAAAAGAGTGCTTTCAGATGACAGATCGTTGTACAAATCGAACTACAAAATCCACTTACCCATTAAAACCAAATAACTATTGCATAATTACTGATCACATAACAAACAATAATAAATGAAAGCCAACCAAGTAATCTGCAATTGTTATTTCAAACAAATTTCTACAAATAAAAAATTTTAAGAAAAAAAATACCAAAGAACGCAATACTAAAAAATACATTCAAATTTCATGTTTTGATATTATTATTAAAGAATGCATACAAGTATTATTGTTGCATCGTTTACAATATGTAATCAAATTTTGTAGTACAATTCATATAAAAACTACAGTTTTAATTTCTTTTCGGTGGAATGCCATCTTTTAAATAGTATTTTTCGGTCCTAGGCCGTAAAGTTCAAGTTTATGGACCGAGTGGAGATTGTGCGTCCGAGGTCGTAAAATTTTACGGCTGTGGAGCGAACTATATTTTACAGATTTCGCAAAAGGAGGCACTTTACCGACTGTTTTTAGTCCACGTAAAGTGCAGAGATCAGTGCGTAAAATCACACTTTACGAACTAAAAGGAGCCCGTAAAGTGTCTACTTTACAGACACGTGTATCAAAAAATAAGTTTTAGAGGTGAATTGTCATCCCCAATTAACCAATTGAACATCGTGTAATATGAAAACCGTGTGCTTTGCAAAAATCGACATTCTCAACAAGTTAAAAACCAAGTTGATGGTTCGAAACCGACCCTCGTCTTTAGCCGCAAATAACTGAAATTTTTATTATTTTATTCAAATACACATAAAGGCATTTTTATAATACAATAAATACAACAGTGATGTCGAATGCCATGT
This sequence comes from Trichopria drosophilae, assembly GCA_030407085.1. NCBI lineage: Eukaryota > Metazoa > Arthropoda > Insecta > Hymenoptera > Diapriidae > Trichopria > Trichopria drosophilae. Next base: position 15,537,349 of record CM059587.1, on the reverse strand, counting down.
TATGCTGAGGATGATGATGATAATGACAACGTCGGGGGTTGATTGATGACGATGAAGATTTCGATTGTTAGGTGATGACCATGATGATGATGACAATGTCGGGTGTCGGTTGATGACGAAGATGATGTCGAATGCCAGGTGATGATCATGAAAAAGTCGAATGTCAGATGATGACGGTGATGATTTCGAATATCGGGTGATGCCTTTGAAGATGTTGATGAAAATGAGACTGTCGAGTACTAGCTGATGATAATGAGGATGTCAAATGTCAAGTGAGGATAATAAGGATGTCGAATCTCACGTGATGGCCATAATGAAAATGATAACACCGCATGTCGGGTGATGACGATGATGACGATGACCACGTCGAATGCCATTTGATGATGATGATCTTAGGTGGTGACCGTAATGACGATTTCCATATTAGATGTTGGTTGATGACGATGAATATGTCCAATGTTAAGATATGAAGATGATGATTGATGATATCCAAAAATATGAATGATAACCAATAAAATGTTAGATGTTGGGTGATGACGATGAAGATGTCGAACGTCAGGCGATGACTATGATGATGATGAAGATGTCTGATGTCTGGCGATGACCATGAAGATGCAAGATACGGGGAGATGTCGGTGATGATTTATGAACAATTAATGCAAAAAAAATAGAGGTCGGTTACGGACTATCACTATGCGGTCGGTTTTAAACCACATCGACTTTTTTTATATTAATATTGAATCGGATTATTATGAAATAACTCATAATTCAAATCCAAAATATCGCTTTTCTAATTTTGAGTTTAGAATATCATTTTTTCGTATGCAGAAGATATACAATTAAAGTTAATTTTTTATAATACTTTTAGTCGTCACAATGTTGAATGATGAAAATTTTGTATAATTATATGTATCTTATTTGATCATTTTTTGATTTTCGAAAAAAAAATGAGGATCAAGAAATGCTACATTCAATTACAAAACATTTATCTCTTATTCTTACTTAATATGTAATACATGAATGTCAAATACGCTCTAAATTTCTTGTAGGGAAGTTTCCACTCTAAACTTGGAGTGAGCCGGGCGCACTCTAAAAAGAGTCATAGACCACTTTAAAAGAGTGAGATCAGTCACTCCAAATGAAAAAGTGAAGAATTTCACTCTAAATATGGGAGTGAAAATTCATTCTAAGCAGTGTTTTATATTTCACTCTTTAAGACTGACAAAATATACAATGACTAACAGAAATTATACATTTCAAAATGCTAATGAAATAATTCAACATGCATTCATTACTGCTTATTCTTTGTCATACTTAATCACAAATAATTAAATATTAATGAGTATAATCGAAATATTGAATCCATTAATCCGTGAATAGATACAACCATTGGAAGAACAATTGCCTTCCAGACTTCGACAATTAAAGGGGCAATTGTTTGGCGAACGTGATAATTTGTGTTTGCAAAGACCATTGTTGCATATCAATTACGGTGTAAACGGCCAAGTGAAGTTGGATGCGTTTTCAAGGTGTTTAGTGGCTAAACGTCAGGAATCGGGTGTGTTTCAGTTTAGGCACGATCTGGTAATCAGCTGCCTAATGAGGTGGATACTAACTCGCTGGCTGGTCGACCCTTATTGGGTTGCTATATCTACCCAATTCTGCATCGTCGTTCCAGCGCTCGTCCTGTATCTATACCCGACACCCAGGCGTTAAACCACGACATGCCGCATTCTAAACGGATCATCTTTCCACCTCTTCCTCCAATTTCTTCGAAATGTTCCGCATCAACCGAATTGCATTTTCCCGTCCTACAAATTCATATTTTACTCCGATCAATATAAAAAAAATATTTCAAATATTTTATTCAAATAAAAAATTGGTAATGCTCGCTTGATATGTAGACGAATCTATAAAACTTTTGAATATAAAAAAAAATCATTAATATTCAAAATTAGGTCAAACTCACCCAGTTCGGATGACAGTTCTTGGCATAGGGGATCAGGGAGCTAAAGTTATGACCTCCGCATCATACGAGAACGTTTTGTAGTTTCAAAACTATGTTTTTTTCGGCTGATTAATCGATTTGTGAAATTTACAATTAATTGAAGATTGATATGCTAATGATTACACAGGTCTACAAAAAGGGGGTCTTGGATGATTTTGGGAAACTGTGGGTCATTTCCAACGTAATTTTGTTCGCAGAATCCGAATCCAAATTCAGTATTGGTCCATTACGTCAGGATTTTGAGATATATGAGGTTATGTTCTCGAAAAACTTGTTTTTTGCTACGTTTGAGGTTTCATAAAGGATGCAACATTTTTGGTTTGGCCTTCTGTACTATTTGCATCTGTTAGTACTACCCTTACCCCTTAAAATAAGCTTTTATTCGATTACCTATGATTGATCCTTAAAAATTACGGCCATTTTGATGCTCGAAATATAGCCCATTAATGTCATGAGCATATGCTTCGAATACTTTGAGTCAGATATTTTTTACTGAGTATACTGAATATTTTATACCGCAGATGTTTGGTGTTGTCGAATACGAATTTTAAGCTAAGATATTACAATGTTATAATGCAAGAAGGCGTATTCCAAATGGCTAAAGACAATACACAATAAAAAAGTTCTCAAAAAAAATAGTCACAATATTGAAGCGTATTTTAAGTTATAAATATCCCAATTTTATGTAATTGTTTATATTTATATAGGTTTCATGACATTACGTTTGACATTGAGCTTGTTCTCCAAGGGCATTTCACGGTAAATTTGTTTACATATATATCATAATTTCAAATTGGCGTATCTTCGTAAAGAAAAGTTGTAATGGAATTTTGAACCTCTCATATTGAAGAAAAAGAGTAGTACTGTATGATCCAGTGGGAGGAAAAACTCTTATAAATGTTATGATCTCTGTATATAACCTCAAAAATAGAAAACAATCGCATTTTTCGAGTGCATAACCTCAAATATGTTAAAATCCTGACGTGATGGCCTACTTCTGACTTCGGATTCGGTTCCACGCACAACACTATATCGGAAATGACCCACAACTTCCCAACAATAAAACCATGTTGATCTGTGTTATGGTTCTTGAAGACAAAAAAATGTAGTATTTTCAAACATGGATGACATTTCTTTAATGCAATTTTTTAAATAGCGCATGTCAATTTTCCAAATTCTGAGCTTTGCGATTTTGAACATATAGCTAGGATTTTACGAATAAAAATATACTTTTATCTCCATTTTGTGTCCTCCATTTTTAATTTTTATTTCTTGATTCATTCTTGACACAATATTTGTGATTTTTAGAGGTATCCTAAATAAAATTAATATAATTTTACCCTTAATAAAATTCGATAAATTAAATATAAAACAAAAAATTCCATGATTTTTTTTACAAAAATAAACATGTATAACTTTGTTAATTTAGAATTTGGAAAATTTTGACATGCACCATTGAAAAGAGCGCAGCTTCTCCAATAAGAAATTATTGGTGAAAAATGGTTCTCGTAGAGTATAAATGCTAAAATATAGTACTAAACTTCTTGAAAAAACGTTGTACATTTGGGTGTTAAAGGGTTAAAGAAGCATTTTTAACATTCTCATCCAAACAGTAGTACTTTCAATTGGAAACTTTCTGAGGCGTCATCTATTTAAAACGTGTAATTGACAATTAACTGGGAATTTAAGCATATTAAAAATTTTGTTAGAAAAACTAATTTTGAAATATAGATCTCAATGCCAAGAAATTTCCAAAAATCTAAACAATTAATATTCGGTCTTACAGTTTTTCTAAACTGTTCAAATTAGCTGTATGCATCAAATTTACGCTTGAAAATATTTTCGTTTGTTATTAAAAGAACCAAATTACTAAAATTGTTCACGACATTGACAATCAACTTGTCGCAGTTGCTGTACATAAAATAATGTAAACACATTTATCGGAATAAGCTTAAAATATTCCTTTTTGTATTGAAATGAAAATTCCTTAATAAATTTCTTGATGCACAAAAGGGCTCAGAAGTAATTAGTACAAATGCTTTCCACCAAGAAAAATGATGAAAAACCCAGAAAAATTAAGATTGTTCGAATTCTTCCAGTTTATTTTCAAAAATATGGAAAAATTTGAAAAATATTTCAAATGAAAGTTGTAGATCCTCTAAAAATACATACTTTATATTTTATGAAGTTTTTGTATATATTCGCGTTTATTTCGTTAAATATAGAAAGCTCTGATCTCATTCGATAATTAGTTACGCCTTCATGAAAGTTTTGATTTACACGTACACAATATTAAGAGCAATAAAGGAAACAAATAACCTTTTAACAAGTAAGTCATGATGAAATTTTTCGCGAATAATCATTCATTTCTGTCCAAAGGTTTTGCTTTCTACCAGCAGAAACTTACCTGCTAAATTATGAGTTTTTGCAAATATGTCGGAAAAATCCAATATTGCAAACATGGAAAGGAAAACGGAAAGACAGAATTTTGTTTGAATATTGCTTTTTACATTACGGTCGAACTCGAAAGTCATCATAACTTTCTCGTCTAAAAGCATTTCGTTTATTATTATTAAAATTGCTGGAAATATTTTATTTTTATGATCAAGACTTCATCAATTTATGAGTTGCCTTTGTAGCATCATGAGAGGTAATATTAATTAATTAATAATTTTATATTTTGATAAGACGTATTTACGTTATCACCATATTTTACATTTCATTATCAAACTAAAATATGCAACAATACTTACGTAACCCAACAACATATAAAAATCACTAATTAACCTAAATTAAATAACAAGAATTAATAAATTCCAAGTCACAAGAAAACGTGTTGTAAAGTTACACTTTATTGAGAGCTTCCATAAATACTTAATTTATACACAGCCCATCGATCTATTCTTTTTCTTTACTGCCTAGTTTTATGTGTCTTTAATTCAAATAAATAATTTCGTACTTTTTTAATATGGAGCTGGTAACCTAAGTTCTCATGGCAAAGTTTTTATTTGTTTACTTAATTCATTGTTTCGCATCAAATCAGCGCATGATGTCATTGAGAACGATCAAGTTAGTTTTAAGAATACAAGATGGTCATGCCCAGGGGAATTTCTTATTTCTTTTCCAATCAGGTTAGGAATTTAATTTTATGTGGTTATGGAGAACAATGATCATGATCCTGAAGTCAGAATTGAGAGTTTTATGAGGGGAGTCCAATATAACAGCCATCCAAGCTAAATTCAACCGTTTTTTTTTCAATCGCATACATTTTTCCTATTTCCAAAATTTAAAAATTGTTACTTATTCGTCGTTTGTCAATAAAATTTACCAGCTATACATTGAAGATTGATATTGAGGATCTATGTTTTGAAGTTTCGTATATTTTTTGTCTTTTCTTTTTAAATCATGATTTATCCAATTATTTTTTCATTTTCAAAGTATGCAATTGTGTAGATTTTTGACTGGCTTTTAAACATAAGAATGTTTATAACCTATAAATTACTATTTTTATCATGCATTGCATTACGAATTCCTGTATTAAGTATTTTCTTTTAACTTGGTGGAATTTGATTTTTGAGCATTCCAATTCATTTTAATCGAATTTTGTTTCAGTGTACAAGTAACAGAACACATGAGAATAAATAATTGTTGAAGTAGACCCGGTGTTTCTGAATATTTCAAGTACTTCTGTTCTCAAAATTAGTTATAAAACTTTTGTACAATAACGCAGAAATACTAGTAGATTACATTAAAAATTTCAGTAATATTTACTGATAAGTTAAGTAACCTTTATCATTCTTGCTAATAGGATATTAAGCGAAAATATAATGCTTGTGTGACTTGCTAAAAATGAAAATGCAATAATTTAATGATGTTAAGGTTGAAATTTTATTAGTTACATGATACGAGCAATAATTATTAGTGTTGTAGGTTTAATCTGAAATGTTTTAGGAATACGACGTCTTTTCTTAAGATAAGATAATAATTTTTTATTTGCTGGTACTCAAAATTAGAATTAATAAATAAACATTAAGCCACATTTGGACAATCTTACAACATCTTGATTTTCAATTTCGAATTCCAATTTATCTAAACTGAAATATTACGAGATTTACATGAAAATACTAATTTCTCGCTCAATCGAGTTCAGAAACTGCATTAATTCATTAACATCAATCATAGCATCGATTTATTTATACATACAAATTTTTTAAATAAACGCATCCATTTCCAACTAGTATTGAGGTCGCTCTTTCGAATGGTGTTGGTCAAACTTTCAAAACATTACTTTTAATACATTTTTTTTAAATACTGAAACGTTTTACTTCAAAAATATACATTATTTTTATTTTTAGATGGCTCCTGTGCCCCAAATTACTTTAATATTAATGATGGTTTATTGACATTTCTAGTATACACAGTAGTTATTATGGCAGATTTTCAAGAAGACGGCTTATATTCACTGCAAGTAAAAGTGTTTCAAGTTCGTGTTTTATTGCAGAATAAGGAATTGAAATTTGTCAATTATCATTTTATTTGTTTTTGGATATTCCTGAATATGACCATACAAAAATGTTTGTCAACAATCAAAATGGAGGATCCAATATGGAACACGTTTAAAATATTTTGTTATACTTGGAGAAAAAATCCAAATCCATAATAATCAAAATATGTGAACACATAATTTTAAAGTAAAACAACCAGGCACACGTTTCTGATAAGACAGAAAGAAGTAAAAAATTGTATCCTAAAAGATAGTGTACCTAAAAAATCTCATGTTTTTTAACGACATTTTCGGCCATGAAACCGAACGCCAAGGCTCAGCAAAAATCGCTATTTTACAGACTGACCGAGTTTTTCCGTATTTAAAACAAATGTGTAAAAGTTATTTTTCAAAAATCTGACCAGTGCCATTCAAAAGGATATGGATATATCTATTTAAACTAACAAAATTTTATTTAACAATGCATAAAACAACGTCCACTATGAAGGCAAATATCGAAATAATACCAATAATAATACCTTACAGTCTTTCACAATATATTTATCATTGCAAATAACAAGATTGTTCAGTCACTCGAGTTAAGAAACAATGAACATTTTTCAAAAAGAAATAAATTTGAAGTATCACATCCTTTATCTGTCATGTTTTCTATTCCTTGTAGGATAAATAACTTAGTCAATTATTTGTACTTGTCTTAGGGACGCAAATAACACTGAACAATGATTACAAAATACATGCAATATTGTTCATGTGACACGAATCTATATTAAATATACTATGATGGCATCAAGATGACTTTTTCGAAGCATCTTTAAAATGTTTATGTACTCAATTGACACAATAATACTTATAAAATCCTCACATACGCGATAGTAGGAAATTGTATATGCAGCTTGAAATTTCGAATTAGAAATATAATTACATTTGTTTCATTTAACGTCACGGTTCTAAGTAATTACTGAGTAATTCCACTATAAATGAAATTAACTGTTCTCAGGCATGCTTCAGACTTTCATAAACTAATGTTTCAAGAATTTTGGAACATTAATATTCCATGAGAGTTAGATGTATTTATGTTGAAAACGTAAAATAGTTTTCATGAGTTCCTTTCTAACATTTTCACATCAAAAATAAACTTTCTAATAATCAATTATTAAGAATATTATATAACTATCAACTGTTTTTAAAATTCTTTTTTAAACATTTAAGATAATAAATAATACAGGGAACTTTAATTTATTACTGTCGGTATATAAATAGATTTTTTATTAAATATACATTTAGAAGAGTATATGTTAAGATCGCCGCGTTCAACTGCGTTTCTTCTCGACGTCAAAGAATAATTTTTCAGTGGCATAAAATTTATACCGCCCAGCATGAAACAGCTATCCAGTTCTCCTTCTTTTGGATGCATTTACCGTATTTTATCCGCCTGCCATTTCCGAAGTTATTGTCTACCTTGCAGTTATAGGTTCTCAACTCCTTTTCTTCCGAATTGTCCTCTTTCAGTAAACTAAAACAGAAAATCGTTTTCCAATTTCCTCTATTTTTCTACGACTAAACTACGCAATAACTGTAAAAGATGGAATTGAACGTTACTTCTATAACATATCCTTCAAAGTTTCTATTTTTACAAAGGACGCTTTTAGGAGGTTATTTACTATTGCTTCTGTAAACACACATTCGCTATATGATGATTACATTTTATTACATTTAAAATAAAAATAAAAAACACATAACTTAATATCAAATAAACTTTATGTCGACCAAATTCTTGTTAAACTGCTATCGGTCATTTTAGAAAAAATTACTTTATCTGATACATTTGAGTCGAATAACTTACTCGTGACAAAAACATAAGTGGTTCAAATAAAAATGTATTTACACCAATTGAAGAGTACAAGTACGTGCTTATCGTGTTAACTGGTCCGATTATTTCGATATAATCAGAACTACTACGCTTTATATAAAAAGGCAACGAGAAACTTGCGTGATCAGCTCCTCGTCAAATCGGTGTACTTAAACTCAGAATGCTACTTGTTCAACTTTTAAATAAAATTTTGAAAATACATATTCTTATTCTGGGAATGAGAAAGAAAGCAGACTACACAGTTATACTTATTCATAATATGAAGATAATAGTTTCTCTTTGCTAGTCAGCTATTTCAATAAATGACTTTTTAAACTAAAACTTTTTATTTTCTGTTCTGAATCATTAATTACATAGAAGTTTACGTAACACGCAGTTTACGTCTCATTACTTTTCTACATAACTACAAAACAAATGTTAATTATAATATTTCTTCTATATGCAGGACATACTTAAACAGTGCCATCTAGCTTTCAATTTAAAAGGTACATTACTTTTTAACGTAATGTAGCTTTAAAAAACATTTTTGCCATACCTGCACAAATTCGCGGTCTTTAGGTGCCGGAAAAATGGTAGGGGAGGCGTTGATTGTCGCCGAGCACCACAACTGCGCTTCTGCGCACGTGCAAAGGGCGAGCGTGCATGTTTTTCCGCCCGCCGGGCTTTTTCTTTGCACGCCCCCGAATTTCCACACAGGTGTGACAAAAAATAGTGCAACATATCTTAGGCGAAAACGCATTACATACCCCCTCAAACCCCTCATCACCCACGCTTCAATGACTTTGTTTCCACCCTAGATAGATAATGTACTATTATACATACAGGCACGTGAATTGTATCCCTATGTCGCGGGACCAAAATAGCGCATTCTCAGCCTAGGGAGCAAAATGACTTTTGCCGGAAACAAAATTAGTTTCTCACAATCTGAGCCCAAAATACTATTTTGCTCCCTATATCGCTATATGCAACAAGGCAGAACAGGGGTTTGCAGATTCATTCGAACTGCCGACCTTGCTTCGCTCGGACGTCAAACTCGCCCTCCTCAGCAAACATCTATTTTGCTCCCTAGTTGTATAATGTAATATTCTCACACACATAGTGCAAAATACCACTTTTTCTCCCTAGGGAGCAAAATAATTTTATCGCAGTCTGAAATTATTTTGTTTCCTGTATATGCGGAAGCAAAATAGAATGTTTTTCATCAGAATATAGTACGTGCAACAAAGGACAATAGGCTCACTTCGCTCCGGAATCAAACTCACATTTATCAGCAAACATCTACTTTTCTTCCTAGTTATACAATATTCTATTCGTCCACCTTCAGTACATTTGCAAATGCTACCAGAGTACGAGAATATTATATTGTTTCAGAACACAGGTTCAATTCAATATAAGAAAATGGAAAAACACGTAATTTCATCAGATTAAAAATTGAATTTTTTTGAAGTCTCATCTTCTTGTATTTTCATAAATCGCAGGACGTTATCGAACTCGGTCTGTCGCGCAGCATGTTGTAAACTGCTCTCGATTGCAAACGGCTTCAAAGGCAATCAGCTCTTCGGAGATAAGATTCGATGGAATTTTAATCGTCCGGCGGTTTTGCCGCCCGCGGCCTTCCATTTCAAAAGAGATCTTCCACCGGCGCGGAACAAAACTCAGTTCGTCCGCGCGCTCCCTCGCAATAGCCCCTAGTCAAGACCGCCTCCAGGGGCTTCGTCGAGACACGCTCGCCCATCTTTCCAACAAAATCCTAACGAGATCGTCTTTGGAGCTCTAGAAAATCTGCCGCGCGTTATCTTACTTTCCTGAAACCACCTGCCTTTTCGTTCGGATGAAACTTTAAATGTTTATTCTAGCCGGATATGATGCCAATATTTCATAAAACTGAAAAAAAAGCTTAAAGGAAAGGCGATTCGGAGCTTGATCAAACTGATCTCCAAAACTGAAGTTTTTGGATGGCGCTTTTGGGAATATCAAACAGCGGTGCCGTTGGTATGAAGCGTTTTTTGAAGAATCACAAGCCAGTCATTAACTATTACTTATCATTATTGATGTAGAGTATTAAGGATATGTTTAAAAGAAAAAGATTCGTACGTCAAGTGAGTAGGTCAAGTTGGCAGGGCGGTCAAATATACGAATCTGGACAATAACAATCACAAGGCATACCTACCCATGAGATGAACAAAACCTACGAAATACCAGTTGTACAAAAGACCACAAGAAACCGTAAAATCACCCTTTCTCCGGCATGCGTTTTTGTTTAGCTTATTACCCCCCCCCCCCACCCTCTTCCCACCACGCCATATTAATGAAAATATTAATTTTCGTAAAGAATATCTCAGACAAGTTTCATATTTTGGATCGGGGAATCCAATGGCGACATTGACTTTAACTTCTGATGTCACCGGCATGGTCATTTGAAGGTCAACATTGAAATTTCGAATGGGTACCCCTATTTTTCCCTCCGGAATCAGAAAGAGCACAACATTTTACGTTAAATAATGTATTCACTCGCTGCATCGAGGTTCTTTTTAAAAAATGTATTCATTTTTGTTTGTTTTTGGAATTTAGTGATTTTGGGATTTATAGGTTACGGGGTCTATCGGTTTTAGGGTTTATGGGTTTTGGCGTTTGTGGGATTTGTGGGTTTTGAGATTTTGAGTTTATCGGTTTTGCAAGATTTGAAGGATTTTTGGGGTTTATGGGTTTTGTGGGTTTTGAGATTTTGAGTTTATCGGTTTTGCAAGATTTGAAAGATTTGAAAGATTTTTTGGGTTTATGAGTTTTAGGGTTTTAGTGGTTTGCGGTTTTAGGTTGTGAGGTTTTAGGGATTTTAAGAATATAGGGTTTTATGGGTTTATGGATCTTGAGTGTTTGGGGTTAATCGATTTTAAGTTTTATGGGTTATTTATGGTATTTTACAGGTGTGGTCAATTTTTTCGGAATTCAATGTGAAAATTATCCAATTACAAACAATTTTCTAAATCAGAGAAATGTACAAATTTGTTTTTACCTACATAAAACCTTTTTAAAGGAGCAACATTTACATGAGCTGAAATTATCCCATTATAATTAGTAGGTTTTGTCGTACCGTTGAAGACAAAAAATAACAATAAATCCTTTTTAGTCTCTGAAATTTTGGTTGACGCTACCTGAAACATCGATAATCCTAACTGAACTAAATCCTATTCTATTATGGATCATATAGCCTGCGTAGCAAATAAAATACTAAAAGTCCCATATTATTTTTATCCATATCATACATCATCATTTTTTATTACCGATAAATTGTCATTGGAAATCTCATATTTGTTGGAGGAATTGAATAAAAGATTTAAGTACCGTGGGAAATGAAACAATTTTATTCTCCAATTTTATACTATGGAAATCTTTTTTGTATTAAAGCGTTTTGCTATTATGGAATGGTTCCATTTACTATTGTCTTTCTCTCTGTGCAGGATAGATAATACAAAATTACCAAACCGTAACATTTACAGTTCCCAGTTTTCCAGACAGAAAAATTTGATGATATTCGAATTTTCTGTTTGTTCACCTAAGAATGTATTCGACACTTCTAACTATGTATCCCTGGGCAAGTAAACATATTAAAGGGGCAAACCAGCGAAAGATGAAAAAATAGAGATAAAGTTTAAATAGAGGAAAAAACGGGCTTAAAGTAAAAGAGCAAAGATTAGGGAACAGTAAAAACGACGATACGAGAGAGGATGAAAAGTCAGGGAGAGAAAGAGAGAAAGTAAAAGTCGATGTATATGTGCAGAACGATTTTACCCAGTTGCGTTTCAACTCTGAAGGAGGGTAAGCGTCCATGGGATCGTAAACTCGGTTCTGGGGTGTAGGTGTAGGAACCTCCTCAAGTATTGGCGTCCGATATCACGCGCTCGCCATCCGGAGACCCCGTTAACCCCTTTTGGAACCCGGGGAATCGAAGGTGATACGTGGGGAAAGCGACCTCGGCCTCTCCTGAAAATCTATTACGGTATTCGTTATTCGCTCGGGATAAGCGAAAAAATGAAACAAGACCTTCCACCAATCTCGGAACGAAATTGACATATCTCCTTTTCTATTTTATTTGGAAATTTGTAACAACATTTTACGCCCACGTGTAAGTAAAAGTTGACTTTACGTGCAGGAAAAGCGAACAAATTTTACGCATACTAATTGAAAAAGTAATTTTCGGTACTCAAACGTAAGAAGTCAAATTTACGTACTTTTCCTATCCAAACTCATGTTAAAATTTTGAGCGTAAAGTCGAATTTTACTCACTCGTATCGATAACTACTATTTACACACGGAAATGGTTTACTTACGATATCATGCGCGAAATGTAACCAATTTGCATAAAGTTGCTTTTTACGCAAATGTAACAAAATAGTATATTTTTGTACATGTACATGAAAAAGCATTTTTTTGTTACAGCGTGGGCAAAATTCTATTTTTTACACTTTTGACATTTTTCTTTCACATTTTACCCACACTTGTAACAAAAAATACATTTCGGCACATGTGCAAAAATGTTTTCAACTACTATTTTCAACGCAAAATATGTTTCCTATGAATAAAATTCCACATTACGGATGACAAACGGTTTAAACATACATTTTTTATTAGTGCGTATGATTAACACTAGTAGATAAAATAGGATTTTATGCACAGACTGATATCGACATAAACAAGTAGTTACTGGCGATAATAAAGATTTCGGGAGTATTTAAGTCTGATGAACTCGCCAATACTACTTTTTATCATAATTGCTTAAAATGTGATGTAACAAATTTGTCGGAGTGCGCAAAATCGAATTTTACACATCGATTGATAAAATAAAATTACCACTAGCTCTTTTTAATTGTACTTTCGATTTCACAATGAATGCCGGTTGTGATGAGTGATGTAAACTTTGTTGTTGCACGTTACATGTTTTGTACATCATTATGCACCTATGGTACAAATAGCACGCGTTTAGACGAAATTGAAGATAACCTGCGAGAAGCGATATGACATTTTGTACAACAAATTCTATTTCCTACCATAAATTCTTAAATTTAACATAATAGTGAATATAGATAGTGGAATTCAGTTAAGAAACTGGTTTGATTAACTTTAAGAAAAGTTGCTGCAATTTAGCTATATATTTGCGTGAATATAATTACTATTTACTAATTATAACAAAAATGATAAACAGTTCTAACTACATAAGTAACTACAAAAAGGTAATTGAATTTGATAGATTTCGTACAGTAATGTCCTAGAGAAATAAAAAATATCCAATTTTTAAAAGAACATTCTCATGCATTAGTATCTCACACTATCAATTGAGTCTTTAATGTATTATTTTTGTATACCTTGACAGTAATATATCATTTTAGGCCATGCACTATTTAAATAATCAATTTATATTTCATATTTTTGAAAATCTTCGTTAACTACACTTTCATATTACCGACATTTGTAAAGTTATTCCATGTTATCTTCATCTTAGTATTATTAAAAGGAACTATCTTAAGTTAAATCATAAAAAATAAATGTAAGTAACTGAATTCCTTTCAGTCGTACAATAATAATAAATTTTTGCACGTTTTACGCTTTGTAAGTAATATTTAAATTATCGTATTTCACGTAATATTAAATCGATTTTTAATTCAGTTTTACAAACATGTGGTCTCATTGGAATGCGCATAAATATAATTAGCATGCCACTTAATATTCGCTATTCAACCATTCACATGAAAATCAACATTATTTCCCATTTTCGAGGTATTTTAATTATCAACAATTCTTATGAAATTTAACGGAATAACGACAACAATTTAATAGTGCATTTTGTTGTTACATTTGACATATATGGCTGAATTATGTAATATTTTACTGACAAAAATAAGTTTATGAAAATTTTTTGAAAGGCTTTTGCAACATTAATTGGTGTTTTGAGTTATGCTTTTTAGTTGAAGTAATTAATAAATTATTCTATGAGCACTGCTTTAGTAAGCACAATTTTTAATAGATAGATAAGTTACAAATTAATTTTTGAATGCAGGTAAAATAATGGAGCTTCTAAATCCCTCGGGAGTAAAGTTCTTCATTATTTACCGATTGTACAAAAGATCTAAAATATATGACATTTCAATAGCTATAAATAACATAATTAATATATCGATTGATCTTTCAGCAAATGCAAAACCATTGACATTTGATGAAGTTTACAATCAAAGCAGTCCGACCAATTGTACCGTCTACTGCGGAGGCTTAACCAATGGCCTCACGGATGAGTTAATGCAGAAAACCTTTTCACCCTTTGGCTCGATCCAAGAGATTCGAGTTTTCAAGGATAAGGGGTATGCTTTCATCAGGTAAGATAACAAAATATTATTAAAAATAAATATCATATTTACCATTCATTTTTAATTAGTCCATTTGAGTAACTTGTCAAATATGCTTACTAATGAAGAGACTTTTGCGTCTTCATTTCAATTTCAAAATTACCAGTACAGAGCCTCAATTCATCCGCTTAGTTGGAGCATCTAATCTTCCGATCAATTTCCTCGATAGTTCACAGTCCGACTTAACCTATTAATGGTATGATCAATATTTTGTCCAAGTCATTTTTTTGTGAAATATCGTAACCCATTATAGCCTAAGAACTGGCGGAATTTTAGGTGACTAAGGATAAATTTCCTTATACGTGAAATTTTGTTCACGTGTCATGGTTATGTCGGACACATTTAGACAGATGACGAAGTCCTTCCATGAGACATAAAGCAAAAAGAATTTTGGAAATTTATAGCTATTTGCAAAAATATTGACTTATTTCATTCGAGTTGATTTTTGTCTATTATTTATTAAAAACAATAGAACAATTTGTCGTAAAGAGTTCAAATTAGTAAAGAAGTTGTTGAAAAACCAAATGCATTTCGTTACTTCGAACAAGCAATAATTGAGAGGGCAAATGAAAGAGTAGAAAGAAGAATCTTGTTTATTGGAGAATTAATTAACTCTTTCATTAGGTGTGATTACATGCTTAAGGATTGTCTATTGTTTTACTTTTATTTCAATTCCGTTAGGTGGTACGTTACTTGTTTAATGAAATATCCAAGAATGCCTGTCTATTTATGACGACATATCGTCTAGAGTTATAGAAATATTACAATATGCTTGATATTAATTATAAAATCAAACTCATTTTATGGGAATGTCATGAATAGTTAACTACAGAAATAAACGTTGTTCCTATTACACTGACAGGTTTTTTCTATCACATTCCATTTTGAGAAAAATGAGGTTAAATGTGTCAAAATATGCATTTTTAGCCATATTCCGATTATAAACTCACTATTCTCGAAAATGGGATATGATAGAAAAATTCTACATAGCGCCATTATTTTAAGCAGTAAAATTCCCTCTGGAAATCATAATACGATTGTCAAAGACAAAATCAGTGTCGGACACTATTAAAACATTGTCTTATTTCTAAATATAATTTCAATCTATACCAAGTCTTCCTCTAAACATTCATCTAGTAGTAAACCGCTAATATGATGCCAATATAACGTCTTAATTAAGCGTATGATCTGATTTGGGAAATACGGACTCCAACCCTAGGCACGATAAGAAAATTAACCACAAGTTACCGGCATCATTTCCGTTCGCTTTTCTTATTAATCAGATATGTGTACTGTTGGAGTTGTCCTAATATAATACGTCTCTAGCGAATCTTTGCAAATTAATAGAGCGTACAGTTCGTATCTCGAGAGGATTCGAATTCGAAAGGCAGCTCAATTGAGATTTCCGGACGATCCGTGCTGCTGACCCGAGACTGCGTCGGGACTCTGAGTTCGCATTAGTCGACTCGAGCGCGAATCATCATCTCGATCTGGCATATACTCAAGAGGGTTTGCATTTCGAGTGCATTTCGCTTTCGAGGACTGAATTTCGACGATCCCCAATACCAGCCCAAATGATGAGGGTCTCAGATGCGCGGACGTGGAAGGTGAATGAAGACGAAATTTGAGAAATCGTGACTACTGCGGTGGACGTAATGAAATGTTCTAAAGATTTCGCGGAAACGGAAATTAAGTTATAGACAGATTTCAAAATCCAAGTTCGAAAATCTTAAGTTCAACACTTCTGCATTTTTTAAGAAAAGTTCCTATAATGAATTTGGGAATAAATCAGATGGAGAACAAAATAATAAATCCAAATTTACGAAAAAAGACAAGTAAATGAAATATAGAGAAATTAACTCAGTTTCTAACCTGCAATTTTGTTCAGCCTAAACGAGGAAATAACCAAGAAAGTCATTGAATAAGTCTCTACTTTACTAATGGTTATTTACACTTTTTTGATGCCTGAGTCACGACCAAGCTCATGCTAAACATTCACAATGATGAGCTCCCGATCAAAAAGGTTTTTGACATAATTCATGAATACTTTGTGATCACAAGTCATGTGTACACGGATACCTTCACCAATTTTTCCTTGTATTCTTTGAACAAAATAAATTCCGTGAACAATTTTCTTATCAGCTGTATTTTAAACGTCACGAAAAAATCAGAAAAACTTTCGGCTTGAAATATTCATAACTATGGTTGGTTTTTATCGTAAATACTGAACCGGTGCTCGTTTTAAAGCTCAGAATGTCTACTTTTAATTGTAAAAAATAAAAAATTCCATTTTGCGAAGAAAATGTTATCTTTAAATGTAATTTTGAAGGTCAACACTACTAGTTATCTTGAACAAAATTTACAATTATCCTTGATAAATTCGCTACAAATTCAACAGTAACGACTCAATTATAATGAAAAATGTGCTCAGGTACATATATATTACTCATTTACCATATATCTTATACTTATATTACACAATGGATGAAAGGAATTACTCCTTTTTATAAATAAAGGAGGATGCCCACCAGTATAGGTGATTTCCGCCCTCGTTGTGGAATCTCCGAAACCAACAAATTCCGGTAGAGTATGATGAGAACTATCACCTATCACGTAATGGAAAATTCGATTATTTTATCATCTGGAAAAGTTTAAAAAATCATTGTCAAAGTCGCGTATTATATAGTGAAAAATGCTGGAAATCTAAGTAGTAACAGTCCGAACCAACTGCGAACAACACACTGTGCGGCCTATTACTACTGAAAATACTACATTTTTCTATGTATAATCTGCCGCTTAAAAGTCTTTCTTTTTAACTTTCTCAGGTGATAAAACCCGAATTTGTCGGTTTCAGAGGTTCCATCTCGAGTGCGGAAATCACCTACTCGTGGGCATCCTCCTTAATAAATAAAATGTCACTGATCAGAAATTTTAAACGATTAGAAAATAGACTCCAGTGATTCTCCACTTTGAAAATGTCTGAATTTGTAGACAATTTGTCGGGACATTTTTGAAATGGTGATCCTATTGAGTCTATTTTTGAATCGTTTAAAATTTCTGATAAAAAATTGTTTTCTGTATTTATTTTGTTAAAGAAATTGATGACTCCTAAGTGAAGAGACTTCTATTAATTAGAAATGGTCAAAAAGTGGAACACATTGTATTTTTTTGAATTTTAGATTAGAATATCTTAAAATCCAGATGTGTAAAGTATTTGAAGTGTATTTAAATGCATCGCCAAAAAACATATCAGCAACTACTATTCCTATTTCTATATCTTAATGATGAGTAGCCTGATCAGTTATAAAAAATCCTAATTATATAAAATTAAATGGAATAACAGCATGTAACAGTAGGACTCGGACGTAATTCGATCACGTCAGAAAATTACAATTTAGTTAATTGTCGACTCCTTTCTACCGTTTGCGTTTCTTAATGGATTCTTGCCTTGGAGTGAAATGTTCAATTTCGGGAAATACGGGCCATGGTTTAGTCAGTTGCACGTACAGTTACAGTCGGTCATAAGACACGAAAAGTCCATTCGGCGATTATCGAGCTCATTCTGGCTCGACGGAGGCACAAAATCGACTATGTATACACGTATAAAAATAAATTAGGTTTACTCGTTTACGAGTCGTTTAGTGTACTGCCGTCAGGCTGCAGGTCCCTGCAGTCGTATTCCTTAACGTCCCTAATAATAAAAGTAGTTCCCTAACTCGCGACGTATAACGGAAAGGAAGATAAGGAGGCTGAAGCGGAACGGCGTGGAATGAAAATCGAAACAATCCGCGATGAAATAGAAAGAAACCAAAAATGCAGTTAAAATTGCATTAAGCAATTTTGTACCACTGCAGTTGATAGTTCAATCATATTGCAAAGTTTTAAGGAAATTTAATAAATGTAAACATTACCATCCAAAGACACCAATTACCTAGTCCCATTGACGAAAATAATTTTAATTTTATAAATTGAAGAGTTTTCATTTTATAAATTCAATTTTCTGGCAGACAAATTCCCTAACCCAATTATCGCACCTCATTTCAGGTTTTGTACGAAGGAATCAGCAACACACGCAATCGTTGCGGTCCATAACACAGACATCAACTGCCAGACGGTAAAGTGCAGCTGGGGAAAAGAAAGTGGCGACCCTCATAATTCCCAACAGACGGGACAGGTAAATATAAGAAATTCGTGATCTGTAATAATGATAATACTCGGTTTGTTATAAGTAAAGTGAAACGTCCAACAAGTCAGGGGCGTGGAGAGAAAGAAAATATTGCAATTTTCTATAGCAAATGAAAATCTAGATTTAAAAAGTAATTAACAGAAAATTTTGTAATTTGAAATGTGTTCGGTTGGAAATAACAAACAATACATTGCCTAGAAAAATATACACAGAGGACTTAGGTATATTAGGGATATATCAAACATCCTCTCTACGTACTGTTACTACTGAAACAGGTGCCTTACTGTCTAAGTAGCGATATCATCTATGGAAGTTGTCTGATCTATGTCTTACTTTTGTATTTAAAACGAGATTATTTCTTTCGTTTTCGAATGTTGGAAAATTGTTGAACGATTCCGCGTCTTTATTCCAAAATGATAGTTCTAATAAATACATCGCTTAAAATATATGATGTGCACTTAATTAGGAATATTTTTCCAGCTGATAATTTTTTTAAATAATCTTTTTCCCATTTTTCGATTCTTTATTTATTAGATTGATTCTATTTCATTTGACTGCCATTTTATATACTGTCTACTTATTAAGAAGATTCTAGATGATGCTCGCAAACCTGGAAACAAAATCACGGTGAAATCAATTGTCTTAAAATTGAATACAAGATTTCTAAAATTAATATCATTAAAACTTTCTATGTTTGAATTATTTTAAAAGTAACAGCTGAAAATCGTAAACTGAGTAATTTTTTTAGTAATCATTTCCATGAAGAATAAAGTTTACATATCCATTAATAAATTTCAGCCCGTTTTGTGTTATGGCTTGGAGTAATTATACTGCAAGTTTTAAATTAGCACGTATTACTTTCTATTAATAAAAAATTATTATTTCATGTGAAGTAATTGAGTGTAGCAATTACTAATTTCTGGATGTTCTCTTTCGTAACGAATCGATTGTATTTAAATTTCAAATTTTCTGATTAAAATATTTATTTACATTTGAATTCCGTTAATTAAGTTTATTTTAATTCTTTCATTTAAAATTACACCGCATTTGTATTGTACAATTGACTAATTCCACGCGTTTCAAATATTTCGATTCTGTATTCGACTCGTATTTTCTATACAATCAAATAAATTACAAGATTTCTTCGCATATATCTGTAGATGGCTTATAAGACATTAATTAGCATGATTTCAGATGATATTCATAAAAATTATGAAACTAATCAATCAAAACAGACCAATTCTGTTAGAGAATATTGAAAACTAAAACCTCCCAACTGGCACAAAATGTCTGAAATGTTACGTTCCACACCGTTCCAGGAACGTTCCAGAACGTTTTTTGTCGTGAACAGTTATGAACCGTCTATGAAACGTTCCCTACATGTTTCAGACATAATACGTTTCAAAAACGTTCCTGGAATGATCTGGAACGTTTTACAAACATTTTTGAAACCATCAGACATTGTGCCGGTTGGGCTAAAAGCAAATTCAATTGCTTTAACGTGTTTCAAAGTTTAAAAAATCCATGTTGAAGTCACGCATTTTACACTGAAAAATACATCAATATAAGTAGTAATAATCCACACCGTGTGTTGTTTGCAATAGGTGCGGACTATTACTACTTAGACTAATCCAGTAATCTAAGTAGTAACAGTACCCAGTATTGTTTGCGATAAGAGTCACGTTGTAACGCTGTTCATTGCTTGTTTCGCTGTTGTATTGAATATCTATAAAGCTGATGACACAATTGGATTTATAAATATGAAAATGCACTAATCTAAGTAGTAACATTCCGCGCCGTGTTTTATTTGCCTCATAAGTCCAGCATTAGTATTTCATTTTCTGTAATAAAATAATTGAATGTACTATTAGGAGTTAACTGTCATCGTACTCTAAGCATATTCATAAGTTTCGATGTTTCTATCTCTCAAGTGGAAATTATCTATATTCGTGAACATTATCCTTTGTTTACTTAATTATGATTAAACAATTATATTGTACAAAATTATGAACGGGCATATTTTTCTATATCATCGTCCGCCGAAGTTTGATTTAACAAACGGAATATCAATAATTTAAGATACAATTTTAATATAAGATTTAGCGTCATTCTAACTATGAAATTAACAAATGGTTAAATCAAAATTCAGCCTGCAAATATATACAAAAAAATGCACGTTCATAATATTTCATATTATTCTTCGAATCCCAAATGTTTTTCGACATTTATGTCTTAAATTAGTTTTAAACAATTATTGACTTATGTCGTCCTTAGCACTTCACGTCACAAGTCAGTTAGGTTTTAGAATGTCTGTCTGATCGAGATGATCAAAATAAATTGAAATTGACAATAATTTTTAAGGATCGAAAAAAGGTTAAAGTTCTACATGATTGCTTCGCCGATCATCCATCTAAATCTTTCGCGCGAAAACACGCCTCTCTTCGATCGCGTAGATGCTTTTACGGAAAAGCTGCAGCGAGTATGAGAAAGGATTTACGCGATTGGTCTTGTTACAGGCGATATCGTCGGCGACGTATCCTTACTACGCGGCAGCCGCGGCGGCGGCGGCTGGAATCGGGGGCGTCGGCGGCGTCGGTGGCGTCGGGGGCGCCGGACAACTGGGCTACTGGTACCCGCCCCAGTCTTATCCGACCACGGCCACGCAGATACAGGCAGGCGGCTTCCTCCAGGGCATGCAGGGATACACGTACGGCCAGTTTGCAGGATATCAACAAGCCCAGTACATGGGGTACGCACGATTTCTTTCACCTAACCGGTTGAAAAAATTTGAACCAATGTTATTTAACCCCTTAACATCCTCATGATCATTCCTGAATGTGATCAGTAAGATAATCTGTGCTATTAGTTTTAGGTTAAATAAATATTTTTGTGTGCATTGATCTCTAGAAAACGCAGAAAACTGATATTTCAACAAAAATATAATACAATAGTCTTGCAAAAAACTCAAGGGCATCCGGGTTACTATACTAGCCTCTGCATCGCCAATAACACTAATATTATAATCTTCAAGTCGATAAAGAAATACTTTTATCTATTTTAGTGTGCGCTATTCTATACTGCCTATGTTCATTTTTTAATTTTTCATTTAAGTAAGAAGACATAAAGGCATGTAATCTCTTTAATCCAAAAATTAATTAAAATTGCTTACAAATTCTTGTTCGGGGATGTTAATTAAATATTAGCCGTTCTCTTTCAAAATCTGATGATCCAATATGGCGTGTGACTGTTTTTAAATTATTCACTGAAAGATTTTGAACTCGACAAACGAATCTGCAATCAGAATTTTGATACTCTGTATAGCAAACCGAAATGCGAAAATTTTATTTTTATGTGATTTTTTACTAGAGGTTATTAATTACTTTCACAACTTTTTGATGCTTGGGCCTTTTCGAGGTCCTTGATTATAAATCCAACCGCAGATTTTGAAAATTCAATATGGCGGATTCAATATGGCCTAACCAAAATTTAAAGAATTACCTGATCGAAATGAAACTGAGTACTTGGGGGTTTTTGGTGTTGCTAATTATGAATCTGAACTCAGATTTTATAAATTCTAAATCTGAGAAACTGAAATAATAATAATTGAATTCAAATTCGTAGTTAATGACCCAAAAAATCCCCAAATACTACGTTTCATTTGTAACAAGTAGCTTTTAGACTTTAAACGGTCATCTTCAATCCGCCATTTTAATTTATCCAATATCAGAGTTCAGATTTGTATTCAACGACCTCAAAAACCCCTGGGCACTGACTTTCACAGCGATGAGGTAATTGTTTACATTTTGGTCGACTATACCCGTGCAACACAATCCATCCCAGGATGTCCTGGGGACTTCTGAGGACGTTCATATGTCTGCTTTTAGCGAACTCCTCAGTAGCTCCCGAGGACATCCTGGGATGAGCTTGTGTTGTATGGGTATTGAATTAACCATTTTGAATTTTCTATTTTTAGTAATTAATTTGCTTATAAAACATAATATTAAATAAATATTTACTTATATTCATTGTTAACCACTTCTTCAATTCCTACTTAAATTGGATTTAAATAAACAGGAGCTAATGCATTATTTTGTCTCAAATTTTGATTGAATTTCATAGACTCTAATAACCAACCATGCCGGAAAAGGTTAATTGGGGTTTTAATAAGAGACAATTAGTTGAGGCAAGTACTTCAGTAGTAACATTTGGACTAAACATTATTTGTATCGGCGGTTACTACTTAAAACGTTATTTCTACCTTAAACAAACATCAAACGATAATTGAAGATTATTGGTTTCATAAATAAATTCAGGAGTCATTTTGTTCGGACGGCAGTTATAAAGAATTACCAAATTAAGCTACCAAAATAAGTCAGTACTTAAATTTGGCCCTAGTACTGCTTGAAATCATTAAGGAAATATTTTATTTTCATAAAGCTCTTTCTAACTAAATGTAAATGTTGCTCTCAAATTGTTGAAAGTGAAAATATCAACGTTACATAAGTAATTGGATCCTCTTACGTCAAAGAATTTTGAAGAGCACTGGCTAATATTTTGTTTACAAAAACCGCAAATTATTTACATCGACATTAAAATTCATATGTACACAGGATTTTTTTTTGACAATTACTTAATTAAAGGAAAGAAATTAAGGGGTGCTTCGTTGAAATGCGTTTGTTATTACGTTAATGAATTAATCGAACGAGATTAGAATAAAACTGGCGCGAATGTTAACTCGTGGGGATAATTCCGACTTCTAATTAGAAACACTATTACTGCAGAATGGGAATGGGCGTGCACGCGGCGGGAACGGCCGCAGGTTGGGGCCAGGGCTTGCCAGGCGGACCACAGTTGCCCCCGCATCACGCCACGACAGTGTCGGCGCCTCCAGGCGTGCAGGCGGCACCCCCGCCCCCGCCCCCGGCGGCACAAATGATGGCCTATCCCATGCAACAGTTCCAGGTAATTTCTCTTTAAATCTCGTGCTCTTTAACCGACGTTAACGTCGACCGAGAATGTGCATGCTCGCGAATTCGACGTTCATTTTCCGAGGCTGGAAAACTCGTAGGAATATTACCAAGAATGATAGAGCATGGCTTGGGAATGGTTGCGAATGATTCTCATTTCCATTTTAAATTTTGTAAGTTTCATTGCTATTTTCTAATTTTCTAATGGTCACTCTTTTGACAGTGAGGAGTAACAAAAAATTAGAAAATGCACACTGATTTGTACTTTATTTTATGTGTCAGCTGTAAATTACCAATTTTTTCATGCTAATAATGGTGTATATTTTTGTTCGATTAATGTGATACGAATGTGCAAGGGCAAAGTTACTCAGTAACAATTTTACGATATGGACGATGCGATTCTTTCTATATTTTCTTCATTACTAGATAAAATGGTAAATCTTCGGAAAAAACTATGTTCGCTGCAAAAAAATGTAATTGATATTCGCGGAAAAAAAATAGTTGCTTTTACGATTAAAATAATTGCCAGATAATTTATCGATCTTACTATTTTAACTAAAGGCAATGTTAGTGTCTTATCCTACTATCTAGTTAGTAGTTCCAACTATTTCATTTTTTCTGCGTAGACATATCTTGGCTATCTTGCCAAAAACGTCAAAAAAAAGTTCGATACACCATCCCTCGACCTTGATTGTGGGTGGCTATATTAAAAAAGTCAACAAATGTTTAAAATGATACTTGTAGATCCTTTTAAGTATATTTTATTTTGTATGCACGTTTGAATAGAAATTATAGAAATTGATAAAGTGACAAGTAATTGTATCATTTTTATAGGTGTATTGTATAATAGCCATCAATAACCTGTTTGGGTTACCAATAGTTTCTATTATTTCTATAATTTTCTACGTACTATAAAGTTTTCAATTCTTTTTGTTTCAAACTAGAAAAACTACGAAAAATAAAATGTATCGATTTTTTATGGTTTTCATTTGTGCCAAATTTCATGACAATATTTGTTTTCAGTACACTAAAGTACTAAGAACATCATAAATTTAATGTAACTGAGAGACAATCCTGATATTTTTATATTATTATCGAATATTACATCAAGAATAATTAAAAAAGAATGTTGTCATTTTGTTCAGTTTCTACCACACTTTCACAAAAAAATGAACTAAACAAAAAATGTGTATTTTAAAGGTTTACAATTTTTATTTGAAATATTTTTCGAGTTTTTTAATATTGTTGTACAGAAACCGATCATAACTTTTATGGATTTTTTACGATTTTCACCGTGAAGTTATGCCAATTTTCACTACGATATTCGTTTTCGTAACTTTATCTGTTTTCAGTGTATTTTTCAAAACAGAAATCTATATAGAATCAATAACGGTTCTAACCATTTTTCAAAATTTTCCGTACAGATGGTCTATAAGTATACTGGAATTGAATTAAAAATGAAAATGTGCTTTTTACCTTTAATTTAAATACAATTGCAAAAATATAGATAAATATCCATGTTTATCCATCATTTATGGTGTTACCTTGGATTCTACAGAAAAATGTATACATTTTCTTTACATTTTTTTAACGATATTAATATTTTGTTGACTGCATCCAATTTTTCAGATCAAAACAAAAACTAAAAAATTGTGTTTTCTAATGATACCAGCAAATTACGGTCATATGAGTAATTTAAACTTTATATTATTCTATTGTCCAGCGAAAAGTCTTTCCGAAGGCATACCAATTTAATATATTTTCTTAAATTTAAATTCCGATAAAAGGATTTATTTGTTTCCTGTCAGATCAACATTTAACTGCCTCATCAAATCGACATTTAATAAATGATATCAAATAGAGCATTAATTCGCACAAATATTGTCAAGTATCGCCAATAAAAATATTTAGTTGAATTTAAGAATATTTTTTACATTATGTTTTATTTGTACAAAAGTTCATACTTATCTCCATTAAAGCGAATCAGCACATTCTTTATATTGAATAAAAATATAACGATTCAGATTGATAGTCTTTAAAATACATTCTTGTTTATAAATATTCGTATGTGAATTTTGCCCTGGTATATTATTTCATGTTTTATAGTCGAATTTGCATTTTTAGGTGTTTTCTTACTTTTTTTCTCGTATTTATCATTGTACAGAGTTCGTCATTTCGTAGGATCGCTTTTGTTTGTACACAATTTTCAACAAACTTTAAAAAACGTCAAACAAGGGACTTAAATAATAAAGGAACATTTATGACACGTGCAGTATATTTTTCCATAAACATGCCACTTTCGAAACTGTTAAATGAAATTAAAATTGATGGTCTTGGTATTCTAAACGCCTGTAACTTTTTTTAATAAACTAATTTTAATAAAATGGTAATCGAACACACAAGAAGGTTTCGTAGTTGAAAAGTTGTGGCTCTTTGAACGCATAATTCGAAATTTGAGGTTATGTATTCGAAATTTCCTTTTCTGTTTTACTTTTGAGGTTATGTTCAGAATGTAATAATTTTTTGTTCGTTGCTACTTGAAACGTTCAGTAACATTCTTATTTATCAAAATGAGGAAATAATCGATTTTTTATTAGAAAGTTACGTCCACTTTAGATTGCGACATTTTTGTGTTTATTTGAATCTAACATATAACTATCAATTTCATCTAAAAACATCCAAGTACACATTTTTAAGATAATTGAGTAAGTAGAAATATGCATTTAATGGGTGCTCATGACAGGATGAATCCCATGTTTTAAAACACATTCATTTTGCAAATATTATAAAAAATATTTGAAAACCTTATATAACCCCAAAAATAAAAAAAAACTGCTACTTTTTTGTAGAGTTGTGATATTATTGTAAAAAAAAATATTATGTGCTAATACTACGTTATTTACAAGTTTTGTTTGAACTTTCCAATGATAACGTGAAAATTAGGTATTCCTTTATTACTATGTTTATTATTTCAAAATGTGTAAGCAGTATAATCTTAAAAGTGTTAGACATGATCCTTACAATTGAAAATAAGCTGTATACTTTTTTTAACTGAAAAATGAAATCCTTCAAAGTTTAAAAATATAGCATAGAAGATCATATCTTCCAATATGTAAAAGTTAAACAAACATGTATTGTAATAGATGATTTGTCCTTAAAGTTAATAATGGTCGGAAATTAAACCATTTATTCCTACGCATTCATGAAAATACACTTTTGTTTACTTAATCAGTTCGAACATATTACAGCACAATTTATCCTGAAATTTGTTGAATATACTGTTTTAGTATGCTGAACATATATGTTAGAATAAATTCTAATTTGCTTTGTTCGAAATAGGTACTCATTAGAGTAAAATAGTTGAGTAGGTCTGATGAATATAGCACGCAATGATAATTTTACACGCTTTCATTCTGTGCAAATTTTAAGAGCACAAACCACCGTAAACCGCTTAATATATTACATATTATTTCGAAATTCACATTGAGATTTATTATTCAAACTATTGATCATTCAAGCCATTTTAAATGTGACGATATATAAATTTTGAACCGTACAAAAACAAGGTCACGTGACTGGTTATCGCTGTATGAAAATGTGTTATGGAAAGTATTAGCACGGCTATGTAGCATATATCAGAGAATGGATACAAAAGGAAATGACGTATGCATGCGCGTAGTTAAATATTTGATTTTTAAATTTATAAAAATAATGCTTATACGCTCACCTATTTTGCTGTTGAACATTCAGGAACGAAGCATTGTCATCATAAAGTCATAGAATTGGACTTTAACAACAGACTACATAGTACGCACATTAAATCTTTACCTGTAGATAATAAAATATTTACGATTCCAGGAAATGAGAATCCATCAAAATTAAATCATATTGATCTTTGAGTATTCTGTTTGGCTCTGGAATATGTAATAAAAATAATATTCGACGTTACATTAAAATAGAAAAGCTTTTAGAGCGAAATATATACTTGCGAATGCTTCTTTATGGAAGCGAATATAAAATAAATATAAGTATCATTTCCAATGAAATAAGTAATGCAACGAAAAATTTGTTATGGTTCCATAATATTTCAAATTTATAATACTTCATTCCGAATATTGGATTTATTGGCCATTACCTCCAGGAAAAATTGCCTTTTTTATTTGTAATTCAAATGTGCAATGGCATATTAAATTTGTCATAAATCATGTCATCAAACATAAAGTTTATATATCAAATGTTTTTCAAACAAGATTTTTATTAAATGAAATACTGATAAATGTATGTGCTTTATTTCGTAATTATTAAATTCATTGTAGACTATATGCTTCTTTCTAGAAAGTTTCAATTAGTTACAAATGTAAAAGATTCATAAATATATGTTAATGTGCTAAAACAATAATTACGTGCTATAGTCAACAATCAAGATATGACTTATACGTTTGGAATTCGGTATTATATATATCTTATCTAATTTAAACAAAAAAGCCAAAAAGTATTGAAGATAGCACGTTTTTATTATCGTGGAGTCTATGATTACATATTTTCAGGCATCGAATTGTACTTGTTTGGAGAATATCTCTACAACAATTTTATTATATATTTCGTAGGCGCGTATTGTCTACCACATCGTTCTAAAATTGAGTCCAATTTTATCAACCTTTATGATTTACATTATGCCATATCTTAAAGAGCAAATCTATGTGATTTAAGATTTACAAACTTTGCATGGGTACTTGAAATACGCAGATATATTCGTATAGAAAATTGGATTATATAGACTTTCCATCCGATAAAGCCTGAATATATTTCGTCGTAGACTCCACGAAAAGTAATCTATATAATTAATTTATATTCACCCCATTGAAAAATCTTTGGACACCAAGACTTTAATCAACGTTTGTGTGTTCAAATGGTAAAGTGTGTTCTTGGTTGCGGTCCAGCTAGCGGATGAGGACTGGCTGACGCCTAGCCTCCTAGTGTGATGGTAAGCAAGTGCATCCCACCGACAGGAACAGCTTCTACTACCACGGCAGTAGCGACTTTAGCAAAAATAGCTGTAAGACAAACATCAGCGATCATCGATAACATCGCGAGCGATACGCGGGTACCACTTCCGGCTTGACACGCGACATCCCGAGTGGCCTGTGACCGAACTGACCGAAATCACACTCGCAAAATCCTGCCACTCGGCGATCGCACGAACGTAATAGACGGGTTCGATAGTTCCCTTTTGAAAATCGCGAATCTTCATCATTGAAGAAAGCGTAAAGACGAATGAGTCTCGATAAGTGGACCGAAGCAGCGCGATCACTTATTTTTGTAGATTCAGAGGGATATGCCGGTTGCTACGTTCCCACCGTGGAAAATCGATGTGAGGTCGATTTGTAAAAATCAAACGTTAAACTAATTATGTAAAGATAAATGGCAAGCGTAATAAGCGTCGAAAAAAATGAACAGGTGGAAAAAATGAAATAAACATACTGATTAGCCGCAAATAGATAGTTAGGTATTACAATAACGTGAGGGTTCTCTCGACTCGAAGATCGAGCCGAAATTCCAATACGTTGCACACTATGAAACTCAGCAATAACTCGCGATGTATGAAACCAAAGATTCGCATTGCTGGAATTGATTCGTGATGAAACTGGCCAAAGAGATAATCCAAGAGACGACTTTTTTTCCTATTTACGAAAGATGGGAGTAAACGCAAGAAATGTATTTAACTCGACATTTTCAATCAAACACTAGATTTTTTACAACTATCAACGGGCACGAGCTCCGTTTCGGATGCTGAGAAGGACGCCCTTGTCGGAGAATGCGCGCATTAAGTTTCGGCTCGATCAAGCAAACGAATCGTGATTTGAAAAAGCACGAGAGATAAGAATCCGTAGGTAGACACTTAATTGCACACAGCACGAAAGTTAGCGATTAGATAAAAAAAAAGTAAAGCAAAAACGAAGTTTCTTATGTGATCGCGTGTCCTGCGCAGTCGCTAACTTCCCGACGGCTCGTCGCTTTTTATAATCGCCACGAAAGCAAGGGAAAATCTGTGGTTCCCTCTCCCCTCCCCTTCTCCTCTTCCCAAGAATGTCGAAAAATCGAAAAAGAATGCGCGAAGGAACGAGGGGGTCGAAGAAAGGCAAGGAAGAGCAAAGGTGAGATCAATACGAACTATAGCACGTTTCTCTTTTTGTTTCCGGCTTTTTCCTCGTCTTCCTCGAATCCGGCGTCGTCCATCGGGTTTTCGGCTTTTCCCTACCTCCCGGTCCCCCGCCGCTCCTTTTTTCGCACCCGGAAATCGTAAATCCTCTTATTGTTAAGAGACGAAACGAACTGGACGTTTCGCCGAACGAGCTGAGTGAAAATTCTCCTCGAGTATTTTTGGAATTTCTTTTTTTTTCGGGTTCGAAGAAAAGGCGACGAAACCAATGACAGGGACTAGCGACGCCAAAATTAGAAACTCTCGAAAGAAAGGGACGCCGGAAATCACTGGCTAATCCGCGCGTTTTCAGCGCCCAGCTCAAAAATAAACTGCGATCTAAAAGATGACACCTCGACTGAATGCTTCGACGTACTTGAGGTGAGACCTTGTCGGCGTAAACTTAGTATTTAAGAATCACATGAACGAACGTTTTGAAATAAAGCAATCACGATGAATCTTCCCCCGTTTTTGTTCGCTACAAGTACGGTATTTGTCTGGCAACAAAAGCACACAAAACATGGATTTTTCTTGTGATTGCCAACTTGAAAACGGAGGGATTCGTCCGGTGTCATGATATTTTTACCCGTGTATGCCGAACGTACTCGGCGGCAGATTTTTATATTTTTCCTAGAAAAACAACAGAATTGTATGCCACAAAGCAGACGTAGTTAAAGCAGCTATCGTGATTGAAAAACGATTTTTATAGACATGTGCGTAACGAAATGACTTTTTAAGTTCAAAAATCCTCGCCTTATTATTAGTCATCACTTTCGTTCGTTGTTGCATTCGGCAGAGCCATCTTTGATCGCCAACTGAAAGACGGGAAAACCAAAACGAAATAGCCATCAAAACCGATAAAATACAAAGAACGCACTACAGTCGTGAGCATATATCTATATTGTAATAAGCCTTAAAACGCGAATATGCGATATAAGCGACGAAGCAAAAACCAAACTTTATAAATATATAAATAAATCTATATTATTTGAATGAGAAATAAATATACATACGTATATATATAAATAGAGAATGAGAGAATGCGAGAAGGCATATATAAGAGAGTCGATAAAAGTTAGCAAGTTGGATGAGCATCGCGCCGAAGCTTCGGGAGTATAAACGTATAAATATATATATACATAGAAATTCAAACGGCGAGGGTAGAAACGAAAGCTCGATTGCGAAATCCGTGACAAAGACTCGGATGTGAACGCGGTCGCACGCAATGGGCATCGGGCGCGAATTTAGGAAAAACGAACTATGTACATTATTAGTTAGGCGAACCGATAAAAAGAATATAAATATAAACGAAACCAAAAAATGTAGACATTTTGTAACCCGAAATGCCGAAGCGTAAGGGCACCTCCCTAACGTCTCCAAATGTGCATGTGAACAAAATGGAAGAGATATCGCGACTTTTCGCGAATCGCCCTTAAAAATGACTTTAAACGATCAGCTATTAAGACGCAGTGGAACATAGATAAAAAACGAAAAAGTCATAGGGAAGGCTGCGAGTGAGGTGATAATTAGGTAAATAATTGACGTAGCGTTAGGAGTGAGACGAATACGAAGTAGTGGAACGAGAGTGGACAAGATATACACCCTTATTGCGAGATAAGTCTACAGTAGTAAGAGCCAATTATCGTAAGACACGCACACGACACACGCGAGGATGAGCCAGAAAAAACACGTACATAAAACTCACACGTAAACAAACACAAGTATGGTTAAATACATATACAGTTACACGCACGCGATTAGAATAATAGGCGAGAAACCTTAAGGAGCTCTAGACTTAGTCTAGTCTTATCTAGCTAGTCGGCCACTGGGTTATCGTGGAGCTGACAGGGATGGATAGGAAAAAACGATAGAAAGTTTGATCGCGAGATTCTTAAGGAATCTTATAAATTTCTTGTTTTAAAGCTTTCGGTAGGTTTTCGTTGGATATTCGCCGCGTTTCGACGAAACAAGAGAAAAAAAAGTCGTTAGTTACGTTGCATCTCCCAAAAGGTTTTTGGTGAGTTGCGTGTTGGGTGAACGAGAGCTGTTTTGGGTTTCATTTGGTGTTGGGCAACTTCGTCAAAAGAACGGTGCGCACTAACGTTGGAGCGAAATCTAGCAATTTGGTTGAAGATTTCGGTCATGTCGTGTTGGGGCGATCCAATCGCACTGATCGCCTCAGTCGCGACGTGCAATTTGTTGACGGTTATGAGATTTTTGAAGATTTTATCGTTATTGATTTATGAAATGCGAACCGTTATCGATGTTTTAATTTTAAGCTGTACATTTTCTGCGCAACGCGTATTCGCAGTTAAGTGTACACGTAATCGAATTTTTGTTATTTTTTAAGTCTGCGAATGAAATAAACGGAACGACCGTCGACCCCCATGTAAATTTCCGACGATGTATGCGAAAGATAAAATCCCCGACATTCTTCCTAGTGTCATAAAATCATTAAAGAACACTATTTAATGAATCACCATTATAAGAAAACTGACGGTATCGAGTATCTCCAATGTTTTGAAATATCGAAAGTGACGGACGTTTTAAAAAAAAAATTTAGGTTAATGACTCCAAAGACCACTTATCCGAAGCTCGTTTCTATGGCCACCTTTAGCGATCACAATATTCGCGAGTTACGACGAAATCCAATTCCACGTCTCTTTCCGCATTTTCCAAGGCTTTTCTTCTTCGGTCCCTTCCGAACACTCCCGAGCCTTACTCCTTCTCTTTATTTGATCGCTTTTATCCTTTTGACATTTGTACTTGAGAATAGAGGCTTGTTCACGCCAGATCTATTCGACTCGTATAAAATGTGACAGACTTGTTAGATGAATTACACTTTACGTCGTTATCTCACAATAGGATTACTGAAAGTGAGCGATTTTTCTCACTGGATATAACGCTGAAACTAGCAGATTATTCACCAGCAGGTTATTCGGATATCTACATAAGTAACTCCGTCTTTTACATGATTACGAATGTTTGTTACAATTTCAAAATTTACCTAAAGTTAGTTAATGTCGATTTGGAATATACGAAATCTTTTTTTAAATATTTAGATCACTAAATGTCAAATCAGTCGAATAACCTATTTTATTCAGCGTATATTCAGTCGTTACTTTCAGTGGAAGTTGCATAAGGACATAATCAAAGGCTAACCTGATCGATCTTTCAAAAGGTCAAGACTTCTCAAACGCAAAACTGATTCAATTTTTAAATTCTTATGCTCCTTTTTTCATTCAGATATAGTTTTTATACTTCTTTGTTCATTCAGAATGGGACCTAGCATCCATTCTTCTCTCTCTAACCAACAATCCCATATATCTAAAACAAAACGAAAAGCAAACCACCTATAAAAATAAGAGAAAATCGATTGTAAATTTAAAAAAATCAAAGTAAATGTTATCAAAATGCAGGGAAAATCAGAATGGAAATCCCTGAATAAATAAATCTAGATAATCAAACGTAATAATCAAAAGGGAAATAAAGAATAGGGAGTGAAGATTACTCGGTATCGAACCGTCAATCGCAGCCTGAATTTCATCAGCTGGTGTGTAGAGACAAAGGAAACGACGATCCTGATGTCGACCGCGAAACGCCTTTAGCGTCTTGTCGCGTGATCGTGGGCAATCGTGGTGGTCGGTCATTACATATATAAACTGCGGTGGCAGTAGAAACGGAAGGTTTGTTCGAGGTGAGACGAGTCCCGCAGGACACCGACCGAGGAGTCGATCGGGACTCCCGATAAACCGTGTAAAAAAAAAACGAGCAAAATGTAAAGGACAAAGCGCGAGTTACGCCACGAGGAAATTAGAGGCCCTAAGCTGTAGAATACTGACGTAATGAAAAAAAAAAAGAAAAAGAAAAAAAAAGTAAGAGAGAATATTATCTAGCTACCATAGAAGCATGCGCCGACGCGCAAAAACCAGCAGCGAAACGACACGAGCACCTCGACACTAATCACGCACGACATAACCATGAAAAACTAATGTGTATATTACATATACATACGCGTAATCCCCTAAAAAGAAAAAATGTAGATGGCAATTATAGAGAGCATTATATAAAGAAATGTGCATCGAGGTTTTCGCAAAGTCGACTGTGCCAGCGTCCCTAGTCACCGCGCGAGCAAAATGGGTCGTGTTCAAAACCTATATTTTTTATGAAATCAAAATCAATTTTTATTAAAAAAACGAATGCTTCGTTTGGAAAATATTTTCTTTGACGATTTTCGCGTAAATAATGTCGCACCTGTTAGGACTACAGATTGGCACTTGGAGGAACTAGAATTGAGAGGGACGCCAAGTCGGTCGAACCATACAAGAGCCTTCGAGCTGTACATCGGGTTGTACCGAAAGTATGATCGACATATATATTCCGCGGGAAAGAGAACGAGGGAGATACTGTGTTATATAAATATATTAGCATAAGTTATTGGCAAAAACGAGGTGTAATTGTTAGGCAAAAATATGTTCTGTATAGCCTACCTGATCCCCTGACTCGCCAAAAAGTCATAGAGAACTTTCCAAATGAGTACGAGTTTGTTGTGCATACAAGTAACCAACAAGTAATGTTCTTCAACATCCGAAATCTTTAATGTTGGTGTTCAGTTGATCATAAGTTTCAAAGCTCCTGTTGGGACCCCACACTTATGTTAATTGCAGGTTTTATTGTACCCTACAGGAAAACAGTAGTGGACAATGCGTCAACTTACCCCTTTATTGACTTTCTCAAAAAAAAATGAATATTTGCAAAATCATGTAATGCTGCATTCTCTGCTACTGTTCTGATATCTGCAGAAAACATATTGGTATTTTCAAAGATTCAACACTTTATTCAATGGTTTTACATACTCCAACTTTTCTAATACTTAGAGCCACTGGTACCCATAGTTGTCATTTTGGACTCTATAAGAAAAGGGCAAAGATAATGAAATCTCGATGACGAAACTTAATGGAAACTCGAAAGTCGGAACAATATCCCATACAACACAATCTGTTCCAGGATGTCCTGGAGAGCACCCGAAGACGTCCAAATGTCTGCTTTTGGTCGTCAGGAGCTTCTGAGGAAACCCCGCATCCTGGGTCGGGCTTCTATAGTATGGGATATTCTGGTGCAAGTGAGGAGTTTCGAGGTTAAAATTTACTTTTATATTTTAAATTCGGGTTTTGTTGTGCCATGGCTTAAGACCTATAAGATATCAAATGAAGAGAGTAAGACACAGAAATAGGGAAGAGGTCCATCTTCTTTCAAATCTGTTAAATTGGAAATCCTTTCACATGTTTCGTACGTTCATTAAATCACTGACGTCCAGGCCTTCGGCCTCGCAATCCGTTATGACATTTAGTCTTTCATCTTTTCGAAACCTTTACAAATCTATACTGCATCGCAAAAAAAAATTTTGTTAATGTTGAATTTATTTGTAAACTTAAATTATTTATTAAAAAATGTTTACCCGGCTGTTATTTCGTTCCTATTAGATTTTGTAACCATATCTAATCTTTTAATATTTCAATGAATTTGAAGTAAAACTTGTTACATTTTTTAAACGGGTCTTTGACTCATTGTCGAAATTACATTTTGACCTTCGCAAAGGAGGATTTCATTTACTTCGTTCGTATGGTGAAATTCTCACCTGTCCGACATGACAGTACCATATTCGAGTCAAAAAATACCCCTTAAAGGACAGGATGCAACGTCGTTTCCTGCTCCGCATGATTCAATTGTTATTAGTTAATTTTTATCCATGGATTGACTTACACGCATTTAAAAATGCGGGACTATACGTTTGCTACGTTTTTTCAAACTTTGTATTTCATACACGCATCGAAAGTGTTCGAGTAATTTTAAAGAGCCGAAACAGAAGACGTGTCAGTCTTCGAAATATATTTACGTCCGTTTTTGCGTATTTAGAATGTGAATTTAATTCGAAAATAATTCGTATTTGAGGCTATACTGAAAATTACGCAAATTTTGTATGAAACTTTACTATCATAATCATTTATATGTAACGTGTCACGTGTCATTACATAACTTTTGCTATAACTTACAATATTGCACATTTTACGTGCAGAATTATAGATACCGTGTTTTTACTACGGTTTCGATAAATGGCAAAGAAAATAATCGAACAAAAACATTCAGTATGTGCAACTGAATGGCGTAGTAATCAGTCATTAAGGCAGATATCAAAATCACTTAATCGCCTTAGCAATCAATCAATAAGGTTTTAATTCCACGTGCCGATAAATTGTTTACTAAGGAAAATAGTTGAAACAGTTCAAAACCGAGAGTGAGGATATGAATAATTCTTAACCTAAAATAGAAGTATTTAGTCATATTTTCGAAACAAAATATATTCACCAAACAAATTTCCATAAAGTCGATGAAAGGTTGGAAGAAAAAAATCTTAAATTTGCTTTGTGATTTCATCTAACATCGACTGTCAATGTTATTTCAAAATTTTAGGTTAGGAATAAAAAATATCGAATTCACTTAGAATTTTTTTAATGATATAATCTAAAAACTTGCCCAATTGTATATACAATACAATTAAATAAGTTACTTCAAACAAAGCAGCATTTGTTGTAAATTTGTTTCGCAAAATATACTTAATAATATTTTTATATGAATACGTTATAAAAGATCTACAAGGTTTCAAAATAATGTTGACACGGCAATCTGTGCTTGAAGGCAAAATTTGTTGAATTTTCAGTGCGCCCATGTACGATACTAACGAGGCCAAAATTTATCGACGCTTGGCGACTGAGTAGGAATACGAATATCGAAAGTCTGCGTTTTGTTCGCAGAAGACCGCTACGATACGCCATATCACAATTTCCACTATAAGCTATAAGATGTTAGGTGCCTTTTTGCAGTTCACGACATATTAAAAAAAACGGAAGCACCAATCAAGAGATAATACGAGTTATTACTTTAAAAACGAACGTAAATGCGAAAGAGGGCAAAATTCTTTACTTTATAGACGAACTAAAACGACCGAAGCCGTCGCGGAAAAACTGATTAATTGATCGCCGGATGCACGCAGATTGCAGCTGAATGTTAATGACGTGGGAATCGCGTTGATATTAAATTTGAGAAATTGCAGAGTGGGCAACTTTAGTCAGTGGTCATTACCAGCATTTCATAATTATCATGCATTTTCAGAATGATTCAGATCAATAAAAACGTTTTACTTAACGCGACACTATTGCCGTAGTATGGAAAGTTGCTGCTAAGAGGCTGACCGGGTAGTTTGAACGTTTTTATTGATCTCACATTCAAAAATATATATTTTTAGAAATGTCTTTATATTCAAAAGCTTAAAAATACAGAACAAAACTGTGCATTACTTAAAAAATCTGAAATTAATGCTAGATTTTTAAATACCTAGATCTTAAAACGAATACTGTAAAACATTTCGGATCATCCTGTCGGTCCCAAAACGACAGCTTTGTCGCTGCCGCAGCGACCAATCATCAATTAGTAAACATTACTGAGAAATTAACACGTTTTTGTTATTCGCCAAATGATATTTTTACAATGACAAATCTGTATTGAAAGAGATTTAGAAAATGCTGGCCGTCCTGCAAAAATCGGACACGCGCGATTGACCTTGACGCATTAAAAAATAGAAATAAAAAAAGAGGCCCACCCTGTTTTTGCGAAAAATGGGACGCGGGGTTCCAAAGCAGTTGCGTTGCATACACACATAGATCTTAAGAGTTACAAGGGGGCGCAAAACTAAGAACGGGCGGGAAATCGAGCGGAAACCTGCGATGTAGCTCGCAGCCGAATGTTTGCACTTCCGTGTGCCGTACATGCACCAATTGCATATGCAGTACATATACGGAGAAGTATAAGATACATATACATCCTAGTTATAAAGTAAACCCAGACGCGGCGGAAATGCGAGTAGTTTAGCTGCAAAATGGTGTTCTAGAAATCTGAGAATGAAATATATTAACGTGAGCGAGAGAGAAACTGAGAAAGAGAGAGAACGAAAGCGAACGTATGCGAGAGCGAGAGCGAAATATAAGATTGTACGTGAGAACAAAAACCAAAAAAACGTGTATGATATTATACATATGCATAACATAGCGTAAAAAGTATATTATAAATAATGAATGATGAATATAAATATATATATAAATACTATACAAAGAAGTAAATAAATTATAAATATGAAGGAAGTATATAAACGAGGACACAGGATAACAAAAAACAACCGTTAGGCGTAAGGATATAAGATATTATTATTATGATGTATGGTTGGTTTATAATGTAAAATATATTATAGAAAATGTATATTGCTTTGGTGTCAAATTCTTTTCTATCCTAATTCCCTTTTTTGCTGGAGGAAACTTCAAAATGAAAGCAGGTACGTGATTTTTAAGTCTGAAATTTGTATATCTTTCTTCATGAATCACAATTGTTTATGTTACGAAAAGCAATTTTTTATTTAATTTAAAATAAGTAATGACGGAAACGACGTTCCTGAGAAACCGTGCATTGGTTAATTCTAATGAAATTGATCGTGTGCTTTAATGTGCATTCTGCGTTGAAATTCACTAGTATATTTCGTATTCTGATGAGTTTGCATATATTGAAGATATTCGGCAATATTCGATGTGCGTCGTTCCTGCAGAATTGGAGATTTCCACCATGGACACTATTTTCCGCAAATTCACAGCTCGTTCTCCAGTTGCATGACACATTAATCTATACGTATACAATTTCCTAGTGCAATGGAAACATCATTCTCTTTTGAAAAACATAAAATATTATAAAAAATTAATAAAATTGTTTATTTTACATCCAAAATCCATTGAATAACAGACATTAAATAACATAATCTTATAGCGCGACCATTATCTCATTGTAATCCTTTGTTCTCCAAACCATTTTCAAGAAACAAGGGCGCAATGACGAGTGTAAAAGTTTGTCGTACGAGCGAAGCGAGGGATATTTTGCACACGTTGCATACGACTTTTTAATACGACGGGCCTGGGAATCGATAATTTGCGTTCAAAGGTTTCACTGCAGGGCGCAAAATCGAGTTCTACTCCCGAAGTGTTAAAAAACATTTCTTACAGAAGTAAAATAAGTAATATACACACATATATAGTTGGATACATTTATCACGTCATTGTCCCCAAGACCATGTGTCAATGTATTGTAATATTTTGTATATAATTGTTATTAATAAATAAATTGCATAAGTAATATCTAACTATAAATGACGTAGTTTAAATGTTTAATACAAACATTTAAAAAACATTTTAAAAAAACATACAATGATATCACAAAAAATAATTTCCATTAAATATGTTGCTCTTAGGCCAATTCAAAGTTAATAATGCGAAATAAATTTGCCCACACTAAGAGCACAAAATAACACTTTCTCTTCCTAAAAAAAATGTGCAATACTTTATTTTTCTGAAAACATATTAAGTAGAAATAGAAACGGAAGCGGACAAACTAAGAACACACTTTCGTTTTTTGTCAATAGCATTCGATTAAATGCACATTATGCACGTATTCAGGTCTTAGCTCATTGCTATGGAAGGAACTAAGTTAATTCATTTACCAACAAATATTTTATCAGCGATTTAGTAAAATGACAAATTTTAACAAAAAATAAATTTAACGCCAATCGTAGGCCCCCTTGAGAAATCCGCTAGAAATGAAAAAGTATTAAGGAAAACCGTCGTACATACATGAAAATATTTTTTATGCTAAAACTGAGATCCTGATGACAGGTTTATTGTCCGATAAACAAAAATCGATTTTTTTTTCAGTCCACTGATTTTTCCGAAAGAATTTCTTTGACATACATATTAATATCCAATGCACGCTTCTGTTAAGAAATTTGTTGTTTTTATTACCCTGAATATGTAAATTCGTTGTGCCGCTGAACATCAGATTAAAGTCTAATTTAAAAAATTCAAAATTTTGGAATTCTGGCAGACGATATTTCAAAATTCGAGCTGTTTGGTATGAAAATTATTATTCGGGTCTTTGTTTTGCTTCCTTGATATTGAATATTATGTCACATTTCTCATGTAACAAAAGATAATGAAACTTAGTATTCCACCTTCAATTTGTACGTAATCATTTTAAAAATTACAAAAAGATATTAAAAACAGAATACAAAAAAGGCCCTTCATATTCGAAATATTCGACAAGTTTCTTATTTGTCAGATTTAAAATCTATAGTTAAAAGGTTCTATACCAAGGACCCAAAAATACATCAGCCATATCGCATCCGTCATTTAAATGTTTAAAATCTTAGATCACATTTGTGAACAGCGGTCCAACAAATAATTTAGATTCTCAATATCAGAAAAATAATCAATTTTTCGAAAGGAGCATGCACTGGTTATTATATTTAAGAAAACAATTCTTTCATCGAAATTTTTGGAATGCCATCATGAAATTTTTAAAAATACTTTTCACCTATATCAATCTTAGATATTGTGGATGTTTTAACGTATTAATGGCTAGCTTTTAACTTCCATTTCAATCAAGCATTTCGTATCAAGCCGAAGAAATGTGAAAGACAATTGAAGTATAAACGATTCCTTAAAGACAGTTATGAAACACTATTTACACGAAATGGTAAGACTTATGTAAATGTAAAAAAAATGTCATCCCCAAAACTATACAAGGACCTCTTGCAAAACTGAAAGATCTTTTAAAGAACCTACGCAGAGCCTCGCCACGTTATATGAATATATTTTGGATGTTCTAGATACCTACGAACCCACGAGAATCATTTATCGATATATCCCTTGGCTTACCCTTAATTTGCGAGCTAGAATTCGAGAACGTGATTAATTGTTTACACGAGCGAAGAGATCAAGAAATTTGTTCATTTTAGAACAGTACTTGTAGAAAACTGCGTCGCGAACTCCAAAATGTACTTGAAACTCGAAAAAATCGCTACCTAGCAATCTGGTGCTTCAACAAACAAATTTGAAATGTGCCTTAGAAACTTGAAACTTGCTAATTTAAGATCTCAATGGGCCCTAAAGAATTTCACTCCATCCATACTCAATCATCATTTTGCTCAAGTATGATCTTCACCTACGATGTGATTCAGTCTCGTTATTATTTTACGTCGGTCTTTACCAAGCACTCACCTTTCTTTCACATTTTTCCCAAAAACTTTTCAAGAAGTTCTGAATTGTCTCAATGTCAACTCACAGAAATCACGTAGGTTGAGCCCCAATCATCTCTGTTTGGTCCATCTGAAATTCTCCACTGACATCTTCCATCT
Source organism: Trichopria drosophilae (assembly GCA_030407085.1). NCBI lineage: Eukaryota > Metazoa > Arthropoda > Insecta > Hymenoptera > Diapriidae > Trichopria > Trichopria drosophilae. The sequence continues at coordinate 15,495,936 of CM059587.1, read as the reverse complement.
ATTATTATTATCAGCGTCATCGAGGAAGTGGTCAGGTGGTCGCCAGATTATGGATTTAACACCCGCAAACCATTAGCATTATCATCAGCTCTTTCCAGAATCTGGCTACCATCAAAAACCTAACCTTGATACGTATCCGTATATACATAGAAGTGTTTTCATGACTATTTTTAAATATGAAAGGTCCGGAATGAAAAATTAAAAATGGCCATCCCAAAAATGATGTACAAAATGAAATTTTTTTAGGCTATCTAACTTAAATGCAAAAAAAAATGCTAAGAGGAAAAAGTACTTATAATTCATCAGGAAATAGTCTGGAACTTTTCAGATTTTATGGTTACATTTAAAAATAAAAATTTTTTTCTTGGATTTTTTGAAATTTAAAAAAATCACGAAAAATTCAAACAAATTTCTGGTATATTTTTTAATGAAATTTAGGATCCCTGCTAATTGTTTTCGAAACTGCATTTTTAAACAAAAAAGTGTCTATATCTCTTTAAGCATTCATTTTAGACTAATTCATTTCGGACATATTCTGATACAATTTGCCGTTTAAAATGATGTATCGATATTTTTCTATATTGATAATATGAATCGAATTCAAATCAGTCGTAAAAAGTTAAAAATGAAAAATTTTGTATTCAAAGTGGGAGACCCGTACAATTCAGAAGAAACTCACAATCATTTCAACAGCACTATATGATCAAAGACCCAGTCAAGAAAAGATATAAAATCTAAAATGACACACGCAAAAAAGTAGGTATATAACAATTTACCTTTTCCGTTAGAACTCTTCACTATATACCAAATACTTTTTAAGTGTACAAAACATGATTCCTTTAAAGTTTATTAGAATTTATAATCATAAGAAATTGCAACAAACCCTTCCAAAAACTGGATGTATTAAGTCAGGTGAAATACAATTTCCTGGATATCTCATATATCTGAGATCCTCACTATCAAAATTAAAAATTTGCGATGCAATATATCAAATGGAATTTTCAAATATCATCTCGGAAAAAAAAACAAAAGTTGAAATAAAGGTGATGCGAAGACCTAATACATTTTTTGTCACACCAGCATGAAAAGCCATGTTTCCGCCCGTAAAAGGAGGCGGAAAGCGCCCGATTGCTGCCCGGTCTGATAAAGACGAGCCTCACTGGGCGGAAAAAATTTTGCCGCCCGGTGACGTCATTCAGCTGGCGAGAAAATGTTTTTTTCCTTTCGCTTACAATCTATTGACAGTCTTTCTTCGAAAAAAGATCATCGAATGTGCTTGACAGCCATGTACCACTTTACACGCCCTAAAGGTGTGTTGGACTTTCGTGTACGGGTGTGACAAAAAATAGTCTCACACTGCAGAGAGGCGCTTTTTTCCTTCTACTCTTTAGCTTTAGAAACATTATAGTTGCGGCTTATTCTGAATGAAATATGGGAATCGCGTTTTTTTCCAACATTTGTACCCCTGAAGTCAGAATTAGTCTGTAAAGTTCAGTGATATGTGCAAATTTTGATTAAAAGCATTTTTTGTCAAATGGATTTATCAAAGAATTATTACCAATGTTTTTGTATTATTTTTTATTTCTAGAAAAAATTAAAGCCGAACCTTTTAAAGATTGTACCGGGACTTGAACCCGGGACGTTCAGGAGTAACAAATATCGGAAACAAAATTTCAATCTTTCGTTCAGCATAAGGCGTAATTATTAATTAATATTACTAGTCAATTAAGTTCATTAATTAACGTGAATAACATTCTTTAGAAACATTATTTTACATATGAAAAAATGTCGTTCCAGTTGGTCAAGAATTGGAGTCTGAAAGGTAGTTTGCTCGTGAAAATTGTGTGCATCCCTGATAACAACGTGCAATTAAAAGTGACGATGTACGGTCATGATATTGTAAAAAAATCCGCACGTGCTTGGTTTTTTATAAAACAAGTTATTACATCGAAATGGCGTAAAGCCCCAAAAACAACGGTTCGTTAAACGCTTGACTTTGAGCCCATCTAGTTTACCAGAGTTTTATGAACTCTGGCGTGTCATCGCCAGCTGGAAAATTCGAAATTGACGAGGTAGCGTCCTGGTCGATTTTCACGCGAGTGCGGATAATTATCGTCAGCTCCGTGTCGCCTCGCGGAATTGAAAGCAAATTCCCGTTTTCCGAGGCTTGCGCTCTTTTACACGCGCCTCGGCATTGCGATCGCACAACCCCCAGGGTAAAGGGCTTGCGGATAGCAGGGGTAAAGGCGATAGGGGCAAAGGGTAGTGGTGCATCGAAGTAATTGCGTGATACGCGGATGCCTGGCTATTTTAGCCAGACTGACGGACACGCGGACATGACAGCCTAGGAAGTATCCCTGTCCTCGCGTGCACCAACCTTTGCGAGTGATTACGCGTCGGTGAGAGCTAACTGCAGCATGCATGCGCGAATAATTAAGAGAAAGCACAAGTTTACTCAGAGAAAAAAATAGCTCCATCCGTTTTCCTACAAATAGATTTTTCAAGAGACCCTTACCTTCATCCGCGTGGTCGGTGCGGTGTGCATTACCCACAAATAGTCTCCATAACATCGTTTTTCTATAAGTTGGAAATTTTTCTTTACCGCTCACATCCTAATTGACAACATGCTTTCAGCAGATTTCAGTAAACGGATACAGATAAAGGATTTGGCATTGTCCAAACTCTTAGCCAATTCCCGAGGGGATAAGGTCAGAAAGCCAAACAAGGCAAGACTTATTACAAACAACACAGGACATCACCCACCCAGAACCTGTCCCCCCTGAATGCATTCCGCAGAGTGACTTGACTTCTACGTTGCATTTGCAGTTGGGGTCAGGAAAAACTGGGAAACCCTAACCGATACAATTGACCACGTTTTGTACTCTTAAAATGTTTCTTACTAACTACTAGTCTCCCGTTCATTAGTCTATCTATACTGAAGGAAACCAGCTGTTCCCCGTGGTCATCCGCCAAGTTGCAGCTCCATTGAGGTTGCTTAACTTGGAAGAGTGACGCGGACTGTGCCTATCCCCCAGCATGACGCTGAAGTTAGCAGCAGATTCGGCGGAGCAGTGGTTCTCATTCATCCAAAGTATATCTTAATTATCTAAGGATCGGTGATCACTATAGGTTCACAAATTTTACCATAACATCTATGCAACACTAACAATCGAATAATATTTTAAAAGTTAGGAAAAATTTACGTAAACAAGGGAATTTGCTTAAACAATTTGTAAACAAGCTGTGCTGATGGCAAAACGAGGTCAAGTCTAACTCTGCACTTTTTATATATTCCCTATAACATTAGTAATCGATTCCAACGAGTGAAAAAAATTAACAAAAATGCGTACGTCCAAGAGAATTGTTTAAATAATTGCTTAAATAATATACTTTTTTAATATTATTCGATTGTTAGTGTTGTATAGATGTCCTGGTAAAAATTGTGGACCAATAGTGATCACCGATCCTCAGATAATTAAGATATACTTTGGATGAATGAGAACCACTGCTCCGCCGAATCTGCTGCTGGGAATCTGCTGCTAGCTTCAGCGTCATCCCTCAGCTACTGCTGTCAGTAAATGTTATTAAAAGACTACCAATTAGTCTCTGGTAAAATATGACTGATCAATAGTGATAAAAGACTTACAATTTCTTGATTGACCTTGAATGATGTGATTACATCCACAAACCAACGGAAACATCGACGAAATGGTGAGGTCCACAAGTATTTGTTATAGAAAAATGGAATATCAGTCTGAGTAGTAACAGTCCGCAACGTATTTTGTTCACTCTAGGTCGGGACTATTACTGCTCAGCTTACTCATTTTTATCTATATCGTCGCCCTATAATAGTGGACATTATTCTGTTAACTATTAGATAAGAAAATGAAGTAAAAAAAGTCCTGACCTACTGCGAAAAAACATACGATGCGGACTATTTCTATTTAGATGACTTAATTTTCCGATCATAACAGAACTTTATAAATAATAGTAAGAGTTGAAACAATATGATGCAAGTAACCCACAAACCAGCAAAAAAATCGATATAACCAATAAAAGGATGATATCCAAAAGTGTAGGTCAGCAAAATATAATAACACTTTAAGTAGTAACAGTCACCTTTGGTTTGCAGCAGGTGGGTACTGTTACTATTTAGAATATTACATTTTTCTAATCATAATCTCCCACATTAACATCGATTCTGGCAATTTCCCACATGATAACAAAATCGAATTTGCTATAAATCAAAGAACAATTCTATAAATCTACTAATGACACTGCATTTGATGGCTCATAAATAGTTCATTATACAATTTTCTTTTTACATAATTCTCCAGTACTTTTTTACATAATTTCGGAAATAAACTCTTAAATGAGAAATCTCCTCACGTTTAAGCACTAATTATCCATAAGAGGATTCTTGCCAAGTACGCACACCACATTTTCATTACTGGCTCAAAATTAAAATTGACATAAATTTCAGAAAGCAGCTATAAGTCGCATGACACGCTTACAACTTCGGGAATCATTACAATGCTGTAGTCTCTAAATAGCAATCTTGTCACTTATTATCGCGTGTTCGTGTCTTGTTAGAAACGCTGATGCAAACGTCCAACGATTGGTGTCCATTTATATTCATCAACTGTGTGCTTCCGACGTTGCCGCAATTTCATGTTCTTGTTTATCCGTCTAAATTCACATGTGCCTGCAGTTCTATGTACAGAAATCTATGTACATATAGTACTAATTAAGACTTATACTTCTATTACTTTATTAACCGTCGGGTTTGTATGTTTGTTTGTTGGGAGTTTACAAAAACAATTTTGAAGAATAATTTATTGACACTTTTATTATTATTACATTTTCAAGGCCGAAGATAAATATTTTACTGCTATCTGTCTAGCACTATCTCCCAGTTTAAAATATATATTCTTTTACAAATATGATTCCTGGAATGTAAACTAATTGTAGGTATGAAATAGGAATTCGAAAATTCAAAGACAATAATTAACTCGAAGTCTGTTTATCTGTTTTTAAGATTGATAAGGAATAAACAGGATACACCTGGATAATAAATAAACTGAAAATTTCACTCTAAAGCATGTTTGCTTTTTTGTAATTCATTATTAACATATTTAAGGTAATTAATGATAAATTTTAAATAAAGCAATATTTTGAATTAATTATCAAGTTACATTGTTTAAAAAAATTAAACAAAGTGTAAAAATGGTGCATTTTTTACGGAAAATATATGTGGAGAAGAAAACGTCACTCAAATATGAAGAGACTGGGTACTAGGGGGTGTTCGGATTCGCTGATTGCGAATCTGACTTCAGATTTTCAAAATTCAAAATGACTGATCCAATATGGCCGACCGAATTGCACAAATCAGTAATCAGTCATCCCAAAAACTCCCGAGTAACAAATTTCACCTCGATGAAGTAAATTTGTGCAATTCGGTCGGCCATATTGGATCTGCCATTTTGAATTTTGAAAATCTGAAGTCAGATTCGTAATCAGTCATCCCAAAAACTCCCGAGTAACAAATTTCAGTTATTTTCAGCGTAAAGAAAAATGTATTCTTCAAAGCGTTACTTCTGGTGATATCAAGTTTACTTATTATTATACATCTTTTGGATGGCACAGTCAGCAATTATAATTCACAATAATATTCAATTCTGAGAATAAACCACTAATATGGCTAACTATCAACATTTCATTGATCCCATTATAAACCTGCTTCAAAGAAATTTGAGATGTCTGTTCAACAGCTGAATACTTTCTTGATAATTCGCTGTAATGCAAATTACATCGATATGGTATGATTTTCGTAATTTATTGCATAGTTTAAAAAAACTGCAAGTTATTACTTGCTAGTTGACATTTTTTTGGCAAACTCCTCTTCTTAATAAAAGTTCAGAACTAAATTACGGAGAGTAGAAATGAGTTGATCGCAAACTCGACTGAAGCTTCCGTACATGTTTTTCCGCTATGTCCGTTATAGTTATAACCGTTGGTATAGTAAGGTAGTGGTGGTTATAGTATGTTGCAAATGTGGCACAGCGAGCTAAGCGAGGAACGACATAATATAAAGCATAAACTACAATTAGCGGTAATCCACGTGACACGGGCATGGCACCCTTTGCGCATATTAGAGCATTAGCCACCAGCACCAAAAGCCCGGTGCCGTACGTCATTTCGTTTGGCGACACGCGTTTCCCGCGAACGGAAATGTCGCCTACGAAAAAAAGTGATTAGTGTTAATATTATCGAAGCGTTATTATCTTAGTGAAATAATATTTTCGGACCTTGATCGGAAGTTCGTAGCATTTTAACTTCAGTTAGTCAAGTGGCTTAATTACTAGGAACGGCAATGAGCTCAATTAGAAATTTCTCCATCTTTTTCCAATTCAACCAACCACTCATGAAACAATAGAAAATAAAATTTTGGTCATTTGTTCTAGTCTGCGCGTTGTAAACCTTAGATCCTGGAAAATTTTACTAGAAACAATCTTGGTTTTCCACTCGGACATAAAATCAAAGAATTATGTTTGGTTACCCATTAAATAAAATGTTATCCCACATCTCAACGTAGAAGTAAACTTTTTGTAATTTTACAAATTAAAAAATATGAAAAATTTTCTGGATGAAACCGTAAAAATGTCGATATTGCATAACCTGTACATCATAAGCGAACCAAAATTGGTAAGACATTGTATTGGACCATTTTATCTGATTACCTTTTTTGTCAGCAAATTTTATTTTAAGTCTCATGTTTTAAAAATTCTGTTGCTGCACAAATCAAAAACTTATATAATTTAAGGTTTCATGTCGAGTATATTTAGAAATTAGAAATTAATTCTTCCTCAACTACTCTATTGTAGAGTAGAATAACTATTTTCAAGATATTTTTATAATCGATTGCTTTTTACTATTTTATTAAATATGACATCGTTTTACGTTACCTAAACATTCTACATCAAATTATCCTGAAAGGTTACAAATAAATCTGAGTAAACTAATTTCTGTCTAAAAATCATATATTGCAACTTTGAAAACCTATGAACATCTCTCGAAATCTACATGACTAGAAATAATTATCCTAATGCATATCATTTCTGGAATGATTTCCCTGATGTATCATTTCCATACTAAATAATTAATTTTCCCATTTCGGAATTCCCCAAATATACCAGACTGAAATTACGTTTACCCGTGAAATATACATATAGGCTGTGTCAAGTGAGCATATCCATGTTGTCTGTTTATTATTGGAAGGATTAGAGGCTACCCTCGGTCAAAAACGAAACCGACATATGTACAGTGAGTAAATGCATAAGTCAATGACTTTTGTTTTGAGATTTTTAAGCACGTTTCACTCGATTTTTAGAGCATATAAACCATTACAGAAAGTGAAATTTTGAATTTCGCTCATTTTACGAAAAATAAATGAGTACATCTGAAGTTGAAAAATACTTGTAATAAAGTTTCGACTATTATGGGTTTAGTAAGTCACCGTGAACCTCAATTAAGTTCGAGAATTCCCAATAAAAATAAGTTTTAATTTAATGGAAATTTTTCGTGAAACTTCAAGGAGAACAAGTGGAAAACCTCGATATTAAGAAAAATAAGAGCTATTATAGCAATAAATTTTTGAAACATCTAAATTTTGTGGATTAAAATTAACTGAGCCTCAACGTCAATTATTATCGTGCCTGGTCATTTTATTTTATTTTCCCCGCGCAATAAATCTTTCATATTATGCTCTAAAAATTTGATATCAAGTAAATAATCAGTTTTTCAAATTATCTCTAAATACTCAAACCATAAAACGAAACTTCTGTTCTTTAGCCAATATAAAAACCACTTCTTATCTACAACTAATACTGTGAAATCGAAAATTTTTATTTACATAAACACGTTAAATTCAAAACATACCACCATACCTTTTTCTATGATTTGACATGATATTATGAAACACATTATATTGATTTTACTTGATTTTTATTTCTTAACATAAGAACTGTATTATGTAAAAATTATGTTTTGTGCATATTCAATAAAATTGTCGACATAACCCACGAATTTAACGCATCTCATAAACCCACCATGGCTCTGCTTTGCATTAAAACATACATGTGAGTGTAACCTACATTGGAGCTTGCTGGAGCCTGCGAGAATTCAGAGAACCGATAAGCCGATAGGCTCGTAAAGGTTACTAATTTATGTTAAATAAATATTTGCGCCTACCGCATTGTGCCGTCGCAACCGACAGGAGCTTAACGATGCGCCGATTGCTGTATAGGTACGCACAAGAATGGTAATATGTAAAATTTTGTCATTGAATTCAACCGGTACTTTAAAAACTTTAATCCTTAAATTTATTTTTATGGTTCAACTTTGGATTATTTGTGGAGTTTGAAAGATTAAGAAACACACGCCCCAGCTGTTTCTGTATTTGAAAAAAAAAGGAAAAATTAAAAAAACAATCAGAACTTATTCTTCCAATTTACAAATACCTATACTACGCATTTTAATCATAATTAATCATATTATTATATCCTTTGTTTACTCTGAAACATTAAATCGTACATCTCCTATTCCAAAAACATCTAAGCCTCTTCCCTATCTGACCTGTATCCAATGAGCCTCCTTCCCATTTTTTTACATTTGTTAAAAGCGTTATTTATATTCATATTTTAGATAATTTAACAAAGAAGGATGGTCATCAGTATAGGTGATTTCTCCTCTAGTTGGAACCTCCGAAACTGATAAATTTGTTTGGAGAATTGTGACAACTAACACCTAATAACAAATCGATTATTTTATAATTTTGAAAATTTAAAAAAATCGTTATCTCTGATTACACAGAGCCACAAAATAAAAAAAAATGGAAACTGAAACGCGACCAGGTGATTCTTATAGATTTTTAGCCACTGAATCCGAATCTGGGCACAGAATTTGCTCATCACATCCGAGATTTTTTTTATGTGAGGTTATAGTGCGTAAAATTGCTCTTTTTATGCGTATTTGCACATTCACTACATAAAATAATGTTTCGACCGGTGAATGAAGTGGAAGTATGTAATTCTTGCAGGTTTTTGAAACTGAAACTGGCAGGAAATTCGTACCACGAAATTCAGCCGATACCCAAGTAACACCCTTTGCTGCGGTAGCTAAGCAACAGCAGTCGCAACGTTTTTGCAGCTAAAGTAAATGTTAAAATACAGCAATGCATCCTGCAGCGCTTATAACTCTCTGCGGCAGCAAAATTTGCAGTCAGAATATAGCATATGCTCTGAAAGCGCTGCAAACTGCCTGCGACAGCAAAACTGAAAGCTTCAGTAAAGCATGCACTTTCAAGGTGCTGCAATCTGCCTGCGACAGCTTTTTTGGCAGTTGCAATACAGCTAGCGCTTGCGAGGTGCTGCGAAATGCCTGCGACAGCAAACATGGCAGCTGCAATCCAGCATGCGCTCTCCGAGTGCTACAATCTGCCTGAGACAGCTAATTTGGCAGTTACAATGCAGCAAGCGCTTGCGAGGTGCTGCAATCTGCCTGCGGACGACAATTTGTCAGCTAACGAATCAGCGATGGCCAAGGTAGAGACATCGATGTCTCAACACACAACCAGAAGGTGGCGCTGTTAATTGAATATTTACCCACAAGCGGTAGAACTGTATGTAGTTTCATATATATACCAGAGGACCTTCAAGGATAATATCAGCGAGAAGTGTTCGAATATGTATATAATGTGTGCGTATATAGGTGATGAAAAACGAGAGTGCGTATTAGTGTGAATCGATAGGTTTTAGTTGTGTTAAGCATTTGATAATGTATAAGCGTTTATATATATATATACACTTAATAAGTATCATTAATAACGGAGTTTTAATAAACTACACTTGTAGTAAATGAATTAGTCCTCAAAACTTTTTTTTTGTTTTAAATAAAAAAAAATGTGCTCAGGTATCGTCAGCGCAGCTGTTCTGCAGCTTCTAGGCATCACTGCAATTGCTGGCAGCAAAATAGCTGCGGCAGCATTCCGCAACGTTGTCGCAGACAGATGACAATCCCCACATTGGCGTTTGCGACCTCAGCGCAGCGCTGTCAGAGAGCTGCAAAGAGATGCTGCGGCAGCGATATTGCTGCATTTTTTGTCGTAGCAACGTTATGGCAGCTATATTAAAGCACAAAATGTTACTTGGGAGTAGCCCATAGAAATTCGCAGCTGGAAATTCAGCTTCTGGGAACCCAGCAGCGATTTTCATTCAAAAATTCGTTTTACACTCGATTAATATTGTTTTATTAATTTTGGTTTATCATCTACCATATATTGTATGGTATGTAACGCAATGTAAAAGGAACGATATTGAAAAAATGGTCAAACATCAGAATTACAGTGTCTTTCAGTGTCAGGAAAAGAACCTATTAGCTCCAGGAACGAATATCACTTTTTACAGAACTTGAAACCAATCTCCCAGGAAATTTTTTTCCATACAAAATTCGTTAATGTATTGTAATGACATTAACGGACTAGTTCACGAATACAACAGTATTACATATGAAGCCGAAGACTGGTGGCTTTTCATCAACTCGTCGTTAAGGAGTTTAAAGGTGGTTTTGCTGCACAATCGTAATATCTATGCTCCCACCCCCTGGCCCATTCTGTAACGTTAAAAGAAGGCTATTTAAGTCTTGTTATTCGGACTCAACGGCCAAAAATCTACAAAAATTATACAATTCCACTTCATTCACAGGTCGAAACATTATTTTATGTAGTAAATGTGCAAATACGCATAAAAAACAATTTTACGCACTACAACTTCACATAAAAAAAATCTCAGACGTGATGAGCAATTTCTGTGCCCATATTCGGATTCAGCTGTTAAAAATCTATAAGACTCACCTAGTCGTGTTTCAGTTTCCAACAAATTTTTTTATTTTGTGATCCTGTGTATATAACAGGAACCTTCGAAACCGATAAGATCAGTTAGAGTATGCCGAGAACTGTCACCTACGTAGGTATTTAAGTAGGTAAATGTAGTAATATAAGTCGTAATAGACCCCCAAAACCTACGTAGGTGACAGTTCTCGGCATACTCTAACTGATCTTATCGGTTTCGAAGGTTCCATCTCGAGAGCGGATGACAAGTACACCCGTAGACATTATCTTTTCAAAATCAATCAATCGTGCCTATCAGAAAGTCGAAAATGTTAATGTTCTGGAACAAATTTTTTTCATATTTATGAGGAAATACTTTCTATCATTGATCATCATCGTCTGCTGCTTGGATTTTCTTCCGCCGAATGACACCTTAAATGCTGATCTTAAAAATAGCGGAATCTTTAAAGCAATCGTGAGCAATAAAATAAGCAATAAATCAAAGGAATGTTCTCTGACTATAGCTTCCAGTACATAGTATTATTTACTGGAAGCTATTTTCTGTTGCCGATTAATATTCAGTGGATAACAAAAATCAGATCAACGTGTTCACAACTTGCCAAAAGTCGTTATTTCTCTTTTTAGTCCACATCGCCGTAAAACTTTTTTGTTTTTTTTCAGGTTATTTTGAGAAATTCGCCAAAAGGCCATCATTCTTGACTGTACATTCGTATTCAAAGTTACGTAAACGGATTCGGGATTAGCTAACCAAACAATAAAAAATCATAGGTTTCGTACAGTTTGAAAAAATAGTGAATCTTTGTCATTTTGAATTTTAAATGTAAACTGCTTCGTAATCAGCAATCCTAAAAATCCGAATAGATAGTTTTGCACACTTTGAAAAAGTTCTTTAATCCTTTTTGTCAACCATGTTGGTGCCCGCCAGTTTGGATTTTGAATACTAGTAAACACATTAGTAATTAGCGATCGCGAAGCCGCGAAAAATTCAAATATCAAGTTTCATACATTACACTGGTCAACAAAGGATGCCCACGGGTAGTTATTACTGAATGTGTTACCGAATTTCTGTCGAAAGATATACTATCTCAAACATTGCACAAAATGGCGATTTTTCGAAATTTGACCCCGTGTTTCGTGGAACCAAGAGCTAATAAAAAATTTTCATTATCGGATTCGGATTCAGCGACCCAAAATTAACAAAGATTAGCTCATTTCATCTCCGAAACATTTTCGTGTTGACCAGTGTTATGGTTACAAATCTGAATATTTTCCGTCTATGAAGAAAATTTTAATTTTAATGTATATATTAACACACATGTTGTAAATTCGACAAGTTTGTAGAGTTTTGTACCACGTTTTATTACACCTCGGCGACATCTTTTCTTCTTTACTCAAAAATACCTTCATTCTGGATTGTTCTCTTATGAATAAAAGTAAAATCTGAGCATCTAAAATTAGAAGTAGTCGTAGAACAACCCTGAAAACGTATTGTATTATAATTATAAAAAATTTTTTGAAAATGTACAAAGTTCCCAAGACAAGGAAATAATTTATTAGAAAAGTTAACAACTACCTATTCATTAAAATAAAATAATTAACGGCTTAAACCTACTAATTGCATTAGATGTTAAAGTGCCATAGTTTGGAAATTTCATAAACATTTGAAACACCTTCCGTCGTAATCGCTCGGATTCACAAACATTTAGGCATTGTCAAAATATTGATAATCTCAACTCGTAATGAAATTAACAACGAAAAAAGGTAATAGAAAAAAAGGGAAGATAAAATTATATTGAATAATTATAAAGTTGATACAATTTCGATTTGACAGTTACTAGGAATAGAGTGGTATGAGAATATGATTTGTTATCATGCATTATAATAAATCAAAAGAAAGAAAAAGGCAATTAATATAACAATATATAATATCAAACAAAATTTTATATAGACATGCAAAAAAATAATAAAAAATTTTAAATCTATATTATTATTAATAGCTCTGGGCGTGAATGAGCTCTCCATAATAGTTTTGTTTTAAATCTTTATCAATTCTTCTCTTTAATTGCTAAAATCATAGTTTCAAAATTTAATTATACACATTATACTAACGTGCATTAAGAATCATTTCGAATTGACAGTTTGGAATTTATTTCCTGCATGACCCGTCTTAAACTAACATTATCCCCTCATTAACTCACATCCATAATGGTAACGGTATTTACATCATCAGTATCTAGTTCTGTAGTTGTCTTGCTGAACATTTTTAATTATTATTATCATTATTAGTATTATTATTATCGCGTACAAATACATATTATAAAAATATGTATTAATATACCAGACTAAATTTCCTATTCACTAAGGGCAAATTTTTTATTAACTAATTTCTTTAAATAATAGTCAAGATGAGTCAGCATAGATATAGTTTTCCTTTCCTAATTATTCATCCCTTCAATCACTTGGGAATCTTTTCTTACATGGGTTCTACATAAATATCATGCATGTGTGTATCAGAATTGAGTATCAGTTTGTTATTAGGGCCTTTCCTTGTTTTCTATTACCTTTTTTCGTTTTTAATTTCATTACTAGTTGAGATTATCAATATTTCGACAATGCCTAAACATTTGTGAATCCGAGTGATTACTACGGAAGGTGTTTGAAATGTTTATGAATTTTCCAAACTATGGCATTTTAACATCTAATGCAATTGGTAGGTTTAATCCGTTAATTATTTTATTTTAATTTTTAAATGCACCTACGTTAAATCTATATTATAACTACCTATTCAATTAAACTACATTTTTTTACGTGTACTTTGTTGCTAACATTACGACGTGTTCAGTTGATTTTTTTAAATCCGAAACTGAAATTGACTAAAATGCTTGTTTAAATTCGAAAAGGATGATATTTTCTTGTTTCCCTTTTTAAAAGTAGAAGTAACTCTACTTTCTTGTTATATGCTTTTGCTAGAATACATTTGTATTAATTATAGGCATTAAAGATTTAGTTATACAGTTTTTAATTAGGTTTAAATATTTTAAAAAATACATTGTCTCGGTACGAAATGCATTATATTACAAAAAATTCAAATAGTTTCTTACGCAAAATATTCTGTTTTCCATATAATTCAATGTAAAATCACAATTGAATGCATATACAATTTTCCCAACATTTTCTCTGCGTGGAAAGCGACTGTACATACTAAACTAAAGAGATATATCTATATTATAAAACATTAATTCATTATTTATTCCATACGAGTTGAAATTGTGCTCGGAACTTCGAAACGATTTTAAAAAGTAAATATAATCAGCATTAATCGGTTTGTTGCGATACAACTCAAGAGCTGTGCGTATTTAAATGTAATAATCGGATTTAATTTCATATAACTCGGAATTAACCTTAATGCCATTAAAAGTGAACAATAAACAGGCTTAATTATTAACATTTTCAATACTATTATTTTAAATGAAAAGTCATAATGTTCCAGGATGTAATCCGAAATAAACGTAATCGGATTTCTACAATCGCTAATATAAATTTAGAGAAATAACAATAATAATGAATCCATTATTATATGATAATCAATCGGTAGTAATAATGTCATGTCGATTATCGCCGCAAAAACATGAGAGAAGGAAAGGTTTGTGAAAACTTATTTTATTCGTAGTGCAAAAGCATATTATACTTTGAATATATGGTTAATTATTTTATTATTTGTTTGTAAACCTATGCATTTTAATAAAATTTATGAGGTTATGTATATTGTAACTTTTATTAGAATCGAGAAATACCCATAATAACTCACATAACAGACGGATTAATCATCTTTTAATAAGAGCCGGAGCTTACTAATTCTTAGGTCTTATAAAATTCATAAGGAAGGATACATTCTAAAATTGTAACTTTAGCTTAAGGGGGTTCTAAAGCATTAGATGGTTTCAAAAAAATACCAAAGACATTAATTGAGAACTGACCAACATTTTTCAGAAATAAGTGATTTTTATTTATTTCCGATAAATCTCTGTCAGTTCTTGATTAATGTCTTTGCTATTTTCTAGGAAGCTCTCAATAGCAATTGGAATTACCTTTACAGAGCCCAAATTTTGAAAATGTTATTCATTCATCTTTAATTTACGTTTTTTAATGAAACTTCCTACCTTACCGCCAGACCACTTAAGAACCCCCTTCAACCGAGAAGCCGTTCTTAGAAAGTTCACAGCAATAAAGCGATTTTCACTCAACGAATCATCCGCGTACCAATGTAATATTCAATTGTTGAAATTGTCTCTGTTAGCCTGAAAGTGAGATAAGAAATCGGTCACGACATGACGGGGAGATTTAAAAACTGGTGTACTGATCACTCGCCGTTTGGCGGCGCATATATATCGCATTAAACAAATGTGTAATGAATATCATTCTCACCATTGGTGAAAGACGATTAATTCCGTATTTAAGAAATATTAATTTCGAGGGGTCTGATTACTTCGCCTGGCGCTTTTTTTCGATCTTTCTCGATTTTTCTGAATATTGATTGAAGGTTTTCGATTTTTCTGAATCTTTTTCATACTTTCTCGGTGTTTTTCGACCTTTCTTAAACTTTCTCTTTATTACCCAAACTTTCTAGATCTATCTCGAACTTTTTCGATTTCCGTCAATTGTTGTCTATCTCTTTCGCTCTTTCCTGGCCTCCCTCAAACTTTTTCGATCTTTCGAGATCTATTTGGATCATTTTCGATCGTCTTCTATCTTTCTCGACATCACTCAACTCCCTGGACCAAACCAATATCCAAATTAAAAAAATAAGAACGGAGGAAAGAATAGGGTAATTTGCAAAAATGTGGAATCATAACGCGTACCAATTCAATACTAACATACACATCGCGAAAGGCGAAATTTCGTAAATATTAATTTTCTTCATCCTTCTTCGTAAAATACGCTCTTTACGGACTTGTATCCCTAAATTTTTAAAAACTGGCATTTTTTTAATGTAAATTATTAAAGCTGGATAAAATAGGCGCAAAATTTTTAAATCTGCACGCGTTTCATTGATCAAACACTCTTGCGCAAATACTATAGTAAGATTAAGACTGCACAGTAAAGCCCCTCTTACTTGAACAGGGTCCAGCTAGCAGTTGCCATCCGACCCCGTGTATTTTACCGTTATCATTAGATACTGGTCAGATGGGTGCCTACACGGAGAGAAATTTCTAACGATTATAGTCCGGAACTCTTATCGACGCATCCCATGCCGCTACCTACCGTCAAATCCGGTGAGTCTTAAGGAAATACAGTATGCATCCACGGTAGAATACGTTATCAATCTCTGAGGCCGTGGAAAAAGAGTATGAAAACAAACGAATCTCGTAAGCGAGAGCTTGAGTCTTTTCGGGCGAAGGTGACCCACGCTAAAAACATTAGAAATTTCTCTCCGTGTTTCTATGAAAGCGTTGCGTAATGTGACTTAAAAGCTCCTTAAAGGTAAGACTCAATCACGCCTGGAGGAGTATGCGGAGCATCTACGTATTGGGCTGATAAGGCCAAATACATCCGAGCAGCGACTCGTCTTCGTCGAGGTAGATGAAGACGCTTCCGATTAGCTGCACCAATCAGCCCATACCGGAATAAGGTGGGTCAACTGCCGCAACCGTCGACGGCAAGAGGTGACCAGATGCTATCGGTGCCTAAACTTCGGACATAGAGGCACCAAATGCAGGGGACCTGGCAGAACACCCGTTACCGATGCGGTGCAGAGGGCCATAAAACGGCGACGTGTACGGCTAATCCGCAGTACTTTCTCTGTACCGTGCAGGAAGAAAGCCTGCTCGATGATCAATCATAGCAGGATCTGCCCGCTGACATTATAATGGGGGAAGCCCCATCCTGACTCACGAGGCAGGAGAGTCATGGTGAAGGTATCCAGACTGTTTACACTGGGGCTGGTGGTGTTGAGCATCTATACTACCTCAACGTTTCGTAGACCTAGGTACAGGGAGGCCATCATTGATGTCTCCTTTGCCTGAGTAGGTCTGGCCGCGCGGGTTGATGACTGGCAGGTAACCGAATATTACACCGGAAAGGATCACCAGTACATCACAGGAGACCAGCCAACCAATCACCATCATCACGAACAACGATCCGCGCGAGCCTCCCCGCCCCCTCCCTCCGCCCTCCGTGGAACATCACCAAAATGGATGTTGATAAGTTATTTCTGGCCATATAAACTATGCGCCTGTTACAACGGGCTTGTGAGGAAGCGGTGCCGAAGGTACCACGTTCGCGGAATAGTCGTCCTATTTACTGGTGGACGACGGAGATCGCAGAGCTGACAAGTGAGTGACTGAAACATCGCCGGGCTGTCACCAGAGCTCACAAACGCGATTCACGTAGCCCAGAATACTGCCGTTTCTCTCCAAAAGAAGAGAGAACTCCGCCAACCAATCACGTCCAGTCAACACAATGGGTATAAAATTGTTATGCAGAAAATGGGGGCATTCAAACCAAGCGCCCCACTGATCCACATACCCTACCTACACAACATCGTAGTGACCCTATCCCACACCTTTCCGAAGAGACCGGCCTCTACGTGCCCGCCGGTAGCTCCCCTCTTTACACTAAGGGAGCTACAGCAAGCAGCAGCTTCGCTACGAAGCAGAAAAATGCCGTTGTGGTGGAAAAGCAGCCGCAGCTCCTGCTCGATATGTATAACACCTGTCTGAGGGCGGGCACTTTCTACTCCCGCTGAAAAGTGGGAAAGCCTTATAAGCAAGGGACCAGTAGAGGCAGCGTCATCGCATCGACTTCTGTGCATGTTCGACACCTCTGGCAAATTTCTGGAAAAAATGATCAGACGTCGCCTGTATTAGGTGGTCCGGTCCGCGGGGGTCTTGCCGACCGTCAATGCGGCAGGTCAATGGTTCAGGTAATCCTGCAGGTTGCACTGGCTGGTCAACTGGGAGAAAACACTGGACCCGTTGAAGCGGGACTTTAATTTACCGAGTAATTATCATGGAAAATTACTTAAGGTAGAGAGATCACGGCAGTGGCAGCCCAGGACTCCATGTTGGACCTACGGAATGTCTTCTCCGACGGAATCCTAAGATTGGATATGCCCGAGGGCGTATTCCTGGTCGGATATGTCGACGATGTTGCGGCAGTCGTTATAGCTAGAGACGCCGCGGCTGTTCAAGCTCGACTCAACCAGGTAATGCTGCGTATTCGCTCCTTGATGGACGAGCAAGGGCTAGCTAGTAAGCTGGCGGTAGCTAAGATCGAGACCATGCTTTTAACTAAGAGGAGGATTCACACTACTACACATTTCAGGGTGGGAAACGAGACGATCTAAACCAAACCAGCAATAAAATATCGTACGGTCTCACAGCCCGCAACAGTGGTGGTGGCTGGAATTATTCCTATCCACCTCGTCGCCCAGGAGCGAATGTTCATCCACCAGAATAAAGCAAAGTTAGGGTTACCCTGCGGCAGAGATGGTGCCAGAAGACGGACCATGGATACCTGGCAAGATCTGTGGATCCAGGAGACAAGAGGAGGGAGCACGATGGACTGCTTGCCTGATCGATGAGCTAAAAGATTGGACCAATCACCAGTTCGGCGAGGTAAACTATTATCTGACGCAGTTCCTGACATGTGACAGGGCACGGCCTGTCCCATTCCTACCTTCACAAAATGGGGAAGTTAGCGGACTCAGGCTGTGTGTACTGCGGGTGTATCCGCGACAACGCCCACCGCACATTTTTTTAATTTAGCCACTGGTTACTAACCAGTGGAGGGAGGCCAGGCGGATCCTTGAAGAAGAAGTTGGACAATTCACACCGGACAATATCGTTCGGCTGATGCTACATGATGAAGACGCCTGGACAAGGACCGCTGAATTCATCGAAGTGGTCCTCAGACGAAAAAAGCGGGACGCGGACGCAGCTGCAACATGAACGAAGTAAATCAAACTGTAGTAAATATTTAATATTATTTATTTACTGATTTTAGCGCGTGATGCAGGGATCACTGGGAACCAGTGGTTACTGAGACACGACTTCTTTTTTCTTATTTTTGACAACGAAATGGACGCAATTTTAATTATTTATTCATTATTTATTTAACAAGCGGAAGGACATGGTAGTTACTGGGATCCAGTAACGTCGCGAAGTATTGTAACCAGTCCCGCGGTGGAATCGTGAACGTCATTAGGCAAAAGAAGGTTAGAGTTTAGTGGGTATGACTGCATTGGATACACATTCTCCCCTTCTTCGGATAAAAAAAGGTAAGACTAAAAGATGACTTTAAAAAGTTATTAACTATCAGCTAACCAATAGTCAAGAGTGTTTATTGAGTACAGTAGAACGCCTCTTATTTCAACTGGTCATGGTTTTCAAGATGGCGCCAACCTCTCTTATTTGAAATTTCCCCCTACCTCCTTACTCTACTTAACGCTTTAATAGTGGATGATAATTTCTAATATCTTTTTATTATTGCTACATATCGTATATATTTTAGAGTTGAATTATGTAAAATATATATACAATTTATCTGAAAAATGTGTAGAGAATTTTAAATTTGGATAAAAATGTAACGAGATCATAACTCGTGCCTTTATGCGATTAATAAAGATTGCAATCTTTCGCATTTATTTATGGTTATTTACATCTGCATTCGAGTGTAGAAATAAACATTTTAAATTTACATTATGCTCTTTATTACATATAATTATGTATCAATAATTTTTTGTTTCACAAACAAATACACTGTGATTAAGACCGAAATATAGGCGATAATATTTAACCCAAATTTGCAAATATGATTCATGAAAGCTTCAAATCACTTCAGATTCAGTACTAAGCTGCTGATATTGGATTCTTTTGTTATTTTGCAAATGAAGGACTTTTCAATTTTTGTGGAGGTCTTGAAATACACATCATTAAAAATTGACAACATCCTAACCTTCAAATATGCACTTTTATTTTACGAAATTAACAGCTTCTCGAATAATTTGTATGATGTAAATCATGAGTTTGATGCAAAATTTTAAATTAATTTATGGTTTTTCACTGTACAACTTTGGTGGTGTAAATACTGTAAACTGTATCGAGATGTTCGAGCGGTGGTGGGGGAAGGCTGAGGGGAAACGATTCAAATAAGAGGGGTTCTACTGTATTTATATATTTTTTATCCATGAGTTCCCATGAGGGACGTTCTCAATTTCGTTCTATGCACTCAATTGCAAACCTACCCTGGTAAAAATGGAAGCGTACACGAAGAGTACAGTAAGAGTGAAATTAAAGGTACATGAAGAGTACGTACGCTTCGTGTACATTTCGATAAGAGTACACGAAAAGTACGTACACTTAAATGCCGCTTCCCGAAGTGTACAATAAGAGTACAAGAAGCGTACAGCAAGAGTGATTTTGGACATTAAGAGCGAACGTACGTCCACTTAAATACCGC
The DNA here is from genome assembly GCA_030407085.1 of Trichopria drosophilae. Taxonomy (NCBI): domain Eukaryota; kingdom Metazoa; phylum Arthropoda; class Insecta; order Hymenoptera; family Diapriidae; genus Trichopria; species Trichopria drosophilae. The sequence goes on along the minus strand of CM059587.1, from coordinate 15,475,571 downwards.
TTCCCAAAATGTACAATAAGAGATTTTAATAAAAAATTGTATTTTTCACTTTTTTCTTATTTTTAGTTTATTATTTAATTTTAATAATTTTTAAACTTTTTTTAAGATAAATAAAGTATCTTAAAAAAGCTGAGATATCTCAAGCAGTCTCCGATCCAAGTATTGTTCCTCAACACAGATGCTTTACGCGATCAACGACCGCGTGGGATACGGACCACTGGTCTATCACTGTCTATCACTATATTGATAACGTCATATGATATTTGTGTTAAAATTTAAGACAATTCTTAATTTTATTGTTTGCATTGTTCCGTACGGATGTTCTGGAGATTAATGCTATGAGTTCTGAGTAAAATATAAATATGATTGTAAATATAAGTATGCCACACTGCGCCTATACACATATATAAATATATATAACGTAATTGTTTTTAAATATTGTTAAATAACATATTTAATTCAAACTTGTACTTGTATAAAAATTGACAAACGACACTCTATTACACGCTTTATTTCATCTCGAAGAATGCTTCATTAAGTACACCCCCGCATGCCTTGTTTCATTCCTAATAAGAATATGGTATAAAATTAATGTGAAAAATTTCTTGGTGTGACGGTCAATTGACAAAAAACAAAAAAAAAAACAAAAATAGTAGTCGTCTAAATTCGGTTTTCGATGGAAAACACTTGTGACGAAAATAAAATGTACTTATTCAGGGTTTTTATATAATTGTCACCCCAGAATCTTGACATTAGTTAACCCGATTGTCACTAGATGGAAACAGAATCCATTAGTAGTCAATATCATTTAAATACATATAAGCAGTCCGTGTAAATCAAGATTTTGGGGTGACAATTATGTACACAAAAACCCTGAATAAGTACATTTTATTTTCGTCACAAGTGTTTTCCATCGAAAACCGAATTTAGACGACTAGTATTTTTGTTTTTTTTGTTTTTTGTCAATTGACCGTCACACCAAAAAATTTGTCACATTAATTTTATATCAAAAGCGGTCGAGAAATAATCTAGATGCTTTATGCATTAATTTATAGAATCAAAAGTGTACTCTTAAAAATCTTACGTGTATCTTTCATTCACTCTCGAAGTACTTTTCCATAAGGAGTATGCGAGTACTCTTAAAATGTCCAAATTCACTCTCGTACTCTCGGCAAGCGAAAGGTAACTTAAAAGTACAGTAGTCCTTCTCTTATTCTAATTCCTCTTATTCTAACTTCTTCTCTTATTCTAATTTTTTCACTTCCTCTAATCTAATTTCATGCATACAACATAACCTAAAAAAACTCTTTTTAAAAACAAAAACATTTAACAATAAGTCAGTTCGGTTATCTGTCTAATAAATAATATTGTGCAAATTAACATTGATGTAAAAACCCCTCACAAGATCCTAGAAAAGTGCAAACGTTTTTGGCGGCAAATTAGAATACGAGAAGGAGACGCCATCTTGCCTGTCTGGACAAATTAGAATAAGAGAAGGGCTACTGTACTTTTCCATAAGGAGTACGCGAGTACTCTTAAAATGTCCAAATTCACTCTCGTACTCTCGGCAAGCGAAAGGTAACTTAAAAGTACATGAAGGGTACGTACGCTTTGTTGAAGAGTATACGTATCCTTCATGTACGTTCCCCGTACATTTCGTGACCGCTCGAAATCCCCGACGACAATATCCCCGCGACAAAATCACCGCGTCAAAATCCCCGAAGTCAAAATCCCTACTCCTATAATCCCCGACTTTAAAATCCCTTATCACAAAAAACTCTGAATTTACCATTGAAGCTGTATTAAAAGTTGATATTGTTTATTTTGTATTTAAAATTAAGATATATTATTAGTTTAGGTTAGGTTAGGTTAGGTTGAGGTAGGTTAGGTTAGGCTAGGTTAGGTTGGTGGATTGCTGGCAGGTACCCCACCGACCCACCTCTTAGCGAGGAAGAGAAGAAGAGAATACGAGGAGAGGAGGCAAAGAGGTGTAGAAGAGAACAGGGAAGACAGGACCACATCCACAGACGTCATGTACGAGGAATGGCAGGAAGAGTGGGATACAAGTAAGAAGGGGCGATGGACCCATCGCATCATCCCGAAAATCAGGGACTGGTGCACGCGGAAACACGGCGAGATAGGGTACCATCTGACCCAGGTACTGACTGGCCATGGTAATTTCCAGGCGTACCTGGCTAGAATTAAGAAAGCCGAAAATGGAACGTGCCAATACTGCGGAAGGGGGGAAGACGATTCGGAGCACACCGTATTCGACTGTCCGGAATGAGCGGAGGCTAGAAGTAGGGCGGAACAGGTGGTCGGGGCTGCATTGGTGCCAGACAACGTGGGAGCTGTACTGCTCGCTGGCGAGGCTGCTTGGAGAGCAGTAGAAGACCTGGTGAAGGAGATCATCACCAGGAAGGAAGAGGACGGAAGGAAACGACGAAGAAGCCTGGAGGCGGCAACAACAGTAGCAGCGGGTAGCCTGACGTAGGCGAAACCGTGCCGGTCATCATCCGAAGTAATGCGTAAGCAGTTCCGGGTGATGAATGCGTTGCACACCTCTAAAAAAAAAAAAAAAAAAAAAAAAAAGGTTAGGTTAGGTTAGGTTAGGTTAGGTCAGGTTAGGTTACACTGTAAAAAATGTAAATGAAATTTACAATTTTGTTGTGATTTTCCTGCCTAAAAATATGGTGATATTCCCACGTTAAAAGTTGTAAATTTCCTAAGGGAGGTTAGGAATTTCAGAACGATTTGTAAATTTCCTACACTGAAGGTGGTAAATTTACAACGCAACGCGGTTTCCGACGCTATAAGCGGGTAAAAATCGAGCCCATTCTGTACATGGTAAATTTACAATACGAGGGGAAAAACCATTGGTGTAGTAAAATTAATTTTTACATTAAAATTCCACATATTTTAGTTTTATTTTGTTTTTAAATGTAAAACAATGGAATATATTGTAAAATTTATTATAAGATGTATTGTTATATTTTAGAGGTTTTTAGAGCTATAATCTTTTGTTGACTGAAAACATTAAATCATAAAATCTAAATTCATAAATTATTAAAATAACAAATTATTATTACAAGCCACTACAATTGGTTCAGGAGTACGTGCATAAATTTGTCCACGTAATGTAGAGTTCAATTCAACTGCCCGCATAAGGCTATGGCGCTTTAGTACATAACCTAAAATTTTTCCTATATGTATTTTGTTGTAAATTTACTATTCTCTTGGAGAATTTAAACTTCTCTACGGTGTAATATTACCGTAACCTGTAAAATCCACTTTAATTGTAAATTTACAATTACAAGTTGACATTTACAAAGGTAAAAAAGTAACATTCACAGTGCCTATGTAAATTTACAATAATATTGCGTAAAAGTCCTACTTGCAGCATGGGCAATATTGTGTCCAACTCTACAAGTTGTAAATTTACATTTCCATTTTTTACAGTGTAGGTAGGTAGGGTAGCTTTTCTATTCTGTGGGATAGTGAAATCTTTCACCACTTTGGTTGATCTTTGGTAGAACGCTTATTGGCCGAAATTGTGCTACTCGAGAGCGCTACACCTTTATACTTCCACCATGGGCTGAGGTAATTTGTAACAAAAGTTGATCTTTTGAAGGGGGATTTTGAATTCGAGGGTTTTAGAGGTAGGGGATTTTGAACTCGGAGATTTTAGTGGTAGGGGATTTTGAATTCGGTGATTTTGTAGTCGGGGATTTCGGACGGCAACCGTACCAGGGTAATTTACTGACACAGGCCGTGGAACAGCACCTTTACGGACCTATGGTTATGTACATACATGATACGTACATGAGTGCATAATCTCGAAATCACCCTATACATATTTATTTCACTTCTGTGCTTTTTTGGAGTTTGTATCTTTTACTCACGTGTACATTGTGCCCATAGGTTGTAACATTTCATTTAAACTATTTATCTAAACGACTAATAAACGTTTAAACATATAAACGAATATCCGATTCGAACTATCATTATTATGGCTCAAATTGGAAATGTTGTAAGTGCATACAATAGATCACGATTGAATTATATATTATTCGTTTAAATTAAACATTCTAATTTAAAAATTGCATTAGGCGCGTTTTATCTGTTATTTTCTAAGCAACAGTGTTTAACCTGTTCAGAATTGGTATTTCGATTTTTTCGTTATTTTATTTTAATATTAAAATATTCTTTTTAATGATCTATAATTTTAAAATTAGAACCAAAGTTGAGTTTGTAATTGGTTCATTTTTTGCCATTATATGAGAATAAACTTGGTATCTTCGATGAAATTACTATTATTGTGTAATGTAATGTAAGAAAATTACACTGTAAATGTTGATGTAAATTTACCACGAAAACCGTAAGACACAAAAATACCACTGATAATCGCAGGGAATTTACGAAGATCTGGTAAAATATAACCTATCGGTGTAAAATTACCTTGGAGCAATGTAATTTTAATACAAGATTAGGTGAATTTTACATCAGTCAGGTTATTTTTACACTGACTGCACTGTGATATCGCACTAAACTATATTGGGAGTTTACACAATTGCTGTAATATTACAATTTACAATTTTTCCATTTTAATGTAAATTTACCACGATTATCAGTGGTATTTTTGTGTCCAATGATTTTCGTGGGAAAATTACACTATAATTGTAATATTACTATGTTTATGGTAAAAATCCTCAAGAAATCATTGAGAAATTACAACAAATGTGTAATTTTACCACAAAAATCGTTGGAAATGGTTACATTAATGCAATGTAATTTTACTTGACACTTCTTACGTTATACTAAATCCCTATTTTTAATAGATGAATTTAAAAAAGTAGATATTTTTGTATAGACTGCTGATCAACTTATTACTGGATCGAGCGTCTTATCAAGACCAGCAGAAGAGTTCGGAAATGATGTACGTAACATACGACTTTGTAACCGATTTAAAAGTTACTAAAATTAGTTTATTATTAACAATTCACAATTATATCACTTTTAGCCAACAGTCGAAGCGATGTGGGCAATGAAATCAATGGAACATGCCGAAATTTACTTTAATGTAAGTTAAATTAGTTTAATACACTCCGAAATGTTAATAAAATGATACAATTACAGATTTTATGCTCGGTCGACCCAAAACTCCTTAAACTTACCCCGCATGATGACGAAATTTACAAAACATTCAGGGAAACTTTCCCCGATCTCAAAGTAGACGTTATTATCGAAGACGAGCTGAAATCTCCGAACGGAAAAGAAATCTGGCGACCGTTTTGTGAACATTTCAAAGAAGTCATCGAAGACTACAGTTTCGGAACATTGTTACGAGCCGACTGCAACGGAGAATATTCCGAGGAAAACAGCATCTTGACGACTAGGATACAGTTCTACGCTATTGAATTGGCACGTAACCGAGAGGGTTGTAACGATAAAATTAGAGAAAATCACAAACCAAGAAAAGTTACAAAGTCATAATGAACTGCTTCTTTTTATTGACAACCAGAATTTTATATTAGAATGAACACGTTTTATTCTACAATGAAACTCTAAAAAGAACTTGTAAATAAAAGCAATAAACATTTTTTATGCGACAGTTGTGACGTTTCTTATGGAACGATCAAATTTACCGTCGACATATGACACTATTCTTTGAAGAATGTATTCGTGGAAAAATAACGTTGCAAAAGTCACTGAAAGTCCGAAATAATTTTTCGATATGAAAGATATATATGTATATACAGTAGCCCTCCCTTTATTTCAACTCCTCCCCTTACTTCAACTTTATTCCTTCCACTATTTTAACTTTTTCCCCTCAGTCGTTCCCCCACTATTCGTCGTGACGTCGGTTCACACACGCATAAACATTATACATACAGTGGTCCCCACCCTAAGTTATATCGTCCAAAGTTATACATTTGGATTGTCCAAAGTTATACTACTATCTTCCTCTCCTTCCCCCACCACATTGTTTCACTGAGCCACACTAGCTTCGCGACAGTCACACACATAAGCATTCATTGCACGGATATAAACAGAGTTGCAGAAGTGGGGATAGTGAGGGGCTATAACTTTGGTTAAACTTCCGCCATTTTGAAAGAACCGACGGTATAACTTAGGTTGGGGACTACTGTACATATGTATATATGTATGTGTATACACATCAGGTGGTACACTGTAAAAAATCGAAATGAATTTTACAATTGCGCATAGACGCGAAGAAAGATGCCACCATATCTGTTTTCTCTTTCTTAGATCCTTAGTGGTGGGGATGAGGGGAAGCGTTAAAATAAAGAAAGGAGCCGCGATTTTCCTTGTCTCGGAAAGTTAAAATAAGGGGAGGGCTACTGTACAGTAGTCCTTCCCTTATTCTAACTTGTCCAGTCAGGCAAGATGGCGGCCTTCTTCTCTTATTCTAATTTTTTCCTCTCCCCCACTACTAAAAATTTGCTGTCTCACTGTTGTCCCTTTTTCCTTTGTTGCGCATGCGCCGTTATTTTTATTTAGAAAATCCACACGTCAACACATGTCAGTGGGGAGAACGCGTGAGGGGAAATATTAGAATAGGAAAAGAGAAGAAATTAGAATAAGGGAAGGACTACTGTAGTAGGCAATATACACAAATCATGTTGTGATAAAAAACACAACCATGATTTGACACATATATGTGTTCTTTGTCGAATTTTTATAGGAAATATATACCGACAAGCCTTTTCATAGTGCAGGTTCAACTCGCTTATTTACAGGAACGATGTATATAAATAAGCGCCTTTCCCATTGGCATTTAAACATACAGTAGTCCCCATCCTCAGTTATGCGGTCGGGTTTTCCAATATGGCGACCGACTGTCCAAAGTTATATCCCCTTACTACCCCCACTGCCGTATTTTCGTTTACGTTCGTTGAGACTTGCGAATGTGTAGGACTAACTTAACCAAACCCATAAAACAACCGATTACCGAAGTGTCAAATCAAATTCTACCAGCAGTTGACAGAGTCAAATATTGAAAAAGTGAACATTTTTATTGGCCAGAAAAAAATGGATAATATCGAAAATGAGCAACCAGCAGCTACTGTGTGCTTGTGTTTGAGTGCCGCTGTGAAGCAACATCGACAAGTTATGGTGGGGGAAGAGGGGAAATGAATAGTATAACTTTGGACGGCCGTATAACTTAGGATGGGGACCACTGTATTGTGCCATGTTGTTGTGAGGTGGACATTTAAATTTCGAGGACGTACGTAAAGTTCATTAAGTTTATATTTAACCCATTAACGCCTGAAATGACAATTTTTATACTTCATTTTCAATCAAGTATTTCGTATCAAAATCAAAGTTGAAAACAATTGAGAGGTGTGTATCCTACTGTTTTCGAGGTCGCTCTTCAAGATTCCGAGGTCAAAATTGAGTTTCAGCCATCAAAAATTCCAATATGGCGCCGAATATGAAAGAAATTTCCAAAAAATTGGGAATTTTTTATACTTATCAATTTTTTTCGAGCTCTTAGAATATTGGAATTTTATTGAAACCTTGCACACGGAGAGACTAGAGGCAAGATTTTCGTCCGGCCCTCTACGCGCAATAAAGGTACTAGACCACCGGACGAAAAATCTAGGTAGGCGCGCATAAAGATCGTGCATACTCCGTGGCCAAATCGAACGTGCGGAGTATAAACATTCTCCCCACTCTGCCGCACGAAATTCCTCCAAGAGTCGGACGATTTTCATGCGGCAGTCTGCAGTCTCAATAAATATGTATTTTATTTTTGTTTGCCTTATGCAAAGTGTCATTTCCGAAGTATTGTTTGATGCTGAAAACAGTGGTGGCCTCAAAATTTCTTTATCATGCACAATTTTTTAAAGAAATGAGGTGAAATATGTCAAATTTTGTTTTTTACCACATGAATCATTTTTTTTGTAGCAAATAAATAATTGCCTTAAATTTATAAGGTATCATTTTGGAAGTACTTTTTCGTGCAGACTTTTCCTATGACATCATGATAGGAAAGTGAAGTTAAGTGTGTATTTTTGCTTTATTTATATGTTGGAATATGGTCAAAAACAAAAATGTTGACATACTTAGTTTAAATTTTCACAAAATTGTGACATGATAAATAATTATGAGAGCACCATCGTTTTCAGCAAAAGTATTTACCATGTCAAAGATATAATCGACATTAGACAATGTTATACAGGGTCATCGAAAAGTATCGGACCCCCCTAATATCTTCAGTTAGAATGCACTTAGGAGAAAATGTCCAATAGCAAAGTTGTATGGTTTCAAGCGGGGAGTAAGATGATGACCTTGACCATGTCCTTCAAGGTCATTTCAAGGTCAATCTTATTTTTTTAAATAGAACCCCCTACATTTTATTGCATATTCTTATAGCTTATCTCGAGAGCTTTCCAAAACACTATAATAAAATATTTTTTTATTAAGTACTTTTTGAGTTATAAAGGTTTGAAGTTAACAATTTGTTCCTTCCAAAATGCATTCTTACTGAAAATATTAGGGGGGAAATCCGATTAATGTATTTAATTTAAACCAATTAATTGGTCTCATTATTCCGCGCACAAAAGTATTAAGGTTATGATTACTGAAAACTAAATAATATTTTACAAGATATTCTACATTTTGTGTCAAAAAATTGTTAACTTCAAACCTTTATAACTCAAAAAGCACTTAATAAAAAAATATTTTATTATAGTGTTTTGGAAAGCTCTCGAGATAAGCTATAAGAATATGCAATAAAATGTAGGGGGTTCTATTTAAAAAAATAAGATTGACCTTGAAATGACCTTGAAGGACATGGTCAAGGTCATCATTTTACTCCCCGCTTGAAACCATACAACTTTGCTATTGGACATTTTCTCCTAAGTGCATTCTAACTGAAGATATTAGGGGGGTCCGATACTTTTCTATGACCCTGTATAACATTGTCTAATGTCGATTATATCTTTGACATGGTAAATACTTTTGCTGAAAACGATGGTGCTCTCATAATTATTTATCATGTCACAATTTTGTGAAAATTTAAACTAAATATGTCAACATTTTTGTTTTTGACCATATTCCACCATATAAATAAAGCAAAAATACACACTTAACTTCACTTTCCTATCATGATGTCATAGGAAAAGTCTGCACGAAAAAGTACTTCCAAAATGATACCTTATAAATTTAAGGCAATTATTTATTTGCTACAAAAAAAAATGATTCATGTGGTAAAAAACAAAATTTGACATATTTCACCTCATTTCTTTAAAAAATTGTGCATGATAAAGAAATTTTGAGGCCACCACTGTTTTCGGCATCAAAAAATACTTCGGAAATGACACTTTGCATAAGGCAAACAAAAATAAAATACATATTTATTGAGACTGCCGACTGCCGCATGAAAATCGTCCGAGCCAGGTCTGAAAATCGTCCGACTCTTGGAGGAATTTCGTGCGGCAGAGTGGGGAGAATGTTTATACTCCGCACGTTCGATTTGGCCACGGAGTATGCACGATCTTTATGCGCGCCTACCTAGATTTTTCGTCCGGTGGTCTAGTACCTTTATTGCGCGTAGAGGGCCGGACGAAAATCTTGCCTCTAGTCTCTCCGTGCATAATGGTGCATAAAATAGTTGAATTTTAAGAAAAAATTTTACTTTTATACCCTACATCATTCTAACGACCTCAAAATGGAGTCAATAATGAAAATATCTTTGAGAAATTTCTGGACGCTCTAACTCAAAAACTACGAACTTTTTTAAAAAAATGCCCAGAATGAAAAGTTCTTAAAATTCATTAAGCGATATAGTGGAATTTTTTCAAAATTTTTTGATGACATTTTGAGACATTTTTTTTCAACATTTTTTTCAAAATTGTAATTTATTTACAAAAAATTCTGAAAAAAATTTAGTGTATTCTCTGATGAATTCTAAGAGTTATTTGTTCTTTGCAATTTTTTCGAAACGTTGATAGTTTTCGAGGAAATGAATTTCAAATATTATAATTTAGGATTTTTTCCCCCAAAAAAACTATTAACTTTTGGAAAAAATTGCAAAGAACAAAAAAAACTCGTAGAATTCATAAGTGAATACACCAAATTTTTTTCAAAATTTTTCATAAATAAATTATGATTTTGAAAAAAATTTTGAAAAAAAAATTTTCAATATGTCATCACAAAAATCTGAAAAAATTCCACTATATTTCTCGATTAATTCTAAGAACTTTTCATTCTTAGAATTTTGTTATAACAGCATGTAGTTTTTGAGTTAGAACGTTCAGAAATTTTTCAAAGAAATTTTCATTGTTGACGCCATTTTGAGGTCGTTACAATGATGTCGGGTATAAAAGTAAAATTTTTCATTAAAATTGAAGTATTTTGTTCACCTTTGTTCAGAGTTTCAATAGAATCCCAATATTCTAATAACTCGAAAAAAATTGATAGGAATAAATAATTCCCAATTTTTTGGAATTTTTTTTAAAAGTTCGGCGCCATATTGGAATTCCTGATGGCTAAAACTCAATTTCGACCTCGGAATCTTGAAGAGCGACCTCGAAAACAATAGGATATGTACCTTTCAATTGTTTTCAACTTCGATTTTGATATGAAATACTTGATTGATAATGAAGTACAGTGGCCCTCCCCTTATTTTAACTCCTATTATTTTAACTGCGTCCTTTATTTTAACTAGTCTCTTATTCTTTTGTTGCGCATGCGCCGTTATTTGTATTTAGAAAATGGAGAAGAGAAAAAATTAGAATAAGGGAAGGAGTACTGTACTTCCCTGAGCAGTGGCATTTACTTCAAATTTCTTTCCGTGTATAAGCCAATGTTAATTTAAAATTAACTGCTCTGATTTAAAAATACAAAAATATGAAAAATAAAATACAGGACGCACTAGTTCACCCATGATAAAAATCGATTATTAGAAAATTACTATAAATTATAATTATTATTATTATTATTACGACTTTATTGGCCTAGTAAAATAGTTACAACAATAAATATACAATGACCCTCCCCTTATTTTAACTTTCTTTCGCCCCTTATGTTAACTTCTACCCCTCGTGAGTTCCCCCACCATTCGCCATTTGAAAGTGTTCAAAAGAATGCGGACTGCTGTTTGCGCTTTGCGTTTCCTTTTGAAAAAGGACGCCACTATATCTCCATTCTCTGTTTTTATTCTCTCATACTGCCAGTGGTGGGGATGAAGGGAAGCGGTAAAATAAGGGAAGAAGCCGTCATCTTCCTTGACTCGAAAAGTTAAAATAAGGGGAGGACCACTGTAGATATTGGCGGGATTTTAAAATGGAATTTCGTAATTGGTAATTTGGGCAGTTTATATCTTCATATTTATTTTGTATAATTACTTAAATACTCAAATAATAAATATTTACATTTTTAACAATGACATTATCGTTATTCTCGACATTTCTTTAAAATTCCATGCTTTGATCTTTCGCGCGATCATCATAACCTCAAAATTGCAAAAATCAAAATAAAACTAAATTATTCCAATTTTTCTTTCTTTTTAACGATTCCAGGCAAGAAAGAGAAGCAAATATAAAACGATTTTTCATAAATTCAGAAAACAGTGATTTTTATGCATTAATTTTTTAAAATAGAATTTCAAATTTTATATCCAGATATTTTACGCTCCATGAAGACGAGGGAAAGGCGATTTTGGTCAGATATTATATCCCGGCGATTTTGTGCAGGTGGGGGTGAAAAGATGGTAGAGTGGGGGAAATTTCCGGATATTTTTCGCTTCATGAATTCGGACCTTTATTGTCAACGGACCGTACAACCAATACTAATTTATTTCAAATTACTCGAATAAGCGATCAAGAATTCAACATGAACATTAATAATATAGATAGTTTCTTATGAAAGTTCAATTTATTAAAATTAAAATGATTTTACATATGTACACCAAATGGATCGTATAATCGAAAACTTTCATCGTTTCTTCTTCTTTGATAACGACATCGCAACCAGCGGGTTTGATGCTCTTGCTTCGAATTTAGTTTTAGCCGCACTTGCTTTAGAAGCGTCTCTATTGAACTTTCGTTTCCTTTTGCCGTAACCCATCAAACTCTTCAATGACTGCGGCACGATGTAATCTGGTATATTTTTTAAATGAGGTTGAACTCGTACTGTGTGCAAAGCTTTATCTTGTCTGAGCGATTGTAATTCTTTTTGATGATCAGCAAAGTAACTTTTTAGCTTGTCGCAAGTTAAAATTTCTTGTTTAATTTCTTTCAAACGAGCTTCTCGCACTGCGATTCTTGTTACAGCTTTCCAAGCATCCTTCGATCGATAGCTAAAACCATTTTTAAATGAGAAAAAATATAGATTATGTTTTAAATGACAAAAAGTTACCTAAATCCTTGAACTTCGTCTAGTTTGAATTGATACGTTTTAAATAAATTTTCTTGTCCGTAATCTTCTTTAAGTTGATCTTCGACGTCGGTTAACAAAGGTCTTTCTTTAATAGAAACAAAACTCAATGCTGTCCCCTGGTTTTTGCCACGTGCTGTTCGTCCAGCTCGATGTACGTAAGAATTCACATCCAACGGAAAATCAAAGTTTATTACATTCGACACAAACTGAAAATCTATACCTCGGGCAACACCTGATTCCTTATCCTTTCTTCTCTTTCCTTTCTTCACCTTAACTAAATGTGGCTGAAATATAATCATTATTATTCCGTTTTAATAGAAATTAAAAAAATATTTTTACCTCTTCGAGTGATTTTTCATCGGAGGCGATTATAATGTCGTACGTTCCGCTGTTGAACTGATTCACTGCACGGCAACGAGAGCTTGCAGGCAATTCTGAATTTAGTACACATGTCGGGATACCAAATTGTTCGAGAAAGAGTTTCAATTTATAACAACGGTCAACAGTGTTGACAAAAACAATACATTTTCCTCTAAAAATAAAATATATTTTGATTACATTTAACATTTTTACATCAAAATGATTTTCTTACCTAATCAAATGTAATTTTAAAAGTGCATATAAAATAGCTGCTTTATCATTTTCTTCCGCAGCTAATGTGTAATGTGTAAGTTGCGATGGAGGAGCTAACGATGGCTCTTCTAGTTTCAAAATGGCAGGGTTATGTAAAACTAATTTTTTTAACGACAGAACATCTTCGGACAATGTTGCCGAAGCTAAAACTGCTTGATAAACTGTAGGAAGATAACTTAACACACTTTTAACTTCTTCTTCATAACCAAATGAAAATATCTGCATAAATAATGAAAAGTATTAAAACATTTCAAAATTGTAAATGTTTAAAAGTATCCCAGCAATCGGAAATGCATTGAAATGTACAGTAGAACCTCGATATAAGAACCATCGCCGTTCCGAGCTTCTCTGCCGATCATCGATATAAGAACCTTAGGAAGAGAAGTGGAAATTCCCCTTCACCTGACCCCCGTGTAGAGTAGGACCTCTCTTATTCTAATTAGTAAAGTTTTTCAAGATGGTGCCGACCTCTCTTATTCTAATTTTCCCCTTACCCCCACTTACTTGGCTTGCGAGCTTGTAATTCGTGGACAATATTTTTCGTTTACTCTTCGTGTGATAGTAGGAGAATACTTGTGGTGGAACGATTAGAATAAGAGAGGCTGGACAATTAGAATAAGAGAGGTTCGAATAAGAGAGGTCCTACTGTATGTACGTTTGGTCGTTCCGTTCCGTGCGTTTCCCATGTCATGCGAAAAAATACCAGGTGTAATGTTCGTGGAAAGGATAGATCTCGAACGTTCTTGGGCACTATAACGATCAAAAATGTGTTCTTATATCGATCGATTCTTATATCGATGGTTCTTATATCGAAGTTCTACTGTATTGAAAATTTTGAATGCATTACAATACATTTGAATGCGCTATTTGATCTTAAAGGTATTGAAAAGGATTGAAATGTATTAAAAATGTTAATGCATGGCAATATATTTAAATCCAAAAATAATCCCAGTTCATAAATTTAATGAAAAAAAAAATTTGCATCGACCGAGAATCGAACCCTGACAACAACTTCAAGCCGTAATCACGCGACCACCTCCTTGCTGTAAAAGATGATGCGAAACTAACAAATAGTTGAAACGTGGAGCATTTATGAATTGTGTACATAAAAATAATCTGCTAAATTTATTACCATATTTTACATTTTTGTAATAATTTGCTTATTGACTTTTGAAAAGAACGAATGCATGTAGATAGTAGATATTTTTGTTGATAAAATAAATATTGTAATCCTTTTTCTAAATTACACAATATCTTGAAAACGGTACGAGATACGTGAAATTTGACGAAATTGACATAAATCAGGGGTACCTTGGTGCGATGATTCGAAGCCACTCTACATGATTCGAGAATTTTCGAAATTTTCGATTTCTAAAATTATGAAATTTTTTAATTGCACATCGTGGCAAAATTTCATCAGATTTCACGTATCTCATACCGTTTACGAGATATTGCGTAAATTTGAAAATAAGTGTCAGTTAGGTGTCCAATAAGTGTACAAATACATTTCATTTAAGTGTACACTTTCTGGACTCTTGAGTATTGAACGTTTAAATAAAGTGTACCATTTCCGACAGAGCACTGCCTTGACGAAAAAATCAGATTGAAAAGGAATGACTTTCATTCCGTCTTAGTCCGTTTCATGCCGTACTCTGTCCCCTATCCAATTGAAACAGATATAAACCGAAACTTTCCGAAATAATCACTGAATGAGAATGAATCCTGATGAATCCGGTATATTCTGAAATTATTTGTTCCGTTCTAATCCGATCTAAACCGGAAATGTCGAAAAAGGTTTCTATCTGGTTTGATCCGATTTAATCCTCAATAGTGCGACCAGTCTTGATCCAATTAAATCCAATCTATTCCGAAATTATTTGGTCCATTTCAATCCGTCTCATTCCATTCTAATTCGTCATGGACGAAACGAATGAGCGAGGATTCGTTCGAATAGAAATCGAGGAATGAAATGGATAGGAAATGTGTTTCGGAATGACTCAGGATTCGTTAAGATTGAACTCACGGAATGAAACGGATTGCAAATCGAGTGAGAATAACCGAAGACTCGTTCGGATTGAAATGGAGGAATGAAACGAATTGCAAATATGATTCGGAATGACTCAGGATTCGTTCGGATCGAAATCGAGGAATTAAATGGATAGGAAAAGTGTTTCGAAATGACTCAGGATTCGTTAAGATTGAACTCACGGAATGAAACGGATTGCAAATCGAGTGAGAATAACCGAAGACTCGTTCGGATTGAAATGGAGGAATGAAACGAATTGCAAATATGATTCGGAATGACTCAGGAGTCGTTCGGATCGAAATCGAGGAATGAAATGGATAGGAAAAGTGTTTCGAAATGACTCAGGATTCGTTAAGATTGAACTCACGGAATGAAACGGATTGCAAATCGAGTGAGAATAACCGAAGACTCGTTCGGATTGAAATGGAGGAATGAAACGAATTGCAAATATGATTCGGAATGACTCAGGAGTCGTTCGGATCGAAATCGAGGAATGAAATGGATAGGAAAAGTGTTTCGAAATGACTCAGGATTCGTTAAGATTGAACTCACGGAATGAAACGGATTGCAAATCGAGTGAGAATAACCGAAGACTCGTTCGGATTGAAATGGAGGAATGAAACGAATTGCAAATATGATTCGGAATGACTCAGGAGTCGTTCGGATCGAAATCGAGGAATGAAATGGATAGGAAAAGTGTTTCGAAATGACTCAGGATTCGTTAGGATTGAACTCACGGAATGAAACGGATTGCAAATCGAGTGAGAATAACCGAAGACTCGTTCGGATTGAAATGGAGGAATGAAACGAATTGCAAATATGATTCGGAATGACTCAGGAGTCGTTCGGATCGAAATCGAGGAATGAAATGGATAGGAAAAGTGTTTCGAAATGACTCAGGATTGGTTAAGATTGAACTCACGGAATGAAACGGATTGCAAATCGAGTGAGAATAACCGAAGACTCGTTCGGATTGAAATGGAGGAATGAAACGAAGTGCAAATATGATTCGGAATGACTCAGGAGTCGTTCGGATCGAAATCGAGGAATGAAATGGATAGGAAAAGTGTTTCGAAATGACTCAGGATTCGTTAAGATTGAACTCACGGAATGAAACGGATTGCAAATCGAGTGAGAATAACCGAAGACTCGTTATGATTGAAATGGAGGAATGAAACGGATTACAACTATTATTCGGAATGACTCAGGATTCGTTCGGATCGAAATCGAGGAATTAAATGGATAGGAAAAGTGTTTCGAAATGACTCAGGATTCGTTAAGATTGAACTCACGGAATGAAACGGATTGCAAATCGAGTGAGAATAACCGAAGACTCGTTCTGATTGAAATGGAGGAATGAAACGGATTACAAATATTATTCGGAATGACTCAGGAGTCGTTCGGATCGAAATCGAGGAATGAAATGGATAGGAAAAGTGTTTCGAAATGACTCAGGATTCGTTAGGATTGAACTCACGGAAAGAAACGGATTGCAAATCGAGTGAGAATAACCGAAGACTCGTTCGGATTGAAATGGAGGAATGAAACGAATTGCAAATATTATTCGGAATGACTCAGGAGTCGTTCGGATCGAAATCGAGGAATGAAATGGATAGGAAAAGTGTTTCGAAATGACTCAGGATTCGTTAAGATTGAACTCACGGAATGAAACGGATTGCAAATCGAGTGAGAATAACCGAAGACTCGTTCGGATTGAAATGGAGGAATGAAACGAATTGCAAATATGATTCGGAATGACTCAGGAGTCGTTCGGATCGAAATCGAGGAATGAAATGGATAGGAAAAGTGTTTCGAAATGACTCAGGATTCGTTAGGATTGAACTCACGGAATGAAACGGATTGCAAATCGAATGAGAATAACCGAAGACTCGTTCTGATTGAAATGGAGGAATGAAACGGATTACAAATATTATTCGGAATGACTCAGGATTCGTTCGGATCGAAATCGAGGAATGAAATGGATAGGAAAAGTGTTTCGAAATGACTCAGGATTCGTTAAGATTGAACTCACGGAATGAAACGGATTGCAAATCGAGTGAGAATAACCGAAGACTCGTTCTGATTGAAATGGAGGAATGAAACGGATTACAAATATTATTCGGAATGACTCAGGAGTCGTTCGGATCGAAATCGAGGAATGAAATGGATAGGAAAAGTGTTTCGAAATGACTCAGGATTCGTTAGGATTGAACTCACGGAATGAAACGGATTGCAAATCGAGTGAGAATAACCGAAGACTCGTTCGGATTGAAATGGAGGAATGAAACGAATTGCAAATATGATTCGGAATGACTCAGGAGTCGTTCGGATCGAAATCGAGGAATGAAATGGATAGGAAAAGTGTTTCGAAATGACTCAGGATTCGTTAGGATTGAACTCACGGAATGAAACGGATTGCAAATCGAGTGAGAATAACCGAAGACTCGTTCGGATTGAAATGGAGGAATGAAACGAATTGCAAATATGATTCGGAATGACTCAGGAGTCGTTCGGATCGAAATCGAGGAATGAAATGGATAGGAAAAGTGTTTCGAAATGACTCAGGATTCGTTAAGATTGAACTCACGGAATGAAACGGATTGCAAATCGAGTGAGAATAACCGAAGACTCGTTCGGATTGAAATGGAGGAATGAAACGAATTGCAAATATGATTCGGAATGACTCAGGAGTCGTTCGGATCGAAATCGAGGAATGAAATGGATAGGAAAAGTGTTTCGAAATGACTCAGGATTCGTTAGGATTGAACTCACGGAATGAAACGGATTGCAAATCGAGTGAGAATAACCGAAGACTCGTTCGGATTGAAATGGAGGAATGAAACGAATTGCAAATATGATTCGGAATGACTCAGGAGTCGTTCGGATCGAAATCGAGGAATGAAATGGATAGGAAAAGTGTTTCGAAATGACTCAGGATTCGTTAAGATTGAACTCACGGAATGAAACGGATTGCAAATCGAGTGAGAATAACCGAAGACTCGTTCGGATTGAAATGGAGGAATGAAACGAATTGCAAATATGATTCGGAATGACTCAGGAGTCGTTCGGATCGAAATCGAGGAATGAAATGGATAGGAAAAGTGTTTCGAACTGACTCAGGATTCGTTAGGATTGAACTCACGGAATGAAACGGATTGCAAATCGAGTGAGAATAACCGAAGACTCGTTATGATTGAAATGGAGGAATGAAACGGATTACAAATATTATTCGGAATGACTCAGGATTCGTTCGGATCGAAATCGAGGAATTAAATGGATAGGAAAAGTGTTTCGAAATGACTCAGGATTCGTTAAGATTGAACTCACGGAATGAAACGGATTGCAAATCGAGTGAGAATAACCGAAGACTCGTTCGGATTGAAATGGAGGAATGAAACGGATTACAAATATTATTCGGAATGACTCAGGAGTCGTTCGGATCGAAATCGAGGAATGAAATGGATAGGAAAAGTGTTTCGAAATGACTCAGGATTCGTTAGGATTGAACTCACGGAATGAAACGGATTGCAAATCGAGTGAGAATAACCGAAGACTCGTTCGGATTGAAATGGAGGAATGAAACGAATTGCAAATATGATTCGGAATGACTCAGGAGTCGTTCGGATCGAAATCGAGGAATGAAATGGATAGGAAAAGTGTTTCGAAATGACTCAGGATTCGTTAGGATTGAACTCACGGAATGAAACGGATTGCAAATCGAGTGAGAATAACCGAAGACTCGTTCTGATTGAAATGGAGGAATGAAACGGATTACATATATTATTCGGAATGACTCAGGATTCGTTCGGATCGAAATCGAGGAATTAAATGGATAGGAAATGTGTTTCGGAATGACTCAGGATTCGTTAAGATTGAACTCACGGAATGAAACGGATTGCAAATCGAGTGAGAATAACCGAAGACTCGTTCTGATTGAAATGGAGGAATGAAACGGATTACAAATATTATTCGGAATGACTCAGGATTCGTTCGGATCGAAATCGAGGAATGAAATGGATAGGAAAAGTGTTTCGAAATGACTCAGGATTCGTTAGGATTGAACTCACGGAATGAAACGGATTGCAAATCGAGTGAAAATAACCGAAGACTCGTTCTGATTGAAATGGAGGAATGAAACGGATTACAAATATTATTCGGAATGACTCAGGATTCGTTCGGATCGAAATCGAGGAATGAAATGGATAGGAAAAGTGATTCGAAATGACTCAGGATTCGTTAAGATTGAACTCACGGAATGAAACGGATTGCAAATCGAGTGAGAATAACCGAAGACTCGTTCGGATTGAAATGGAGGAATGAAACGAATTGCAAATATGATTCGGAATGACTCAGGAGTCGTTCGGATCGAAATCGAGGAATGAAATGGATAGGAAAAGTGTTTCGAAATGACTCAGGATTCGTTAGGATTGAACTCACGGAATGAAACGGATTGCAAATCGAGTGAGAATAACCGAAGACTCGTTCTGATTGAAATGGAGGAATGAAACGGATTGCAAATATGATTCGGAATGACTCAGGATTCGTTCGGATCGAAATCGAGGAATTAAATGGATAGGAAAAGTGTTTCGAAATGACTCAGGATTCGTTAAGATTGAACTCACGGAATGAAACGGATTGCAAATCGAGTGAGAATAACCGAAGACTCGTTCGGATTGAAATGGAGGAATGAAACGAATTGCAAATATGATTCGGAATGACTCAGGAGTCGTTCGGATCGAAATCGAGGAATGAAATGGATAGGAAAAGTGTTTCGAAATGACTCAGGATTCGTTAGGATTGAACTCACGGAATGAAACGGATTGCAAATCGAGTGAGAATAACCGAAGACTCGTTCTGATTGAAATGGAGGAATGAAACGGATTACAAATATTATTCGGAATGACTCAGGATTCGTTCGGATCGAAATCGAGGAATTAAATGGATAGGAAATGTGTTTCGGAATGACTCAGGATTCGTTAAGATTGAACTCACGGAATGAAACGGATTGCAAATCGAGTGAGAATAACCGAAGACTCGTTCGGATTGAAATGGAGGAATGAAACGAATTGCAAATATGATTCGGAATGACTCAGGAGTCGTTCGGATCGAAATCGAGGAATGAAATGGATAGGAAAAGTGTTTCAAAATGACTCAGGATTCGTTAAGATTGAACTCACGGAATGAAACGGATTGCAAATCGAGTGAGAATAACCGAAGACTCGTTCGGATTGAAATGGAGGAATGAAACGAATTGCAAATATGATTCGGAATGACTCAGGAGTCGTTCGGATCGAAATCGAGGAATGAAATGGATAGGAAAAGTGTTTCGAAATGACTCAGGATTCGTTAAGATTGAACTCACGGAATGAAACGGATTGCAAATCGAGTGAGAATAACCGAAGACTCGTTCGGATTGAAATGGAGGAATGAAACGAATTGCAAATATGATTCGGAATGACTCAGGAGTCGTTCGGATCGAAATCGAGGAATGAAATGGATAGGAAAAGTGTTTCGAAATGACTCAGGATTCGTTAGGATTGAACTCACGGAATGAAACGGATTGCAAATCGAGTGAGAATAACCGAAGACTCGTTCTGATTGAAATGGAGGAATGAAACGGATTACAAATATTATTCGGAATGACTCAGGATTCGTTCGGATCGAAATCGAGGAATTAAATGGATAGGAAAAGTGTTTCGAAATGACTCAGGATTCGTTAGGATTGAACTCACGGAATGAAACGGATTGCAAATCGAGTGAGAATAACCGAAGACTCGTTCTGATTGAAATGGAGGAATGAAACGGATTACAAATATTATTCGGAATGACTCAGGATTCGTTCGGATCGAAATCGAGGAATTAAATGGATAGGAAAAGTGTTTCGAAATGACTCAGGATTCGTTAAGATTGAACTCACGGAATGAAACGGATTGCAAATCGAGTGAGAATAACCGAAGACTCGTTCGGATTGAAATGGAGGAATGAAACGAATTGCAAATATGATTCGGAATGACTCAGGATTCGTTCGGATCGAAATCGAGGAATTAAATGGATAGGAAAAGTGTTTCGAAATGACTCAGGATTCGTTAGGATTGAACTCACGGAATGAAACGGATTGCAAATCGAGTGAAAATAACCGAAGACTCGTTCTGATTGAAATGGAGGAATGAAACGGATTACAAATATTATTCGGAATGACTCAGGATTCGTTCGGATCGAAATCGAGGAATGAAATGGATAGGAAATGTGTTTCGGAATGACTCAGGATTCGTTAGGATTGAACTCACGGAATGAAACGGAATGAAAATCGAGTGAGAATAACCGAAGACTCGTTCTGATTGAAATGGAGGAATGAAACGGATTACAAATATTATTCGGAATGACTCAAGATTTGTTCGGATCGAAATCGAGGAATGGAACGGTTTACATTTGTGTCTCGGAATGACTGAGGATGAAAACGGATAGAATTTTCCCGTATGGCATGGCTTGGAACGGAATGACAAAGTGATTAAATTCGGATTAAACAGGGGACAGATTCCGGATAGTCTCGGATAGCATCGGTTTCGGTCGGATTAAATTCCTATCCGGAACTTTCGCCAGGGTGCTAAATGTAATTGGAAATTGGTTTAAAATAAACATTTCACATTCCAAATTTTAAATGAAAAGTCATTTGTGACTTTTATTTTCGAAAATAACTTTTTTGTAATTGAAATAAATAATTACGAAATGAACATAATTTTAATATTTTTTCACTTCAAAGCGGAAGTATTTTTTTTTATAGATTCATTTGTATTAAAATGAAGAATCATTAAGAATTTGTATTCAAATGAATTCACCACACTTTAATTTTTGTATTGATTTATTTTAAATTCATTTGGATTAAAGCAGGCATTATTTTGCTTAATCATGTATTGAAATGGATTCATTAATTCCGGTAATTAACTGTTATTATTTATGGATTCGATTGTATTAAAAAATTATCATTTTAATCTTCATTTGTATTCAAATGGATTCACGATTTTTGCCTTTTTCGAGTATTTTTAGTAGTTTCGGCAACGATATTATTTATGTATTCATTTGAATTCATTTGGATTCATATTTTTGTATTAAAATAATAGTAGCGTATTCAAAAGCGAAAAATTAATCCAAGTCAATACATTTCAAAACAATTTCGATTGCTGGGATTAAAATTTGATTTACCAAATCTGCTTCATCAATAATAAGAGTTTCGAGAGTTTTTTTAATTTTCAAATTTCCAGACTTTAAATGTTGTAAAGCTCTGCCAGGTGTAGCGATTACTATGTCAGGATTTTCCGCCAACAAAGGTTTTTGAACGTTTAGATCAACTTGAGCGCTGATATCGATACATTTCACTTCTCTACCGCATTTAATAGTTAAACTTTCGAATACTTCGTGAATCTGTTTGCACAATTCTTTACTTGGAGCCAAGACCAATCCTTTTGTCTGCTGATATTGTTGCGTTTCTTTGCTTGACAAGATTTTCTGTACAAGAGGAATAGCAAACGCACCTGTCTTTCCCGATCCAGTTCTAGCTCTAATTAAAACATCTTTACCTTCCAATAAAAGTGGAATAGTTTTTTCTTGAATTGGCGTTGTGTCTAACCAGCCAAGTTTGGCAATTGCCTATTGTGTAATTAACAATCGGAAATTCAATAGTTTATTTATTTATTTATTTATGAAACGGGCGTTAACCGCCCCATTATACATAATTAAATAGTAACAATGTACATAAATAGATGACTAAAAATTAATTATAAAAATATAAAACTTAAAAATAACATAATTAATAATCAGAGTAAATAAACAATATGAAATATAACAATTATCACTAAATATGAAGATTTAAGGCTGTAGATGAACCAATCAGATGGTATTTTTTGCACTACTAATTTTTTTAATTTTCTCTAACGTTTGCTTCTAAAGCCAGAAACTCGCCTGGATTCATTAGAAGAATTGCAAATATGTCAGAGAAAATTTTAATTCGTAAAGATGGAAAGGATGGAATTTTATACGAAGCAAACGTTAGAGAAAACTAAAAAAATTAGTAGTGCAAAAAATACCATCTGATTGGTTAATCTACAGCCTTAAATCTTCATATTTAATAATAATTACTATGAAGTGAACCAAAAAACTTTAATAAGAATTATCACTCGTAAAATGAAAAAAATAGTTCTCTACATTTATAAATAAAAAAAGATATAGAGTTTGCATTAGTGATATGATGTGGTAAGGAGTTCCACTTCCTCGTTAAGCGTACAACCGTCGAATTGAAATTATAGTTCGTTTTACAATTACATTCAACTAATATTCTGGATGAGCAACGCGTGTATGGAATTTATTTAAAAGTTTTTAAATATTCAAATAAATAATTTATCACACGAAATTTAATATTAATAATTCAGTTCCTCTCATTAATCGATCTTCTCGTGTCAATAAAATAATATTCATTAACCCATTAACGCCCAAGAGGACACAAATTTCACCAAGATTTTCGGAATATTCCTTGACATTAAAATTCAATTAAAAAAATTTTAGACAAATCATTTTCGACGTAAAATTGATCGATCTTTTCGAATTTACCGTTAAAAAAATCAATCGAATCCATTCCGAAAAAGTTATGCTTGGTTTTTAACAAAAACTTGTTTTTAACCTTTTTTAAAATTTTTTACACTTCCTCATCGTCGAGGTCGGAATCGTAGTGACACGTAAAGATTCTTCCAGTACATCGGTAACCTTTATTTTCAATTAAAATTTGTTTGAGAGCATTTAAAAGCACATCGAAGTTAACTTCCTTCGATTTGCGAGCTTTGTTCGGGACAGACATGGTCTGTAAATAAAAAAAAATAATTCAGAATACATTAACATATTAATAACGATGATGTTTCACTATAAAAATCTAAAATATGCACTTGACATGAAAAAAGTTAAGTGAATCGCATATGCCGCTTGACACTGGGTCGCAAATGGAACTAATGGGATCTTATGTGCTAGACAAAAAGATTTTGATTCGTACATATGGGCAATTCTACAGAACTTTTCATTTTAGTGCCGCCATCGTTTTTCTCGAACTGAAACAATTTTTCAGTAGGTAAAAGGCTACAATCAGTTAAAAACGTACTCGAACAACACATTTAAATATATTTTCATGCTGAAATGTCTGCATTTCATAAAAAATTTTAAAAAATTATGTGGAAAAATTAAGAAAACATCTAAAATTTACATGTCGCCGACTATTTTTGAAAAAGACTTTTTATTCTCCTGATCTATGTAGTGCGTGAAAACAAATGAACCGAATATTTTTAGTTTCAAAAAACAATACTCTATAAGATATTACAAGTTCTAGATCCATACCAAAGGTTTGCACGGTGTGCCACCATCTGGAAGTTATGTCCCCAATTTATTGTCAAACACTATTTTTATTACCTTTTTCACTTTTTTGGCCTCAAACAATCCTGTTAACGTCAAACCGCTTATAGTATTAGAAAGTATTTATAAAAACAAAGGAAATCAGCCGTCAGAAAAGTGTGTGCCCTAAAAAATGTTGAAAAGGCAACATCTGCAAAATGAGGAAAATTCGCGTAATTCGTTAAAAAAATGTTATATTTTTAGCGGCACAGTTCCACAGTTATGTATCATGTTTTAAGACAGATTGTAAATGGTTTTTGACACGACATCTGATCACAAAAATGATTGTTCATGTGGGTAGCATATGTAATACTTACTACAAAACAGTCAAAAATAACTAGAGAAATGTATTGTTAAAATTAATAGTTCTAAAATTATTAAAAATAACCATGTTTTGTGATTTTTTGGACGCTGACCATAAATAGCAGTTTATCATTGATGTATGATCATCTCGTTACAGTTTTTTCCCTCTGAAATGTGATATTTAGCAGAAGAAAAATATTTTGAGCATTTCTACATTATGAAATTTTTCAATATGATTTTGAATTAATAATAAATGTCAGGAACATTTGTAAAATATCAATACACGTAAAACAATATAATTGAGAATTGACAAATATATGTAACAAAATATAATATGAATTACAGTTATTAATTTATTTATATATGTAGATTTCTATTCTGTAGATTTATTTTGAATAAGAATAATTAGAAAAGTAACAGTACAATACGCGGAAAAACTACAAGCGCAGCTATTTAGAGAAATTAGTGCTCGAAAAAATATTGATCAATATTTAGGATCTTTTTGGAGGCTGTGCCTTCAACAAAAATTTGTCGTTTTTTTTACTCGAAAATGAAAAGTTCTGTAGAATTGCCCATATACCGGTAAAAATTAGTATTGAATATAAAAATATATCGAAAATACTTAAAATATATGTACTACACTCACTATTAACACTTGTTTCACTTTAATTTCAAGCATATTCCAAATACTGAAGAAAAGTTTCTCAAATCTCGTTTTGTACCCTATGTTGACAATTTGTACAATACCATTTCCAATTACTTTGAGTGAAAGTCAATAACTGCGGCATTCAAAAACAATAACATTACGCCGAACAACCACACGATTACATCAGCACTGCAGAGAAATAATGGAGTGGGTCGTATATGGTGCTGGGTCGAATATGGCGACTCTAACCTACCGATTTATAGAAAAAAAAATTTTGTCGATTTCGAATTTTAATTGCCAAATTCATCTCTAAAAAAAATAGCTTCAACAAAATGGAAGATACACTTAATCTCTATACTTCGTATAAACATACACTGTACAAAAAGATCGTGTAATTTTACCACATTCAGCGTTGGTCAAATAATTGCCCACGCTGAACGTAGGGATTTTCATGCGTCAAGAGTTGTAAAACATCGATTATGAGGTTATGTGACTTTACAATCGATGTTGTAATTTTACAACTCTCGACGTGTGAAAATCCCTACGTTCAGCGTGGGCAATTATTTGACCTACGCTGAACGTGGTAAAATTACACGATCTTTTTTTGCAGTGTATTTTAAATAAAATGAAAATTTAAATATATGTAGGACTCCTACGTGAATATTTACAACGTATGTTTATCGTTCATATATAATACAATGGTATGAGCGCATTACAAGAAAAGTAATACTCGGTGTTTCTACAAATTCTAACAGTGTGGTAATTAAGATTCCGCTACAAAACTCTTTGTTTGCTACTATTTAACATGTTATTATTATATTTTAATGTTTAATGTTAATGGTAATTATTTAATTTTATATTTTTTTATTGTATATTGTTTTGTGATGTTAATAAATATGTTTCGGGTTGTCATAGTTTTGAAAATGACGACATTGAACGTCGAAACGTCAACTTACAGGACGTGAGTTAATGAATCTTATTTTATTGACACGAGAAGATCGATTAATGAGAGGAACTGAATTATTAGTAAAATTTTTTAAGTTTCAAATCTAAAAATACGTAGTGTACTAGTTAACGCCATGCCCAAAATAAACTGATGTAAACATTGTTACAAAACTATTGTTAGTGTTTCTTAGAATAAGTTTAAACATTTTTTAAATAAATTATAAATATGCAAGAGTTAAAGAACAAATTAACTTTTTAAACGTAAACAAATTTTATGACAAAGTTCAGATATAATAGCATGTAGCAATATAACCTAAAACTTAGGTTGGGATAATAAATACCTTTAGTATTCTATCATCCAATTCAAATTCATGGAAGTTTTTAAACTTTTCATCTTCTTCTTCTATTTGAGACGTCTCTTTTGAACTCATTATGTTAAAGAATTTTAATTTTTGCACGTGTTTCTATTTATTTTCACAGATTTTTCGAAAATTCAATCCCACACATTCCGTACATTTATGCACATACGTACTATGCATACATGTTGTACATGTACAGTGTACATAAGTAGATGTAAAGGTGAACCACGTGATAATTTCAGTATTGTTCCGGTTTGTCCAGAAATTCAAGTTAGGGTGCTGCAAATTATAAATTCTGATTACGAATCAGACCTCAGATAACCGATATGAACCAATCATAGAGTGGCAAAATTACAATTCTGTTAAGAATTTTACTACGGTAAATGTAAATTACTCCAAAAATTTTAAAATTGTTGTTCTGAGAGTATGCATGTAGGTAATTTTAATTACCTACTCCGAGAGGTAATTTGGTAAACCTTCGGATTAGACACTTGTTCGAAATTGCAAAATGTACGATATGTTTCAGATGTATTTTTGCCTCCTGATCACGAATATGACAATAAAAATCGGCGCTCAGCAAACCCTTGCACGCCATCTTGAAAAAAACGCCAAAAAACGCGATTTTTTGCGGTTTTTTGCATTTATATTGAAAAATACGAGTCTGACAAAAAAATGTGTCAAACAAAAAAGGTAGAGAATTGAATTCTCTATAAAAAAGGTTATATACATTTTTTCCCTAATCGCAATGGAAAGCCCACAAAATAGCGATAAAAGTGACTAGTTATACGTTTGTGCGCCTTTAGCTAAGTTTCTCGCTAGTAAAGTGGATTTCAGTTTGCCTTATATGGGAGGTTAGGTTAGGTTAGGTTAGGTTAGGTTAGGCCTGGAATGTGTGGCCCTCTAATCACTAATGCGTAAACTTACGGGTGCTTGCGTGCTGGGGGGCGGAGACCCCCCTTTTTTATACTACCCTAACCTATTTCTCTTAATATTACCATTCCTCTGAAAATCACAACCAGTATTGTAAAAACTACAATCCTTCAAAAAACACTGTATGTAAAAAAAACTCGCCAAATTCTTAATTATTGTCTAATGCTACATACAAAAATTTAAAAGACACTTTCTGTACATTGTTAACTCCACCAAATCTTTTTAAAAAGTAATGAAAATTCAAAACAATTAATAAAAAGTAATCGTAAACATTTCTTTCATAAAAATAAGATTTAATGAAAAAATATTATTCCATTAAATCTTACTAATTGAAGTTTAAAAATGGATACAACTTCGCAAATATATATTTACAGGCCCTTATTCTAAACCTATATCGCGCATTTTCGAGCATACGGAAAAGAATTGAGAAGTTTTGAAAATTTTGTTAACATTTTTAATCCTTGTGTATACTTCAATAAATTGATTTTTAAGGTACGTAAAAAAAACATGTATTGTATAATACGTGCATATAATATAATTTATTTGTACACATTAAAACATCTCTTGCTTGGTTAATGAAAATATATCAAGATGTGTATTACTCTATTAAACGTATCCCAATAAGCAAAAAGAAATTTTGATATATTCAGAAGGAATACTTCTTGAATGCTTTTATGAAATAAGAATTCTAGAAGAATGCTTTGTGAATGCTTTATAAAATAACGAATGTCCGCCATAGTTATTACATTAAGAGTTAGATACGAATGCTTTTATAAACTCATTTTGTAAAAATGTTCCTCACAAACCATAACTAAATGTTCATAAAGAATTCTTTTACTGAATAAGTATAGTAATAAATATGGAATTAATTTTGAGAGAGCGAGATACGTGTATTATCCACATGTAACAGTGCACACACTATGTACCTACATATATTTAACACATGCCGCGTGTGTTGTACTGTGTGTACTTTTTAAGGTTCCTTATATACAAACTTACCCAAGACTCGTGCGCTTGCGAGAAACTCGGTCGGTAACTCAAATTTGTTATAAAAGAATTCTTTTTTATTACGTCTTATGCACTATAAGTATAATTTCATGCGGACTTTCGAGAAGTCATAAAGTATTCTTTTTTCAAAATCTGTGCTTATTGGGATAATATTTCACAATTTTTCTACGACTTTTCATAATTTTTCAAAATTTTGCGATTTTGAAAATGAAGAAAAGTGTTTTTAAAATTCTGAAAAAATTTGAGCGTATTCTTTGACCAATTCTAAGAACTTTTTGTTTAGCGACATTTTTTCCAAAAGCGTATCATTTTCGAATAAAAAATTCAGGAGCTTTTCGCCGATCTTTTCGTGTTTGATCCGCCATTTTGACAGTTTTCACCTTATTTTCAAAATGCTATCATGCACATTTCAAAGTTAAAGGTTTGAGGACACGATATTTTCATCGATCAGTGATCTCCCTAACCGTTTCCAATGTAAAAATGCCGATTAAAAAATATTTGTCAGTTCAAAAATCTGATTTTTTGGGGAAAAATCAAGCATAACTTTTTCGGAATGGACTCGATTGCTTTTTTAACAGCAGATTCGGAAATATCGATCAATTTTACGTCGAAAATGATTTGTCTAAAATTTTTTTTAATTGAATTTTAATGTCAAGAAATATTCCGAAAATCTTGGTGAAATTTGTGTCCTCTTGGGCGTTAATGGGTTAATATAATTAATTTACATTAATAAAAGAAATATAAAAAACAATTAAATTAAATAAAAACTTAAAACTTGAAAAGAAAAAAAAATATTTTTTATATAAACGGGGGAAGTATTCTATACTTTTTAATGCTTTTACAGTAAAACCTCTCTTACTTGAACAGGTTCGAACCAGCATTTCCCCTCCGACCCCGTTTATTTGAACGCTTACAGTTGTCCCCACTCCTTGCACAATATACCCGTCCGTCGTGAGTAGAGCACGCGCATTGGAATTTGTATCCACGTAAGAGCGAGTAGTGGGGGTAAGGGGAAGTAGAAATCGTTCAAATAAACGAGGTTATTTTGTTCAAATAGACGGGGTGTTCAAGAAAGCGAGTGTTCAAGTAAGAGGGGTTTTACTGTACAAGGATTAAGAAACAGCATTTAAAAAAATTGAAATTTTCAATTTTCATACTTTTGAATACTTTTTCGTTTGCTGGGACAAGTGATAGAAATTAATATCCTTTTTCTGACTATTGTTATTAATTTTTGAAAAATAATATTAAATTTTTATTAACGTTAAAAAAATAGTTATGCAATCCGCATTGCGCCACATGTGTAACGTGCATTGCGTCCGTAACATGGCAGATTTGCGATTCATGTAAAATCATCCTAATAAACACATCACGTACATGTGTATACCAAAAGGAACGCATGCGCACAATCATAAAGAGGCACCTTTATACCGTGTTTATACACATGTGCAATACATGTCAATAATACATGCGCATCGTTATAATAATGGTGTAAAAAGATTTTCGTATACGAAAGATTTGATACAATTTGTGTTTCTGTTAAAAAGTATAAAACTAAAATGACTCCGACGGATATTCATTCTACTGTTTTAAAATTAGTAAAAGATATAAAATGCGGGTTAGTTACGTTCATTTTCCTTTCTTTAAAATTGCATCTGTTAAGTATCTCCAAAAATTTATTTTATCTAAATCTCATAATAGATGTCCAAAACTAATGAAATTATACTTTTAATATGCTTAATATAACTTTTGTCTGCTATTTAGTACTTTTTACACATTGAAATTCCTTTTTGGAAAAAATATAAATACATTAATTTCTGAGTTTTACATATTTTAAATCGTTACGATTGCAATTAAGTTGCAACGACTTGCGAATAAAAATATAGAAATTTACCTGGTTTTCAGTGACATAAAGGGGACTTACGAAATAGTTGTAGCGACAATTTCTGTTTTAAAAGACATAATTGCAAGCGCAGAATGGAACACAGCACAGTAAGTTAAAATTAACTAGATATACGACAGAATTTGACGTTTCTAATAATATTTTTAATATTAGGGCACTTATGTCATCGATACGAAAAAATGGAAGTTTCCTCGTAGAAGAACTTCCGTTACAGTCATCGATAGGCAATATGGTTCGCAGAATACTTCACATTATCAGGGAAGAATATTCCGTGGAGTTGGCGAATCGAACTGAAGAAGCAGATGCTCAAGAATCTCTACACAAAATTCTTACATCTCAAAGTGGTCAGGACACTAATTTCAATGTTTGCGTTCCTTCTCTAAAATCTGCCGTCATTGACCACATAAACGAATTTGAATCAGAACTGGAAACATGGTATGAAAAAATAACTTAATAAATTAATTTTATTATGGTGTAACGATCGTTTATTTTAGTTCGGAAAACATAACCGAACAAGCTTCAGAACACATTCATTCGAACGAAATAATAATGACCTTTGGTCGCTCAAGACTGGTTGAACGCTTTTTCAAGAAAGCGGCTGAAAATAGAACTTTTGAGGTTATCGTCGCAGAAGGTGGACCTTTCCTCGATGTTAGTTTCCGTTAATATAAATATTAGTCGTAACATCGTCATTAATCCGTCACGTTTCAGGGACATGAAATGGCAGCTAATTTAGCAAAAGCGAACATAAAGACAACTCTGATTTCGGATGCAGCTATATTTGCCATGATGTCGAGAGTAAACAAGGTGATAATTGGTACACATACAGTTGTCGCTAACGGAGGCTTAAGAGCAAATTCAGGTTCGCACATCGTAGCGCAAGCAGCAAAGTACTATTCTGTGCCAGTCTTGGTATTGTTGCCATTGTACAAATTATCTCCGTTGTATCTTTGTTCTTACGAACAACACGCTTTCAACGAACATGTTTCTCCTACCGAAGGAGTCATTAGTGCAGCGAATGCTCCGCTTTTGGAAAGAATACAGGCTTACAATCCAGTTTACGACTATGTACCACCAGATTTGGTTACGCTCTTTATTTCCAATACGTAAGTACATTTTAAGATAATAATTATGTAATATGTTTAAATCGTGATTTTATTTCAGAGGTGGAAACGCACCATCGTATGTCTACCGATTACTTAGCGAACTGTACCATTCGGATGATTACGAATTGTAACATAAAGATTATTTAAACAATTTAATGGTCAGAACTGACACTGTATATAAATTTTCTTTGACAGAAAATATTGAATTTCAGATATTAAATACATATTTATTATAACATCTAGGAACGACGGAATAAATTTATTTACCTTTCAGTTTTCTAATCCTTTCCTTTAATTAGTGAGGTCCGTAAAACAGCATCAGCTGTGGCTCGCCTTTTAGCATATCTGTTTATATGTACAGTGGTCCTCCCCTTATTTTAACTTTCTATTACGCAGTAGAAATATTATATTAGGGTAGGATATAAATGAACCTATTTAGGTTAGATTATGTTGATAATATTGAATTTAATCCAAATTATAAAATAATTACGCATATTATTTAGGTTAGGATAGGTTTATACCTAACTACAGTGGCCCTCCCCTTATTTTAACTTTTAGAGTCAAGGAAGATGGCCTCTTCTTCCCTTATTTTACCGCATCCCTTCATCCCCACCACTGGCAGTATGAGAGAATAAAAATAGAGAAAGGAGATATAGTGGCGTCCTTCTTCACCTGTATGCGCAAGCGCAAACAGCAGCCCGCACTCTTTTGAACACTTTCAAATGGCGAATGGTGGGGGAACTCATGAGGGGAAGAAGTTAACATAAGGGACGAAAAAAAATTAAAATAAGGGGAGGGCCACTGTATATTTATTGTTGTAACTATTTTACTAGGCCAATAAAGTCGTAAAAATAATAATAATAATTGTAATTTATAGTAATTTTCTAATAATCGATTTTTATCATGGGTGAACTAGTGCGTCCTGTACAGTAGTTCTCTCCTTATTCTAATTTGTCCAGTCAGGCAAGATGGCGGCCTTCTTCCCTTATTCTAATTTTGTCCTCTCCCCCACTACTCAAATTCTTGTTTCACTTTTTTCTCCAAACATTCAACATAAATAAGTACCTTTGCCTTTATCCAAACATTCAACGTGAATAATTTACATACAAACCACTGTGACACATCGATCAATTTACGGATGTGTACAAATAATTTTATTTAGGGGTTATGTTTTCATTCCTCCTATAAGGCATACGCATACATACATACCGTACCAATACATATGTACATACATTCTACGCATGCACATAAAGCGGTAGGCGTGGTGGGGAGAACGCGTGAGGGGAAATATTAGAATACGAGAAGGGAAAAAATTGCAATAAGAGAAGAAATTAGAATAAGGGGAGAACTACTGTATTTTATTTTTCATATTTTTGTATTTTTAAATCAGAGCAGTTAATTTTAAATTAACATTGGCTTATACACGGAAAGAAATTTGAAGTAAATGCCACTGCTCAGGGAAGTACAGTACTCCTTCCCTTATTCTAATTTCCCTTATTCTAATTTTTTCTCTTCTCCATTTTCTAAATACAAATAACGGCGCATGCGCCACAAAAGAATAAGAGACTACAAATCTAAGTAGTGGGGGAGAGGAGAAAATTAGAATAAGGGAAGGACTACTGTAATTTATAGCTACCGCACGATTTCTGACGAATTTCAAATGGCGGTTAACATTCGAAATCGTTAAAAAGAACATTTTTATAAGTAGATACACTTTTATTACACTTTTTTGAATAGTTATTCATAATTTTCCGACTATTTAGTTATTAATAATTAATTTTAATGATCTATAAACATTGAAACGGAAATACTTGGTACTTTTTTCATTCTAAAGCTTCCGTATCGAAAACAGTGCAAGATACACTAAAAATGCACTAAAACTTTTTTGTAGAGCACAAAATTTCCTACAAAAAAGTTAGCGAGGGCCCTAGACTAAAGTTAAGAAGTTAAAAGTATAAACTTAATCAAGTTAAAAGTTACAAGTTAAAAGTTAAAAATCAAAAGTTAAAAATTAAAAAGTCAAAAGTATAAACTTAATTAAGTTAAGTTAAGACTT
This sequence comes from Trichopria drosophilae, assembly GCA_030407085.1. NCBI lineage: Eukaryota > Metazoa > Arthropoda > Insecta > Hymenoptera > Diapriidae > Trichopria > Trichopria drosophilae. The sequence continues at coordinate 15,441,825 of CM059587.1, read as the reverse complement.
AATGATCTAAAAAATAATTAAGTTAAGAATTAACAAAAAGTTAAGTTAAAGTTAACTGTACAAAGAAATAACTAATAACTTAAGTAAAAAGTTAAAAGTTAAAAAGTTAAGGAATTAAAAGTTCAAAGTAAAAAAGTAAAAAGTTAAAAACTTAAAAATTAAAAAGTCACAAGTAAACTTAATTGAGTTAAGTTAAAAGATAACTATCGAAAAAATAATTAATATTAATTAACAAAAAGTGAATAAGTTAAGTTGAAGTTATCTATAGATACACAAATATAATTAAGTTAAGTTAAAAGTTACAATTAAAAAGTTAAAAGTTGAGAAGTTAAAGTAAACTTAATTAAGTTAAAAGTTAAAAAGTTAACGACCTACAAAATAATTAAGTTAAGTTAATATTAATTAACCAAAAGTTAATGTAACATCGTTAAGTTAAAGTTAACTGTATACAAAAGTATAACTAAGCTAAGTTATTAACTAATAATAAAGTTAAAAATTACAAGTAAAAAAGTTAAGAAGTTAAAAGTTAAAAAGTTAAAAATTAAAAAGTTAAAAAAATAAGTAAACTTAATTAAGTTTTGTTAAAAGTTCACAATAAAAAGTAATTAAGTATGTTAATAATAATATAATTAACAAAAAGTTAAAGTAACTAAGTAAGTTAAGTTAAATTTAACTGTACAAAAAATAATTAAGTTAAGTTAAAAGTTAACAATAAAAAGTAATTTAGTTAATTGAAATAGAAGTTAAGTTAACTCATAATAAAGTTAATTATTAAAGTTAAGAAGTTAAAAGATAACTTAATTACGTTAAAACATAAAAAGTTAAAAATTAAAAAGTTTAGTTAAAATTAAGTTAAGTTAATATTAATTATTAAAAAGTTAAAGTAACTAAGTTACGTTAAAGTTAACTGTACCAAAAATAACTTTTGACTTAATTGAGTTAAAGTTAACTTGTAATTTGAAATATAATTGAAATAGAAATTAAGTAATAATAAATATAAAAGTTACAATAAGTTAAAAAGTTAGAAAGTTAAATAAGTTAAAAGTAAAAAAGTAAAAAGATAAAAGTTAAAAGTTAAAAAATTAAAAGTAAACTTAATTAACTTAAGTGAAAAGTTAACGATCTAAAAAGTAATTAAGTATGTTAATAATAATATAATTAACAAAAAGTTAAAGTAACTATAGTAAGTTAAGTTAAATTTAGCTGTACAAAAAATAATTAATTTAAGTTAAAAGTTAATTTGTAATTTAGTTAATTGAAATAGAAGTTAAGTTAACTCATAATAAAGTTAATTATTAAAGTTAAGAAGTTATAAGTTAAAAGTAAACTTAATTAAATTAAGTTAAAAATTACAAAGTCAAAAGTAAACTTAATTTCGTTAAAAGTTAAAAAGTTAAAAAATAAAAAGTTTAGTTAAAAGTAATTAAGTTAAGTTAATATTAATTAATAAAAAGTTAAAGTAACGAAGTTACGTTAAAGTTAACTGTACCAAAAATAACTTTTGACTTAATTGAGTTAAAGTTAACTTGTAATTTGAAATATAATTGAAATAGAAATTAAGTAATAATAAATATAAAAGTTACAATAAGTTAAAAAGTTAGAAAGTTAAATAAGTTAAAAGTAAAAAAGTAAAAAGATAAAAGTTAAAATTTAAAAAATTAAAAGTAAACCTAATTAACTTAAGTGAAAAGTTAACGATCTAAAAAGTAATTAAGTTAAGTTACTATTCATTAATTTTTAATTTTTAACTTAACTTTTAACTTTTTAATTTCCTACTAATTAAGTTTAGTTAAAAGTTAACAATAAAAAGTAATTAAGTATGTTAATAATAATATAATTAACAAAAAGTTAAAGTAACTAATAGTAAGTTAAGTTAAATTTAATTGTACAAAAAATAATTAATTTAAGTTAAAAGTTAACTCGTAATTTAGTTATTTGAAATAGAAGTTAAGTTAACGAATATTAAAGTTTTATTAAAGTTAAAAAGTTAAAAGTAAACTCAATTAAATTTAGTTAAAATTTAACAATCTAAGAAGTAATTAAGTTATGTTAATAATAATATCATTAACAACAATTAGTTAAACTAACTATAGTTATAAGTTAAATTTAACGGTACAAAAAATAATTAATTTAAGTTAAAAGTTAACTTGTAATTTAGTTAATTGAAATAGAAGTTAAGTTAACTGATAATAAAGTTAATTAGTAAAGTTAAGAAGTTAAAAGTTAAAAGTAAACTTAATTAAATTAAATTAAAAATTACAAAGTGAAAAGTAAACTTAATTACGTTAAAAGTTAAAAAGTTTAGTTAAAAGTCATTGATCTAAAAAGTAATTAAGTTAAGTTAATATTAATTAATAAAAAGTTAAAGTAACCAAGTTACGTTAAAGTTTACTGTATGAAAAATAACTTTTGACTTAATTGAGTTAAAGTTAACTCGTAATTTGACATATAATTGAAATAGAAATAAAGTAATAATAAATATAAAAGTTACAATAAGTTAAAAAGTTAGAAAGTCAGAAAGTTAAAAGTTAAAAGTAAAACAGTTAAAAGTAAAAAAGTTAAAAGATAAAAGTTAAAAGTTAAAAAATTAAAAGTAAACTTAATTAACTTAAGTGAAAAGTTAACTAACATTGTAAAAAGTAATTAAGTTAAGTTACTAATCATTAACTTTTAATTTTTAACTTAACTTTTTAATTTCCTACTACCTAATCCTGCTATGAATACAAGATACGATTATGATACGATTGGTATGCCTTATAAATTAAACGCAACCTCCATTGTACTTTTAGGGTAGGATAGGAAAGCGATCAATCAAAAGCATACAAAAAGTGACGCAAAACATTTTTCTCCATGTAGTCTTCTGATTTTTCTATTAGTATCTCAACTAATTTTACTAAAATCATCATTAATTATGTTCCATGGCTTGTGGCTCTCTTTAATTGAAAATTATATTTATTTTATATATGAACTTATATTTGGCTTTCGAACAGTTTATTTATTTATTGTGGTAGACGGCATTGACAGGCCTTTATACAAAAAAAAATAACATTCTGCACTTGATAATAACGAAACAAGAATAAACCTTAATAAACAGTGAAAAACCTAATATTTGTTATCTAATTTTAAACAGTAAACGAGACCTAAGGTCTGGGTCGAAGTAATAAAGAGAAAAAACAAGAAATTTAAAATTTGTAAATATAATTTCACATCGCAGTTTTATAAATAAATAAATCTATTTTATATTTCCTATATCTTTTTAGTCGCCCATGATAATTTCTTTTTTGACAGTTCCTCTTAGTTTGCTGTAATCGTAATAAATAAACTGTCAGCCGTTACAATTTATGGAGTTGATGAGAAGTCGTAGAAATTTCCTCTTATATACCAAAGTTTTATTTAACAAATAACTTATGCGATGATAATGAATATACTCTATGAAACGAAAACTAATTATTGTCGATTTAATGGCCATTACGATTAGTTTTATTTGGATAAAATACTCTACATGCCCAACGTTTCAATCTAATTGCGAGATCCTTCTCAGAGGTACGTAACTAAAAATGTGCAGTATTTATTCTTACACATTTTATTTATTTATTTATTTATAAACGGACATTTCTGTCCTTAATAAGTCCTTTATAGCATACAATTCCAGAACAGTAAAGATTTTCACATGATAATAAGAAGCTTTGCTACTCGTTTTGAAATGGAGCACTTTGTTTTGTTGCTTCGTTCAAATTTGAGTGAAACTCTGAGTTCTACACATTAGAGTACAGACATTTTCACAGAGGGGAATTTTGGACTTTGAGTCTTCATAAAGGCCATTGTAACACCTATAAATCCACATCCACTCCACAGAAAAAGTGAGAGGTGTGTTGGCACTTTGGCAGCAGTCGGATCAGTCTGCCACCAGTCTTCTCATCGGACTGTTGTGTCTTGTTGCTAGTTCAGATTAGCAAAGCACAGAACATAGTGACGAAATTATCTTTACATTAATTAAAAAATGAGTGAAAGCGACGTTGTCATCGTTTCTGCGTGTCGAACGCCAATAGGTATGAAATTTATAGTATTTGAAATTCTGCTCCGTTCCTCACACTTAACCTTAAAAAATTCTTATAATAACATTTAAATCCAATAATATTTAATATTTATAGATACTTGGAGGTTTTGTAATAAAAAATATATATCATATTTTTATATATTTTGCAAGTCATCTTTTTAAAACTCTCGAATGATTCTACGATTCAACTTCTTATTTTCATTTCATCATAAAAATAACTAGTAATGTTAACTTTCTATAATTTAATTGTATCATAATTTGTATTTCGTATTAAATATTTTTATGGTATATTGTGTATATTTAGTTTTCAACATATTTTAAATATTTTCGATACTTGAAATAAGTATCGTAATATCTTTGATATCCCTGTCGAAAAAATAATATAGAACACGATTCAGAAAAGATATAGAGCACCATACAATTTGTATTTATCAAGAAAAAAAGTAGCTAAATACCAAATATTAAACACTGAATATTGAGGGCTTACAATTTTGAATCCTGTGTAAAAAAATCTCGTCCTAAATTTAACTTTGTGTAGTTTTTGCACCATATAAAGTTAAATTCAGGACAAGGTCTTTTTATACAGGATTCGCAATATTTCTTAGTTTTTCAAGTTAAGGATGATAATCGTAATTGATTTTTTTGAAAAAATTCTACAAAAAACTGTCATAAATTTGACAAATTTTAAGCCTAGTCCTGTTATGGGCACAAGTTTCTGTCTACTAAAAAAAAATAAATAAAATGATTATATAATTAATTAATTTTAAAAATATTTTATCTGTTTTATACTTCTATTCTTCTGTTGTATATTTGTGTTATTTGGTGTTATTTTTGAGCATATGATAAATATTCTTGAATTTGCTCGTATAAAACATAAAATATGAAACATATCTTATTTTATTTTATTTGTTTTTTTTTTGCAAAAATTTCATTTTTTGCATTTGACCATGTGATATTCTTAATCCCGCTAAACATGTAACGTAAATGAAACGTTACATGTTATCCCATTTATGGCAAAAACGTAACGTTTCGTAACAACTTCTTGATGCCGTTTACACAACGTTGCACAATATCTAAATACACAAAGCTAATGCGTAACATTACCAGAATGTAACTTTATAACAGTTTTAAAAACGTTTTATGGAATCGTTTCTGCAACGTCACAAAATCACCAAGGAAATTTAAAACGTCGCATTCAGGTTACTAACGTAACATTCATGTAATGTTACGAATGCAACGTTTCGTAGACATGATTTATTGCATAAATTCAATCGTTTCGACCGGTTCCATCTCAGACTTCGCCTTCAATAACTTCAAAAATAACTTGCACCTTATTATTTTTAATGTAAATTGTATTAAATTTAATGCATAATTTAAAAATTGGTTCACTTATGTTAATTTTAATATTCCGTCACTTGTCCAGAAAAATAACTCGCACCTTATTATTTTTAATGTAAATTGTATTAAATTTAATTCATAATTTAAAAAGTGGTTCACTTGTGTTAATTTTAATATCCGCGTAATTTCATAACTTATTTCCAAGTAGTGCATTTGTAAAATATACGTGTGTCAATTAACTTTACATTTTTTTAAACATTGTCTATTAATCCATTTCGTTTAAAAAAAATATTATACGGATATCTTAAAAATATTTATTTAAATTACAATAAATTACTACAAAATAGTCAAATAATATTAAAATATTATTATTCCCAATATGGAAATGACAAAATTAATTAAACATATCTTGTTTAAACTAAACCCGCATTTATCAAGAAGCCTTCTACGATTGAGTATAAGAGCTCTCGTTCGCATGGTAATACGTATGCGAGCATAGCGTAGTGGTTAAGACGTCAGCGTTGTAACCGGTAGACCCGGGTTCGATCCTCGGTCGGGACGGATTTTTCTTAGATTCATAGATTTATTTGCGAGTAAAATTATAAAACTACATTCTTTCATAACATATCTAACGATACATAAATAATAATAAAATTCGAATTGAATAAAATAATTCGTCGAATTTCTTATAATTTTTATTTATGACCGTTTAATGTAACGTTTTTACAACGTTGGATGTATAGTTTTCAAACGTCGCAGGTACGTTACGAATGAAACGTTATTTAAAAACCGTAAATGTGGCAGGACATTTCTGGTTCCAAGGACGTCCCAAAAATGTTTTTGCAATGAAACAAGTTTGGTCGCATGGCTATAATGCGACGTTTCAAAGATGTTGCTGTAACGGAATATTGTTTAGCGGGATCACTTCAAATAATTAATTTTTTTAATAATTTCAAACAAAATTTTTAATTGTATATAAAGAATTACATTAACTCATTAATGCCCAAATGCACAGAAAGTTTACTGCAACTTCAACGCTTATTTTCAATATGAAATAAATTTTGAAAAAACTATCAGATTCTACCATTTTCAAGGCCGCTCTTTCGAATGGTAGTAAGAAAATTCAAAAAAAATTGCAATTTATATATGATTTTGACATATATAGTAGAAAAATATGATTTTTTAGGACACAGTTTTTTACAAAAATTGAGTTTTCAATACAATATCTTGCTTTGAGTGCGCTAAAACATATAGCAAGGGTGCACTCGATAGTTATACTTAAAAGATACACTGGTATAAATTTGAAATTTTTTATATCAGATTCAAAATGGCCACTGTATTTACAAATTCCACTTCAAAATTTAACCATTTTTTTTCTTGAAAACTATGAACTTTAGAGAAAATTTTATAAGCCACAATTTTTTATTTTTAAAAAATTCAAAAAATCGAAATTTTCTCAACATTATTTAATAAATCTTGTTTATTTGAACACTATAGACTTTAACGCAAATATCCATAGAAGAAAAACGTCTTAGAATTGGTTAAAGAATACTCTTTACCAATTTTAAATGACTTTTTTCAAAATTTCGATTTTTCGAATATTTTAAAAATAAAAAATGTTGACAATACATTCTGAAAAAATTCGTGGGTATTCTTCGACTTATTCTAGAACATAATTGTCCTTATAAAATTTTCTTTCAAGTCCACAGTTTTCGAGACAAATAATGGTTAAATTTTGAAAAGAAATTTATAAATGCAGTGGCCATTTTGAATCTTCTGTCGAAAATTTCAAATATATACCGGTATATCTTTTAAGTATAACTATCGAGTGCACCCTTGCAATATACTTTAGGTCACTCAAAGTAAGATATTGTATCGAAAACTTGATATTTGTAAAAAAAATGTGGCCTAAAAAATCATTTTTTTCTACTATATATATCAAAATTATATATAAATTTCATTTTTTTTAAATTTTCTTACTACCATTCGAAAGAGCGGCCTTGAACATGTTAGAATCGGATAGTTTTTATTTTTTTCAAAATTTATTTCATATTGAAAATAAACGTTGAAGTTATAGTAAACTTTCTGTGCATTTTGGCATTAATGGGTTAAAGTTAGGATTCGTACTGTATTTTCGATATTATTTTTCAAATGCAGTATTTTCATCTGAATTAATTAAATCTCACTTGATGATTATTTATTTATAAATCTAACGCCATAGTTTAGCATTTTTATTCCTTATAAATATGTATGCGTGCAATTCCCGTTTTTTTTTTTTTTTTACTACAATTGTACGCATTTTTGTTTTTTTAGTAGACAGAAACTCGTGCCCATAACAGCACTAGGCTTAAAATGCGTCAAATTTATGACAGTTTTTTGTAGAATTTTTTCCAAAAAATTAATTATGATTATCATCCTTAAAAATTTTATTCTAAAAATGCGAAATTTTTGACCAAATAATTGAGCAATAATTTTGTGTAAATTTTTTAAAGAAACTATATAGTAAACTGAAGAAAATGGCGATTTTTTTATCTATTTTTGTTGCTGAGTTACAACCAGTTGAAAATTTTTTGATGTTTTTTTTTTTGAAAAATTCATAACTCGTCAACATGGAAAGATAAAAATCGTAAGTGTGAATGTTGCGTTTCTGTGAACTATATTTAGGGTATTTATGTATGTTTATATTTTTTGTATGTATGTGTATATTTCTGTGAACTATATTTTGTGTATTTATGTATGTTTATAACTTTTTCTCTCTGTATTCTGCTAAATTTACTGATTTATGGGTCAGTCTGTAAAACAGCTGATAGCTGTGACTCGCCATTTGCTTCCGATGGAGTTTTTATGTATCCTCCCTCTTGGTTTCAATAAAGTCGTATAATAATAATAATAACACAGCCCAACAAAAATTTTAGAATTTCACGTTGCCCTATAATTAAGAGTCGATTCTGGTAGGATTTTTGCTCTAGAATCCAAATATGACCGTCAAAATATCCAATTGGCTCTAGTTTTTGAGATATTGAAGGTCAAAAAATCTGATTTCAGGCATTTTGAGCATTTATTCACAGCTCTAAAAAATTCTGTTGTTCCAATAGTAAGAGTCAATTCTGATAGGAGTTTTTCCACAGAATCCAAATATGTACGCCAAAATATTGATTTGGACCTACTTTTTTGCACAAAATTGAAGGTCGAAAAAGTAAAAAATCGTGTTTTAGGGCATTTTCACATCTATACTACAGAACTCGACGCAAAATATCAAGAAATTGCAAATTGGCGGATCCAATATGTCCGACGAACTTTTAGAAATTTGAATCACTTCAAACTCATTATCATTTTGGAAACTTTACTTTGTTTTTTACCAAATTGAAGGTCAAAGGGGTAAAAAATCGTGTTTTCAGACATTCTTTTCTGTTTTTCTAGAAAACTAGTTAAGACGATGACGAGTTTGACGTGGTTCGAATTTTAATAGGTTTGTCGGACATGTTGGATCCACCATTTTGTGTTTTTTTATTATTTGCGTCACGTTCTATAGTATAGACGTAAAGAATATCCTAAAGCAAGCTTTTTTAGAATTTTGACCTGGAATTTGGACAAAAAATAAATCCAATTCAATATTTCCGAATACATATTTCGATTCTGTGAGAAAAATTATATGAAAATTGACTTTTACTAGTGGAGCAACATCATTTTTTGGTATCTGTGAACAGATATTGAAAAATGCCGAAAATCACATTTTTAACCCCTTTGACCTTCAATATCTCAAAAACTGGAGCCAATTGGATATTTTGGCGGTCATATTTGGATTCTGGAACAAAAATCCTATCAGAATCGACTCTTACTTGTAGGGCAACAAAATTTTATTGGGCTGTGTAACAATATTAGTAATTACTAAGAAAGCTATAAAAATTGTATTAAGAATAATTAATATATTGGACAATTTACAAAAATATTATGAAGAATTCATCGTAATAGAATTGAATTAAAAACAATAAACATGGACATTATTACACTATTTTAATGTAATGGAGTTTTAATAATACCAAAAATATAAATCTTTTTATTTTGAAAACATTACGTCAAAGATTTTCCTATTTTGATAACAAATAGAACGTTATTTCAAGTATCGTTCAAATTCTGAGTTTACGTAACCATTTTTACTATGAAGCATGTCTTTATTGTATATTATCTCTCCTTGTACAAATTCAAATACAAATTTATTCTTAAAATTCTTATCTAAAAAACTGAAGGCTCATATTTTCTATCATTTACTATCAGATTGGTGTTTCAGTTTCGCATAAACATATCGGTTTTATGCACATTTTGGAGTAAATATATAAATATAAAGTAGAAGTAGCAATTTGTTTAACGATATTTAATCAGAGGTTTAATGAATTATTCAAAATCATTCATAAAACAAAATTCATAAACCTGTTCAATGACGTTTATATTTTTACTTAAAATAAATTCATTTGTACAGGGATAGATTTCTTATATTGTTTTACAGTTCTTATATTTCGCATATAATATCTTACATGTAATTTAAAAGCCGCATCATTACTTAACAATATCTAAAAATTCCATTTATCTATTGATAAAGAATATCGTGTACAAAGTTACTGTAACAGGAATTTATAGTAAACTCTGCATTTATTTAAACTGAACGAAAGTATAGATATATAATAGACACTTTCGAAAACTAAAAAATCAAACACTATATTTTTCAATTGTTTTTATTTTTGTTTTCATCTTTTAAAATAATTTAAAATATTGTGAAAGAAATATTGAAAAATTGATATGTCATTGATTTCAAATTTTATTTCTGAATCTTTTTTCTGCTTTTCTTAAGTACATTACGATTGATAACCATTCAGTATAAACAGTAATTTTACTTAATTTCCAAAATCAATTAAAAAATGGGGTAAAAGTTTGGATGAAAGTCAGGTAACATAGAATTGTTCTGAAATTAAATTTTTTAAACTTTTTTGTGTCCAACAATTTCATATTAGAAAACATGAAATAGTGTTTTTTCAATTTTTGACATTAATTAACTGTAAAAGTAATTTATAGTAAACTCCGAATTTATTTAAATCTAATCAAAACTCCAGATACATTTTACACATTTTTTATAAAGAAAAGTAAGAAATCAAATACAAATGTTTAATTGTACTAACCAGTTACAAACTAAAAATAGACACTCGAATGTACTTTTAATTGAATACAAGCGTATTAGTGAACATAGTCTAATCTGAGTACTTTTTAAAAATATAATTTATTTATGAATTACAAACATTGTTTAATTTATATTTAATGTAAGAATTGGTAGGTGATTTTTGTGTACACGTAACATGAAAAATAATTTTTTTTTAACAATAAAATTGTGTAATTTTTATTTTAAATCCTAGATTTTTTTTTTTATAGACAAACTCTTAAAAAATATGTTACTGATTTTAAAATATTAAATGAAAACTTGAAGATAAAATCAAATAAAAAATGATTCAATGTAGCATCGAAAAATTTGTTACAAAATTTTTTTGTAAAATTGATTATCAAATTATTCTTTAGTGTTATACCAGCAAAAGTATCACTGTAGATGCAACAAACATTTTTTAAGTGTGGCACTTTCTCTTCATTCTCTTCCGACTTTCACCAATGCCGTTTTGAAAAAGATGCGTCAATTCACCTGAAAAAGAGTTTTTTTTTAGTAAACTGTTCGACAAATGTAATTACTTGACAAGCCCTCTTTTTCGAAAAATAATACTTTAAGATATATAACTAATGTCAACAATACTTCCGGTATTTAGTAAAAGTTGAGAAAGTATTTTCGAGCACAGTAACTACGAAAAAACTATTTAAAAATACTAATTTTAAATTATAAATTTCTGTTTAAATTCCGCGAAAACTATTAAAAAATTACTAAAAAATTCTTGATGCTTGTTGCGTAAAATATAGACGCAGTTTCATTGGTGTCAACGTACAAATAACAATGAAATCATAAATTTTAAATACCAGGAACGCCTTCGTGGTAATTTCAAATTTAAAGAGTCCGAGAGGTCTTTGGCATCCGGATGAAGTAACGGGAAAAATAGTTCGGACAAAGGTTTTATACCGTTTTGAAAAACGGTATAAAAAAGGTAGTGTTTCTATGATATCAAATTTAATTACACTGGAAATAATATACTGTATTTAAGTACTTTGAATAGTCGTAAAATATTTGCTTCTATTAAGAAATTCCTTTTTTAAACAAATGTTTCTTCTTTAGTAAATCTGACTTACTTTAAGAAAATATTCCGTCACATCAAGTAAATATTTACTTGCGAATATAAGTACTTACTTGACGTCAGAAATATTACCTTAAACTAAGTAAGATTTGCTTAAAACCAAAGAAACATTTATTTGAAATAACAAAAATGTTATTTTCTATGTCACATTTCGTAGATGGTACAATATTATGTCCAGGAATTGTTACTCTGGACAATAATCTTTTTTTTTTAAATTCGGACATATCCTGTTAAAAATTGTCATGGTTTATGAAAATTGCTATATTCATTATATTTGTCCTATGGACATAATGTTATTCAAACTTCGGAACAATTTTCGAAAATGCTCAATACAAATAATTAAAAAATTGTTATGTAATAGATAAAAGTAGATTTCAAAATTTTCTCTAATTTTGAATCTAAGTGATTAATTATTTATGACCATAAGCATAAAATGAAAAAATTTATTTTATTTAGTCGTTTTATGTCGATAAAAATCCATACTTCACAAATTTACGAGTTTTCTCTTGTATAAATGCAATTTGGTCATAATTAAAATACACTTTAAGTAGGTCCAAATATAAAATATACTTATCCATGTATTATACCCAATACAGTTAACTTTAAAAAAAAATACAAAACAATAATCAGTAAACAAAAATATTTTATTATGTAGAAAAAAACGTTCTGTTTGCATTATTTTAAAACAAATATTAATAGTTACTCATTTTAACTAATAACCTCATTACTTAGTGTGAGGCAGATATTTCATTGTATAATAATCCGTTACTTCATATGTTATTGTTATTCCTCATATTTTATACCCTTAAGAACCAAATGTACTAAAATTTAACAGGTTGTTTGGCAGTACTTTTGAGTATTAACGTGCAATGAAACCATGTGGTATCGTGTTTTATGTCTCAAAAACAACGAATTACACGTGGTTAATGAATTAAAAAAAAAACGATTTTTCAATCTTTTTTTCTTTGTTTATAATTTCCCGCATTAAATTATCTTTGATACGTATAAATAACGCTTTAAATATGTCTGGACTTTAAAATGGTGCAGCCTATATTAAAAAAATTCAATATGGCGGTCCCCAAAATGGCGTTCAAAGCGAAAATTCGTTTGAAAAATGTCAGGGTGCCCCAACTCTAAAACAATCAACTTTTTCAAAAGAAAAGCTAAGAATAAAAAGTTATTAGAAGTCAATGGGGAATATATGGGAATTTTTAAGATTTTTTTTTGAAATTCTGAAAAATTTGTTATCTAACATTTTTTAAAATATTTAAAATTTTCCCAATAATTCTAAAAAAATCATGTATACTCCTTAATGAATTTTAATAATTTATTGTTCTTTTATAAAAGTTAACACCTTTCGCGGCGAAAGATTACGTACACGGAAAAAAATAATCCAGTGAAAATTCCTGAACTCGTTCGGATGTTGAGGATTTGAGAAAGTTTGGAGGAATATTACGATTCAATTAATAGTAAATGTCTGGGGAACTTGTCAAGAACCAGTCCGGGATTCTACAAGAATATTAGCTGAAAAATTCAAGAAAAATTTGAGACAATTTAAAAAAGATAGACGAAAGAAATTAATTTTTAATTTTATATTTACGCAAAGAAAATAAAAAATCCTAACTCCGGCGGAGATTCGAACCCGGGTCTGCTACACGATAAACATACACTTTAACACGCTCGACCAGCGGAACGTTGTTGTTAATAACTATAAATAAGGCCAATACTATGCCGAAGCGTTCAGGGATTTTTATTTCTTTACGCAGTGTGCGCGGTGCATAATAAATTGATGCATCAGCATACAAGACTTACATTTGGTATACATATATATTAATCTAAAAAAAGGGACATAAACGGTAAGAAAAGAAATCATACAAAAACTCAGTATATAAAACATGACATTTGAACCCAAGCTTGAAACTCATGAATGAATTCTGTATGAATACGTGAAAATTGTGATCGACTATGACGTCATGCAATTACTTATTCTCTTTCTCATACAAAACGAAGTAAAAATAACGTTTACAAAATCTACGAATACAAACAGGAATATATCTGAAGTTTACTAATAAAAGGCATATTGCGAGGTCTAATATGAGAAAGAACAAGAATTTAAAAAGAGGTGCTACTTTTTCGACAGTTTATATTATTTACTTTTATAAAATGCAATCGTCAGTCGAAGATGAAATTTAATATTTCTATTAATATTTGATCATGCAGCCCTATTTTACGGCAAAATATTTTCCCACAAATTTTTTATATCAGAAAAATGTCTTTTATTAATTTCACACAAAAAATATCTTGAAATCTACAGAAAATAATTCTTTAAATCAGCTATTTCGTTAAAAATCATACATTTAACTGTATATTTAAAAAATGTATACTCACAATAAATATATGTAATAAAATAAGCAATTGACAAAATATTTGAAAATACTTTAAGTTTAGAATTTATTCACGTCATAACCTAAAATGTCAATCCTAAAGATTTTTTAAGTTTATTTTATTATAATTCGCACATAAGGGAATGAATATATATTTTTATGCTTATCAGTTTATAAATAAGATATAAATAATTCATACAACATAGCTGTGTTCAAATCCAGGCGCATCGGATTTTTACGTATCTTTCAATAGATCTGTTTGAACTCATTTTTTTCTTGATAAAAATGCAATCCAACATTTGCAAAAAATGACTTCTATATCGTCTTTGTGAAATGAAAAAAATGTATTCCTAGCCTATTTGCAATTCTCTCTAATTGGGAGAATGATGTTAGGGGGAAATATTGTTAGAGAAAATGTAAAAAATATTAAGTTTGATATTTCATAATTCCATCGTGATTTTCTAGACATAAGACATTAAATTATTTAGATTTCATTAATACGTAAAATTTTATGCAATCGCCAAATAGACGAATCTTGAATGACACTTTTCAATTAAAATATTGAAAAAATGGTTACTCCATTTTTACCTAAAACTGACACGTGCAGAATAATCTGACGCGATACTGACAGAAATGCAATATAGCGGCATTGAAACAACGAGAACAAATAATTTTTGTATAAAATCCATTTTTGCTTTCTAAATTATAGTAATTATGTATTTTCACATTTAAAAACATTTTCTCTTCATTATTTTTAGGATCTTTTTGCGGCGCATTGTCCTCGCTAAAGGCGTCGGATTTAGGTAGTATTGTCATAAAAGAATGCCTGAAAAGAGCCAACTTGCAACCTTCAGATGTATCCGAAGTTATTATGGGGCAGGTGAGTTTTTAATTATTTATGTGTTTATAATAAATAGCTAATACCAGAAGACAGTAGAACTAAATATTATAAGTGACACTGATAGAAGTTTATAAAACATTATCCATAATGTGTATCAAACAGCAGAGGTTTTAACCTTGCAACTTTTGAGACGACTGATGTCTTAAACTAAAAGACGACTGTCATGACAACAGTTCATTTGTACATATATAGGCTGCCGTCCCCTTCCACTGGAACACCGGTTGTCTGTATAGTAGTCTACCTCTTAAGTCGTATGCTTGAGGCAAACAAGATGACAGCACCTTCCCTTAAGTCATATTTCCCCTCACCACCTACCACTTCAATTTCCACTTGTCACATGCGCGCGCGCACACACACACACACACATGCAGTAGTCCTTCCCTTATTATGAATTCTCTTATTCTAATGTCTTCCCTTATTTTAATTTTGTATCTTCTCATATTCTAATATTTCCCATCACGCATTCTCCCCACCGCACCTACTACTTTCCTTAGAAGCACATATGGACATATAACTGTGCAAGCGCTGCGAAAGGGAAAGAGAGGTAAAAGGAGAGCGTTTAGTGGGAGAGAGGAGAAAATTAGAATAAGAGAAGGACTACTGAAATGGTACAGCGCGAGCCCTTCAACCAGCGAATGGTGGGGGAATCCCTCAGGGGGAAAATATGACTTAGAGGAGGGGAAATATATGCATTAATATAAGTATATGACTTAAGGGAAGATGACTTAAGGTAGCTAGACCCTAAACACCTATTATTCAAGAAGTTTTTGAAACTTTCAGGAAAACTAATTTGAATAACAATGCGTGTGTCTGTTAAATTTGAACAATTTTTACCGTTTAGTTCCCGCGATATAATCAATAAAAAATCGCATGTTTTTACATAGATCAGTATGGTAGCCATGATGAAAGTTGTCGAAAAAATGCCGATTCGATACAAATTTTCTTATAGCATAAAACCTACTGTCAAGATCTTGACGAAAAACTAGTCTGAAGTAATTGACGTAATGAGGAATCACATATTTGAAAGTCGTAAACATTGACCGTTTAATAAAAAAGTTCGACTTGATCAAAAATCCAACTTCAGAAATTTCTCGGGATTTGTCATACGATACAGAATAGAGGGCAACGTCGCATTTATGAGATTATTCTTTGTTTTGCGCGCGAGTATTTGAATATACATACGTACTTTTATTGATGAGTTTAGCATGAAAACCGCTGTCGATAACGTAATATAAATAAAATACACATACGCGTATTCATAAAATATGTAATAGATATGCAGGCATTTTCGTTTTCTGTATACGACCACATTAAATAAAATACGAAAACAAACTCTGTTTCGATCCACAGCGGAGTATGTACATACCTGTGTTTAAATCGCGCTTTGCTAATAAAATGCGACGTTGCCACTATTGCTGCACTACGTTATTCACTGGGTTAATTTTTTCTTTCCATTAATTTAATTTAGTATGTATTTGATATTTGAATGACATAAGACTAATTATTTATTTATAATTAGATTTTACATATTGGTATTGAGGTTATGTTTTTACACTTTATAGTTGCATCGTTTTTGACTTGAACAGTTGGGGTCTAGCTACTTTAAGGGGGACTACTGTATTTAAGATAACTGCTGTACCAAACTAAAACACACGCCATCTTAATCGACGAACGGCAGCCATCTCCCGTTTTGCATATCAGGTGTCTCTACTAGCACTGCTGTAATCTTAAACTTCTCTCACTGTATGTTCAGAAATAAAAACCATTCGAAAAGCTGCTGAACATTATCCTTGTAATATCATGTATGGGCGAAATAAATCTAAACCGATAGGCAACATCTACAACCTCGGTGAATACTCATCTGTGAAATTTGTCATTGGGACAGAAATGGACATCACGATTTGTATTCCCTGACGTCCCTTTACTTACAACAAATGTCAAAATTTCAGTTGGTCCCTAATGAAATTGTACACAACATCCCTTTTAGATTTGTTCGCCACCTAGCGATGAACGAAATAATTTATTTATTTATATCATTTTTTTAAATCACACTATATCAATGCGGATTTGAATAATTCATGCAATTTCTTTGTCATTATCCTATTGACAAATTCAATATCCATATGAAATATGATCAATAAATTGTCCCTCCCTGGTTAGTTACTTAAGGAAAATTACCAGTCGATTTTTCATTCCGTGCACACTATTGTCAATTAATTGGTGTAAAATGATTGTTAATGCTCGTGAATTGAAATATATTTATTAAATATAATTTCAGGCTCTCACTGCAGGACAGGGACAAAATCCCGCGAGACAAGCCGCCATAAAAGCAGGCCTTCCCGTTACTGTGCCAGCTTATCTGGTGAATATGCTTTGTGGATCAGGATTGAAGTAAGTCTTTTATTTTACTTAGGATAGTAATACATTTTTCTCTTCATATTTTATAATTTTCTATCCTTTCCGCTGGAAAGACGCAAAATGCAGTCGATAACAGTAGTTCTAAAATTACTCGTTAAAATGGACTGTATATACGGATTGGAACTGTTGCTGGTTGTTGTCAAAAAACACAGGAAATCTGGTTGTTGTCAAAAAAAAATTTAGTTGTGCTATATTCAAGTACCCATCGCTCTTATTGTAGATCATGAATAATCAGCATTTGTTTATATAATATAATACACAACAGAACTTACAACTTACAATGTAATACACAAATTAGAAATTTTCTACAATTAGTCAACCACTTTTGGACAGGCCAGATGTTTATGTAGACATTGAATTCTAATTTAAGAAGTTTTCGTGAGCTTCTCCTTAAAATTGGGAAAATAGTCAACGAAAATTTATTTTCATTTTGTAATTTTGTCTTTTAAAGACACCCGCTTTCTCTCCTACATCTATCTGTATATTTCTTCATCGCATTAAGTTTCCTCCCACTTCCACTCACATGGAAAACAATTGTCTGGGCTCTTCCCAAAAAACCAGGTCTGTGATAATCACAACCTCACAGGTTTGGGAATCATCACAACCTTCTTTTGTTTGTAACACAAACTTCTCGGTCAGTGATTATCACAGCAGTCGATTAATATCGTAAAGTTTACATAACATATGTAGTGTCGGAACCTTTTTATATTGATTAACAAAAACGTAGAGCTTGCGAGAAAGAAAGAGAGACGCCATCACACCGAATGGAAGCTTGGGAGAGGTGTAATCGCCCTTCTCGCCGATAGGAGGCCATGGTCGTGATAGTAAATGCCCGAATTTACGTTCATTCTTGTTATAATTGTTAGCTTTTATTTCGTAGATTACCGACCTCGAAGTGTACAGAAAATACTATTTTAATTTCGAGTTCAGGAATCTGTTTTTGACAGGTAACGTTGGATTTTTATGTATTTGTATAACAGTTATCATTTCCTGTCCTGCTATACTTATTGGGCGGCTGTTTAAACTGAGTTCGTCATTCCTTCCAGAAAAGTAAAATAAATTGTACAATGTTCATGACCCAAGTGGTTGACTAGTTGTAAAAATGTCCTGAACTTTTACTTTTCATGTAATCCCCCGAAAAAGCATATACGTATATTTTCTGCGATCCATACGTTTTTATTGTTGAATATATTATATTAAATGTTATTATTGCTTTTGATCTTATTTAAATACCAAAAAAATACCATGAAGGATTTCTTTATTCACCATTGCTCTAAAATATTTTCTGTCATTTGTTATGGAAAATACTAGCATTTCCCCTTTATTTTAGGTATTAAAAAGCTCTCTTTCTCCTTATGCTTAATAGTTTATATATATGCCTATGAACCCCGCATTATTCATATTAAACAAAAATGTAAATTAATATATTATATTTAAAGAACCGTAGCGAATGCTTACACGTCGATAAAATCGGGTGAGAGTCAAGTAGTTGTTGCTGGTGGTCAAGAAAGTATGAGCCTAGCTCCACATGTTATACACATGAGAAATGGTTGTCGTATGGGTGATGCTACTATGGTCGATACAATGCTCTATGATGGACTGGTCGACGCTTTTAACAGTATTCACATGGGGATGACAGGTATGATACAGTAGAGTGTAATAATACTGTTATAGGAAACAATAATATAAGAATAACAAAATTTATTTGTACTTCAGTGATGTTTGTATGAAAGTCATTATGGTATACTTATTTGGGAATTGGTTACAGCTGTAATCGAAGTAGAATTTATAATAAAATACACGATATTTCCGGTGTAAAAGATCTATGAATCATTTCGAATGCACATTAATTAATTACAACAAAATCATTATTAGGGCCCTAAGGTGGTTACCTATCTTTTGAACGACTATAGAACCCAAACCATAGTATATAAAGCGCCGATTGACATACCTCCCGAAACTTTATATAATTAGCTAACTTTCTACCGAAATAGTTTTTGATATTACCAATAATAAGAAAAATTTAGCTTGTTACAAAATGTAGTTAAAGTTTCGTCTAAAAAAAAGTGGTCCCAAGGTGGTCACCATCTCAATATTCTCTTTAAAGTGCTAAAAAACACAATGAAAGGCATTTATTTTTATTTAATATTAAATGTCTTTAATTTATAGACTCAATTCATGCCATGAAGTGCCTGTACCATTTTCTACCAGCCGAGTGACTATCATTCCATTCAGATGGATATTCAATTCCGATTTTTAGTGCGAATTCGTATGCTATTTTTTTAGGTCCTTTATTGTTAGCATAGTATAAATTAGCACATGTCTGAATATATCGAACAAGATCAATTCCTTGTTCAGACGTGAAAACCATCATTGCGATCGATAAACTTTTGTACGAAATTTTATATCGTAATAAATTAATCTATTCTTCATCGGTAATCGTGAAAAAATCGATATTTTCTTCCACATCTAGCTTGGCAACATATCTCTTCAAACTACTTCTAGCTATCCCGAACCTTTTAGCAGCTATTAAAAATCCGATTTTCTCATTCTTAATAATTTTTACTGCGTTTGCTAAATTAGCGAAATCAATGTCCACAAACTCTGAGTTCTCTTGTTCGACGCCATCCTAAAATATCAAAATCCCATTTTATTATTGTTAATCACAGATTTGCCAAAACTGATAAAAACTAACCTTTCGGCTATACGCGTTGATCAATACAATGTATAAGCACGTTTTTCTGAAGTGATCACCTTGGAGCCAAAAAAGTGTCCACCTTAGGGCTAAGAAGCTATTTTTTAAGCATCAATGAAATTATTTCCAAACACGCAATATTATTCATATTCGTTTGGAATATTATTGCTTGATATGAAAGCGCAATGATAACGATTTTCAGCACTATCTAATCGTTTCTTTCGTTGCCTTTAACATATTGTTAAGAAAAATGTCTAAATTTTGATAACGTATACTTAACGACGTTCGTGCTAGAAAGACAGGAGCACGGCTGATCGGTTCGAAACTTAACCAAAAACTTCGTCTTTGCAATTAAAAACAACAACATCAAGAATTCTCCGCTATCACGTAATGCACAGAAATGTTCCCTTGGTGTCCACCTTGAGGTCCTCTCTTTTTAAAATTCTCAACTCAACGAACATGTCCGCTATTGTTTGTTATAGCCTAAGCCATGCCGTCCCTGGCTACAAAACATCGAATAAATGTAGCGTTGATTGTTTATTTACTATACCCCCAATAACTACATATCTTTGTCTGGTTGACCCTGGAGCTAAAAATGTTTGTTTTGATTATAACGGCAGGCGTATAGTTGTCAATGTTCTTCAGAATTACATACTATTCTTATGATTCAAAAGTAAATATACGCAGAAAAGATTCACATTGAGTGTCTTTGCGAAAGTTGTTGTAATTTTTGTTATTGCGCAGTTGTTTCCACGCACGTTAAAATTAGGTTGGTTTCTATAATATGTACTCTTATATTAGAATAAGAATACATGAAATATTCAATAACGTAAGAATACCAAATGATTATTTTATAAAGTTCTTTTGTATGAATAATTTTTGTTATGATTAACCATGCCGGTTATTACTAATCGGTTGTAGTTGGTCGTTAAATACTCATCTGCTTGGTAAGAGCTTAATGTAATTATTTCCCGCATGGCATAACGCTGACAGACTTTTTTTTATCTTATTTTTATTATCATTTTCATTATCACCGTAATTTTCGTTTGCTTTTTCTCGTACTCGCCAAGACAGGGAGTGAATCAAACATTTTTCCTCGTTTCTCAGCTGAGAATATAGCCACGAAATTCACAATTAGCCGACAAGAACAAGACCAATATGCAGCGAGGTCTCAGCAGCGAACAGAAGCTGCTATCGGCGCTGGCTACTTCGACCAAGAAATCGTTCCGGTAACGATTTTGAAAAATCCTCCGATTGTAGTAAAGAACGACGAATTTCCTAAAGCAGGAACAACAGAGGATAGTCTTGCCAGACTGAAACCAGTTTTCAATAGGGTAATTTTATATATTATTCTGTATAGTAATAACAGTTTACACAATTGGAACCTGTTTTCTTTTTACCACGTTTTTATTGACTCGTATTCTTGTCTGTCTGTCTGTTTGTCCGGTGCAAATCTTGTAATCGATTTTAAACTAACTTACCGATGAGCTAGAGACTTGAAACTTTTAGGATAGCCCAACATTGGATGACAATGCATTCCTTTACCGTTTATTACAAGTTCCAATCAGTTTTAAGAACATTTTCAGCAAATTAACATTTTCTATGAAAAAAAAAATAAGTTTCAACAAAAAATGCGCTTATTTTCCGTTCTTGATTGAATCTATACATTCCTTTATACTCGTTTTTCTTTCGTTGTTTTGTCCTTTAACATTTGGAACAAATGGAAAACGTGGGGCGCAATAGAGGTAACAGAAATGACTCCTCGACGAACAATAACAAATGAGAAACTTATGCTTAAAAAAATGAACAATGTGACACGCAAGTTTAGACATGCTAGTCATTTCTGTTACCTCTATTGCGCCCCACGTTTTCCATTTTAAGTCTTGCAAATATTTTATTTCCTAACAAAATGAAAAATTATTGCGTATTTATTTCGGCATGGTATTAGTGACCTGCGTGGATGGGAAAAATTATTTTATCCTTTTTAGTCCATTTATAAAAACGTGGGTTTTAAAAAGAATTTTTTATTTATTAATTTCTTCTTATGATAAGACATAACCCTTGCAAACTTTGTTATTTATCAAAGTATTTGCATTTTATTGAGAATATTTTTGCTTTTTTGTATACGAGGATGCCTTAAGGAAGATTGTTATGTGGATTAACTGAATATAAATAATTGACATAGGCGATGATTTTTCGCGGGTAAACGATATTGATACAAGAGCCATTGGATTAAAGGCGCATTTCTACCAGAATATTTTTCATGCCTATACCCAACAAATATTTTATTTTCGTAGAATTCGGTAACATCGAACTCAGTTTTGATATAGTTGACGTGGAATTACTCGATTTATCAGAATCTTACAGTACGTTTCAGATACACTTAAGCCCCCTTTAACCTCTTTAGCATACAAGCGTAAATTTTTGAATAAAAGACCGCATATGCAGATTTTAAGCGAAGGTTATGAATTATCACACTGCAAAATCATTGGAGTCAATTGCGCAGTCCATGAAAGAGTAATCATTAACTTTCACTCCTGTAGGCTTACATTTGACTTTCTTGGAGTCACATTTGGTGTATTTCTTGCTAGGTTTGAATCCCTTTACTACGTGGCTGACTGGCAAACATTTTATGTTTCAATAATTTGTCGCTATAACATATTCAATACTGAGGATTTTGGAACGAATAAAAAAAGAAATTGTTCGTCAGGGGTTTTTAGCATCTAATGAAGAAAGAACAAATTATATATATATTGAAGTTATTCAGGGCCTCGAAGCACGTGACGAGTTGTTCATCGTCTGCCACCAACTTTAAACATTAATTACTTTTTAACTACTGGAGTAATAAAGAAACTTTCCAACAAAAAACCCCGCACAAACCTTAGGGAAAGTGGCCCTCGGTTAAATTTGTTCAAACTGATGTATGTTATAGCTTTTGATGTTCCGATGAAAAGTCCCCATTGCCACAAGGCCTAGTATTTTACTATAAAAAATAACTATTTTTGCTACAGCTCAGTTCGTTTTAAAGATATTTCATCGTGTAAGGGCTCATTTTAAAGTTTTTTTTCAAGCCCTGCTATTCATCTTTATTACATTTTGACCTACAATGAAGATTTCTTTAGTTATAACAGTATAAGTGCGTCCTAATGTCGTGTATTTGGCAATAAATCATATTAACGAACTCCTTATGGGCTTAATTTTTATCAAAACGTAATGTATAAGATGCCATTTTTTTCGTCTTCAATATCTATAACTTTTCCCAGTGTGATACTACATTACCTACTTTACGTTACGTTGCTCGAAATGAGCTAAAAGCGGAAACCGCAAAAATCGGGATTTGTTGCTCTTTATGCCGTTATAACTAAAGAAATTTTCACCGTATATCAAAATGCCATTAAGACGAATCGCAGGGCTTGAAAAAAGCTTCAAAATGAGCCCTCACTCGATTGCATATTTTTAATAGGAACTGAGCTATAGCCAAAATAGCGACTTTTTTACATCAAAATATTAATACTTTGAATATACGTGGAGAAAAAACTATTCATTTTGAGGCCTTATGGCCATGGATACTTTTCATCGGAACATAAATAACTATAACATACATCAGTTTGAGCGAATTTAACCCAGGGCCACTTTCCATAAGGTCTGTGCGGAGTTCTTTGTTTATACCTTTATGAACAACTTTCTCCCTAACAGTTTTCGAAAACTCAAAATTCGCTTGATAAACGGAGAATTAATTTACAAAAGAGTTCATTATATGGTAAAATAAAATTAATAGATTCAGTCTAAGAGACATTTGCAGACAAGAATACAAGTTTAAATATTGTAATACAATACTGGAGAAGCGTTATAATCAATGAATAAAATTCTTTAATTTCTTCTCCGTTCTTTCCTAAGTGAAAACTTTCCTTTGAGTGTTTCTTAAAAACCGGAGTGTAGACAAGGATGGTAATTAAAAATTCCTTATTAACGTTTCGACTGTTTTGATGCAGTCCTCATCAGAAAATATTTTTTATTCTGTATAAAACAAAAATTAACAAAACAAAATAAAAATATAATCATACATAAACAATCCAATTTCCCTAATTTTATTTCTTTAATTTTCAAAATAATTAATAAAAACCCGAAAAAGTAGTTATTAAAAAAGTTTTTACCCAGACATATGTTATAGTTCGTTAGAAGCTGGAAAACGAACATACATCTTCTACAGAAGTACTGTAAATGTTTAAAAAACAAAAGAAATATGAACAACACAAGTTATTCAGTAAGATGTTAATTATAATAAAAATGAACATAATAATAATAAACACGAAGGAAGTAATATAAATGAGGGATAAAAAGAAAAGAATTATGTAAAATCTTCGATGTTAAAGACACAACTAACTGTAAAGTCATTCGAAAGCATACATAGACTAGCATACATACATACTTACATACAAGAATACACTAATATATACGTACGTAGATGTTCTCGAATATAAAATATAAACATATAAAAGTTTCTGAAAATCAACCGATGTAATTCGTTACGTAATAATTTAAAATTCTAAAAGTGGAAAATACAATTCTGATAAATTTGATTTTTCAAATCTGATGTTAACTGCAAATTTGTTTTTCTTAATGTAATAATTTTTCATCGAAGATTTAACGTAATTTTTTCTTTTTATTCCTCATTTATATTACTTCTTTCGTTTTTATTATTATTATGTTCATTTTTATTATAATTAACATCGTACTGAGTAACTTGCGTTATTCATATTTCTTTTGTTTTTTAAACATTTACAGTGCTTCTGTAGAAGATGTATGTTCGGTTTCCCGCTTACATGGGAATTACATCGGTTGATTTTCAGAAACTTTTATATGTTTATATTTTATATGCGAGAACGTCTACGTATGTATACAGGTTGATCGGCCAACCATTACCCAGCGGCTAACTCTAGATTCTACAGATAATTCTGAACAACTTTTTCCTCTAAAAAAATGTTCGGGAAGGTAGAGTTTTTAAGTTATTCAACACTAAAATTTAGGTGAAAAAATCACATTTGTTGAAATATCTCGACTCGGTTTGAAGGTACCTTAACGAACCGAAGCTCATTTTAAAGATATTTTAAAGCTCTATAAATTGTCTCTATTGGTTTTTGATCTACAATGAATATCTCTCTTGTTATAGCCATAAAAACGGGATAAATGCCGATTTTTCAGGATTTTCGCGTTTAACTCGTTTCGACACATAGTTACCGAAATATCACACAGAAAAAAGTTGTAGGCCTTGAAAAAACAAAAAATTTGTGTCCTCTAATACGATGCGATTAAATTAAAACTGAACCCTACAAGAGCCTCGTAAAGTTGACAAAATACAGTTCGACAAATAAATCGATATTAATAACAAAATGTTATGAAAACGAGTACAAATAGGGTTCAGTTTTAATTTAATCGCATCGTATTAGAGGACATAAAATGTTTGTGTTTTCAAGGCCTACAACTTTTTCCAGTGTGATATTTCGATAGCTATGTTTCCAAACGAGTTAGACGCGAAAAACCTGAAAAATCGGTATTTACCCCCGTTTTTATGGCTATAACAAGAGAAATATTCATTGCAGGTCAAAAATCAACAGATACAACTTATATAGCTTGAAAATATCTTTAAAATGAGCTTCGGTTCGTTAAGATACCTTCATACAGAGCCGAGATATTTCAAAAAAAGTGATTTTTTCACCCTAAATTTTAGTGTTGAATAGCTTAAAAACTCTACCTTCCCGGAAATTTTTTCAGAGGAAAAAGTTGCTCAGAATTATCTGTACAATCTACAGTTAGCCGCTGGGTAATGGTTGGCCGATCACCCTGTACATTAGTGTATTCTTGTATGTATGTATGTATGTATGTTAGTCTATGTATGCTTTCGAATGACTTTACAGTTAGTTGTGTCTTTACCATCGAAGATTTAAGATAATTCTTTTCTTTTTATCCCTCATTTATATTACTTCTTTCGTGTTTATTATTATTATGTTCATTTTTATTATAATTAACATCTTACTGAATAACTTGTGTTGTTCATATTTCTTTTGTTTTTTAAACATTTACAGTACTCATGTAGAAGATGTATGTTCGTTTTCCAGCTTCTAACGAACTATAACATATGTCTGGGTAAAAACTTTTTTAATAACTATTTTTTCGGGTTTTTATTAATTATTTTGAAAATTAAAGAAATAAAATTAGGGAAATTGAATTGTTTATGTATGATTATATTTTTATTTTGTTTTGTTAATTTTTGTTTTATACAGAATAAAAAGTATTTTCTGATGAGGACTGCATCAAAACAGTCGAAACGTTAATAAGGAATTTTTAATTACCATCCTTGTCTACACTCCGGTTTTTAAGAAACACTCAATAGAGAAGCGTTAGTACACATATTATACTTGAAGAGCTCCTCAGTCGATTTTGACTTCCGGTTTTTCAGGATAACATCCTTAAAACATAAAAAATCGAAAACAATGACACGGTATTCGTTTATTTAGGTTGACGGAACAGTAACGGCAGGAAACGCATCAGGAGTAAACGATGGAGCGGCTGCGGTAGTTGTGATGTCAGCTCGATTAGCAGCTGAAAAAGGAATTCCACCTCTTGCTCGTATCGTTGCAATTGCTCAAGTTGGTGTTGAGCCTGCTATTATGGGAATTGGTCCAATCCCGGCAGTTGAGTTAGTGGTTAGTAAATTAATAAAAATTATATATAACTTACGATAGTTTTATTTTAGTTTTTACGATAGGTTTTTATTTCATATGTCATTTTTATTACCATAACGTAGTGGAGGAACGAATTGATTAAGTGGTTCTAATCTCTGTTGGGGTAATTATTTTATTGACCAAACTGGCATAACTATGAGCAAAAAACTGATTAATGTCTAGTAATGTTGTAAATGCTTATTATTGATAATAATTCGATGCACATATGATTACGATATTGCTAATTTTCACTAAAGGGAATAATGGAAAACTAACAAATAATTTTAATTAATCAGTAGCTATTTACTATTTTAATGTATTAAGTAACTTGGAGTCTCCATCAACTAGCATCGACTCGTCTTATCATAATCTCATTTTCTATTAAGCGCTTGACTTATTTTGACGCATTGTTACCTCGCTTTCATATAAAACAAAATTTTGATGTTTGTAAAGTGTTTTGGTCATTTTTACAACATTTTTCGAAGAACCAAGTCAGGAAAATATTTTTATAATATTCTTGGAACTATAAGCTTTTGACGCATATAAGAGTTTTTGATGAAATTTGCATTGTGTTACTTATACGCCGACATTTTGAAAAAATAAGCGTTCGGGGTATTATTGGACACTTCTGTGATTTGGACACTGATGCGGAGGAAAATAATGTAGTACAGGTAGTAATAATGAGTTGTGAAAACACTTTCACGTGCTTTACTTTATTTTATTCATTATAATATAGATATTCTTTCGTTTTCATTAACAAATAAACGTTTTCCAGCAATAATTTTCATTTTTTTATCGATTTCCAAGACTGTCCAACAATACCCCGAGATTTTTTAAAATCTCAAAAACCAGTTTTTTGCGCCAGCTGATACAGAGTGTACAATTTTAAAAAATTAGGTCAAATTGCTGGTACCAAATGAAAGGTTATTTATCGTACTGCAAAATCAAGCTTTGAAATTTTGAGAAAAAGCATTTTTTTTTAGAGTTTCTGGACAAAATAAAAATGTGTCCACGAATACCCCGACCTTCCCTATAATAAAATAAGTTTCTATTTGTAGTTGTCCAACAATTTTAAGTATTATTGTTATTAATGCAATAACAGTTGTGGCTCTTATGTCAACAAATATACTTTTGGATTATTTCTGTGAGAATGGAGTATTGTAATTGTTTTCAACTCTCTCTATGAAATAAGTAATGTTTCTGGACAACAAGGATAAATTACAGATATTTTATCAATAAACATAAATTTTATGGGCTCTGCCTATCACTTGAAAAAAATTTTCTTCTGTCTTCCTTCTTTATGAATTTAAAGACACTATCACTTTTTAAAATTAAGACTTTATTTAAAATTGAAAACATACAAAAAAAAATTTTTTTAATTCCGAAACGTTGAGGCTTTTAAAGTTAATTGTTATTTTTTTGTATATATTTTTTAAAGAGTTTTAAGTTTTATTTATAATTAAAAAAAAATTTTTTTTTTATGTTTTCAATTTTAAAAAAGCGGTTGTGACCCTTAGCGAGTCGAAACAATAACTTCCCTATCAATCTCTCGTACAGACGTACGTACAAGATCACGGACACAAATTATTTTATTGTTTTTTTTGGGTGCTCTGGGGTCTGAAACGTCCACATTTGATGAAAAACTGTAGGGTAATTTTTTGGCGGGAAGTGACCAAATTCAAAACTTCGTCCAGACCTTTGGTCTGGGTCGAAGTAATAACACTATACATAAGCCGACAAGTCAGAAAACCGACAGTCGAAAAGCCGACAAATAAAAAAACCGACTAGTCAAAAATCGGCATATTGTAAAGAGAATAATACTTTTACCGTGTCGGCTTTTTAATATGTCGGTTTTTTACTTGTCGGCTTTTTGATATGTCGGCTTTTTTATTTCTCAGTTTTTTGACGCGCATCAACAGTTTCCTCACGAAAAATGACGGAATTTGTTAAATAATATCATTTTTCACGTTATTTGTACTATTTTTACTACTTTTTTTTTGAATAACTCGAAAACCGCTCAGCCGATCATGTTCCAAATCTAATCAGCACGAAGTTAGGTAAGGACGCATCGATTAAAAAAAATTAATCAATTCGCTTCATCCGTTGAAGAGAAATCGTTGGACAAAATTTGGTTTTCATCCGCACACACACACACACACACACACACACACACACACACACACACACACACACACACAGACAGACATCTCTCTAAAAATGTGTCAGTTTGCTTCTAGTGGTCACAAAACGTGGAGATATCATGAAATTAGCATTTTCCATTTTTCGAGGTCATTTCAATAATTCCCTGTAGACCGGGAAGTTAATAAAGTATTAATTTTAAAAAGTGATAGTGTCTTTAAATTCACGAAGAAGGAAGAAAGAAGAAAATTTTTAATTTTTTTCAAGTGATAGGCAGAGCCCATAAAATTTATATTTATTGAAGAAATCAAGCCTATCTTAAAACAGATATTTTATGTTTGCATTAGTTACAAAAAGCCGGTTGGACCAAAAATGAGGTGGATTTATTTGAATTGAATGAAGCGTTTGCTGTACAATCACTTGCGTGCCTTCGTACACTTGGACTGGATCCAAACAAAGTAAATATCAATGGTGGATCTATTGCTCTCGGTCATCCCATTGCGGCTTCAGGTAATTTTTTGTTTAATTGAGTTGATCTAGGCTTTCAATTGGGTTTTGCGAAATTTACAATTCTGATAAAAAATGTGTGGTATTTGTGACAGGTACTAGAATTTTGGTTACCTTGTTACACATGCTTCATCGAACAGGAGGTAAAAAAGGAGTTGCATCATTGTGCATTGGAGGTGGCATGGGAATTGCCATGGCGGTGGAAAGAGTATAATAGTTACTAACGTAAGTACCGTATTAGCATAAGTAATGCCACTTATCTTAATACAATGACAGTTATAACGGTAAATGTGTTTGAAAAATAATATTCTTTTTCCGCTTCATTTTAGAAAAGATCGTTCTCGATTGTGGATTCAAGTACTGGTGCACTTTCACTGGTGTGGTGAATAATCCAAATGTGTTACATATGCACAGTATTACTTGTTAAACGTATATGATAAGACATATTTAATGTTATGAACTTTAAAATATTGTACATAACATGACTGCAGTATTTCTACTCAGTTTTATGGTTTTTTGAGAACTTAACACAGAAAGATTGTAAAAATATTTTTCAGTATTAAAAACATGTTTTCTATAATATAAATAATTCATTTGTGTAAATAAAGATGTACACGAATAAGTATTTGTTTTTATTTCCTCGACCAATGAATGTAAGGGTGTCTTGACATACCTACACAAATTTCGCCTCAAATGGCCAAAAAAACTATTCTTATAGGAATGAGAAATCGACATTTTAAGTTTTTTGAATTTATGTTGCAATTTTTGCCAAAGCTTTGCATGTTTTGCAATCATTTTTACAAGTCCGCATTGTTCTAAGCCAATTATACCAAAACTAACAATTGTTTCTAATTCGGTAACGCACTAGATGTTCTACAATCTCTTCAATACAAGAAACGGTGTCATCTCAAAGCAGGGTAAGTGTAATAAAGTTTGATTAGTCATCAACACATTATATGCTCACACGGAGAGAACTGTACAAGTATGAAACTGCAGGGATTCCTTCGCCGCCAAACTAAGATTGAGGGCTACGATGCTTTGTTTGAGGCTTGCTCCCGACTAAGTTATACTTTTTAGACGAGGGCTCTCCGGGACTTTTTGTAGGAAATTTCCTCCTCTACAAAAAATGTTTTGTAAAGTTTTGCTCTATCTTGGACCGTTTTCGATACGGCAGCGATATATAACGAAGAACATCGAGTTTTTAAAACAAAAGACAAACATGACGTCGGACGTCGAGTTGTTTTTCATTCTATTGCTTCTGTATCGAAAACGGTGGAAGATAGAGCATAACTTTACTAAACCTTTTTTTGTAGAGGAGGAAATTTCCCGCAAAAACGGCTGGGAGAGCCCTAGTCTACACTACCGTGTAAAAGTCTTTGGACACTTAATTTTTCGTATATAATAAGCAAAAAACGTAAGAAATATTTGATTTAAAGCTCTGAATATTAACGGAAGTAGGTGATAACAGCTTTTGAAATAATCTGAATATATTTTGACTACAGCAGTAACAATGCGCTATGTTAAATGTCGTTTTAGATTTATATGTCTCAAAGGTTGGGTTTACTGAGTATGACAATATTGATACAAAATATACTTAAAGCTAACGTTGATCGTCGTTTGTTTATTGTGAATGTGTCAAGAAACATTTCTGCTGTTCCTGTGGTTCAGATGTACTAAAATCTGCATATTTCGGTAAGATTTTCGATGAAAAGAAAGTTTGATGTAATTTACTCCGTGTCCCATGTAATTGCTATATATTGGTGTTGAATGTGTGTCTTCTATAATAAACAAGTTCAAAACTGTATTTTTGGGAAATATTCATTCGTTCAGAAAAGAATATGGCGACGAAAACCTTAAATAATCTGGTGTCCAAAGACTTTTGCACGGTACCCAACGGGCACGAAAGTCCCGAATGTTTCTAAAACGTTTTTAGAACGTTCCAGAACTTTCTAAGATTTACGGAACGTTTTATAAACGTTTCATCCATGTTGCAGACATTTAACGTTTTAGGAACGTTCCTGAAACATTCTAAAAACGTTTTAACATCATTTGGGTCCTTCGTGCCCGTTGGGTAGTGTAAAAAGTATAACTTAGGCGGGAGCAAGCCTCAAAGAAAGCATCGTGTTTTGCTGACTCATCCTATAGCGTGTTCACAGTCTCAAACTGTGGGTTTCTTACATTGGTGGCGAAGGAATCCCTTCAGTTTCATACTTGTACAGTGTAACGGTGTGTTTTGTTATGAGGCACTATACTTTAGAAGTGGCGGTATTTTAAAGGAATATAAAGAAAAATAAGAGATAGGGAAGGAATCTTTCGATTGTTTTGTTTATATTTATTATGCTTGTTTACAAACCATCATGACAACCGTATAAATATCAACTCGGTTGATCAATATCAGTTAGTTTGTGTCGCGAAGAAGATCACTAAGGAACGGTGGCGGTTCCGGTTTTGCGCGTCGCGGTAGGGATTGGTGAGTAGTATCCTTTATTTTACCAAGTTTTTATCAACTCGTATTCTTGTCTGTCTGTCTGTTTGTCCGGTGCAAATCTTGTAATCGATTTTAGACTAACTTCCCGATGAGCTAGAGACTTGAAACTTTGAGGATAGCCCAAAATTGGATGACAATGCATTCCTTTACTGTTTATTACAAGTTTCAATCAGTTTTAATAACAATTTCAGCAATTTTACATTTTATACGAAAAAAAAAATAAGTTTCAAAGCGGGGGCCCGGCGTTTTCCCCCCTTCCACCGTCGCGCTTGTCCTTTGTTTTCCTTTCGCAATCGGGAAAAGTCCTCCACTGACGTCATTAATTCCCTTGCCTATATATACTCATTCACGACGGCAAGTGGAGCAGTTAAGATGGCACAAGAGACATCAACACAGCGCAAGCGACGGCTAGAGAAGGAGAAGAAAAAAAGATTGGAGAAGCAGCTACAGGAATCGGAAGCAAGTAAAACTATTAAATTGGCCAAACGGCGAAAGGTAAATGAAAATGCGACTGATGAACAACGTGATATTAGACGTGCAAAAGATAAGGCACGAAAAAAAAGAAAGGGCAAACGAAGAACCCGAGCAATACTCCTCTCGCCGCCTTAGTCGGCAAATTCGTCAAGCTAACCTGAGAGCGAACGGCGAACGAGACGCCCGAACAAAATTTCTTTCGCCTTGCTAGTGATGCGAAACAACACGCTAGTGTAAGAGCGGTCGAGACGCCTGAACAAAATTTATCTAGACTTGAATATGATCGATTAATAAATACACAAGAGAAATTGAAACTTCTGATCAACCTGAAATACGGCTTCAACACCAACGACAGGCGTGTACTGAACGGATAGCCGTATTTACCGAATCGTTGCTAAAGATGTCCTTGTAAAGGCAACAAGAAATGCCGATAATGTCAATATGGCAAACATTGTATCAGGCGAGGATTGCCAAAAGAGTTTGAAATTTTTGTTGGAGCAAGAGTGATGTTGCGCTCAAATTTAAATATTGAACAAGGACTTGTGAATGGCGCCATGGGCACAGTAACAGAAATCGTTTGGCCATTATTCCGTCGAGATCAAATGTACAACGAAAACATTCCATCTGTTCGCATAAACTTTAATCTTAATGGAATACATTTGATTCAGCCGAAGTCGATTTAATTTCCGGCATTAAGAAATTTTGGCGTAATGGAGCGGACTCAACTTCCCTTGATATTGTGTTGGGCTTGCACAGTACATAAAATGCAAGGATGCACAGTTGATCATGCTGTTGTATACCTAGGACCTCCACTATTTGCCAATGGACAGGCTTATGTAGCACTAAGCCGTGTCAGATCTCTCGATGGCTTGCGCATTGAAGAATTAGATTGTACAAAATTAACTGGCAAAACTTCATGTAATAAGGAAGCAATGAGTGAAATGGAGCGATTACGACAACTTGAACCTCCGCCGCCATAAAGCCAAATTTTCTACGTTCTTTAAATGTTGCTGTGTTTTCTGATAAAATAAATATAATTCTAAAATCACTTGCATATTCTTTTCATTTTGAAACTGCTCTTTGCAGATTGTTTATAAATGTAATAGTTTAAAATCGATTGTAAAATTTAACCTATTAAAATTAAAAAGCAGAAAATAATTAATAAATAAAAAATTCTTTTTAAAAACCACATTTTTATAAATGGACTAAAAAGGATAAAATAATTTTTCCCATCCACACAGGTCACTAATACCATGCCGAAATAAATACGCAATAATTTTTCATTTTATTAGGAAATAAAATATTTTTAAGACTTAAAATGGAAAACGTGGGGCGTAATAGAGGTAACAGAAATGACTCCTTCTTGAAACCTCCTCGACGAACAATAACAAATGAGAAACTTATGCTTAAATGAACAATATGACACGCCAGTTTAGACATGATAGTCATTTCTGTTACCTCTATTGCTCCCCACGTTTTCCATTTTAATTCTTAAAAATATTTTATTTCCTAATAAAATGAAAAATTATTGCGTATTTATTTCGGCATGGTATTAGTGACCTGTGTGGGTGGGAAAAATTATTTTATCCTTTTTAGTCCATTTATAAAAATTTGGTTTTTAAAAAGAATTTTTTATTTATTAATTATTATTGTATTTATTTACGATTAGTTTCGTGTCTTGGGCAGGGTCTGCTCACATAGCCCAACTGACGAGTCCGTGGGCAGACCTGGGACGAAACACCGATCCATATACAATAATAATTATTTATATAAAATTAATTACGCATGCAATAAAATTGTCTATGCTCCGCCAATCAATAAAAAATCGTTACAACAGTTCTCTCCGTGCAGGTAAAAAGTCCAGTGATCCCCGTCCTAACGCATATTCCCTTCCAAACGCATATTTCTTCCCCGTCTAAATGCATAGATTCCCCTTTGTTCCTCTCCCCACAACACGATTCTTAGTTGCTACCGTTGCTGGTGAGGCATCTATGCGCATGCTCAGTGTAATATATGCAAAGAGACTTTTGCCGTAGTGGGGGTTGAAGGAGGGTATGCATTTGGACGGGGGCGGCCATTTTTGATGGAACGAAACATGTGCGTTAGGGCGGGGACCACTGTAATAGCCTCATGATTAGAAATGAATCGTTCGATGGAGAATTGCATGAGGTTGCGACATATAAATGGCCGAATGTGTGGAGAATTTATGTTGCGATTGTAATTAGTATCGATAACATCATGATTAGAGGTTAACGGTCCGTTAGATTGGGTAAACGAGAGGAGTTTGTACTTACCATTCATGAGACAGTGATCGATCTATAAATATGACGTGAAAGTGAAATGAGTGGAAGAATAAGGGCCGATGTGAAGGTTACAGGAAGAGTCGAAATTTATATTCAGGAGTGTGATTTGCCGGATTAAATTTCAGAAAAAGTAATCCATCCGTATTCAATTTTACGACCACTATTATGAATACAATCGGAAGCAGTATAAGAATACAAATAAATGCAGATTTATAGCCTCGCATTTAAACCAAGACACAGCAACTGAAAACCTCCAAGCAAGTTTAAACAAAGTACAGGATTGGCTACAAAGTGGAGGATAAAAGCAAATGAAGCCAAGTCAACCCACGTAACCTTTACGCTGCGCAGGAAAAAGGTGTTCACCAGAACTGAATGAAAAATAATACCACAAGCACACCCAGCAAAATACCTGGGCATGTATTTAGGCCGCAGGTTCACGTGGAAAACCCACATCTGGAGCAAACGGAAACAGTTAGGACACTGATTACAAAAATGTACTGGTTCCTAGGTTGCCAATCGAAATTATCTCTAGAAAACAAGATATTGTTGTACAAATCCATCCTAGAACCAATTTGGACGTATGGTATCCAATTATGGGGGTCAGCCGCCAACTGTAACATAGAAATCCTAGAAAGATTTCAGGCAAAAGTTTTAAGAATACTGGTAACTGCACCATGGTTTGTGACGAATGAAATAATAAAAGAAGACCTATAAATCCCTACAGTGAAGGCAGAAATCGCACGCTTTGGGGAAAAATATGTTATGAGACTTAATACCCATCCAAATCAGCTTGCACCAAACCTACTCAGCGAAAAAACAGACAACGAAAGGTTAAAGCGACTTAAACTTCTGGGTTACATTAGATTCAAACAATAAACGTATATACTGAGGCAATAAACGTATACTAACTATAACACTAAGCACACACGATAATTGTTAAACAGAACTCTAGATCTCTATTGTATTTTGAATGGCGCGACTCGTTAGACGAACCCCTACATGTTATGTAACCTGCTATAAGACTTACTCGTTGCCAAATCCATTGGCAGATTGTAAATATAATAAAAAAACAAAAAAAAGTTAAAAAAATAAACTTAAAAGCTGAAAAGTAATAATTTTCAATAATTCTGAATCGGTTTTCGTTTACTGGGATAATCAAACCAATCGAAAAGATACTGAAATAAAATAGAATATAAATTTGAAAATTGGGGTTTGGAAACTTCCTGAAATTGATCAATTCTACAAAATTTACAAATATATCTTTTATAATTCTTAAAAACGGACAATGTAATATACATTTTTTAGCGAAAGATATAGCCGATCGAACATGCGATCTTTTAATATGTTAAAATTTTATTTACAAAAAAAACAAATTATTAAGAAATAAACACATTTATTTTAATAAGGAAACCACGTAATGCCCATTCCACGTATTTTGCTTATTCCATTACAGTAAAACCTCTCTTATTAGACATAATCGGGACAGACGCTCTCTCTGACCTCGCTAGTTTGACATTTTTTTAACCACGCCCACTATGACGTCACGCAATCGTGATTGGCTCATTTGTTTTTATGAACATAAGTGTACTGGGCGGCGGAGACAAACATACTGAAAGTACGTATATTTTACTCGAAAGCGATTTTGTAAAATCAAGGGATTATATTTAAATTAAATATTGGAAGATTATAAAAGATGAGCTCTCGGGAAAACGTCGATCCAAATAAATCAGGTAATTCAACAGCCCAACATAACCTAGACTATTTGGTTACAAAAAAGTTAATTTTCTTTTTACAGGAATAATCGAATTGCATTATTTTAAAGTAAAAATAAATATTTTTTATCAAAACTTAGATTTTATATAAAAGTTCGATTTTTACGTGTAACCTGATGCTTAAGCTTCCTGATGTGTAACCCATATTTCTCAAATCATAAGAACCGACTGTAAATTCTGAACATTACCTTTTGTAGCTGCGATAAGATGCAACTGTTAACTTGTGAAAATATAGTAGTTCTTCCTCTTCAGCTAACCTTCTAACCTTCTGTTTTCCTAGCATTAATTTCCAGCCTCTTTGCCATACATATAGAAATCAAGTAGAAGACTAAAACTTAACAACAAATGCGTAGGTTATGTCGTTCGATTTGAAGGGTGAGCTGCAATCGTCCGAGTCCGGCATGGGTGCGTTCGTGTTCGTCGGTAATATAATGGGCGGGGCGGGGGAGGGAAGAAGTCTCCGCCCACTGTCGAACTAAGGAGGTCCGGCACTGTCGAACTAGGGAGGTTGTCGAACAAGCGAAGTGTCGAACAAGAGAGGTTGTACTGTATAAGGAACAGTACCAAAGTGTGATATTGTTTTTAAGTTGGAAGTGCAAAATTCGCAAACCGACGCAATTGCATTATGTTAGTGAATATCAAAGACAACAGATATTGTTGTTAATTTTTCATTTTCTGGGATTTTGAGGAAAGGTTCAGAACACGTTTTACATCGAATAAACTACTATCAAAAATACACCAGGTACACAGAAAAAATAAGTTTTAAAATTGTTACATCTTTAATTCATCATTAGGTAAGGTTTAATTTCAGCCCAACATTGCGTTAATTTTCTTCAATTCAGTCAATATTTAGGCTTAAAGTCTTACTTTCAGACAATAAAACTGACTTTTAGCCGATATTTTGGTTTGAAATAAGATTCGTATAATGATGCCATATCGATAAATCTTATTTTAAGGCAAAATATCGTCTAAAAGTCAGTTTTGCTCACTGAAAGTAAGACTTTAAGCCAAAACACTAACTGAATTTAAGAAAATTAACGCAATTTCGGACTTAAATTAAGCCTCACCTGATGATGAATTTAAGATGTAACAATTTTAAAACTTATTTTTTTCTGTGTAAAAGGAAAGGTGGTCATGACTTTAGCCATGGGCGTCATTCTCTTAAAGTTGCTATACAGTTGCCTGAAATTAATTTATTCGAAAACAAATTTGTTTCTCTGAAAGTAGTATTATGAAACCTGTTTTATAGAATTTAGATCGATTCTTTTGTGGAGTGAAAATAAATTCCTAAAATATGCCAATTTTTTTGCGCCTTTTTGTTGGCAACCCTCCCTAATACATTCCTAACCTAACCAGAATTCTGTCACTCTGATATATGATATGGGAAACATGAATATAGAAAGAGTCTTTGCGGTATAATAAAGCTATATCTTTAAAAAATGTTTTCGTTTTATGATTTTGGTACTATATATTTATTTAATAAAATTATCCGAAATATAGTTGTCTTTCTTTACAAAGGATATGTCAACAACTTCACCCAAACAATATTTTAAATGATACAAACTTGGTTAGATTAAAATTAATATAAGAAAATAATGTTATTAAAATCAAACACCTTAAATAACTTTAGTGTAAAAACGTGAACATGACAATTATTTTTTAGGACCTCGCTCCATTGAAATTGAATCCATGTTAAATTGACAATTATGGTTTCAGGTTAACATTTTATAAAGTTAATGTATAATTTACATAATACTGAACATGAACCTTATAAACCTGACACATGAAATATCCATTGGAAACTACGTTGAACGTAGTATAATTATGAAGATTCCTTCTTTAAAGAGCCTTTCTAAATGAAAAGTTTTCGCACATGTCACTCAGTGGCTGGTGTACACTTAAAGTTTTTCCGAACCCGGAACTTCGATGATGCTCCCGATGCTGCAGCTGGAGCTTTTTTTCGGTGGATTCCTTCGAAAACTTCCTTTACTACTTAACCGACCTTGCAGCGCCTCCAGCGTTTTTCCAGGTTTTCGCGAGTTGACGCCACCACTACCCCTGTCAGAGCCAGTTCCGTTACCTGGCTCGCGCCTCCATAGTTTTATGAAACAAGCTCGAAAGTTTTCCGAAAACACCCCGTACAGAAGAGGATTCACCACTGTATTGAGCTGGGCCACAATCAATGTCCAAATGAAGTGGTGCGATCTGAGAAAAAAGTTCGAGTCCTCAGTCGGTCGACTACCGTCTAAATAGATCAGCATCATTATAATTGTAATCGGCAACCACATCACTAACACTGCCACGACATTTAAGAATATAATCCTCACAACACGGAGATGTTTGTGCAGTCGAATTTCCTCGTGCTGCGAGAGGCTGCCGGCTCTTCCCGGACGTCCGGTTTTAGAGGTCGCTGATAGCTTTCTTCCAGCCCAAGGGACGAAAGTTCCTACTACAGATAGTTCTGAATCCCTTCTGCTTGCTGTTCCACTTTCTAGGCCCTGTAAATGAAATTAGAATATTCAATAATTTGATGACATTTATTTTTCATATTGTCAAAATGAAATTAGAAATTATTTGGAACTTATATCATTTTCTTTATGAAACTCTATAGTCATTAAGGGGGTTATAAAGTGGACCACCGGTAAGGTAGTACAATTTCACTAAAAAACGTAAATTTGCAGATGACTGAATAAAATTTTCAAAATTCGGGCTCTGTAAGGGCAATTTTAATTACTACAGACTGTTTCCTAGAAAATATCAAAGAAATTAATTGAGAACTTTAGGAAATTAATAAAAGTCACATATTTCCGAAAATTCTCGATCAGTTCTCAATTAATATCTTTGGTATTTTATAGTAAACTGCTTAAGATGCTCATAATTGCCCTTATAGAGACTGAATTTTAAAAATAATATTCAATCATCTTTAATTAACATGTTTTTAGTGAAATTTCCTATCTTACCGGCGGACTACTTTAGACCCCCCTTAAAGTTAAAAAGTTTTCGCCTAGTTACAAGCAGTATACAATTTTACACGTTTCATAACTTCTGTGCGAAATAGTCCGAAATTTGTTCCTTAAAAATCAACACTTTCACATCCTGCTTTTGCAGTTTTGTAGTGTTTTGTATAAAATAAAACTAGATCTTTTTAAAATCATTATTTTTTTAATTTTAATTTTGTTAATAGACAGACAAATTAACAAGGAAACTATTCCAATATGTTTGGTCCATGCTAAAACGTTATGAGATCGGCAAACATTTTTTCCGAAAAACGATTTTTTTCCACCGAAATCTCTTTTTATAGTGTTTCAGAAATGTTTCAACATTGTTTTGAGACGTAAAATAAAAACAATTGTTTATTGATGCCAAAGTTTTTATTTCCAGTATGCGTATTCAACTGTTTCTTTTTTCATTATAACTAAAATGTTATATTGCACGTTATTTGAAAAATCAGTTAGGTTATTGCCCTCATAGCATCTTAGCTCATACCAAACCTATTGAGAAAGTTAGGTGGAAAATATTAATAAAGTTGGTAAAAATTAAAAAAGACGTTGTCCAGAAAATCAATTTTTTTTTTGTTCAACAAATTCTGTAATTTTTCAAGGTATTTTGAAAAACTTGATATATACGGAAAATTTTATAAATTCTACAAAAGTTGATCTTTCTGTGTACAAGTAAAAGATCAAAAATATCCAAAAATTTAGCTAAATTACGTTCCCCTGAATCCTTCGGAATTTTTTTCTTTTACGACTTAAAATAATCATGATGCAGTACTGAAACATTATGGAAAACTAATTAATAAGAGAGTTTTTTTTTAGTAACAAAAAACTTATTAGAATAGGTTGTATTTTGCATTATATAATTAAAAATAAGTACAGTAAACATTACTGTATTACTAAATACTTGCTATGACGTGAAAATCACGATGTTCTTGTGATTCATATTTTTCATTTTTGTAGCATATTTTTTCTGATGATAGAAACTTCTTTGCTCTTATAGAAATAATGAATGATAACTATTTTGTAAGGTACATGGTTTTTTAAATCACACATTGGTACTCGATACTAATTAAATCCAAATAAATATTATTTTCCGTAAAACGTCACCGATTACTTTAGTTATCAATGTTTATTACAAATTTTTATATAACTTCTTATTCATGAACTTTTGGCCTTTTTTCAAAGAATTCCGACTCAAGGAATAAAAACAAAAATTTTTAACAAATCATAATTTTTGAACATAAAGTCGTAGCTACTTTTTACAAAGGTCATTTTAAAGGCCTTGAATTTTAGTATTTATAAATTAATAAAGGTCACAAAAATTTCTTATACTTTTCGCCAATGTCGGAAGGAAAACGTTCCAAAATACATTTAAACAATTTGACGGTTAAGAAATAATAATATATGAAATAAAAGTAACTACACCATCTGAAAGCTTTATTTATGAATCTGAAAAGAGAATTTATCAATATTTTCAAAGGTTTCGGAGATTTGACGCGTACAAACATTCAAAGTGTTCACGAAATTTTGGCCGGTGTTGTATATTTATTTCGTTTTGTATTACAATTGGTGTATTTTATTATATTACCTTTTGAAGTGAAATCAACTATAGGCATTCATTTATATATTTTATTTGCATACTTGAATTTCAATAAAAAAAATTAGCATCGTATTCCTCGGTTTTAAAATAAATGAATACGAAATTATGAAAGTTTGGTGAGTCGTTATCACGAACACAAAATAAAAGTTAATTCATTGCAATATCATTACATTAATATATAGTTTATCCAAAAGTTTCCTCGTTGAAAGAAGAAGTGTAGAGCATTGTCTGACCAATTATGACATATACTACTTGAATAAGCTAATTTTTTTCTACGATCGTCATTGGACTTTAAATGATATAGAATTTAAATATATTTCGCGACCGTTAGAAAATAAAACATCAAATTAAATGTTCCGTCTAGGCAAAGTTGAAAGAATAATTATAAAAATATACTTATTAAAACAAAGAAAAATCGTAGGTCTTCTTCATGCTATGTATGGTTAGGTTGTATCGTTTGAAATAATGAGAAGTGGTATGATATATTATCCTGCCTCTAAAGCCTTTGCGTCTGTGAAGTTAGACAAGATTAGGTTATATTTAATCTGATATTTTTTCGTTTTTAAGTTTTTTCGTCGTTGTTCTTTTGTCGCAGTTTTTATTGAAAATTTCTGAGACATGAATCCTAATGTTATTTTAATTATTAAATCTACAGTAAAACGTTAAATATACAAAAACCTTTTGAGCAAATGATTGCATAGAACTGAATAGTTGAACTAACTAACAAAATAGTAAATTCTCCTAAAAATGTTTATTTAAACGATTATTAGATATATGTTTATTGACCCCCATAGCAATTAATTTTATATGTGATATCGCAAAAGATGTGTTCGTCTTTATTACACAATACAGTTAATCAATCTACTTAACTTAAAAAAATACTTCATATTTATGAAAATAGTTCATTCAACAACGGAAATAACTGAATTTGTTTAGTTGGATTGTGACACCACCTAAAAATAATTGATCTGCCTACATCACATTACTGAGAGAGCAAAAAAAAATGAGAATTTTACCATTTTTATAATTAAAAATTTAACAAATTTAAAATAGTTCGTTCATCCATAAATAATTGGTTTACAAAAAAAAAATTGTTTAAACAAAATGACACGTCTCGGTGAAGGAATGTGTCACCTTTGTTAGTCATTTTTGTTGTTTCGATAATTTGCAGTTCTAAATCTGATATTTCTAAATTCAAAATATTATATTTAGCTTTTTGACTATAATTTAAAAATTTTTGATGAATCTTGAATTGTGAAAAGTTGCGTCCCAAATATAAATTGCTGTTTTAAAGGTGATTAGGTAGTAGTCCTAGATTTCGACATTTAATAAATGTCCTCTGATTTAATATTCTTGCTTGAAATGTCGAAAGTCTAGTTCGTTGTGTTAGCTATTTTTCAAACAGCTTTCTTCAGATCTTTAAATCGTGTATTCTTTTTTTCGGGCGCGGGTCGAAAAACCGACAAATCAAAAAGCCGACAGGTCGAAAAACCGACAGTCAAAAAACCGACAGTCAAAAAACCGACAATCGAAAAGCCGACAGTCAAAAAACCGATAATCGAAAAGCCGACAGTCAAAAAACCGACAGTTCAAAGAATGACTGTCCTCCTGACGATGGGTCTATTTTTTTATGTGTTGGCATTTCGACTGTCGGTTTTTGTACTGTCGGCTCTATGACTGTCGGTTTTTTGACCTGTCGGCTTTTTGATTTGTCGGTTTTTCGACCTGCACCCTTTTCTTCCCGTGCATGTGAAACTTACTTGTGCGACGCAAGAAACTGCCCAGCGATTTCTGGTATTCAGAATTCTTTGAAAAATCCTTTGGTAGTGGTACACTAAAAGCGTCATTGGTAGAAGGCAGGATACTATGATGATTGGTATAGTGAAACACAGAGACACATTGATGATATCGCTCCTTGGAAAAACCAGAGTGCATACCGTAAAACCGCCCGCGATCTTCTATAAAAAGAAACATAAAACTAAGTTTATTGCATTCTTAAAAACGATTCTTATATTTGATATAACGTAATTCATGCTGAAGCTAATATTATTTGTTTACTTTAAATTATATGTTTATGGTATATTATTTGACTTAAATTAGTAATTCTGTAATAATTTTAATACACAATAAAGCATTAAATATATTACGACATGCTAAATCCATTTTTGTTGTAAAGAATAAAATGTTTCTATTACAAAAATTTTGTTATTCACTCCAGCCGTTCGAAAATATAAGTATTACTTTATTTTACAAAATAAATTATACTGATTTAGTTGTAACATTTATTACATTATCAAAAGAATGCCATAGTTAAAATACATTTTCTGAAGTAATCAGGAGGACAACAAAGTCGCGAATAAAAAAATTGAAACAAAACACAGTTATGGATGTTTCAATAAAATAATATTTTTATTTTTCAAAAATTGAATTTATATAGAAGAAAGAAAACTCATTGAAATATTAATTTTGCCTCGTGTCACCCTTCTATTCCATTCTTTTTAAATTTATTTAATTTTTTCATCTATCATTGTAATAATGTTTTCATTTGCATCAGAAACGTATATATAATCTCTAGTTTATTTCCTTCATTTCGTTTTTTTTAACAAGGTTTCTTCAATCATTATTTTGTATTACTTTTATTTTAAAAGGCAAGAGAAACACAAAAAAGTGGCGTCTCCTATCTTATTTAAAGATTTTGCGAATGTCCGTATATAATAAACGTCTAAAAATATTTCTTCAATCTAAATTATCATAAAATCCGAGAGATTATTTGTATTTATCGA
Organism: Trichopria drosophilae; assembly: GCA_030407085.1. NCBI lineage: Eukaryota > Metazoa > Arthropoda > Insecta > Hymenoptera > Diapriidae > Trichopria > Trichopria drosophilae. The sequence goes on along the minus strand of CM059587.1, from coordinate 15,397,970 downwards.
TCGTAAATAAGTCCTCATTATATCTTGCAGTCTTAGACAATACAGATGGTTAAAGTGCATGACTTTAAGTATTTTTAGCTAATATGAGAAATTTCCTTGCTGAGACACTTATAAATTAAAAACACGTCTTCAATTCGAGTATCTTCTGGAATAATCGATAACTCTCGTCTCTCAGTCTAAAAACATATATACTTCTAATTGTCTGTGCAATATATAAAAACTTCTAATGTAAGATGCAAAACAAGATTAATAAGAAATGAAGAGAATTATATTCTCGTTGTTTTAATCCTCTAACGTCTGAATAACACAAAATTGAATAGGGACTTTGGGCTGTCAAATGTTATTGAAATTGCTGTTTAATTATTTTTAATTTTAATTATCGAAAAAAGCAAAAAATATCGCCTGGTACCATTTTATGCAAATACGGGCCTTTCAAAATTGAAAAAATTGACAATTTATATATTGTACTCATATTATGAAATATTTTATTTTATTTTCGTAATGTTATGCAATATTTAAAAAATTCATGATGGCAGATTCAATAGGTCAGAATTTTATTAAATTGTTTAGCATTTTCGGTTGAAAATGTGCACTTGGGGGATTTTCATGGTCTCTAATTACGAATGTGAGGTAATTGGAAAATTCAAAATGTCGTATCCAATATGGTGGTAGTTTTTAATTTTTTAAAGACTTTCAGTTGGCATTTGAATTTACCATACTAAAAGTCGAAAATTTCATATTTTCTTTGCGTTAAATTATCAAAATTACTTTTTTTACCAATATTTTTTTCAAACAATGTTTCCGACACGGTCAATGTGTTCTCGCCCGTTGGATTCGCTATTTTAAATTTTCCAAGTCATAACATCACATCTTAGATTCCGAAAACCTCTAAGTCGACATTTTTAACCGAAAGTATACACTCTAAAACACTTTCCAAAATGTTTCCGTCACATGTACATTAATTCATCATATTTTACATCTATTTATACATGATATATCGATATACACCTTTAGAAAAATGAATGTACATTGAATGTACATTTCAACCAAAAGTTTGCCACTTTGAATTTTCCTCGAGTAAACATTTTCGATCCAAAATGATAAAAAATGATTTAACAAGTTGTCGAGCTTCGCAGGAATAAAATAAACTAAATCCTTCTGATAATATAAGTAGAATAGGTAAATTTTTTTTATTGCCAATGAATCTATTCTCATATTTTTCAAATACAAGTATTAATAAGGCGTTTATGTCCGTTGATTGCATACAAGAACCATTGTCCTGCTCAGTACTGTTCCATTAAAAAAAACGTAAAATTGTGTTTTTTTACGATAATTTGCCACACATGATAGTAGAGGATAATATTTCAGCTATTTTAAGAGTTGCATCGTGTAAAGCACATCCGAAATCATCTAGAAAATTTAGTTTCGTAAAAAACTGCGATTTGCTTACAATTTGACTGACCAAAATCTGTATTCAATTTTGTGTTATTAACTTAGTATCACGTATGTATTTAATACGTTGATTTGAGGAGCTGTGTTTTCACTGTCTCCCTATAAGCCATACACACAACAATGTTTGAAGTAATTGTATCGGATCTTTTTTTAATGTATTTCAATCCTTTTACCTTTTCTATTCATTCCTTTTCAAAGTTTTTCGTTTATTTTAAAAACTTTTGCTGACTCATTTGTTTTCATTAATTTCATTATGTTATTAATTAATTCCATTAATTTATATCCTAATTTCTAGCCTATATATATTGAAATGAAAAGTTTCCATGATTACTGTAACTTATTAACGTCAACCAAACTATAATTAAATAAGTGATTGAGTGTTGGTATAAATTAAATAATTAAAATAAAATAAAAAAATAATAAGAATGAAGAGGCTTTTCACCTATTATACCAGTTGCTAAACTTTCTTTAGTAACTCTTAATACAATTGAGTTTTTTTTATTTCTCGTCCTTTCGGACAAACTTGAGCCCCTCATTAGGATGAAATCATAAAAAACTTTATTTTAATTGAAAATATTTAAATTAAATATAGGAATGATAAAGGGAAAGTCCATTCACCTACAAAAATAAGTACAAAAAATGTTGATTACCACAAGTAGAAGATGTTCATTTTTTTCAGTACAATTGTTTGTTTTTTCTCAGCGCTATTGTATGTCGACGGATTCATCATTTGAGTTGACCAAGAGGAATTTTTAAACGCGCGTCAAAAAACCGAATTCAAAAACCAAATTGTCAAAAAAACGGATTTCACAAAGCCGAACTTCAAAAAGACGAAAATTATAAAACCGATTTTTAAAACACCAAATTTCAATCAAACGAATTTTAAAAAACCAAGCGAATCGTATATTTGGTAATTATTATCAAATCAGAGTTAGATTAAATGCAGACACAGTTGATTCAAATATAAAATAATAACCATGAGATTCAACTGCTATCAAACCTTGAGAAATATAACCAAATTTATTTCTTAGAGCATGTATATGTTTAAAATCAGACAATTGGAATCACGTTCCTCAGTAATCGGTATGACAAAGAAATTTTTTTATTATAATGAATTATTATTTGCTATGCCCATATTAACTGTAAATCATTTTATCTCACTGTATTATTGTTAACGAAAAATTGTTCTTACCTTGGTTCGAAACCAAAATGCAGCTGGCAAATAAATTGAGGAGGCAATGAACCACGTGATCAAACTAGCAGTGACGACTCTGGATGATGTCAAAGAACTTCTGTAAGGTGCTATGACCAAACAACGATGTCGATCCATCGATATTAGCGTGAGCGTCCATAAGAGGACGAATCCGCAAACAAACTGAAATTGGTAAATCAATATTATTCAAATTTTATATTTATATAATTTACAATTAATAAATAATTCTTTAAATATTATTATTAATTTTTCTATAGACTGGTTATGACTTATGCTAAACTGGACGTATGCTTATACAAATCATCAAAATAAATAGATCCTGTTTTGTTGATGCATAAAAGGAAAATCTATCTCATTTTGATAATAAATTAGGCTCTATTACCTGATGACAATTATTTGACTTTAATTTAAGAATGAAATAGACGAAAACTTTAAAACTTTAAATAATATGATATTCATAAGTAATTATATTGTTCATATCAAGTAAATACAATTGTAAATAGAATCGATATTATATTTTACATCGTTTGAATAAAATAACGTTTAAATCTGTAACGTAACTGGAACATGATAACATAACACTTTTATTTTTTGTAACATAATTGTAATAATGAAGTTGGATATTAGTAACATTTTTCTGCACAAAAAAGTTAATTATTTAAACTTCGTTAAAACCTGGTTTACTTGAATCTCCATGAAGAAGAATTCTTCGATCGTGCTTCACTATTTTCGTATAAATGTTTGAACTGATTGAAGCTTCAACGCAATGGTGACAAATTATTTTGTTAACAAGCTAAAATACAAAATAAACCATATTTCTGCCTGTTGGTTTCTGAACCATTTTTTAAAAGATTTTCACCTAGAATGATGAAAAAATTGACACAAATTACCATTAATGTTGAAGCAAATAATGGTAAGGTCTTTTTTCTAGTAATAATTAATATTTTTTGATAACCGTATTGTGGTAATTAAACAAAGATTTTGCAGTGTACAAAATTTAGTCGTTTATTCCAGTTTGAACATTTACGGTTGTGATGATCGCCTTATTGGGAAAAGTATTTTTTACTCGTACCTGATATCTTATTTTTTTAATGAAAAAGTTTTTTCAATTCTTTTCCCTTTACATTTTACAATAAAGTAATAAAATATCTGAAATTCCTTTCACGTGCATTAAAACAAAAGTTTCGTTCGCTTAAAAGGAAAAATCTCACATTACAAAGTTTTAAAACGACCGAAAGATGCTCGTAGCGGTTCTCTAATATAAGTGATAAATTACCCTGTTGCCTTTACTTAAATGTAAGTCAATCGCTAAGAACTTTACACGCTTTTTAAGTAAAATAAAGCAATAACACTAAACATATCGTAAACACAAAAGGTTAGTTTTCTTTCAAGTCCATTTTGTATTATATTTCTGAATCATTTTACACGGATTCAATAAGAAATCAATTTTAGCTATGAAACGACTTACAAAAACATTCACGTTTTAATAAACTTAACATTCCTTACAAAAGAAACAAGAACTGTTTAAAATGGTTGCTTTCAAATAAAAAACGATGTACTCCAAATAAATGAATTTATGAGTAAACATTTGTTTGTTCTATTTTGTTGTAAAATTATTTATTTCAGTCAAGTGTCATGTCAACAGCCAATTTCATTATGGACAAATTTAAACGCAAATTACTTTCTGAATTTTAATACCACACAAGCACAAACATAGAATACATTTACAATTATTGCTTAGCATAGGAATGTGTATTAAATAAATGAATTTGGGTTTTGAAGTAAATATTTATTTAACGTAGAAAATAATTTCTTAAACCAAGCAAGATTTACTAAAAGTATAAACTGTTTATGAAAAATAAGTGCCTATATTCTTGATTTCAATAAATATTCACTTGTTACTGTTTATAGAAATATGGACTAAAATATAAAATTTTGTTGACCAAATCGAAACATGGGGAATCCAAATCAATAAAAATAAATCTACCCATGCTACTTTCTCGTTACGAAAAGATGATTGCCCTTCGGTATATCTAAATAACAAAATTATAACTATGTAAAATACCTTGGAATGAAACTAGATCGCAGGCTAACTTGGAAAGAACACATTTGGTCTAAGCGTAAACAACTAAATTTGAAGACTAGAAAAATGTATTGGCTGCTAAATAAGATCATCTCTCACACTAGAAAACAAATTACTTATATATAAAATCATCAGCAAACCAGTATGGACATGTGGGATCCAGATATGGGGGACAGCGTCTAATTCTAATACTGAAATACTGGAAAGATTCCAATCTAAAATTTGAAGACAAATAGTAGCCGCTCCTTGAGACGTTACAAATTATTAAAAAGGACCTGACAATTTTTACCGTAAAAGAAGAAATCAAAAGATTTACTACAACTAAAGACGCATCCGAATCAACTTGCGATTAACTTGTTACAACGACCAAATACTGAACCACGACGCAAGAAATACCGATCGTTATAAAATTTCCTCTATAAGATATATTTATTACTAACTTATAACTCTCGTATCCGATGGAAAATCGTGTGTTGGATTCATGCAATTGTGTTATGTAATATAAATTTTACTAAATGTTGTATTTGCAGATTGTAAATAAATTGGAGTTAAATAACAAAAAAAAATTTATTGACCAGTGTTATTGTTATTTAATTATATGTTAGTTTAGTTGGTAGAACACTCGTCAATCGAAAGGTCATGGGTTCAAGTTCCACCGCGTCGAATCTCACGAGTCCTCATTTTTTCTTAAAAATAAAAATAATTTCCTACTTTACCACCATCGTCATAATTAAAACTAAAGGTCTACAAAGGCAAATGATTCTGAGTGTGTAAGCGAGTTTCTGGTTTCAGAATAAAAACGCGAGAAATGAAAAAAATGAAAATATTAGCGTGCACATTTTATCGTAAGGCAAGTTATTGCAGAACATTGTTGGTTAAAAAAGTTTCAATTTTTAAGACGACAGTACTGTTTCAAGAACAAGGAGCAAAAAAATGATCAGTATTTCAATTATAATTTATAATTAAAAGTGATTTTTTAAATGTTCCGTCATTGGTTTAAAAATATCAAAGCATCGCATTTACAAATAGGTGGAAATCCACAATGTCGGTTGGTCGATTTACAGAAACATTGTATATGGCTTGGTGACATATGTTATACGTATACGCCGTATTCGAATATCGCATATCACATTTCCCGATCAGTCATGTCGCGTTCGAATTTATCCCATGAGACGAATATTTTGTGATTGACGCCATGTCATCCCCTGCTTACTTTCAGCAATTTCTGACATTTTACATTAAATTTGTATCATATTTTAATTAATTATGGATCGCCAGCTTAGAAATTCGTTTTAAAATTGGAAAAAAATATTAAAAAAAAAACAGTAACACTTAAGCAAACTTTGAAAACTATTTGGAAACGGGAGATTTTCAAAAATAATTTTATTATCGCCATATTCAAATTTAATTTTCTCATTAGTACTTCGTCGCTTGTGTAGGTGATATTATAACATTTAAAGGATATTCCCTTCGACTTCATCAATAAAAATATTTAAAAATTAAACAATAAATGGAAAAATAATTTTTTTTTGTATAGTATATTATTATATTATATATTATATCATTTTATAGGTATATTCAATAGTTTCTTTCGAATTAATTTTCGGGATTCCATCCGACGTATTTGGCCCAATATTTTGAATTTCCAAATAAGAGTTTCGTAATTATCTACCTCGAAAACCCGACAATCAATCCATTTATCCGAAAAGTTATTTTTTGCATTTTTGGTGCCCATATGAGATCTGTCATTTTTAAATTATTCGGTGTTAAAATTAGGTGTTAGCCGAAAACACCCGAGTCATCAATTTCATCCGAATCCGAATTGGATCCACCATTTTGAATAATATAATTCAGAGTTGTGATCTGTAATCAGCGAACTACAAAACATAATATAAGGTACATTATTAACCGAATTTTTGAAGGTTCAATATGATTTTTTGAATGCTTCATTATTTGTAAAAAATAGTCTTGCATAGGCTGCCATATTGGTTACGTCATTATGAATTTAATGAATCTACCACGGTAACTTGTTATTACAACTAACAGGTCTATGATTCAAATACATTTTAGCGCTTTTTCAACTCATTAACGGGGTAAAATTATTAATTTAAAATAAAATATCTAAAAAAAACGTGTTTTTTAAATATTTTTGCAAAAAACATAAACACTTTGGAAATTTAGGCGGATTTCAACAATGCCATTCACAAGAGTGATCTTAAAAATAGTATTTACCTTTTGATTCTTTAAACTTCATTTTGATACGAAATATTCGATTGAAAATGAGGAGAAAAAGTCAGACATTAAAGGTTTAAGTGGTAACAGTCGCGCTTAGTCAGCCACGTTACATTTTCGTAAACGTCTGACTTAGTATGATCATTTTGAAAAAAGCCATGCTTTTACTTTGGAGTTCAAACAAAATGCTTTTCGATTTTGTTTCGGTCAATATGTAACCGATCTTGTTGCTTCGTTCTCGCCGAAGGCTTCGTATGGCGAAAGCGAAATAAGTGAATTTAGCAGCATTCTATTTGTTAACTATACCAACACCATCAGGTACGAGTAATTGACATTAAACATTCTAGTGTTCGGTGAAACTTTAGTGGAGAGTTTCATACGTATCGCAACTTTCCTACAATCCATGCTATTTCACAGTGTGGAATATATGGCGACTAGTACCGCTACTGACAACATCCACCAACTCTCGAAACTAGAGGTACGTACAACATGTCCTTAAAAATTATATCACACATGTGTAATAAACGTAGTATATGAAAATACTTAGGATTTTCTATAAAAAATTATAATTTGTTTATTCGCAAGTATGCAACGAAATTATTAACATGATGTAAAATCGGTTGTGTTACGTAAATACAACTTTTAAATTGGTCCTAATTTTATCAACAGTTAGTTTGACTAATGTCGAATCCAAGATATTATATATCGATAGGATCCCAGACAAAACTTCTAATTTTCGATTGCCATATAAAATCTGCCATATTAAATCTGCCATTTTGAATTTTTTCAAAAATAATTTGAGATTTGCAGTCAGGGATTCCTGAAACTTAAAGACTTGATAAAGATAAAGTTCGACAATTTTCGAAGATTTACAGAGAAAGATTCACTTCAGTCGCCATTTTGGAGCCGCCATCTAGAATTTACAGCTTAGAAATCAAAAATACAATATTTTGAGGATTTAACGTAACTAATTTTCTTATTTGACATGAAAATATTAATTTAAAATCATGGTTACTTTTCGTAAAAAACCTATTTTCGTTTTGCATATAGTTAGTTCGTATAGTTAGTTTCTAGACAAAGACTAAATTAATTTTGTTGAAAATCCACATTCTACTGAAAACCCTTTCCAAATCTGAAAATATCTCTTTTTTCGAAATAAATAACCATTCTTTTATGTGATGATATTATTCAATCATGCCGTGCGTTTGGATCCAATTCCATATCGATTTGTACTCAAAGAGATTTATAGGCGCGCTTAAAAATTCAAAATGTCTGAATTTTTACAAAACATTCAACAATTTCAATGTGTAATTCTTCTAAATGGGGACTTTTAACTAGAAGATCTTGGACACAAGTGGTTGAGGTATTTCAAATTTGTTGACTGAATTTCAAAATTAAAAATGGCGGATCCCATATGGCGTACAAAAATTTGTGACTATCTTTAAATAATTCTGTATAGAAGTGTTTATCAAGTCTTTCGTGACGAATCTTTTGTCGAATTTTCGAAATCTAAATTGCCGGATCCAATGTGGCGGACTTCCGATTTTTAAAAATTCGGTATTTTTCAGGTCTGATTACGAATTTTTTGTCACATTTTCAAAATTCAAAATAGTGAATCCAATCTGCGGGGACAACATTTGAAATTTTTGTCGATTTAGTGCCCAGAAAACGAAGAAGTATGCAAGTACCATAAATGCGATTAAGAATTGTAGAAAAACTGTGATTGATTTGGAAAAAATAACTTAGCATAAGTCGTTATGCTCTCCGATCCAAATGCGTAGTACGATTGATTAACGTGGTGCAGTAGATTTATAATTTATTTCGGAAAAATAGATTTGGTTTTTCATTTTTTTTTGGCGTTGAAGCAGCCAAGTTGTGAAAATGACTGAATCGAATGATATAGATATGATATAGGATTTTTTCCGTGTATCATATCTCTCCTTGAATTTTGTATTTAGGATGATGCAAAGTATCATTTGATAGGTAATTTCATTGTCAATATTTACTTATTTTTAGAGGTCTCTGAGACGACCATCAGAAAATTAACTGAAAGTCATAATCTGTAAAGTTAATATTTTTGTTTTAATAAAAATAAAATTTTCACGTTGGTGGAATGAACCTCTTCGGATATATCAAAGTTTCCAACAACAGTAAAAAAAAGAAATTGCATCTTCGGAAGCTTTAAATACTCGTATTATATCAGGATCACATATTTTAACTTCGTCTTTAGTTACTCAATGCATTCATCAAAAGGGAATTCTAAATTAAAAAATAATCACGGAATAGAGACATCCGGGAAAAAATTTTGCCGCTTCACCTCAAAGTATCATTTGGATTTCCAGGTACGATATCTCATTATAAACACACAAAAAAAGGAACAATTCACGTTTTATAAATAAGTCCAAAAATTATATTTTTAGAATAAATATATAAATAATGATTATTAAACTGCCAATGAAATATCATGCCTCAAAATGTAAAAAATGGTGTAAACAAAGAAACCACATATGATATTTTACAATCAGTATGATCATAATGGAAATATTTGAGATTCGCCACTTCCCCCGTTCGCCCCGTCTTCCCATAATCGAAAATATTTTACAGATTCGGAAAGAGGACACCAAAAAAAAACAGTAAAATGTGGGTTTTTAAAAAAAGACCGTGTCTGAAAACTAACTATACGAAAAATAGTAACATTTTATGCCACTTTGAGCGTTAACAGGTAAGTAAGTGTTGAATAAAAAATAAGATTAAAAATCTATTGTTCCTCTATAAATTTTTCTGGTTCTGAAAATTGCCATGAAATGGACCAAAAATATTCTCACATCTTTTATTTCACTTTTGATCTGCATCACACTAGATGGCGCGCAACATCTACTGCTTTGATATTTATATTTAGAATTTAGGACTGAAATAAAACAATTCGGACAACATGCAAAAATAAATTCAAAATGGAATCCTCTGATTGAAAATCCACAACTGAAAAGGAAAAAAGATTTCCTGCAATAATATTTACAAAAGGTCAGACATGATAAACATATATCTAACTTTGTTGTCTTTGAATTTAACTTAAGCGCACAGTACATATATTTAAAATTGGATACCTCGTGAAATAAAAATACATGAACTCTGCATATACTGTTTAATATTAATACCATATCACTCGGAATGGATGGAAGATCATAATCTTGGATCCATACGACAATATGTATAACGCGTGCCACGCTTCCTTGGATTACTGGTAAATGCTCGTGATCCAGACGAGAACGTGATATGCGAAACGCTTACGGGATCAATCTTTTTTAACATTTTTACGATTCTAAAAAGAAACAAATTACCAACATTGGAACTAGAAATCACTTTAGATAATAAGGAAAATTTGCAGGAAGTATAACTGTTACTCTGCTATTATTGTAACTTATCTTTTTTATGCAAATGAATTTCTTTAAACTCTACTGCATATTTTACACTTGCTATCTCGGATAAATTTTATTAACGAAATACGTTTACAAAATGCACTACGATATTCCATAAGATCATAAAACGAGAATAAACCTAGTTGCATGAATATGCAAAATTTTGCATTGTGCCAATATGGTAACCCCTTCGATGGTCGCATCGAAGGGTAGAACGTATTGAATATGCACGATCTAATTGTGGATTCGAAATCCGTGACCTAAGAAATATTATACGACTAACACGTAGACATAAATTGAAAACGTGTAAATCAATGTGATCGTTCTTTACATAGTTCGTGTTTGAAGAAATATTCATTCTATATGGCAAGACTTTCTTTGTACGTTGATGAATCATAATTTCATTACTATTTAATACTGTAATGCAAGATACATAACTAAAACAGTGTACAAATAACTGATTTAATCTATAAAAATGTATGCAAAATGTATTAAATTCTAAAAAATGGCCAGGATTGTAAAGAATGCGTCCACTGTAACCACTTTATTTTGTGCGTAACAAATGAAAAAAAAACAATTCGTACGTAGTTATATGTATATCCAATAATTACTTGATTTCATGGAAAGGTTTGAAATAAGTATTGCAATAACTTTTTCATGTGCTTCTTGACAAAATAACCGACGATAAAATCACAATTTCATCAAATACAAAGCAAACACTCCTGAAACATTTTTGCACGAAAACTTGTTCTGTACGAACTCGAAAATTATGTCAACAATGTAAATCTTATTACGGTGACACTTGTTTCAAAGGATTCAAAAAAATCAATTATTGTACACATCAACGATAAATAAATGCAAAAAATCATAAAACTACAAAAATGCAAAAAACAATAATAATAAAATGCGAAAAAAAAATGTTAAAATTGCCTTCCCGTTAAAACCGAAAAGGCAATAACGATATAATCCCTACAAAATAAGATGCCAAAAAAGTATTATCTATACGGTTGGAGAAAACAATGAATTTAGTTTGGACTGTAACTATATTATTTTCACCGTTGTGTATTCGCCATTTTTGGTGGTAGATTCGTGATCAACGGCCCCAAAACCCCAATATACACTGAGAAAAGTGTATTTTATCAGTTACTATCCCTTGGCTTTTAAAAAGTGTATTATAGCCCTTAAAAGAAATATTGAAACTAGTAAAATCCTCCGTCTTTCAGCATTTGTTTTTGACAGGTTATACGAAACTGTATTAAACTCTCCTATTTTAAAAGAATGTTTTATTATGACTAAAAGAAGGCATTTTAATATTTTAATTTGCTAGATAAATTTCCATAAACAAAAATTGCTTTTAGTTAAAGAGAAAAGGCTAAAATAAACTGACATATTGGTTAAAATAATCTAAAATCTTCGTCTTTTAACAGGTAATAGAAAGATGGCAATCCCTATGCGTAAAAAACTATCTTTTACGGGGCATAAGAATTCTAATACTGGGTAAAAAACACTTTTCTCTGTGTATAAAATAATTTTCGAAAAAAAATGTTGCGCCACTTGAATTTCGAACGAAAAATGATGTTTTGTGTGTTTTTTTGCGGTTATGGAGTATATAATATTTGGGTGGTTCAAAATATAAATTTTGGACGTTTTTTTTCGATTCACAGGAAGTTGAAGATTCTCGATATTTTTTAATCCTATACTTAGTATATATGGCAAAAACTTTTTTAGCCTATGTAACGTATTTAATAGGTTATATCGCATTTTAAAATGAAATGTTTCCCTAATCGGTGTAATTTTTTTTTTATTTTTTACCCTCTACCTTCCACCTTCATCAAGGTGTCCCAAAAGCTCTCACTTAAGGAGCTTGTCCGGGTACAGGTGAGTACAAATGCGAGAGCTGCAGGTCGTCTTAGATGGCGCCATACTCATATTTGTCGAGAATGTAGGAAACTGCAGAAACCCACATTAAGTACAGCATCGGCCATGGCTCGATTTTCGACTGAAGACAATATTTCGAAAAATGCCAAACAGACAGCGTGGTTCGTCTTATATACAGCGAACTGCTGCCTGAAAAACAATTTCGAAAAATTGCCCAGACTGGGATCGAACTCACGACCTACGACTTCGTAGACCAGTACGCTGCCGCCTGAGCTATTAAGACGATAAATTATAAGAGTAGAATTAATAAAAAATAAAAAACATTTTTTTCCTTAATTTAAAATTTTTCAATTACTTGTAATTATTTTGTTTCGGTGTTCATCCGAGATTCAACCATTATTTCTCTAAATTTTGTACGTTGTTTGTTTATTTTAGTTGCAATATTTTGATAAAATTTGACTATTAAACTCCCAAAATTGCCTCATAATTCATCCACATTTAGAGCAGTTCTTTATTTAACTTTTTAAGTCCAAAATGTACATAATTTGCACTCGGATTTCAGCATCGTTTTATTTATACAATAAACACTTTTTAAAAATGGAAACATCTATATCCGACTAGTTTTGAGGTTGTTCTTTCGATTACCTGAAATTTTCGAGAAATGACATTTCCCACATATTTTTCCAAAAATATTGAAAAAAACTCGATTTTTTAGCCACAACTTTGTTAAAATACGTTTTTAACTATGATACCCGTTTCAGATACCATGTAACCTATCATAAATTGTGTTCCTGATTTTTTTACTTCAAAAGTATATATTTACATATTTTGATTTATTTTATTTTTCATTTCAAAATGTCGTCTGAACGTTGAAAATTGTTGGAATTGAAGAAATTGCTATTATTTGGAATCTCCTAGGTTTTCTTTGTAGTCATAGAAATAATTTATTACGAGTTTTGTGTGACTTATTTTGATTTGCGGAAGCAGTAATATCCCATAGATTGTTAATTGGCAAATTTCACACCAATTTTAGTTGTAACAGAACTCGAAATACACATATTTCTACTGAGCACATGGCAGGGTTACATGTCTAATCAACATAAAACAAACTCAACATACAAATTCAACATTTTCAATCTCAACATTTAACTAAATCGACAAATAATACAAATAATATAAAAAATAAAATTATCAAACATTACATTACAACAAGAATAAATGTAAATATTTCGATATAAACAGTTCGAACGTAACCTATCTTAACCTAACCTAACCCTAACCTAGCCGAACCTAACCTAACCTAACCATTAACAAAGTATCACCACTTCTTAGTAATGTTTTCATCCAAAACACATAAACATCGTATACTTAGTTTAAACCTAACCTAACTAAACCCAACCTAACCTGATCTAACCTAACCTAATTTAGTTCGAACCGATCCTAATGTAATCTAACATAACCTAATTTATTGAAATATCTCCGTGGACAAACGCACAATACTCACTAAATTCTTTGATACAAATTGTTATCATTCATTTGTATTATTGACAATTATCAACACAGATTTGAGATTTAATTTATGTTATGATTAATGTTATTACACTTGATTTTAAAAATACAATATAATACAATAACATAAAAGTAATGTTGAAATTTTAGATGTTGAGTTTCCTAAATGTTGAGTTTGTCAAATGTTGAGTTTGCAAATATCGAGTTTGAATGTTGAAATTGCAAACGTCAACATTTCACAATATTGATTAGACCTGTTACCCATGGCAGTCGCCATCTTGAAATTGGATTTTATGGGATATTACTGCTTCCGTAAATCAAAACAGATCATGCAAAACTCGTAACAACTTATTTGGTCGATTTTACTACAAAGAAAACCTAGCAGATCAATTTCAAAAATTTTCAACGTTCAGACGCCATTTTGAAATTAAATTTTTTTAATATATAATTTTGAAGTAAAAAAATCGGGAACACGTTTCTGATACGTTTGAAGATGATTTGAAACGGGTATAAAAAATTGTGGCTTTTTTTAATATTTTTGTAATAGTATATTATGCAACGAGTGCGTAACTTCGCGCACTGCACTAGTCACTATACTTTTTGTATTATTATTTGTAAAAGACGTTTGGTCCGTCAATAAATAAATAAATAAATAAATAAATGTGGTAGACGTCATTTCTCGAAAATTTCAGTAAGTCAATCAAAAGAGCGACCTCAAAACTAGTCGAATATAGATGTTTCCATTTTGTTGTAATTTCTATGGTATAAATAAAACGATGCTGAAATCCGTGTGCAAACTGTATGCATTTGGGACTTAGAGGGTTAATATGCATTCTTCATCCAAACAAAGTTTGGCCAAAATTCGGGTGGTGAGCTTCTTTTTTAAAAAGCTAGTAGTGTTTCATAAAAACTGGGGAAAATACGCATAAAATTATATTTTGAACTACTTAGATATAAGATACTCCATTAAAATCCTTAAGAAACTAAAAAAAAAATTTTAAAACAGGTAAGATAATTATATTAAAAACGGACAAAAGGCGAAAAAAAAAAATTATTGGCTGAAATTCGGGTGTCGTACCATTTTTTTAAAAAACCAATAGTGTTATCGTAAAAGGCCGGAAAAAGATACACAAAAAAAACTTTTGCAAATCAGTATGCAAAAACATTGTTTAAAACTTTCATTAATATTTTTCTTTCCACATTTTGAGGTTATGTGCTTCGCAAAAGATTCTGGTTACTTATAAACTAAAATTCCACTTCCATGAGTTTTTACAAGAGTTTCTGGTGTAAAGACTCGTCGAAAGAAAGTTATATCGAAAATACACGTTTTTCAAGTTCTACTACCGTTAGATAGGGTTTTGGGGTTTCTAATTTTGCCTTTTGGAATATTTTTGGGTTATCTTTCGGATAATGTGGATCAAATAGGAAATTTTGTAGGGGCACACGTTTACCATGTTCTGCTGTATCCTGTTGTAGTAATTACCAAACGTTATCCTTTCAAATCTATTTTATTATCTTTAAAATACTTTTAAATTGAGTGTATTGCTAAAAATGTATTGCTGTTCCGTTCGAAATTTTTGGCTCTTCATATCAATTTGCAGGAGTAAATTACTACGAGCAATTGATTTTCGATAAAACGTCCCTGTACGTAGAATGATCTACTAAAAACAAGTAATACCAGGGATATAAACTTACCTGGGAATATGAGAGCAATTTGCAGACGACTTCGCCGAGTCCCCAAGACTGCGTTAGCCTCGTATAGGCTACAGCAGGAACTCCTAAGGCAAAGAGTAAGTCCGCTGCTGCCAGGTTGACCAAACACAAGTTGGTTGGTGTTCTCATTTCCTTGTACCGTAGAACACATGCTGCAATAGCCAAATTTGCAACGACAGCGATCACGAATGTGATGGCGAGTACCACGACCTGCGCACAGAAACCAAGAGGCAATTACAATTACGTGCTTTGCGGGCATTCGGTCGAAATAGGGTCACTTGAGAAAATACCCAGTGCTTAAGCGATATTAACAGTTTTCATGGTTGAAGAAAATAAAAATAATCCTAGGCTTTACGATATATAACTCGGCCGTCAATTACAACCCTTTTTTTATGACCGCAAATAAGAGTAGAAGAAGGCGTCTTTCCTAATAATTGATAAATTTTATTTTAAATTTAATGTAATTATAAAATTTCCATTTTATCCAAGTGTAGTTTGCAAAAATACAATATTAATATTATTTCCAGTTAAACAATCCGAGAGCAAGAACACTCTCTAAAGTGTAGATTAGACCACTTTTCTGACAATAAGAATTCGTAAGTGCAGATGTAATAATATATCTATAATTTTAATTGCGTATTTATAGATGATGTATGGGCAAGTTTTTAAAATTATCAATATAACTAAAACTAAATATATGAAATTAGTACGTTCGAAAACGAAAATGAAGTGTCCCTTCCATAATTTAATGCAACAGCCTCTACTGAAGCATTCCCATCTTTTCCTCAATCTACCTGAAATAGATACCCTTCATAATAGCTTAAAATAACGCCATAATAGAATTAGGGACTCCTTTCAGAAGGACTGAAGAAAGTGACTACGAAGCGCATCATTCGTTTCCAACAAAAATAACACAGGACCACAAACAAAAATTTGTTTTGAGATCATTTAAATCAGAAATGGTGAATCTAATAGATTTTTGGCCGCTAAAAACGAATCCGTTATTCGATTTGGCCCATCACGTCAGAATTTTAAGATATCTGATCCGAAATATATTTAAAAGTATACTTGTTGTCAATTTAAGGTTAGGATATGTGAAAAATCTGAAACGATGAGTTAACTTGGACAAAGAATTCGTTTTCAGCGACCAAAAATCTGTAGGATCCTCCACTTCTGAGTCAAGTTGTGTTATTTTTTCGAAAAGTTCCTTCAGTGATTAATTACGCAGGATCGCAAAACAATTTTTTAGGGGAGGTAACTTGCTTCAGAGGTACTAGATCTTATAGATTGTTGGTCGCTGAAAATAAATTAGTTGTCCAATTTGACCCATGACGTCAGATATTTTACATATCCTAACCTCAAATCGCCAAAATGTATATTTTTGAATATTTTTTGGATCAGATATCTTCAAATCCTGACGTGATAAGCCAAATCGAATAACGGATTCGTTTTCAGCGGCCAAAAACTAAAAATAGTGCTCGAAATTCAATTTCGCGCACGGAGTTAAAAAATAATGTTCTTGTTCAATTGTCGATGTAACATTGAAAAAAGGCAATTTTTTTAACTTGGTACGTAAGTACTTATTAACTTCAAGCACATATTTTACTAACTTCTCTTGTGAGCACATTCTTGTATGACATCTAGATTTAATTCTTTTGGCAGAAAAGCACACTCAACGCAAATCACCTACTTCGCGCACTTATATCGTAATATACTATTCTCAAATGTGTGGTGCATTGTAAAAAAAAGTGTTAAAAGTTTCATATTGCGCATGCAAACAAATTTCACCTTCTCTATGTTTAGCACGTGACATTTATGTATTTTTTCTCTTTTTATAACATTATACAATGTTTACATTATTTTCTAAGAACGATTAACTATTTCCCACACAGCACACTGTCCTGGGGACGTCCTCAGGAGCTCCTCAGGACGTCCAAATGTCCGCTTTTACCATCCTGTTAACGTCCACAGGACATCCTCAGGACACAGGACGCGATCGCGCACTTATCGAGAGACTCGGGTTCAATTCCCCGCCGGGATAAGTTTTTTCCTTATTAGTGTGCTTACGTTATTTGTTTATATTTGCGCGTTTAAAATGATGTAAAAATACCATAAGATATTCTCATCTAAGATTATAATATTAATATAATGAAAAAAGTCAAACTGCTTTAAAAATTAACAAAGCTATAACAATTATCCAAATTTGTTTAAATCTGTAATTTGTCGGTTAATTTTATTTATCTTATCTTAGATATCTTTTACAGATCTTTTCGACATTTTCAAGATATCTTTGATGGATTGAAGGATATCTTTTAGACATCTTTAAGACATCTTTTTGCTTATTTTTTTTCTGCTTATATTCGATTTGTTTCCGCTTTCGATTGAAATTTATAGCCAACTTTAGTAGGATATTAAACGTTTACAAACGAATATATCCGCAGGGTTAATGGATTTTTAAGTTTGAGGTTATGTTCAATAGGACCAAATGTAATTGAATGAAATATTATATAATATTAATATAATATTATTCCTTTTAACCCTTTCACACTCAGGCGAAACTGGCTGAATAAATACTAATGTGCAACGGTTCTCATAGTTTTCGGGATCGCTGATTACGAATCTGATGTCAGATTTCCAAAATTCAAAATGGCGGATTCAATATGGCGGACAACTTGTATACAAATTGCTCGTATTAGCTTGAAAATTGTTACTAGGGGATTTTCGAGGTCGCTGATTATGAATGCGATGTTAGTTTTTAAAATTTCAAAATGGCGGATCCAATATCACGGACGACAAATGTAAAAATTGATTGGATTGGCATGAAACTTGTTGCTCAGGAGTTGTTTGGAGAGGTTGCTGATTACAAATATGACATCAGTTCGCCATTTTCAATTTTAGAAAACTGACGTCATATTCGTAATCAGCAAACCCTAAAAACCCCCGAATAGCAAGTTTGAGGCCAATCCGATTAATTTGTACTAAAATAGGTTGAATTTCGTTCCAAATTGGAAATAGATCGAATGCAAGCTGAAGAGTCCTTACAATTTTGCGCTTGATCTCGTTTATTGGGATACTTATTCTTGTCGTTATTTCGACTACACGAATAATTATTCCATTTAGAGTTAGTAGATTTTACTATTTTCTTCTCCACAGTTACGAAATTTCGCAGTATCTATTACGATAAGTCGCCACTCGGAAAAGCAAATTATGACAAAATTTCACGTCTAAAATCAGGTTAGGTTAAGTTAGGTCAGACATTTCTTGATGTCTTATTTTATTATCGTTATTCTCCAATCAGCAAGAAAAATACATATACATATATGTATTTCATTGAAACGAATAAACATTTACTGCGCGATAAAAATTTGTTGAAGAAAATGGAATGAAATATTTATTTAATTTCAGAAATTATTTCCTTTATTCAAGAAATTTAGTTATTGTTCGTAACAGTATGTGGTTAGAAGGATGTACATTTTTATTACTGTAAATAGTAGTCGTCATAAATGCATGAAAAGTGTGCAGTAATCTGGAATTTACATGAGGTAATAAGTAAGTAAATAAGACAATAAAGCAATAAACAATAAATGCTGCGGAATAACGACACAAATACACATCTATCGCTCTTTATATTATTGCACAAAATGAAATCCATTTTACCTCTTTTGACAACATGTTAACTCAAATCATTGTGTGATACCCGAGTAAACATTTTCTGGGGCTACCCCTACTATCAGATCAGGATCGCATCAGTTTTGTAATGCTACCTCGGATCCGGGACGGATACGGAAGCTCGGACGCCCGGCAATCCGGATCCGTTCCGGAGCCGATCCTGATTTGTAGTTATCCAGCTACATTCGGTACATCAGGGAACCTGTACCTGTTCCTGATTTGATCCGGATTTGGAATTCTAATTCAGTATGCAGCTCTAGTGGCGCCATACCTAGCGGGCAGTGATGAAACGAATAGGTAGTGCCGACTGCCGATCAGCTGAGCTGTTTCGACAGTTCGACTTTATCGCGTTTCGTTTTAAAGTTTAAATGTGCTACGGTCTTTTAAAGTATTATCATGCACAAGAAAAACATAATGAATAAGAAAATGAAATATAAAAAATATGTGATAGTGTCAGTGAGTTTTATTTTTTTTTGGAGGTTAACCCACATTCAGACGTGAGGTTAACTTTCCAAATTAACAACCTTTTCCCTAAACCTCAATTGTATCTTACGCTTTCTTAGTTCGCAATAAATTCAATAAAATAATTAAGAAAATTGAACTAAATTGAAATCCCATTTAAAATGAATGTTTATTTGTGTCAATAACGTGTATAAGTGGAGTAATCTGACAATCAACGTAGGATCAATTCAGCTCTGTAACTCTTGTATGAACTTGACGGTGCTTTCACTCTTTAACTATCAAGTTTTACCTTTATTTCCTGGCATATCTACCCGAAATATGAATTCAAATTACAATAATTACAATTAAAATAGTTTCAAAGCGTTGGATATATTCCGACAAGAGTTACAGAGTCAAAGAAAGTACGAGGTTTCCAGATTATTAGATGTATTGTACAAAGCCTTCATATTTTAAAAGTGTTATAAAACTATTTTATTATTAATAAAATATTTATTTTATTAATTATTATAACATTCATTATATAATACGTAGTCTCATAAACCGAATAATCTAAAACGTATAAACTCTCTTCAGCTATTTAACACTTGTTGTAACGCAGCGGATGAAATCATCTATGATCATAGATGATTTCATCCGCTGCGTTACAAAAATTCATATTCTGTGCATATAAGAACTGTCAGTTTTTATTATTTTATTATGTTGTGTATTATTTAATTGTATGCTTAATTAACAACTATACATATTAAAATATACAAAATAAGAAGGTAACTTTTGTCGAATTGAAAAGTTAACCTCGAATTAGAGTTAGAATTAATCTGTCAATAAAAAGAAATGTTTTATTCGTGTATAACCTAAATGACAACTTAGCAAAGGCCTATATATACAAACGACGCATTGGTAAAGGATTTTTACTATCTTTCACATTGTCATCGGTATAATCATGTGTTTAAATAGTCCCGTCAGCAAATTTGGACAAGGTTTTCTGTATTTACACCTTAATGAATGTTACCGTCAATTCAAATCCGGATCAGGTCAGGAACGGATCAGGATTGCCGGACGTCCGGGACTTCGGATCCGTTACGGATGTGCGGCAGCGTTACAATCCTGATCTGACACGGATCTGAAATTCAACTGAGATAAGGGTCCCGGATCGGTATCGGATTCGATCCGGAGGCAAATGTTTACTCGGATATATTTAATAAAATCCGGTAAAAGACGATAAGTCTAGTTAAGTATACATTCGATAAATGTATAACTCGGCGTATACCCTTAGATATTGAATGTATTAAAACTGTTTCAAGGTACTTGGAACTTATGCGAAACTGCATATCTAATCCCAAAGCATTTATAGTCATTATTCCGATATTCCGAATTCCTAAGATGTACGTTCTCAAAAAAATATCAAAGGATTTTATTCTAAGGATTAAAATATTCAGTTCTCATTTTCAGATTATCGGAGAAAAGGCGAGACATTCCGCATCTGGAATATAATATTCATCAGTAAAATAAGTTAGATATACGAATGAAGCTGCATGGTTGTACACTGAAAGTAAAATTTACTTCTTTTAACAAAAAAAATTTACTTGAAATTTATTTACTTGAATCAAGTAATCATGATTGTCATTCAAATAAATGGTTTAAGAGTAGATATAAGAGTGTATATATATATATCAACATTCAAAATGGTGGATCCAATATGGCCAACCGAATTGCACAAATTTACTTTATCGAGGTGTATCGGCCATTTTGGATCCGCCATTTTTCAATTTTGAAAATCTGAGGCCTGATTCGTAATCAGTGATCCCGAAAACCTATGAGTACCCAATTTCACCTCGATAAAGTAAATTGGTGCAATTCGGTTGGCCATATTGGATCCATCATTTTGAATTTTGAAAATCTGAAGTCAGATTTGTAATCAGCGACCGCAAAAACTCCCGAGTAACAAATTTCAAATATTTTTAGCGGAAGAAAAAAATGTATGCTTCAAAGGGTTAAAAGAAATATTTGAATCTTACAAGGAGGTAAATTACTCTTTGAGACCATAGAAGTGTTCCCTGTCTCTAATCGCTGTTTTGAATGTATCTGTATACTTCTCTGTACACAACCTATAAGTCTACCGATTGTGTAAAAACTGGATGAATATAAAATAGCGTATTCATTGGCAATAGTTTGCATAGACTGTTTGGGTTGGTCAGTTGTTTGTTTTGACAATATTTCCCCAAGAAATGAAAAATTTATCATATTCCAGCAGCACTTTGTTTCTGGCGCAGTTTTTTTGCATGTTCAACACTTACTTTATTTACATTTCGAGGCTATAATCGCTTCGAGGCGAGAGTTGCCGAAGATACTCGAATGGACAATGCGTCTCTCAACATATGGATAAGGCTTAAATTAGCTAACAGTAAGCCGTCTTATATACCTTATTTACAGAAGACCCACTCTCCGCATTCCGTACACTCCAAATCCTTCTCGTGGTCAATCTGTTGATATGAGACGGACGAAGTGGTGGGGAGCGACACTATCAGAGGATTTCTAGAGAGCGACACTACGGGAGGGCATCACTATGGGAGGGTCTGCTATATATGTTAGGTATTATTTATGATCTATGTTTTTGCAGTGACATTGATTTTACTATTTTTATTTAAGTTAATAATTAATCATTTAATTTACTATAATGTATTAAATAAACTGAAGCAATTTTTATGAAAATTAATTTAAATTAAGAAATATTCAAATCAATTTTTCAATTTTATTCAGCTGACTACTTACTTAGTGGTTTTAACTATTGTATGGTTCTTATTACAACTGGTGAAATTCATTTCAGAACCTATTGAACTACTCATAACAATTAAAAAGTAGTCATTTTTACTAAGATTTTTTTCAATGTATTATTTTTATTTCTATTTCAAATGATTTGGTGCAATGTTCTTTTTATTGCACATGAAAACTGAATAAAGCTCTGTTGGATACACGCTAAAAAAACTACGCAATGTATGTTTTTGTATTTTTATGAGCTAATAATTTTCGGAAGCCAATGTAAAAATTTGTAGATAATTTTGGCCTTCTTTAAATAACACCATAAAAAGAAGCGAGTTGGCCTTTATTTATATGATTTTTATTTGAGTACATTCAATTTTAGAAGTTGGTATTCCTCATACATAAAATTGATGTATAGATAAGGTTATGAAAGTGGAATACGTATTTGGACGTGAACGTGAATTTTATTGGCCGCTGAGAAAAAAGGTGCTTTTACGCAACTGTTGCATCATATCGACGGATCCTTCATAGAGACTAAGTTATAAGATGCTCATTCAAAAGGACATTTCATATAATGCTAATTCACCGACCATCTAATATAATTCTCATTCACAGTTGATCCAATACAATGCACAATAAAAATGAGATTCATATAACGCTCCTTAAAAACTGGGTTTCATAAAATCCTGATTTAGAAGTCAGGTTCATAAATATATATATTAACTTTGAATAAAAAAGAAGGATGAACAAGAGGAAGACATGGAACACTTTTTAAGTATTTCTCAATTTTGGGATTTTCAAAAATTCAAAAAGCGTTCACAATATTCTAAAAAAAATTCAGCGCTTTCTATGATCGATTCTAATAACTTTTTGTTCAACAACAAAGAGAGAGAGAGAGAGAGAGAGAGAGAGAGAGAGAGAGAGAGAGAGAGAGAGGACCATTTGTTATAATATTCGTGATATAGTTTTTTACAGTTTTTAATCCAAACTGTGTAGGTTATTATTGAGGTAAGATCGTTTTAATATATGCCCATTTCATTGCTAGTTTTTAGCCATAAACGTGGTAAATGAAGACTATATTTTTCAGGCAGTTAAACTGGGCATAATCTAGATAGGTTGATGCTAGTCTGGGTTAAAATGGGGCATTAACTAGCAATTTGTCAACCAATTTCTTGCTAGATGTTAGGAAGCAAGTTTTGGGCAGTAAAATTGGTTGGTTTCTGGGTTGTGCTCATAAAAACTGTTCAGATTTTCAACCCGGGCTTAATAATAATTAATAGAAGTAATGCCTATTTTTCTTTTATATAATTCATAATATTATTCTTATAATTTAAAGATCAAAGGCGTTTTATAAATCCTTCGCTATATGTACATATATACAGATAGTACATTAGTCACCTCGTTATTTGTTGACCGAGCCTTACTCGCCGCAAGGCTCTAAGGCTCGAGCCCCATGGCGCGGAGCCGGGATACGCCCGGACCAACGCGAGACCCCTTCTTCCGGGGCCTCTACCAATCTCTCTCCAAGCGGCAAGACTTCTCGAGCTCGTCGGTGAGGAGAGGACCTTTCTAATCCCTACGACTCTCTGCAGGGTCGCACCTGAGTTGCATTGCAACTCACACAGCGGAGCAAGCGAGACCTTCACAGACCCGGGGAGAGTCCTTCCAGTCCTATCAGAATGCTCCTAGCCCAGCGTGCAGGCTATTGAAACCACTACCCGCTCGAGTCCAACACCAATGAACAGGTGGAACAGCCCCCGAGAGTACCGTTTTGTGACCTGGTGTGTCATTGCGAGGACTGTCCATGATTCAAACACCAGCCCTCTACCAGTTGAGTACTTGCCTACACGGGATTGGTTGCCCAGCTCGATGGTATGCGGGGTCGCCAGCTCCCGAAGGGCCGAAGCCCCCCCCCCCTGCATGTTGAACCTGTGCGCCCATCGGCCGGAGCCAGATGGGACGCCACTCACGTCTCAAAGGCGCTCTGTGCCGTGTCACGGGCCCCACGCTTTGATCAATTGCGGCGTTAGACCCCCTACTCGGGGTCCTCCGCCGCCCGGCTCAACGGCCCCACTTGCGCGGGGTATCTCAACGGGCGCAGCCGCAGCCACTTGTCTCGGGTCCCTCGGGGCTGACCCTGTGCCCGTAGCCTTCTGTCTGAAAGTTGGGCCGACCTGACAAACAGCAGGCTCCCTGAGGTTGTCTCGAGCTGTCCCAGGAACGACAACCTTCCCGAAGGAGGGACTAGCAGGCTTCACACTTCCGCGGGGGAGAGACGGAAGGGGCCCACACGCCCTCCCCCTCTGGGGGGATACAGATAGTACAGAATCCAATTACACTTACGACACCCATCACACTAATTTCACAAGCATCGTAAATAACCAACTTCATATCTTGAGATGCCCACTGAGCCGCTATATTGCTATCGCTAGGATATGTTTTTGCAATGCTTAACGAAAAATCTGAACAATATGTAAAATAAACTTATATAAACCCAAACACAAAGAACCAAAAAGTAACAACTAAATTATACCGTAATTTGATTCTTACTGCTGGGACGACAGCATTTTTTTGACTGTGAATATATGCTCAAAATGCTTAAAATCGTATGTTTTACCCCTTTGGTCTTCAATATTTCCAAAACTGGAGCCAATTGGATATTTTGGTTTGCAATGTAAGTTCATGTAATATTCCTAGGACCTTAATGTGCTATAAGATCATTTCATTTATAAAAAATAACTATTTTATGATATAAAAGAAATTATACTGTTGTATACTTCGAGATCAGTTTCACAATAATTGATAATAAATAGAAACCGTCTTTGATAGTAAAAGTGATGATTTCTGACATTAGAAATGACCATGTCTGATGATATAATATTTTTCCGATCTACGATTATTATTCGTAAGATTTTATGTCAACTATCTTAGTAACTGATGCACTCCAGATTTCAGTCTATATCCGTAGCGTCAAAGATTGTAACCGAAACCTCATTATGTTATCCGGTCGAATATTCTTTCCTCCGTGAAATAATAAACATTCTTTGATTGCAAAAAATATAACACGAAGAAAGGACTAGAATCACAAACTTGTAGCGTAAAATAAACCGTCAATAAAATACAAAACCCCTATCCGAGAATGAAAATTTGAAGAAAAAAATTTCAACAGACTCATTAATCATAAATTAATATGAATGAACGTAATCTAACCTAATCAAATTAAAGTTATTTGAAAGAGGGATTGCTAGAAAAACAAAAATTACTTATATTACGCAACAATCTACCAATGATACGGATCAAATAATATATTATTTCAAAATCTATTCAAAGTAATTAATTATGAGTATAATTTTGTACAATGAAATATTGAAAAAATAACATAAGTCTGTAAAATAGTATTTATAATTGTATTTTGAAGAAAATACTTCAATATCTACCCGACTGCCTGAAAACTTATCAGGGCCTGATTAGGCAGCGTTAATATAGTCATTCGAATGACACTATATGAAATGTAATATACGTGTGGATTAATAATATAATAAATATATATCATTAAATATACTGTGTGTATAAAAGTGACTCATACATTTGTACATTAATTTTATTTAATTATTGTTTGAACGAACTTTAGAGTGCTTCATCACGCCCTTATAAATCCCTAATCAAGCCCTTGTCAAGCCCTAATGAGGGCCTGAAATATATTCAGGCAACCTGAACAGCGCCTGAGCAGGGCCGCATCAAAATTTCTACTCGGGTAGTACTGATAAATCGTATGCTACACCTAAGATCTCTAGTAACCGTTATATGAAAAAATATGTGGAATTATACTTTATATTTCATTTGTTATCATTAAAATGTACGCAAAATTAGATATTAAATGTACATATCACAATATGCTACATTACAAAGTTTCATGTGAAAATTCTTTGTCTAAACTTTCGTAACTGCTATTCAAACATTGTCCCACATTTTCACGAAATCCGTCATTTTTATTTCAGAGACTAGTTTTTAATTAACTATTTTTAAATTTAAACTCTGCAGATAATGAAGAAAATGATTGAATGCAATAGGTGAAAACGGAAATAAATTAATATCTTTCTCGTATGTATGTGTTACAGCAATTTTCAATAGTACACACATATATATAGCTTTTTTGATTATATGTTACGTAGTAGCTCTTATTTTATATAAAGTTAAAAGTGAAATGTCAGTTCTGTCAACGTCGATTCTGTCATCACATTAATATATAGAAAAGTAATCAAAATATACAATTTTCAATTATGTTTATTAAATGCATTTCGAGTAGCTATTAATTAACAGGAAAATATGAGCTTCCAGATTATACTTTTTTAAAATTGAAAGTTTGGTTCAATCAAATGTCAGTGAATTACTTTTCAAGTTAATTAATAGTTGAATAAATATTATGTGTTTGACCAGTAGTGCTATGCGTATTTATTCTCATTGTAAGAAAAATAATTCATTATCAAATTTATTTATCAAATTTAGTATTTAAAACTGTTGGGTCCATTGCAATACTCTGAGTTCCGTGGAACGTCATTTTTTATTTTACAGTAGAAATCGATAATATTTAACTTGTAGTTATGTTCTATGGCCTAAATATAACCTAAAATTATAGGATTGAATTAGTTTCTTTAATTAACGTTTGTCGCAATAATTTGCCTATCAAATTTTCAAAATTTGGTTGCAAACATAAACTAGATGCCTTCGACCCGGGTGCCTACAATTTTGGCTAAATTCGTATTGTAGTTCCCTGACGAAAGGCTGATGCTTCCGGGAATATTCCCATTTTAACACTGCCAGGAAAGAAGGCGGTAGAGGGTAGTTCTAGCATCGTTAGGTTCGAGTAGTTTCTATACATATATTGTAACAATATCTTGTTCCTTAAATAGGGTGAATATGCCAATGAATGAACGGTTAAGCATTTTTCACACTTTGATCGATTGTAACTTTTGAATTCTTTTATGAAAATTTAATTATGATACCACCATTAGAATCGTTAGACTCTGCTCTTTATGATCGCGTAGTTCAACCTTTGATTTTATTTAATTATTAACCTCGTCTTCATACGTTTGTAAAAAAATCCGCTAAATCCCAATGAATAGACGAGTTAAATCAAATGGGATGTTTTCAGTACCAGTTTTGGATGGCTTTAAAACTTTGCTTTGATTTTACAAAATAATAAACACTGGAAGATCAATAGCACTGTAAATATTGTTTTGAATGTTCAAAGAACATAAAAATAGGTATTTTGTTGCATGTTGTGCATCATACATTCATAAGAAATAGAAATATGTAGAAAATCGTCCATTCTTTGGTAGTCGTCCATTCATTGGCATATTCACCCTATATTAAAATTGAAAATGAGCATTTTCAAAACTTCGACCCCGACCGCAGGTTAGCCGATGCATTGATAAATGAGCACGTCTTGTTCACATAGATGCTTAGTAACGCGGTTTAGTCGAGTTTTTGACAGGTCGGGTTGCAGGAAATAAATTTTTTTATATGTGGGATACTTCGGTTTCCGTTTTTTACGGCATTATCGTTGATTTTACGAAGAAATGAATAAAACCTTTTTCGTAGAGAATTCGATGTTCTATATTTTTTGTTTGAAACATTTTTTTGTACGATTTGTATTTTTTGTAAAAAAATGGAAAAAACGTGTTTTTTGCGCGTTTTTTTGTTAAACCTCCCCATAATCTAGTATGCATTGTCTCCAAAAACTAATCAGATCTAAGTTTGGCCAAGAGAAACCCAAATCCGTTTGTACTTTTTAAATTCGTCCTTCCAGTCGCGAGATATCGCGTATACAAAATTTTGTCCACGGACGGACGTGCAACCTGACGGGCACCAATTTTTTTATTGTTGCTTTGGGTTCCTTAGGGCCTAAAACGTCGATATTTGATGAAAAACTATAGGGTAATTTTTTGGCGGGAACTGACCAAATTCAATACAATTTTTAAACTGACCTAATTATACAATTTTTATTGAAACAAATGACCTTTAATATGGTATACGTGTGAATTATGTACAAAGTGAAGCTCGAAGTCATTATGTCACCTTTTTTTTTGTAAATTTCAATGATTAGTAAGTTGATAGTAGCTACCATATTTTATTTTTCAGTTAATTGCTCTTTGGAATTTTCCAACTTCGGATATTTTTGGATTTTTCAATTGTGAAACTACGCTTCGCTCGCTCAGAATCTTTGATTCTGTGAAGAGTCGGCTATTATTTAATACCGTTCGTTTACTAACAGTTTTCAGGTACAGTATAAAATTATGCCGATATTTGGGGGTCCAATCATATTTAGGTCCAAGTGGCTTCGATAGATATATTACAACAATATAGTGTTTTTTATATGTATGAAAATTGAAAATGATTTACAACTGTGATCTATGGCCTGGGTCGAAGTAAAATTGAAAATGAATATTTTCAAAACTTCGACTCCGACGACAGCAGCCGAAGTATTAATCAATAATACTTGTAAAACACTTCATGCACTTGTCTTGTACTAGACTATTCGATGCATATTACATGTTTACTATATTTTACTAATTACTGTCCATATTATTATGATCTTACATATATATATAATATTCCTCAAAGATTTCATGAAAGTGTCGAAAAGATCTCTAACGGATATCTTTTAGATATCTATAAGACTTTTAAATATATGGAAATAGTTATTTTCGTATCAAGGGCGTAAAATAACTATTTGCGTCCTTAGGTGATCACCACGTCCGAGGGGCTGATGAAGATTCAGTTGTTTCAGTGTCCACGTATGTAGTTATACTTAGTAGACAATGCAAGTTTGTTACAGAAATCGTTAAACACTTTAAATGTAGAGTAATGTTCTTTCGTATTGTGCGTTTTTACTGTAGTCACCATAAAAAACAGGTTGGAATTGTCAAAAAATGTAGGTTTCTTGATAATTCCAAGTTCCTGCCAAATGGCATGGTATTTTTAATTCTAGATACTGATATATGATTAGTTTTACTCTATTTTAATAAATAATATACTTCGTACTTAGAAAGAAAGTTTAATGTTTTGTCCACCAAACGATTTCGCGAGTACACAAGTGTGAATTTATGCTTTTAACAAATAGAATTTCGACCAATCGCACATAAGAGTTCTACCTTTTGCAAATATTTAATAACGATACCTTTAAAGGACTATTCTATGCAGTTGCCTGGCCAAAATGAACGGATTCCTAATTATCGATTCTTTTCCAGCAGTTGGTGAGTTTACTGAAACGTTAAATTTAATTGTAATAGACAGTTCATTTTATGCATTTTTTTCATTTGTTTTCCGTAAACTGCATACATAAAATTCCTATTATACGCATTAAAATCAGAGCATAAAATTGAACTTCAGCTATTTTAGTATAAAAATTTAATTATTCATTCACTTCGGAACACTAATTTTTATTTATTTTATTTGAGGAGTAAGCAATGAACGTTGATTGTTTATTGTCGTTAATTGTTTAATACTTATATATTTCTATATGAACAAAATTCTCAAAAGTTAGTTTTTAATAAATGTGTCATTATAAAGCATACAATTTTAGTTTATCATAAAAGTCGCTGCATCCGGTAGTTAGCATCATTCTAAAGTACATTCATATTGATTTCTGTGATGACGCTAAATGCAAATCCAGAGCGACTTTCAGAGAATATAAGCAGATTAAACATAGTTCAATAATAAATTTAAAATGAAATTATATTAGGAAGTTATTTGCGTTTACTTTTGCGTATTTTCAAGATTATTTAATAATAATTATCAACCAACGATTTAAAATATATTTTTTTCGTTTTTCATCATTCTTTCGACAGATGGTTATTATATTTATTTATGGAATTACAGATAACGACCTGGAACTTTTACTTTAATTCTATTATTTAAAATCCCTGTGAAATCACATACGATTTACGTTAGCTTTATAATAAGTTTAGACAGCAATCGTAAGCTGAAAACAGAAAATTTAGTATTACGCTCTTGATTGAGACCAAACCTCCTATCAATTTTAATACATTATTAGATATAAAATTAGACATGTATAAAACGTAATAAATTATCAAAAAAAAAGATAATTACATTTGCAATTAAAAAAAATGTCAAACTTGGGAAGCGTTTTATTTCTAAAAAGTTCGACCTTAATTTTTTTTCAAAGATCATAAATAATCCAAAAACATGATTAATAATTTCCATCAATGGCAACAATATTTTTCCAATAAAAAATTGAATAAAACTCAAAGAACTGTACAGGCGAGTTTCTACATCAGAGATACTACGATGCAAATGGACGATTTTTCGAAAAAAAAAACGATAACGACGATGCAAATTTTGGAAAATTGCATCCATCTTTCGTTCGACAAAGAGTGTTATTATTATTAATAATGAATTATCATTTTAAAAATCTCAATGCACTGCAGACAATTTCAAAACAATATTAAATCAACTGTATAATCGTTTGTTTACAAATTAAATCGTGTGAATTAAATATCGATTGAATTTAATTCATTGGTCGAGAAGATATTTACTTCGGAATTTTATCTTATGTTATTGAAGGTAAAAATGTATCTCAGTTTCTTTACTTATATTGCATATCAACACGGACCCGGGGTCCTTTTACCTCTTAAAGGAATTTCTATACATTTCGACAAAACGACAATTTTCTTATAATTTTCTACATTACCATTCATTATGATAATGATGGGAGACAATAGAAAACGACAATTTTAAATACAATTGTAAATACAAATAAACGCGCAGTACGAGGATATTATATGAATTTTCCATTATAAACTTAACCCTTTTTTGCCTGAAATCAGAAAAGCAGGTACATCAAATCCAGCACAGTTTCTGGAGTGAAAATAATTTTTTTTAATTTTCGAAATATACCTTTCCTACTATTTTCAAGTGTGCTCTATCGATTTCCGTCGAGAAAATGACGAAATAATGATTATTTAGGCAAACATTTTGCAAAATAAAATAAAAAATCCATGATTTTTAGGTCATTTTTTTTCATTTTTTCCGATTTTCTCCCCCAAAACGGGGCACAATCAATTAAACGCATACGTGAAAAGTGATCCCGATTGTTGAAGATAAATAATATACTGGTAGAATATTTTTTAGAAGCAATGGCCGATTCAAAATGGCCGCGGAACGAAACAAATTTATTCAAAATTATTAATTCCTTGAAATAGAGATCTTGGAAACTTTTTTTGAGTTTTATAATGATGATATAAATATTGACTGGTTTTGTACGAAGATTATAATAATTTTGAGTTGATAAATTCAAAATGGCGGATCCGTAATGGCGTGTGCGTAATGGCCACCGTATGTAAATCGCATCGCTCATATGCAACGTTATTGCATGAATCTGTTTCAAAGTTGAAAATATGTGTTCGATAATTACGAATATTATAAACGTTCGTGCATAACCAGTCAATATTTATATAATCATTATAAAACTCAAAAAAAGTTTCCAAGATCACTATTTCAAGGAATTACTAGTATATTATTTATCTTCAACAATCGGGATCACTTTTTACGTATGCGTTTAATTGATTGTGCCCCGTTTTGGGGGTGAAAATCGGAAAAAATTAAAAAAAAATGACCTAAAAATCATGGATTTTTTATTTTATTTTGCAAAATTTTTGCATAAATAATCATTATTTCGTCATTTTCTTGACGGGAATCGATAGAGCACACTTGAAAATAGTAGGAAAGGTATATTTCGAAAATTAAAAAAAATTATTTTCACTCCAGAGACTGTGCTGGAGTTGATGTTTCTGTTTTTCTGATTTCAGGCAAAAAAGGGTTAAACATTACTGATTGAAAAATAAACTCACTAGTCAGTGTTGTGCGTCCCAGTGATTCGTAAACGTCTTTAATTTGCGTGATAGAATGAATGGTCATTTTACTCCTAAACCGAAAAAGATTGTTTGCTCTACCGAAGTAAATCGACCATTTCACGCCCTTGGTGCAAAAAGTACGAGTTGAATGTCGTTATAATAAAGTAATTCCAAAACAACACTTAAAAAATTTTATTTCTGTAATAAGTCGACCCATTCTCTATTGAATCTGGAAATATCCGACATACATTATAAAATTGGCCATTTTAGAAATCATAATTATAATTTATTTTGCGATATAGTACATTCTTTCCCTCTGAATTTATACCATACATCCCTTTGTACACAAGACATTAAATTTAATAGAATTTTCACATGACATTCCCATTGACTGCATAAAGAACTACAATAGTTGATTAGAAAACAAAAAACATTCTAATCAATATAAACGAATAATTCCTCATGCACAAACGAAATGGGTAAAAAATCTTGTCAATGTTACCATCTCCAAGCAAAATTTACAGAAATAACTAATATAATCGCACTTCCATTAAAACTGAAGATGGCTACAATACACGAGCCGAAACGTAAAAGTTGCTTTTTTCTTTTTTAATTATATCCTGTTAAAGTCACCATTTTTTTCACAATATTATTTATAAAATTAATTCAGCGTACTCTTAAAACAAACCTCGAATAAAAATCCACAGTTTGGTGGATTCTTCAATTGTTTTGACGAATTTCCTACTCGAAATGCCAGAAATCGGAGTAATTGCAACGCTAAATTTTGTTCTGTGTATCGAGTACTTTAGTTTACGAGCGCATTTCTGAATTGTAGGTCGAGAAATTAGAGCAGATTTCAAAATATTTCTAGTGGAAAACTAGCCTGGTACTAGGGAGCATTTGCACAGAATATACGAATTCCACGCTGAGCGCCTGATTATTGCTAGGACAATTGTTTTTTGGATAAAATTAAATGGATTAAAACTGCGCACAGATTTGTTTGAAAATCTTACGTAATAACTACCCATGCCGCAAAATTATTCAAAGTGTAACATATGTCCACTTAACATTGAGACTTACTTCAGACGATCATTTGACTTCATAAACGAACACACAGATGGCGCTCAACTCACTTCTCATTCCCAGCTGTGCTTCTACTGAAATGTGAAACTCATCTTCCCTGTAGTTTTCAATCAAAATGTCGTACAAGCTGGATTTACGTAAATCTGTCGTTAATTTGTTTGGACGACTCAGTACAAGTGAAATTCTTGATGTGTTTAAAGATAAACCAATCTCCCGTGCGACTATTTTTCGTGTTTTGAAGGATTGCCGCAATGGAAAAGAACAGAAAAATAAGATTATACCTGGTCGACCACAAAAATTAAGTGCCAAAACAAAGAAAAAACTGCTGTCAAGTGCAAAAAACAAGGTTGGTCAATCAACACGTAAATCAGCACGAAAATTTGGCATTTCAAAGTCTGCCGTTCACAAGATTTTGAAGAAAAAACAATGTAATTTATCGTAAACGTAAGAGAGCACCAAAATATACAACGAAACAACTAAAAAAAATACCAAAGTGCTGCCGTGCACTTCGTCGTGAACACTTTGCGAATGAAAAATGCATAATTTTGGATGATGAATCTTACTTCACATTTTCGCATCATGAATTAAGTGGCAACGACGGTTTTTACACTGACAACAACGATTCAACACCAAACGAAGTTAAATATGCCAGCGAATCAAAATTTGAGCCAAAGGTGCTAGTGTGGGCGGCCATTTCTTCGAAGGGTATTTCAGTGCCGTTGATTCGCACAAACAAAGCCAAAGCGATCAATGCTGACATTTATATCGGTCAATGCTTGCCAAAATTGAAGCATGGCGACCATTTACTCCAGATAATTCAGGGAGGAACTATACATCACAAGCTGTGCTGACCTATTACATATGTGATGAACTTCGGATTCAGGTTCAGCGGCCCGAATAAGTAAAAGGAGTGGATTTTTAGGATAATTTTGAGGTTATGTCAAAAGACTGACCTGACGCTATAGAATGGACTTTGAATTTCTTTATTTACATATTTTAATAACACTTACGCGTAGAAAATGTCTACTCCAAAATTTAAAAAATGGATAAAAATTAGACAGAAACTGAGTAAAAAGTAACCACACAATTTTTAGGTTATTAGAAAAAAGAACAAGTAGATAAACTGCTTGATTTCTAGGAGTTTTCAAAGGATTAAAATTAAAGTTTATAAAGGCGGTTTATCAGATTTGTTTGTTAATTAATATATTTGAATATTTATGGTTGGAAAGGACTTACTTTAAACGAAATCTCTCATCCACTCTACACCAAATTATTACGTTGGATAATTGACTTCCGTATTGCCTATTATCCCGTGGAAGTTCTTCAATGGATATTGATTGCAGCGAGTCTATTGATCAGTCGGCTGATTGTTTACCTAACACTCTTGAGGTGATTTGTTGATCACCTTTACCATATATGTATCAGAATTTGCGTTGAAAGCATTGCTTTATTAAAACATTATTCGAAATTTAAAAAAAATCCATTGTTTGTTAACGCGTTGCGAAATATTTTATTTGGGGACTCTACATTTAGGGAAAATATGTTAATGCAAACCAGCATTGCAGAATTAGTTAGTATTAGGGTGGAGGAAGAAAATAAATATTGCAAAGTTGAAAATATTACGATCTGGAAAATACGGATTAAAATATAAGTAAATCCTTCCAAAAATGGGTCAGAATAGAGAATTGTGAGTTTCCTCTCAGAGTAACATAAATAAGTTAAGGAACGCACGTGTTGTAGTCTCCATTAAGGTAATATACCTGTTTGAGAGGAAGTAGACCAGTTTTCAAAATATTCCTTATCACCATTAAAACAATTCATAAATTAATTTAAAATATACACATTTAAAATAAACATTTATTTAAGTGATTAGGTTTTATGTTGTATTTGTTTACATATTCCAGCGATAACATTATTTCTGAATGCATAAATTTTATTATCTTTACATATTTTTTAAATTAACTGTCGTCTAAGTTATTTTAAATCTAAAATGTTTCGTGTTTGTTAGAAATTAAAATCTTGTCTTGAAATTAAGATAAAACTTTACTCTGGAGCGATGTGGCAGAAGTTAATGTGTACCAAACACAAATTCTAAAAACATACATAATTATTATTTAGAATAAAGTCATAATTATTTTCATGAATAGGAATATTCATAGTTATTTAAATTATTTATACAAATACATTATTACAATAATTTAGTGCCATTTAAATGTGCTCTTATTTTACTATGATAACAGTCGTGCCGAAGTAGTTTACTTAAACAGAGATTACTGTCGTCATATAATTAAATTGTAATATTAAAATGTGTTCATATTAGCAGAAGCAGTACACACGCACGACATAGTCATAAGTATGCTTTTATGAGCGAGTGGAAGTTGGTTATTATCATACTTATAGTCAACTGAATTATAAAAAATTACAGGTAATTATTATGCAAAATAAACACAGAAATTTACATTTATGAATAAAAAATTACGAAAAAAATTCTGTGTTAAATATGCTTTACTGAGTAATTTCATTCAGAACTTTCCAGTGTTTTTAAAAAAGTAAAAAATGAAATTCTAGCTACAAAATAAGGATTTTAATTATATCAGTGGTCATTGAAAATGAACATCATTACAAGTAACAAAACGTATGAATAAAGTCTTACTTTCTATATATATTGGAGTGACAATTGTGACGCTTTAGTCAAAGAGAAAATTGCCTCTTTAATATTGGATTTGTACAATTTAACTTCATTTCTTGCTAACTAAAAACCATGTTAATATCTAGTAGTTCGAATTCATTTTTTTAGTACAGAAGTCGATTTCGTAGATTCGCTACTTCATATTTATATAAAAACAAATTAATACACTGCTCTTAATAAAATTAGTCCACCATGGGTAGCCATACCGACCCTAGTTACCTTCCAAAATCAATGATTCATTTGGTTTTCGAGAATTTAACATTGCTCTTAACAGTAAAATAAAAGGTAATCATGCGGATTGGATGGAATTGACTGTGAGACAATTAAATTACTCCCGCTGAAATATAAGCTCATATTAGTCGACATTCCAATTCGTATCTTGCCGTCTGGAAGAAAGCGTTTATACGTTTTACAAAGGAAACTGAAGGCAAAAACGTGCGAGCTATAGCTAGCTAACTCTTCAATGTCATGGTCAAAAACCAACTGCAATGACAGCTTGAAATTAATAACAAAACATGGACCAGTCAATCCGGTTTCCGCAAAGGTCAAACCACGTTTGAGAATCTAACAAATTTATCAATAAAAATGGAAAAATCCTTCAGTGCAAAAGAAGATTTGTTTTTGGCTTTTCATGATGTACAAGAGGAGTTTAACAATATGTGATTTAATTTTTATCAAATTCTTGACCTTCGATAGATTTATATATACGGATTTTCTTAAATTATCTAAGGTCGGGGTGGGGGGGGTCTGAGTCTACTTGGTATACTCTATGCGTGTCCTCAGTAAAAACATACCAAACAGTATCTGTATCCCAATTTACCAACGACATTGCGATATATTGCAATAGTGCAAATGGTTATTGTATTATTAGAAAGATTAATCACCATAATAAATGCCAATTTAAATAAACTAGGGTTAAATCTTGCACCTGCTAAAACTGTATTTATTCATTGTAATCGACGTAAAATGTAACCTGGAAGATCCCAGCTCGAAGCAGACGGAATAAGCATCAAATCTAGCGAAACTGTTCGTTTCTTAGACCGTACTTTCAGCCACAGATATTCTTTTAGTAATCACAATATTATAAAATATCTACACGGAAAGAAAAAGTTAGCTACAGCTGTTAATTTTTAGCAATCGCACCAAAGGAATGACAGCTAAGAACTGACAGCAAACGAGTTTAGCTTTACGGCTAACTATTTTTCGCTGAGCTAAGTTAGCAATGGCAGTTAAATGGCAATTATAAACATAGCACGCGTGAAGGAGAGTGGATTGTCGATAACGAAATCTGCTGATCTGAGTGGTTTATTGTATACAGTCAGTTACTGGCTTTGTAATATATGAAATCATTTTTTTTTAATAATATGAAAATTAGGGGTTTCATCAATTTGTTTACTTTCTCTATCATCGATATTAGATGTTACGCATAATATGGATTTCAAAAAACTTTTACCTTGTAATTTCATGATAACTTCGTCGCCATAACCCCACTTTTGTAAATGTTAACCCATTGTATATCCAAGACGATCTGCATACATTATTCACAACCCCTGCGAACTTTATTAGCTATCACATTTAAACCTTGAACACATACATGAGTACTAACTAATAGTTTACAATAATAGCAAACTGTTTTAGTAATAGCAAATAAGTAATTAGTTGCAACTGTTAAGTTAGGTCAAAATACTCTCTTAATCTTTTGCAAGACCTTTGTTCGTTCTACCATAGATTATGGTTGCTTTGTCTATTATCCTAACCTTGTAGAATGTAAATCAACCCGTACAAGTTCAATGTAGTGGAATCCGTCCTGCACCTGGTTTACGTATCAGCACTCCAACGAACGTACTCTTGACCCAGTCCAAAATTCAAAGTATAGAAAAATGAGCTAAATTCTTGTGCCTTAGCTACTTAGCCAAAATCAAGTCTAATGAAAGCCTCCTTATTCATTCTACTATTAAGAACTTCGATAAACTCATCGAGAACAATAGAAACAAATGTATCAAACACCAAACTAAATTCAGTAACCGATTATTGCAACTATGTATAAAATCAACCAAGCCATACACTAGCGAAATACATACTAATAGACATTACAATTTATATACTCATGACCTCTCAACTCTTGTGAACGAATTTGACATCGACACTGAGCTTGGCACCAAGTTATGTAAATCTCCCGAGGATATCTTAAACAAATATGTAACAAAATAAAAAGCGTTAACAAATCAAAATCTCCCCCTCAGCAGGTACATCGTGTATCAGTAAGGATCTTGACATTCGTAAATGGAAAAGTTTAAAAGAGCTGCCATTTTTACTGCTGAATTAATCTGAATTCTCGATGCAGTGAATATGACGCTTAAGTACCTGAAGAATAATATTATCTTTACTGATTCACTGAGTGCTCTTTTGACAATCCAGTGCACTAAAATTCCAAATGTAATTCGCAAAGGAAATAGTAGATTGTCCAACTAGGGAGCAAAATAGGTGTTTGCCGACGAGTGAGAGTTTGACGGAAGCGCGAAGCAAGGACGGCATTTCGCATGAGTCTACAAACTCATAATTCCGGTCAAAAACGTTGCACAAAAATGGGCGGACATTCTTTTAAAGAGTAAAAGACCTACCTTCTAAATCCTGCCAGTTAAATTATTCTACTTTTATTCACCAATTGACAAGCAATTATAACTAAAAGATGCAATAAATCGTATTTTATCTTTTCCTTTTGTATTCCTTAAAATGTTGAATGACACATCTTTTAGATTTTTTCCGCTTAACTGTTAGCTTTTTTAAGAATCCAATTATTAAAAACTTATAATGTTCCATAATTGAGTCAATTAATTTTTATTAATAACACATTAATACTAAAAAGAGATTTACTGAAATGATGTATTTTGCATGATGAAACTCATATAGGGTTGAACTAATAGCTTTTATTATTTGACATTTGGTATATGAGGTTGCTAATTCTAAATCCAGTATCAGATATTCAAAATTCAAAATGGCGGATCCACTATGTGGGATAAAAATGTTGAAAAATTATAATATTGTACAATATATAGTACATAGAAGGTTTTGAGGTCACTGACAACGAATTCGATGTCGGATTATCGACATTCAAAGTATCGCATTGAATATGACTAATAAAAATAATAAAATGATAATTTGTTCTGATTTTTAGCATGAAGCTGATTAAAAATCTGATGACAGAATTTCAAAATAAAAATATCGGATCCAATTTGACCGACCTATACTTTTACAGTAATAGGTTCGAAGATTACATGAAGAAAATATAGATTTTCTACGTACCTTGAAGATCTCCAAAACCTCCAAAATCGAATTTTGTGAAAACATTCTTGTGATTTTTTATTCACTTTTGTCCTCTTAGCTTTGTCAGTTTGAATTTTTAAATTTCACAACCGATGCGATATCCGCTATCTCAAAACCCCCTTCATACCAAATAGTAAACAAAATTATAAATATTCAAAATTATTATCGACCGTATTGGATTCGGACACCGGATTCGTAATTAGCGACCTAAAATTCTCCTATATACCAAATATCAAAAGATTCAATTGCTAGAAAAATTCATGACCAAAAAGATTAAATCAAAGCTTTGTGTTGCAAACAGAAATATTAAACTGTTAACATTAAATGTTACAAACGTTAATAAAACAAAATGAACATTAACTGTTTTTTTTTGGAAAAGTATTAACAAAATTATAAATTTTATTTGTAGTAAAAATATTTAAAAAGGTAGAAATTACATGAATTTCTTCATTTGACATAAGTGAGATCATCAATTTTCATATACGTCAAAATGCATGGCAAAGTTTTTTGAAACGTTTACGACGGCGCATTCGGACAAGGTAAATTATTAATCGATGTAGACTTAATTCTGCCAGGGCGTTTAGCTATATAGTGTAGGGAATAATCTTGTGCATCATGGAAATTGAATTAGCATGCCACTTCGCCTCGAGAGTGGTCGATTCCACAGAGTCCCTTCTCGGTTGAGTAATCTAACAGAAGACTACAGTTAAACGCTCCTAAATTATGCGACCGCTAAAATTTGTTTACCTTAGGTTATTTTTAGCCACAGTTAAATTAAGCCATCGATTAGGTGCATGTCCAGAATTCCATTGCACTACCGGAGTAACCGATACTAATTTAAATGCAAGGTATGAGCGAAATACGTCTTATTTTAATAAATAAAGATATTCAGTTTAATGTGGAAGCTTTCTTTGTGATGTGCAACATCACTAATAGCACACTTTATTCCATCTATTTTCCATGCATATACTTCTTTGGAACATTGGGAATATTTCAAAGTAATATTCCATCTATATTTCAGGAACATTGAAATATTTTGCATTAGAAATGTTCCAATATATAAATTTTCTTAGATTATTCCAAAAACTATCAAATAATATAGACGAAATAATAATGCGAAATGATGAATGTCATTTTTTAAGCTGATCTCTGGATATTTCATTAAGGTATCATAATTATTAAATGATTTGCTAACAATCTAGTAGGTAATTGTTAAAAATACAAATATATGTATAATTTGTTTATAATCCCTCTATATTAATTGATAGAATTTTTAAAACATGCGAATAAAATGTTCAATCTATAAATAAATAAAAAAAAATGTTCAATCTGTAATGCTTAATAGTACTTAGGATGCGGAATATTTCAATGTTCCTAGAATATTCGAAAGGAATATTGCGAATGTTGGACATTTCAATATTCCTGGAATATGGATGGAAATTTATTTTTGAATATTCCCAATGTTCCAAAGGAATATTCTGGATGGAAAAAAGTGTGCTGATGGATGTTAATCAACTACGACGAGTGTCTCAATAGCCGAACAAAAGTGGTCTTTTATGTCAGAAAAACTTTTATTTGGCGATAAGTATTAAAAATAGAATTAAAAATGATTTATCCCTAATTTTTCAACAGAATCAATTCCACGAATTTTAACCAATATGCTGCTGGGTCAGTCCATTTCTGAGGTGTTCGACTGCTGGGTACATTTACCTTCGTCGTGAAAACTTATAATTCGGTGTTGTAAGATACGCTGTAAATTCAGAGTTCTTTAGGCTAAAAGTATAATGGCTTGCAGTGCAAAAATTGCCTTTTATCGGTTACATTGCGTTTTACTTTAAAATGTTTACTTACTGCTAATGAAATATAGTATCACATTTTAGCATCTGTTTAATAATGATGACCAGATATTCTATTAAGCTCCTCTGTATTAGGTAATTCAAAAAATCCCATTCGTTACAAGTGTAATACAATCTCTAAATCACCTGCAAAAATACTAGCCCCTCTATTAAAGGATATGAGTAATTCCGCAGAATCTTTACAATTTAACTAAAAAATTTTAAAATTAAAATACAATTGAAATATACTATACATAGTTTTTCTACTTCTATACGTATAAGAAAGTACGAAAAAAGTCCCATTCTTCATTTTTGAGACGATACGCTTTTATAAATGCAAACATATAAAAAATGAACATCCACCATACCAGCATACCATTTTTATATTCAATGTAAGTCTCATGTCTTCTAATTGCACCATTAACCCCTAAATGCCACACAATTTTACTTCACCTCACAGATTTGAATGAAACCGCAAACTGTCTTTTATGAATTATGTAAAAAAAATGTATATGGATTATACATAAATTATGCATGATCATCTATACATAATTAATGCATAGACTTAGTAAAGAAATGAACACGTATAAACTATGTATAAACTATACAACATTTTTATGCGTTTTTACTTTTTTATTTTTTTTACTTGAAATTACTTGGCGAGTTTATTTGTAGCGAATTATTTACCATGATTGATTTCATTTATAACTTTTTATATATTGTAATGAGTAGAGGGGCTAGGAGTGTTCTGGCTCCCCCCACCCTACCTCCCATCGATGATAGCATGATGGAAAAATTGCGCAAGTGGGCCGTCAGAAGGTCAGGAGTGAAAGGAGGTTATTATAAACAATTTCATGTATTGTTATTACAAATTTCGAAAGCTGTGAAGGTCGAAAAACATAGGTAATTTAATGCATTACATTGTCGAATGAAAAGAGAAGGTAAAGGTCAACCAATATTTATTATTTCATTAGATATTGTTATTAATAAAATGTTTTTACATTATCATTGAAAACGTCATCTTTCTAATGCTTGATCTTACAAAATTCAATCAGAGAGATTGAAAAGTGTTGACCGTTACACATTAGTATTGCCATGTGTCGAAATTCA
Source organism: Trichopria drosophilae (assembly GCA_030407085.1). NCBI lineage: Eukaryota > Metazoa > Arthropoda > Insecta > Hymenoptera > Diapriidae > Trichopria > Trichopria drosophilae. The sequence continues at coordinate 15,355,670 of CM059587.1, read as the reverse complement.
AATTTAAAAAGTCGCCTTCATTAAAGGTCAGATATTGCTACATTATAGTCGCTTATGGAAATACATCGTATTCGGTAGGAACCGTATTGAGAGTGAAAGTAAAATGACCTTTTCCTCGTGCGTCCTACTACGATCTCTCTCGCTCTCGCATACTCTTTGTTAGTTCCATCTAGCATCTATATTTCCCATCGATTATCCATCGATCACTTATTCACCGTACATTGGTTTTCCCGAAACTTTCGAAAATGTATACAGGTCCGGACCAATCATTCCAATGTAGTATTGCCATATGTGGACTGTCGAAAATCAAATTTCAAAAGTCGCCTTCATTAAAGGTCAGATATAGCTACATTATAGTCGCTTATGGAAATACATCGTAAGCTAGGAACCGTATTGAGAGTGAAAGTAAAATGACCTTTTCCTCGTGCGTCCTACTACCATCTCTCTCGCTCTCGCATACTCTTAGTTAGATCCATTAACATTAGCAGTATACCGTTTTCATGGTCGTCGATTATCCGTCGATCACTTATTCACCGTACGGTTGTTTTCCCGAAACTTTCGAAAATATACACAGGTCCAGACACATTTAAAAGGTCATTGCACAATTTCTTCAAAACATTATCTGTTTACCAAATTTCGGCAATCCGTGCCGTAAGAGAAAGGAGGCAGTCTAATTCAAATATTCCAATGTCATAATTTCTATGATCTCTCTCACTCTCGCATACTCTTTGTTAGATTCATTAACATTAGCAGTATACCGTTTTCACGGTCGTCGATTATCCGTCGATCACTTATTCACCGTACATTTGTTTTCCCGAAACTCTCGAAATTGTATACAGGTCCAGACATCGTTTCAAAGGAATGTCGCGTTCCTGTATCTATGTTTGACAGCACGTAAGCGCCTCTATTTCAAAACTTGTATTTGTACATCAATATGGTAGATGTCACGAAGATTTTTCGTCATGGGAAGAGGCCTTGAAGAGGGTTTACAGCACTCTTAAAGAAGACGCTACTGAGGATCAATTTTCCAACTTCATTCGACAATCCATCGAAAAGACTGAGAAAATCAATTCATTCTTAAGGGCCAATCCTCACATTCCCAATGGGGTGAAAATATCGTTGGAGACAATTATTCATTGCATCACGGTATAGAGGGTTACAGCTGCTTACAGATTAATTAGCGTATCTCAATGATCTCCAAAAGAGACAAAACCGTCGAGTCCCTTCACCCAAGACCATTTTGAAATTAACGTAGAAAAGCCGCTAAGCAAGTCTCAACGCTTTCATAAGACCTGGCGCCGACCCCCTAATATTGTTATAAAAATGTCCTGCCTTTGGATGGTTATTGCAAACGGTCTCTTTCTGACGCGTGATCTTAAGAAATTAGATCATAAATAATGAAAATTACTGGCTGTTACACATTAGTATTGTCATGTGAGGAATGTCGAAAAAAAATTGCAAAAGCAACTCATTAAAGGTCAGCTATTGCTACATCATAGTCGCTTCTCGATGCCTATGTGGAATTACAGCGTAGGCTAGGAATCGTATTTTGTAAGTGAACGTAAAATTCTAATAATGACCTTTTCCTCCTGGGTTCTACTACCATCTCTCTCGCTCTCTCGTACTCTTTGTTAGATCCAATAACTTCAGCATTATAGCATTTTCACGGTCATCGTTATCACCGATTACCCGCCGATCAATTTCACCATATATTTTTCCATGTATACAGGTTCAGACGCGTTTAAAGTCATTGCGCAATTTCATCAAAAGATATACCACGTAACACATTTTCTCTTTCCCAAATTTTTAGGCAACCTCCGCCATAATAGAAAGGAGATGACCTCCGTATTTTATCTATAGGAATGACCTGGTGGGTCACCCGTAGGCCAACACACCCCTTCGTTAACAAGGTAGCACTAATAAATAAATAATTTACAATAAAAATATTTAAATAGTAATAAATCTCACATAATCCGAACAGCGTGTATTAAAATGTATAATATACAAGGAGAACATTTTTCATCGTGAAAATCAGTGACGTAACAAATTTACCCCAGAATAATCATGCAAGCAGCACCATCTTCTGTGATTGTACCTGAAACTACTAAATCCTAGAAGCCATTAAAAGTTTAGTGCCTGGAATATATGTATTTTGGTTACCGGCATACATTGTATTCATTACTTCACATTATTTGGTAGCTACCTATGTTCTGTGTCTGCAATATACAGGTACCGTCATCAAAAAAGACGAAACCAGCGCCAGACAAATACCGCGATTAGTCTCTATATAGTAGGGATACATATGTGCACCATGAAAACCGGTGAACCTATTTTTTCAGTGTTGAACTGATAGAAGAAGCTAGCAGTAATTAGAAAGAGAGAGGATGACGCGCGTATTCCCTATGCATTTATCTATTCACGATATTTACGTGTTTTCATGACGTTCGAATCATAACTCTACGAGTTTGGACACGTGTGTAATGTAATTAATCAGGTTCCTGACTATCTTCTAATATGTGTACAATTTACCAAATCTTAAATGTCGCCATACAGGTTTCGACCTTTTAATTATCCGTAGACTTTACTGTACGGTAACAATGAATCTGACTTCCCATAAGTGACGAACACATACGAGTATAGACTTGCTTTCAATATAATTAATTAACCTTCATTTGATATTTCCCACCTTTAAAATTTCTCAGAATAATAAGATCGAAATGAAGATGTAAAAATTTGAGAGAAGCGTGTAAGATTCAACAGTTTCTTTCTATCTTTATGCACAGTTTAGTGTATTTTAAGTAAGCAGTTAAAGGAAGTGACCATGCTGCCATCTTTTGGTATGTTTAACGAGATTGCAGAATCTGTGTGTCGCAGAATTAAATATGCGGGTGTATCTGAAATGCATGGATTCACCGTAGACTACGATGATATACTTGCTAATATGAGTGGTTATGGAGCGATTACAATTGAATATGAGTCAATGCATAAATAAACTAATAATAATATCGCCATGCAAAAGAATATGAAAGTGAAATAGTTAAATATTACCACGCATATACTGCAAAGCGAAAGCAATCTCGAAGACCCGAGATTTCTTATTTTTAAAATACCTATATTTCCATTACTATACATACCTCTTAAATTGACACTTTGCACAGTGTTTAATCATCAGCGGTTTTCTATCTGCGGTATCATCACTCGTTTCAAAACATTTATTGAGTGGTAAGGATGACCATACTTCTTCAATTTCACGTTCTGCAAACGTTGAGATGAAATCTATAGGTAGACTCGATGTCTTTTGTTTCTATTAATGCAAGACGTTTCACTTCATAGTAAATTCTCATTGACCTTTGAAGGGATACAGGCTAGTCTTGAAGATTTTAGAGTATCCAATTTTTAAGCATTTTAACATTTTGTTTAGCACACTTTCCGTTAAATGTATGATTTTCGCAATTTATCGACAGTCGACGTTGTTGTTGTCTTATGAGTTTCGGTAGAGATGGACAGGCTAATATGTCTATGTCGACAACATTGTCAGCATGTAACATTTCCTGCAACCTATGTCTTTTATTTGTCTGCGCCTTTTATGTATATCTTGTGAGCACATGTAACGATGTCCTCCAACGTTTCGTTGATTGCATCAAAGGGTATATCGCCCGATTCCCATCGTAGACCATGATAATTATTGTGCATTAACCAATTGTTTTACGTTCAAAACGTACTTTACAACATCACTGTCGGAAATATCCATAATAAACATTTTCTTCGGTATAAACCGATTACCAGGTCCGGGGAATACTTGCACGTCGGCAATATTCTACATTTCTAGTCCCTAATACTGATTTGCTTGTCCCCTTCATTAATTGACGCATGATTCTCTCTCTCACACACTCTTTGCCACTTCCATGTATGGAGTGGTGCCTCTAATTCATGGATATACGTCGTACCTTTCTCTCTAGATCGTAGTATCTCTTCGTCAATTCCTATGAATCGGAAATCAAATCAGAGTGTAACAAATACAGATTTTATTCACCGTACGGTTCGATTTTCACGGTCACTAGATCCCTCTCGGTATCATCCGACGTTCCTCTCGAGATTCGGATAGATGGTCCCATACGTGTTCATTTTCGATAGTTTGCGAGTTACGATACTCAGATGATGAAGAAGTTAAACGTAATATTAAATCGTTTCAAGTACTAGCACCAGTATGATGGTCACCGCACTTTGACAATTGAATAAATCTTTTCTACGATATTCGATCTAATTGAAATGTGCATAGACGTATGAATACAAGTTTCGATTGGTTTATAATACAATTGAGCGTGCCAAAGATCTCTAAATTTTAAATAAAAAATGATCAGTCATTAACTTGACATCGTTTAAACAATTAATTTTTGTATATATATTAAATCGCGATATACTGCAGTCTTAAATCAAATAATTAAAATCATTACATCTTAAAGTAAGTCCACGAATAAATCTTACATGGTCTAAGTCATCTTATCTACACTACATCTTTCTTTCTGTCAATACAAAAACAAAACGAAAGACAACAAAGTATTTATCATTATGATAATAACAAATTTCTTCACATTAGAACCGTGTACAATAGCCCACATAAGGTCGCCTTATTCATAGTGAATTTAACTTTCGAACTGTCATATTTAATTGTCGATCATTCTCTCTCTCTCTCTCTCTCTCTCTCTCTCTCTCTCTCTCATTAGCTACCGATTTGTGGCATCTATACGAATACTATTACATCAAATCGAGTCGTATGCACATTCTTGTGTTATAAAATTCACACGACTACGGAATGAAATTCATTCTGAAAATCCAACACGTACAAGCGCAAATGTATTTTAATACTAACGAATGGTATACCTCATGATTCGAAATTGTATGTAGCGTAACCGACATGACTATTTAATTCCGTTTACACTAATGATTTGGAGATTCACACCGCATGAAACGTTGTTATATTTGACCGATTTTTGTTACTTCCACATTGTAATCTTAATTAGTTAACTAAGTTATTCACGTACGAATACTATTGTTATATGTAGGTATTTTGTTAAATATATTGGCATAAGGAGAATGTCCTCCTATCCATCACACCTAGTCTAATACAAAAAGACACAAGACATTATATCAATAAATCATTTTCATAGTAATAAATTAACCTTTAAAAACTTCTTATGTTTTCACATCATGCACTAAAATTTCATATTATTATTATTATTATTATTGAATCGTTTATAGAACTGATGTTTTCATACATTATCACTTAAAAAGATTGCTACCGTATATGAAATATAAGACTAAACAACAATTAAACATGAAGACATGCATAGATTAATTCTATTTAAACGTGCGCATGTGATTCCGTAAAACATTAGTCATTTTGAAAGGAAAAGTGAAAAATTCTCAATGACCTGTCGGTAAAGCTTCTATCTTAATTATAATGTTTCTTTTCGACAATCCAAACACATCGGTTCACAAACACACTTTCAATAATTATTGAATATTTTCTTACATAAGGCAGTAAATATTTAACGATTTTTTCGTAAATAATGAAACAATTTAATATTTAAGATCATTATAGAATTTTACTAAAACAAGATTAATTGCGGTGTTTTGGAAATGACAAAAGTATGAGTATGCAATTAAATGAATAATTTAACACACGTATCTCTATCATTACGTTCAATTATATAATTTTTAATATTATAACACGTACATATTTACAACATTTGCAGACTGTACGTCAGTCTTTTCATTATCACGTTTAGACTAAAATATGCGTCAAAATGGCCTCTTGCCCGTCATTAATTATAGGCATCTAGTACATCGGAGCTTTGAAACACCTTTACAATACGTTGTATATTTTCTTAAATCTGAATGCATTCACGTTACTGATGACAATAATGCTTCTTTAGTTTCATCTTGACCAAAGGTGCAAAGGCAACAAATTGAGATCAGTACCATTAATTGCCAGTGTCTGAAATTTCTTACCCACTCCTATCAAGGAGTTTCGTAAATTATAGGCAAAAGCATTCACAGTTATTAATATGATTCTTTATAAGTCATAAGTTTGCTGTCGACTAGATTCATAATAAACATATTATTTACTGTAGATCGCTAAGTATATAATTCCTTATTTTACATTTAATTCCTCACAATATTAAATATGTACCCTTCAAAATATCGTGTTTTATTTTTTCTTATTGCATCATGCAATATATCTGCTCGCACTCTCTACATTGCATTCCTTAATTTTAATATTCATGTGTTATTTAAATATTTCACTTCAAATACTGATCCTACTGTCTTATTTCATACTGTGCACACTTAAACGAGTAGTATATACGAATCATATGTATTTTTTAAAGTTACGTTCTAGCTGCTCAAGACATTAATTAAACCCTTACTAATCGTTAATAATAATTTTATACGCATTATTACTTTCCTACTATTATATTATACTCTCACTAATATTCTTCTAACATCATACATCTCAATCGTATTCACTTTCAACATTTATAATTATTTTGAATTTTCCATTTATATCACATTAGCTTTCTTATATTACACGTTTATTTCGTATTGTCTCTGCTCACATTCCTCACACTATTAATATTCCTTAACTTTATTTATATAGTTTCAATATTTCTATAGCACATACCTTTCGACTATGGCGTAATCGTGTAATATTCATATTTTAAAGATAAAAATTACAGTTACTCCAGATACTAACGAGCGGCTTACTGATAATTATAAATGACAATCAAAGGACATAATTTCCGTTATTTCGGCCGTCGAAGTCTTGGTTCTTTTATTTGTTTACGGCATTGTGTGAGTTGGTCAATTACTGTGTAATACACACATCATTTATTCAACACTTACATTATTGCTCTCTCACACACAAAAGGTATCATTGATAAAGCAGGTGATCGTTTAGCGTAAGACCATATTAAGATGCAGAGCCAATGGTAACAAACGTTCACAATGCATATCATAACGTAGATAGCTTAATACTCAAAATTATAAATAAAAGTATAATTAGAAGTGTCCTTACTTAAGATGAACTACCGTACAGTAAAATGTTGCAGATTGCATATTTTGAAGAAAAATATTGAATATAGGCTCATGACAAATTGCATTCAATCGTTAAGTTTAACATAAAATTCAAGCCTTATTATGAAAGTTTCTATAGTAACTGGATGTAATGTTCAAATGCGTAGAAATATTAAATAAATGCCGACAGATTTAAATCAATAATGCATTTACGTGGTGACAAACCGGAATGTTATATTGAAAATGATGACGTCATCAAATACATATAAAATTCAAGTCTTATTAGAACGTGGTACCAGGGAGTATAAAAGAAGAGGATAGCATTGGTTGCTGTAACCTAAGAGTCGAAAGAAAACACTTACAATTAGAGTAATCTCTAGAGAATAAATGTGTACAAACATATGGGTTGGATAATATACAAATTCATCGCTTAAAATATCAGTTAACTGTAATTGTTTCCGATATAAGGTAAGTAAGATGGAAAAAATATTACACTTGTAAGAGAAGTTTAGACTGAGAGAAATATTTCAAGTATAATAATAAATTTGAAGAGAATATATTACCTCCATTATTTGCTAGATGTTTTTGGTATTGGTCGAATATTAGTGCCAGTATAAGGTGGATGGTCAAATAATTACTGTATACAAAATTGTCCTTTGATTATCAGTCTTAATTATTAGTAAGGTGTTCGTTAATATCTGAAGCAGCTACAATTTATCTTAAAAAAAAGAATGCAATATAGAGAGTGCGTTTCAAAGCTCCGATGTACTAGATGCCTATAATTAATGACGGGCAACAGGCCATTTTGACGCATATTTTAGTCTAAACGTGATAATGAAAAGACTGACGTACAGTCTGCAAATGTTGTAAATATGTACGTGTTATAATATTAAAAATTATATAATTGAACGTAATGATAGAGATACGTGTGTTAAATTATTCATTTAATTCCATACTCATACTTTTGTCATTTCCAAAACACCGCAATTAATCTTGTTAGACAGAGAGAGAGAGAGAGAGAGAGAGAGAGAGAGAGAGAGAGAGAGAGAGAGAGAGAGAGAGAGAGAGGAGAGGAGAGAGAGAGAGAGAGAGAGAGAGAGAGAGGAGAAGAGAGAGAGAGAGAGAGAGAGAAGAGAGGAGAGAGAGGAGAGAGAGAGAGAGAGAGAGAGAGAGAGAGAGAAGAGAGAGAGAGAGGAGAGGAGAGAGAGAGAGAGGAGAGTGTTGGAAGGAAGAAGTGAGGACAAATAAAGAAAATAATAACAGTGTGGTTTATAAAATGAAATAATGTAGTAATGTACTGTGTGCTGCGGCAGTGAAATAGACGAAACAATAGTTATTCTCATTTGGAGACGGTCAAATAAGATCTCCAGCAAAAAGGAGGCACTGCTTTTGTTGTTATTATTAGATGTTTATATGTTTTCGAACTAGTTTTTGCGCCTGAGTGAAGGTCGAGAAAGGAAAGGCTTTGTCCCTGAAGGAGTCTAAGTTTCTGAGCGAGCGAAGCACCTCGCCAACACTAGTTTTATATTTGTTCATCGTTGAAATTTTTTCAATACATTGAAAATTTTGTTGATGCACGGAATTTGATAAAACTAGAATCGAAATTCATGTACCCAAAATATGTAAACAATCATGGCTTTATGAAAATCCTGGAATCGTTCAAGAAAATTTAGGTCAAGTTGAAACCACTGTTAGGTTAAAACGAATAACAGGTGTCATTTATGAACATAGTTTAAAGTCACTTGTAATAATTAAGCTAATTATAAAGTACAACTATGCGTATTATAAATAAATATTATTATTTTCAAACATTGTTCATTTTGATTCCCTAGAATTTCACTTGAATTATGCGACATATCGCTGCACAAGCAACATTATGACACAAATGCTAGACACTAAAGACCTGAAACTTATCTGGTGTCATTGGGGGACAGCAAGTATCCTAAAATATCCCAGAAAATATCGCTATTAACGTTATGTAATAGTGGATCCACAATGTAGCTCCATATAACACATCAATATTGACGAAATCCCAGAGCTAGTGCAAACAATATTTACCTCTACCTGGAATCTATTGGTCAGCTAATACTAAATCACTATGGGAATCCATTAGAGCAAGGGATCTTACATAATTTCTGGAGTAGTGCACTGTGCAGGGCAATATCAAAGGGTCTGATAAGATCAAACTCGACAAGGGTAGTACCATGAGAATCATCACCCTTGCCATCATAACCATGTCATCTAAACTAAGATGGCTAAATTAGGTTGATAATCAGATTGATAATGGCTAAGTGGCTTCAGGACTAAGAGGAGTGCCTTGGATCAACAACGTAACTCAGAATGGGTAGGCTTTCGACTGAAGTAAATGACGGTTATGGTCGTGGAAATTATTTGTCTATTGCAACCAACTATTTCGGAGACCGAATGCCACTAGTTTATCTTTTCAAACTTTTAACTTATATAGAAACATATATCATATAAATCATAACTTTCTTTCAAATTACAAGGAAAAGTTAGAGTTTTGGACCAAAAATTAAAGAGGGACTAACCTCGAGGCCGCTGGCTCCTTTTCTATCCCCAAATTCGCTGTAATATGTAAAATAATATCGTTTTCCCCATTCTTCGTCTTCTCCGAAGAGATACGAAGAATTCATGTTTGCTCCACTGATTAAAATTCGATTAGAGATGCATCGACGTTTTCTGAATCTAGGTCTTTCCGCCGATGTGGATTACGTCCAGTAAGGCATTTTCATCCTTTCACTTTTCCACACATTTTCCTTTTCAAATCGAAGTTTGTCCATATATTTGATGAATTACTCATTTTATTCTTTTCTTTCCGAACATCTGAAACACAAAGATTTGCAATGGTTATTTGTACAAAGTTACATAAGGAAAACGATTTTAAGAATTATAGTTATTTATATAATAGTCAAATTATCATTGGTATTGAAAGCCAAACATTATGGTACGCGTTCTATCGATGATTTAAAGGAACCAAATATAGTATTGGCAAATTGCATTCTAACTCAATAATACTGTTGATGGAAGCATAAATAAAGCCCAGGGATATTTTAAAATATTACATTTTAAGGGGAGGGTTCGGCAACAAAATCAGCTCTATGAAATACACCTTTAAAAAGGTTTGAAAAAATTATTTCTTTAGTAATTTTTGACGAGGCATTCAGTGGTGCTAGAATAAAAAATCTAAAAAATTTGTTTAACCCATAAATTTCAGCTCGAAACAAAATTTATCTTTTCTAAAAACCGCTTCTACATTTTTCTAAATTAATTTAAAAATAAAACACATTTTATAAATAATTACGGATGGATTTTAAAAAATTCCATTTTTTTTCGAAAAAAAACTTTGTTATGGGCCAAAAACATTTTTTTTATGGGTCAAAAACAATTTTTACATTTTTTATTTTAGCACCACTGAATTTAACGTAAAAAATTATTAAAGAAATAATTTGTTTGACCTACTTGTTTTAACACGGAAAAAAATTTTTTTTTCGAAAAAATGCTTCCAGACTTTACTCAATTAATTTAAAAATTCGAAAAAATTGGGTTGAACATAAAAACACATTTTCTAAATAACTACGGATGGATTTAAAAAAATTCAATTTTTTTATGGGTCAAAAAAATTGTTTACACTTTTTACTCTAGCATCACAAAATTCCACATCAAAAATTACTACAGATTTGATTTTTTCGAATTTTTTAAAGGTGTATTTCATAGAGCTGATTTTGTTGCCGAACCCTCCCCATAAGGGGTTTTAACCCTTATATCCATGTCATGAAAATTCAACGAATATTTCATGGAAATAGTCATAAAAAATATATACTGCAGTCATGAATAATTAAACCTCAATAAATGATCGCATGTAGAATTCTTAGGAAAAATAGTCTGGTTCAAAATGTAAACCTTGGGAAATCTTCAGAATAAATGTTTAGAATTTTCATAGTATTTCATATGCGATCTGAAACTCGATATTTTTACTTCTGTATACAAGGATTCATTTCAAGCATTTTGAAACGATATTATCAGTAATCCTTTGATGACTTTGCATTTGGCCATAGTTCCCAAGTATCGAACATAGTCGCTTTTTATGAAAAATTTCCCTATAAATCAAATAGTAAACAACAATAACTCGCAAAGTTTAGGAAATTTTAATTTTAAATCTATGAATAAATTCGAAAATTAAAAGTGTGAAAATTGTCTCAAAAAATTCTGCGAAAATCCTATTGTATTCTTTGATGACTTCTAACGCGTCTTTGTAATTATAATTTTCTTCAAAAAACTTACAGTTTTTTAATTAAAGCGTCTTAAACATAATGAGCGAAAATTCTCGTCTCGAACGGCACTTTGGATCAATGAAGTGACAAAATTAACTTTCGACACACAGTTTTCTGCAGATCAGATATTCCCTCTACCATCCGAATTGGTTTTAAGATGATTCCATAACGGACGGTTGTCACGAAATCCAATTACAAAAGTAGGGTATTTTTTACACTTAATATACCATGATACAGGTAATAATTTGTTTTTTTTCTAATTTGGGATATCCCCATTGGAATGATCCATAAAAAATAAATTTCATGTGTTCAAAAATTGTTGAGGCCCACATTCATCCCATCTAGAGAGCTCTTAAAAAGTGGTGAAAGACAATGTCCCCGTGGGCATTAATGTGTTAATGAAAGTATTTGAAACCGCGAGCATAATAGTATTTTGGGAATAGAGTGAGAGAAACTGATTTTTTTCCCGACTTCACCGGAATGACCACATTCTGTGCCAGTAACGCGGGACGAAAGTAGTCGCTCCGCCGGGAGTCTCCGCGCATGCGCACTTCAGTTCCATTACTCTCTTGGGAAGGAAAGTGTGACGTCAGAGGGAGTAATAAGCGTAGAAGTTGGGGCATTCTAGTGAAGTCGGGAAAAAAATAGCGTACGCCTCGCTACGCTCAGGCAACAAACCCCCCCACTCGAAATCGCTCGCTTTCTTCCCTTGAAGCGTAATATACTATGACCACATTCCGCGCCAGCAACGCAGGACGTAAGTAGCTGATTCCGCCGGGGCGTCTCCGCGCATGCGCACTTCGGTTCCATTACTCCCTTGGGAAGGAAAGTGTATTTCCTCACTCGAAATCGCGCGCTTTCTTCCCTTGAAGCGTAATATACTTTGACCACATTCCGCGTCAGCTAATTGCTTCCGGCTGAATTCATTTTGCTCCCTAGGGTGAGAATGCACTATTTTTCTGTACAAGTTGAGAGTAATATACACTGAGAAAAGTAAAAGTAAAATTACAATTTCGAGTTTTTACAGTTTTGTTGAAATTTCCTATTATTTTCGTAGTAAAATTGCAACTTTCGTGTAAAAATCATCCGAAAATATAAGGAAATTTATCATAAACGTGTAAAATTCACAATGGAAATGGAAGTTTACAACGTCAAAGGTGGAAATAAAAACCAGTAATAATTGTGGTAATTTTACATCGATTGTGTAAATTTAAAAAGTAATAGTTTTCGATACAATACTGTAAAACCAGATTTTACGGTTCGAATGCGACAATAGCGTACGAGGACCAGCGAAGGTAAAATCCGAAAATTATGAATGGGAATAGATTTGGTGATGGGCAATCCTTCACAACGTGTGGTGCGAAAGTTATAGATTTAGGTATTTTCGCACCGTATTTTGAACACTGGCAGTGAACAACTTTACACTCCATGTGAAGTTGTAATCGATTTTATGATAACAGTATACATTGCAAAAAACGGGGATTATCTTAATGAAATGAATAAAATCTAATATCCTCTCAACCATCACAACGCAATTCGGAGATATAGCATATACAAATTAAAAGCAAAACGTGATTCTAATTACCCACAACTTGAAAAATTAGTATATAAAAGACGACCAAATAAACAATTTTCGAAAGTATTTTCCTCCTCACAAGAGACCTTAGATATGTCCAAAACGTAGAAAACAAAATATATTTTATCCACTTTCGGTAGCAGATCAAAAAAGAATCGAATTTAGTTTTTTTTTATTACAATAGCCTTATAAATTTTAATTTTGAAATAATACTAATTATACAGTAAATTTGTATTTTTAACAAAACCATGAAAAGGAAAAGTGATAAGTCAAGGTAACAATAAAAACAAACCGAGCTAATTGCTATCGATTATAAAAACCTCATTCAAGGATGCTCTCGTGTTAGGATGCCTCTTTATTGTGCTATAAAAAGCGTAACATCGATATTATAGACATAAATATGGGTAGAAATAGAACTTTCGATCTCTGAATATATCAACAAGCCATCGGGGAAAACGGTACAGACAAGCTGCATTGCACGATGCACATTCGTTGATCACTAATTGCCTCTTGATATCGGCCGTTTTGGTGCCACTGAAAATGTTATATCCTCTTCATTAGATTATATGTCGATCCAGTAAAGGGACTTTTTCGTCCTGGTCACTTTTTCTATTAAATTTGTGTACACTCGAATGTAGAGCACTTAACATTTAGGAGATGGCATGTTATCTTTTACTGTTATTTCGAAACATAACAGGGCTTTCACCTATCTAAAATATATGTAACTACACATGTACACATTTATTATATTAATTAAAATATGTGGAAGATGCTCTCCGGTATTTATTTGATACATTAGAAACGTTCGAATTGATCCGAAATGCCAAAGTAGTAGTTATAAAAGAAATACGGCACTTTCGATTCAGTGGGCATAAATTGGCTAGTTTACGCCCGATGTATAATATACAAATTTGTATAATACATCTTATTTCAAATTGATATACGTTGAATCGAAAACCTATGTATTTATAAATGTATCAGTCATGACTATATTTCCGATAGTCCAAAAATTGTCGATACCTCGTTAAAGACGTAAAAAACAACTTTGCGTACGTTAAAAAACTATATGTTATAGCATAATTTAAATACAAGTTTACCAAAGATCAATTTTTAGGTCAGCAAATAAATAAATAATAAACACTTTTCTGCATTATAAAAGCACTGATTACGAATCTGGTTTCAAATGTTTAAAATTGAAAATTATGTGATTTAGATAACATTTTCGAAATTCCTAATAGCGGATTAAACAAAATGTTATATAAGTTCTGCTTTTCTTAAGTCATTAAGGACCAAATATTCAAAAATTTAACTTGAAGTGTAATAGTACTTTTATGGCTCAAACTTCGCTCTTCCGAATGGCGTACCATAAAGTACTGAAAATTTAAAAATAAACAAATTACACGTGGTTAATGTAAATAACGCGTTAATGTAACATAAATAACAAGTTAAAAATGTCTGGGGTGCATTATGGCGAAGCATATCTTCAAAAAATGCAATATGGCGGCCTTCAAAATGTAGAAAATGATTTGTTTGATTAATTTCAGGATGCACAAACTCTAAGTTCTTAGAATTCCACGAGGAAGACATCGGAATTTTTTCAGATTTTTTGGGTAAAATTTTAAGCAATTTATTATTTAAAACATTGTTAAAAAGATCAGAAGAGTTCTGATAAAATGCTGGTATAGTCCTTGATGAATCATAAGAATTTTTTAATCGTGAACATTATTTTTAAACTTTTCAGTGAAAAAATCTCAAAATTATGTATATACATTTTTATTTTTTCCTCGGTAATGATTAACTATTATAAACAATAGCAAACAACAAATAAAGCTTAAAATTTATCTAATAATATATCGATTTTTTAAAAGTATTTTAAGAAATTGTCATAAACGTTAGATACGTCACCAAATAACTCTAAAGCAATCCCAATGTATCCATAGTTGAATTCTAAAGACATTTTTGTTCTTAGCACTTATTTCAGAAAGCTGATCGTTTTAGAGTCAGGACATCCTAAAATTTGAAAAGCGATTTTTTGTTTTGTCAATCATTTTGGGATCTCCGTCTTGAATTTTTTGTTAATATTCAATATTATTCAATAAAATTATTCAATACCAGTCGATTTAGTGCACATTCGATGATAATTGTGTATGGAATTAGTTTTGAGTGTTTAAATAAAACATGCATTTATGGTTCGAAAATTATTTTGAAAAATGTTTTAAAAGAGCTTTCCTAACAAACGAACAAGGTTTAGGTAATGTTCTACATACGTATTAAGGAACGTAGTAATTAGTAGCTGATCGGGTATATTATTATCAGGACGATTAATGCATCTGACACCATCATTGTCGGCAACGGTCATCATCTGCAAATTATCATCATCATATGACTTGACGTCAACGACAACCTACATAAGCGGTGGATTAACTGCCACACATTAATGTTGATTAAAAACATCATAGATAATAATCCCAATACTTTTTCTTACTGTCTTCCAGCATTTCTCAGACGTCACCTGATATTATTTGCCCCAAAGTTTACACAATACATGTCTTAATGAATGTAACTAACTAACTAACACTTTAATGTTAGTTATCATCGATCTAAGGGCATAATTTTAATATTTCATATTGTGTTCCTTGGATTAGTAATGTAATTCAGATTAGTTACAAATGATCCCGAAAATTCCTAAAAAACTGATGTTACAGCGACCACAATAAGTTCAATTAAAACAATAAGTTATAATTTTTTTTCTCTTTTTGTTTACGCTGGACTACTTATTTCAACCACGGTCACCATATTTTTGCAATCTGGAATACTCACCCTTTGAGAACATCCTAGGGTTTTCGAATAAATCAAATAAAAATTGAACTTTTTATTTAATAGGATAGATGCACGTATTGTGCAGCGGGTTTTGTTTATTGCCCATAACTTTCGATCGGATCGTTGAATATTGATGACAAGCTGTCAATGCAAAGCTATCATCAACACTTTTGCGCGTGCAAATATAATGACTCCATGCAAAATATTAAAATCTTCATCAATTTTAGAATGGCACATTTTTGGAGAATTAAAAAATTGACTCCGGTTGTGCAGCACTTAAATCCGCTTAAACGTTAAAAATATTAAGTGAAACCAATAAAAATTCCAAATTTATGAATTTCTAATGTTATTCGAAGTCGTTACATAAAACATAATAGGGTATCTTATCAAAATCGAAATTGCGTGTTTTATTTATTTTTGTAATACAAAGCATTTCGTATTTATTTGAATTTTGTTTGCATACTTCGTATTTAAATAAATTCAATGAATTTTCATTTAATTTGACCTAAGAATTGCTTCACTATAACAATAATGATGATATTTGACGATAATAATGTCAAAAAAATAATTTTTTTTAGGCTGCATTACCAGATTTTATTACATTTTGCAAATGACTTAGGACGTTTGTTCGCGCCTATTGTTTATCCAAAAATCCTTCTGTATGATAAAATATAGGTCCGAAACTAAGTGTATATGTAAAGTGGGCACTTAAGATCTTTTCTCAATTTACATACTAAACAGATGATTTTTTTTTAATTTTATAAAACTTATGTATTTATTAGAATTTTAGGAAACTTGTGTATACTAAACCCTCTTATGTGAAAAGTATTTTGATATTTTGTACTAAAAAGTACGATTTTGAGGTTATTCCAGTTAGTGGGAGCACGTTGAATTTTAACATTTGACTGTTGCCCCGAAATGCCAGAATAAAAAGTGTACAACATTTTTTTACCCATAAAAAAATGTTTTTTATTCGAGAAAACTAGAATTTTTTAAAATGCATCCGTAATTATTATCAAAATATGTTTTTAAGTTCATCTAAATTTTTGAATTTTTAATTTAACCCGTCCATACTCCTGTGGGTCCACTGGACCCATAACTGAACACAAACTTCGATTAATTTTAGCTACATTCATACTGTCTTCATTTTTTTACACAATGTTAACAATAAAATTTTTTTATGTATACAATTTTTTTCTGATAGATCGGAGAATAGCCTTGAATTTTTTCAAGTCGAAAAAATTAAATGTGTAGCTGTAATCGACGTTTTTGTCCGTTGGGTCCAGTAGACTCAGTGAGTGATGGATAATTGAAATTGAAAGTGGGGTATGGAAGGGTTAATTTAGAAAAATGTAGTACCTTATTTCGGAAAAATATACATTTTTTTCGCGATAAAATATATGGATAGAAAAAATTATTTCTGTCGTAGTTTTTGACGTGAAATATAGTGGTGGTAAGATAACAATGTAAAAATTTGTTTTGGCTTTTTTAGAAATTTAGTTTTTTTAAAAAGGCATTTTTTAAAATACAATCTTGGTGATTTAGAAAATGTGTATTTCTATTCACTCTAATTTTTGTGAATTTTTAAATTAATTTAGAAAAATATAGTATCATTTTTTCAAAAACGTTATTTTTTCGCGCTAAATCTATGGGTAACAATATTTTGTCCAGTATTAATTTTCACACGGCTACGTTCCTTGTCAAAAATTACTAAAGAAATAATTTTTTCAAAGTTTTTAAAGGTGGATTTCAAAGATTTGAAAATGTCGTCCCAGTCTACCATTAATGAGTTAATAGCCATACAATGTTTTTCGTAATTTTTTTCCTATTATTTTTATTCAAAAAAAGAAAACCAAACTTGATAGAATTGAATCTGGGATTTTCCGAATGATCGTCGAATGTTCTTTCTAGCGTAATCATACACGCTGGGATACTCGATTTTGAAATCTTGAAACAATCTGATTATATGATGCTCATGAATTTTTTCAGATAACCTCGAAAATACTTTTGAATTGTTCCGACCAGTTGCTATAACTTCAGACAAAATATAGTAACAGTTTAATTTGTCCATTTTCACATATCTAATATTAGTATCATACTTTTGGGTTTTTATAATTTTTAAATAATAATAACATTATTCACAAGAAATGAAATTACTCCTTTACTTTAATTAAAATTATTCCTTTAATCCAAAGTAGATAAATATAAAAATCTGTTTACAAATTCAAAATATACAATGCTTGTAACAACTGCAAATATTTAACGCGTGAATCAATAAATCTCTTGTACTTTTAGTTCATGAAATTTAGGTTGATTTTAGCAAGTCGTAAATTGTTTTAAGCGATTTCCTCTAATGTTAATTAACATTTTACGAGCCTCTAAAGCGATTAAATGAAACGTACTTGTATACGTACATTGATTGCACGTAAACACGAAAGTGAAATGGCCAGTAGAGGATCTCTTAAAAAATCGAAAAATGTCGGTAGCGTGCAGGGAAAAAGAACTGAAAAAATATATATTGTTTTATTAACATTACATTCATTTGAATAAATTTAAAATAAATTTCTTCGTTTTCGGTAAAATGATATTAATTTATGTATCTAGGAAATTGTGTCTATAGTACCAAAAGCCGATGACAGGAACAAGGGGACAGACTTTTATTCCGATTAACACTTCCAGAAGGCAGGAAACCCAATTATAAATAATGTTTGTATTAAAATAATTAAAAAGTACAAAAACTACTCTCTTTATGACAAACTTTACCTGCACTTATTTGAAAATGAATACGAATGCTGCACTATTTTTAAGTCTACGATATGCAATTACCTATGTGCATGTTCCGCAAATGTCTCGTTTGCAGTAATTACGCCAAAGATCCGAGAAACAAGGGAAAAGCAAAAGAACTACTTCATTAATCTTGGAATTCTTAAAAGGTTTGGTTCAGCATGTACATTCAATAGAACAGCGAGTGAAAGAAACCGAACCTTCTCTTTCCTTTTTCCGTTTTATCGATTATTGAATTTTGAGCAGGGGAGAGTTTCATAATATCTCATTCCTGCTAAACTCATTTAAGATAGATATAAACAATGAAATACATTTTTTTAAATATGTTTATGACATCAATCATCTAAGGATATGGTGTTATCAGTGCTGACCATTGGTATACTCGAAAAAAGGATTTGGTTCCTTATAATTCCAGACAAAACTAGAGTATGGTGTCTGGAATTGTATTGTTTGATCGCTCTTAATTCAATCGAACTGGTTATCGCGTTTAATCCAATTTAGTTGCAACCGAACTGGTTTGGTTTATGGTATGCGAACTGCAGATAGTCGCATGCTATATAGTAGCACATCATTTTTATTTTAAGTTTCTATTTAATATTATGGGATTAAGTAGACGTTGAAAATTACAAGAATTTGAACAGAATAACACTGTAAGTATTTAGTTGTAATAATTCTCATAGCTTATTCTATATTTTGAGAACCAAATTATGCCTAACCAAACCAGTTTAATTGTTCTATTATAATTAAAGATTAAATTTGGGTGTAGGAGCATCGTAAACTTTTTATTGAATGTTTTTTATAGTACATTTTACGATACACACAATGTAGTTTTGTTTCTTAATCTTGATTTTGTTCATTGCATCAGTACACTGAGAAAATTGTGCTTGACAAATTGAGTGCCCGGATGCAAAAATGCCTTAGTCGGTCTGACTCGTCGTAAGTAGTAACCCCTGAGAAGGCTCCCCTGGACACAATTTTCATCGAATCGGAACGAGTGGAGACTCAAATTAAAGATATTTTCAATACCTACAACTTTGTCACTAGCGGTATATTGCTATCTATAAAGCAACACAAGATAAATGCAAAAAACTGCGAAAAAGGCTGTTACTACTTACGATGATTCCGACCGAGCGGCTAAGGTGTTTTTGCATCTGACACCGAACACGAAAAATTTACTTAAATTTAAATAAAATAATTGCCATACTTATAAAAAATACTACATGTTAGTTTGGACATTTTTATAAATAGTAATGTGTCTTTTCAGAATAATGTAGCAAATAGCGACATGTGACAAACAAAATTTGGCTTTTAGCCAAAATAATATGACAGCTTAAGAATGTTAAGTGAAGAATTTATCCAGAAATATTAACAATAATTTTTTGATCGAAAAATATTAAACTAAAATATTCTGTCCTCAATTTATATAAACTCATATCAAAAATTAAAAAAAGAATTAAAAACATAAAAAATCAAAATACACAATATTTGAAAAAAGGAAACTCTTTCCATTATGAGATTTTTTTAGTTCTTCAGGAACTCCTAAGTAATAAGCATTAAACCAATCTAATTAATTTTAAAAATACCATTCGCCATATTGGTTCCGTCATTTTGAATATTGAAATCCGACTTTATATCGTAATCATCGACCTAAAAATCAATTTTGAGTATTCAGTGTGTCATAAAAAATAACGACATTTTTCAAAAAATACCCTGGTGATTAATATTTATAAAAAATTCTTTACTTTTTTTACTTAGCAAATTTAAAAGTAAAATAATGCGTTTCGCCTAAAGTAAAACATTGCTATGGTTACTACATGAAAAAAATTATCATTTTTTGCAGGAAAAACATTTTTTTTTGAGAATTACTTGCTTTGTAATTTTATTAGCAGATTCTGAAAAAGCGGAGTCATATACGTAAGAAGTAGTTTTAGCACATTTTTTACATTCTTAGTAACAAAGAAATGTAACGGTAAAAATTATTGGAAAAAGGGTTATTTAATAGTATTTATTAAAAGAATTGACAGCCGAGCACAAGAGTTTACAACTGTGTATAGAAATTATTTCCTTCTAAATCGTTAATTGTATTCTGTGCAATTTATAAATACAAATATAAGTGCATTCTTAAATATTATTTCTATATTTGAATAATGAAAGGGTGGCCTTTTCACTCACAATTATTATTTGTTAATCTAAATAAATTCTTGAATATAGTCTTTAGGTGTTAATATTGTTTAACGAGTACTTTTTTGAGCCATTTACAATTATTGAAAACTCTTTGATTTCAGTTTTTTTTTATTAGCTGCAACCTTTTAACTAAAATAGATTTTTATCATCCATTTCGCAAATGAATTAGTTCTGTGGCGTTATAGTGTTTTTTGTGCTTACTTTCCTATTTTCCTCCACAATCTTTCCATGACATCTTCCGCGTCCCCCTTGTTCACTGTCGATTCGAATAACATCGAAAGCTGCTACTGCTGTCGTATCGACAACACTTCAAAGGAACAATCACCTTCATCTTAGGTCATTTCCAATCATTTCTTCAATCTTACTGTTTTTTATTACGTAAAAACTACTTTTTGGGTTCAACGATGACATGTACTCTTGTTATACAGAATATTCGCTAAAGCACTTTAAACTATATCTGTAAAAATGCTATCAAATAACTGAATTCAAAGATGAATAACGATTTATGTACAGCGAGATTAATAAAGAAGAGTAAACATTTATTTTGCCAAAAATTTCAGCTCAATATGAGCCCTTATCAGGTGAAATAGTCAAAAGACTAAATATTAATCAGTCTGAACAGATTTTATGTCAGATTTTATTATTATTACTTTCATTCTATAAATCCAAGTGTTCTTAAATCTTAAAAAAAAAGTTGAATATCCTCAACGTTGATCTCTAGGAATCTTCAGTAGGAGAAATATTCACTATTAAAAATTTCTGTAGCGATTTTCTGAAAAAGTAACCGACATTTTTTATCGTTACGGTTTCAAAATTTTACGAAACACAGTTTAGTAATTTGCTGATATCTTTTGATAATTTTTTGAATTTTTTTCGTAATTTTTTGAAAATGATTCTTAATTTTGTTTCGTAAAATTCTGAAACGGCAACAGTAAAACACTTCAGTTACTATTTCAGAAAATTCCTAGAGAAATTTCTAACAGTGTTGATTTTTGCATCAACGACCTAGGTTCTATTCGGTCAACTTTTATATACTTGAGTGATGTCGAGTAATTGCCAAAACTTATTACAGAATTATTGACACAACTATTTTATTTTTCATCTATTTCACCTTTAAAGTTACTGTTGATAATGTTATGTTTCATCTATTTCACCTTTAAAGTTACTGTTGATAACGTTAAGAAGAGATCTTCGTAAATGATTTTATTGTGGGAAATTTTATTACAGGCTAATATGTGAAAAGTTTCTGATAATTTTATAACAAGTTTCAGTGTATAAAATGTTTGTATTGAAATCATCTTATAATTTGTCATTTATTATAACTGTAGCCCTGATAGAAATTTGTCCATTTTTTCTTAGATTGGCCATTTCCCTCTGTACATTTAACATGGTAAATAAGAATGTTATACAAGAATTGTATAGAAAAAATGTTTTCATTTCTACCAGGGAGTAGGTTCTAAATATTATAAAATATTAAATTTATATTCAATAGCTTTAACACTTCTTTCTTGATATTTATACAGCAAAAAACTGCAGAATATTGCGATAAATAGATTCTGAACTCTACAATACCCGAGAATTTTTCTTTTATACGCTGAAAAGCTCATACTTTCTATTTCTTTTTTCATTTAAAAAAGACAATTTTCAAAAGATAAGTCTTGGTACCGTCAGTGTCAAAATACACATTGATTTTTTATTTTGGGATACACATTACGAAGAAAACAGTCTAGAAGAATCGACGTTGGACAATTTTCAAATATTTTTAAAATCGGTCAAGGCAAACGAAGACAAAGATGTCCCAAAATATTGATCTTATATATACGAAACGTTTATAAAGTGTATAAAGCAACTGAAATTCTTCAAAGCCATTTTTCAGATTTTCTTTCGGTTTTCGATGAATTCGAAAAAAGCAAATGCCCGGAAGGAGTGCCAATATCGACTTCAGAGTAGAAATCGGGAAATTGCTCGAACAGAATATGTCCGGGTTGAAGACCCGTCGCTATACAAAATGACGAGGGGGATGAAACGAGGTCGTCTAAGTGGAAGAACGGCTCCAGCAATTTTCCGAACGAAATTTTCACTCGTCCTTTTCTTCCGACAACGAGATTTAAAGTTTCGTTTTATTTGTGAAAACTTCGATCCGTTTAAACCGGCTTTCACTTTCATAGTAAGCGTTGCTGATACTTGTATCATAAATTATAATTTACATACTCTTCACGTATTTTTAATTTATACGTCGAATTGTCTTATACCGATATAAATTTAACTAACATGACTCTTGTCGGTATTACACACTATTCTCATATAAACGATAAATTATTTGTCGATTATATGGTTCTGAGTCAGCTTAGTCTGAATACTTTTTCCATCATCAAAATGGTTTTCGACCTTCCCTGTAGGTAGAGGGGTCTTGAGAAATTATTTGCCAGTCAGCACATAGACATTAAGAACCAGTCTAAAGGTATTACATCAATGCGGCTATTGGCATATGCCTTTTGCGGGTAAAACCAAACAATATTTTATTGAAAATCATATATTGTTGTGTTTTTTTAAATCAGTTCGCTGAAGTTAGCAAGCAATTCTAACAGAAAATTGAGTTTCTCAACAACATTTTCTTAAATGAATTTTTATTAAATTTATTCATATGTATAAGATTCAACACACCCACTCGTGTAACATGTGGAAATATTATATATTCATATATATTTGTATACCCTATAATGGTTGTTAATTAGTAAAAAATGAAAAATGCGTACCAGGAATTAGTCAATTTGTCAATAACATACAGTAAAATACCACTAATATCTGAATAAAATTGTACTAATAGAAGTGTTTATATTGTACCATTAGTAAACATTAATATTTCACTAATGAAAGTATTATTTTTTTTATATTTTATTAGCAGAATGGATTACTACAGTAGAGTCCCGGTATATTTACGTCCCAGCATATTTTCCCAGTTCCGTCTCTTTATATTTATCTGTCGCCGTTCTCTGTTTCCCCACCATATGCGCTGAGGCCTCAGGAAGGACCTGCTCTGACGTCACAACATAACGCGACTGAGGAGAGTGGGAGAAGCGGCACTTCCCTTCTTTTGACAAATATAATGAGACAAGAGGGGGAGGCGAGGAACCGACCGGGCAATGATACCAGGACTCTACTGTAATTAAATATGTAATCGATTTTTCGTTTATTATTTAGTCGTTTTTAACAAATTAAAATGTATATAGGATACACTGAGTGCGTGGAATTTAGAGATATTGGTTTATTTATAAAATATATAAGTTTGTAGTATTAGTTTTCTCACTATATTTAAAGAGTAATAGCATTCACTTAATAGCAGTACCAACTAATATTACTTGTATAGTAATGATGTTTTATGAAAATCTATATTAAGGATGAATCTTTTGCAGTCATGTATTCATTTATTCAATGGTCGTTTATCGTATACCATACCGGATGTGATTTTATTTGTATGATTAACTTGTCCATCTACTTCATCTCATATTCAATATTGTAATGAAACTGAGAAGAATGTGTAATATATATTAACATGTGGTTTAATTTTGAATTTACATGTGGTACTCTTAAAGTTTTTGTTTGCTCTCACAAAGGCTTCCCTTCATAACGTGATATTTTGTATTTTATTTTGTATTGTATTTTCAAATTATTTACTTAGGATAATCAATAAAACTTGATGTATAGATTTTGTTTGGAACAGTCTAACTTTCTCGCCTGCTACACATTTCGTGAAACAAATTTTTTTATTAAATTCATGATTGAAAAATAATTTATATGGGCAAATCTCAGAAACCTTTAAATATTATGTCACAAAAGTGCAAGTATATTGCTGACAATTTTATGCTAGTATATAGGTTAACCCTTTAACGTCAAAACTGCACTCTTCGATGACTCTAACTTTAATGACGTGTCAATTAATAAAAACCGTGGAAAATACTCCCCCACATCCATATCCGACTATTTTTGGGTATGCTCTTTCGATTGGTGACCTTTAAAATGAGAAAAAAAATGGTTTAACCCTTATTTTTGGAATTCAAGTGAAAAAAATGCCAATTTTTTCGTTGATTTTTTTTTGTAATTCAGTACTTTCACCTTGAAATACGTTACCGATTCAGCTGAAACCTTTTTAGATCGTGCAATTTTTGTCCAAACTTCAAAATTACCCCTACAGAAAAAATTATATTCATCGAGGTGGGTTCAAAATGGCGGCCGAAATGTCGGGAGATGGTCAAAAGCCTTCATTTCTCCGTTTTTTTCAGGTTTATCGTTGTTAATAGTTCGGGAATGCACACTTAATGTTTCAGATCGATAACATATTATCGAACATAGACAACAATGGTAAAACAAAATGGCGGAACTCAAAATGGCGGCTAAAAATACGAACTTATCGTGGAAATATACCATTTTTTTTTTGTATTTTTTCATATTTTACCAGAGAAAATAGTATAGAAATCAGTGACTGACAATATCAGTGAAACAAAATGTTGTTAAATTCAAAATGGCGGCGAAATATACGAAAATGTCGCTTAAATATTAGATTTTGCGCATTTTTTCAAGTTTTTTTCACCCAAATGGTACATTATTCAACGTGTATACATGTCTCTAACAACTTTCAATATCGATTCCATTATGTTTATTGGAAATAACTAAAAGAAATCTTTTATTTATTACCCTTCTGGGTATTTTAAAATTTTTATATTTTTATTTTTTATATTTATATATATATATATATAATTCCGAAATAAGGGATCAGTTGACCAGTAATTTCTTTGAGATGATCTTTTGTTCAATGAAGAGAATGTATTTCTCCATATACATAGATATAAACTTATAACATATAAGCACCGCCAGATGGTGTCGTGACACTCCGCTCTTTTTTTGTTTTCGCTGTAGAAATGAGCTTCCGTTTAGTATGTAAGGAATGGGATTGAGATGTCCTATTCAATTTTTGATACGATAATTATGTAATAAGTTATTAGAGAATTTCTATCTTTATTTGTATATGGAGAAAATATTCATAGTGATGTTCTATCTAAAAAAACTTAGCTACTGAAAAAGAAAAGAAAAAGTTACTTTCTTGTACCCATAAGGAATTATTTGAATTATTTTTGTCAGTCCAATTGAAGAAATTTAAAATAGATATCGCAGAAATAAAGTGATCGTTTCTTTCAGATATTTTTAGGCATTATTACATTCTCTTCATTGAACAAAAGATCATCTCAAAGAAATTACTGGTCAACTGATCCCTTATTTCGGAATTATATATATATATATATAAATATAAAAAATAAAAATATAAAAATTTTAAAATACCCAGAAGGGTAATAAATAAAAGATTTCTTTTAGTTATTTCCAATAAACATAATGGAATCGATATTGAAAGTTGTTAGAGACATGTATACACGTTGAATAATGTACCATTTGGGTGAAAAAAACTTGAAAAAATGCGCAAAATCTAATATTTAAGCGACATTTTCGTATATTTCGCCGCCATTTTGAATTTAACAACATTTTGTTTCACTGATATTGTCAGTCACTGATTTCTATACTATTTTCTCTGGTAAAATATGAAAAAATACAAAAAATAAATGGTATATTTCCACGATAAGTTCGTATTTTTAGCCGCCATTTTGAGTTCCGCCATTTTGTTTTACCATTGTTGTCTATGTTCGATAATATGTTATCGATCTGAAACATTAAGTGTGCATTCCCGAACTATTAACAACGATAAACCTGAAAAAAACGGAGAAATGAAGGCTTTTGACCATCTCCCGACATTTCGGCCGCCATTTTGAACCCACCTCGATGAATATAATTTTTTCTGTAGGGGTAATTTTGAAGTTTGGACAAAAATTGCACGATCTAAAAAGGTTTCAGCTGAATCGGTAACGTATTTCAAGGTGAAAGTACTGAATTACAAAAAAAATCAACGAAAAAATTGGCATTTTTTTCACTTGAATTCCAAAAATAAGGGTTAAACCATTTTTTTTCTCATTTTAAAGGTCACCAATCGAAAGAGCATACCCAAAAATAGTCGGATATGGATGTGGGGGAGTATTTTCCACGGTTTTTATTAATTGACACGTCATTAAAGTTAGAGTCATCGAAGAGTGCAGTTTTGACGTTAAAGGGTTTTAATATGCACCAGATGTCATTATACGCTTCATCTTTAAACAATGTTGAAGAGTTTTTAAAATTATTTTCGATAGACGATACAGAGATACATTTTTCTATTGAAACGTAAAAAACTTATTTAATGTATGGAATACTTATAGTTGCTATAAAGCTATAATCTTTTTTAGAAACAAACGTATACTTATAGCGTGACACATATATGTTTGAGCTGAAATTTTGAATTTTATCAATCTGAGATTATATTTTTCTGGAAAACATTCAATACCCAGTTGTGTTCATTGATGAGTTACATTTCGGATAAGCCATTTCGGAAATTCAAATTTTTAAGTCCGACTATATTCGCAGTATGAGAGTTCTTTACATTTTCAAATAATCGTTAGTTGGATGTTTAAATTATAAGAATGCTTTTTTTAGATTTTTCTGAATCTTTTCTTTGTTTCCTTTACATAATGAGTTTTTTATAATGAACTACACTCAAAGAATATATTCAATTATCTTGCTGGGTAGTAAAAGAGATTTCTTTAAAGTACAAAAAATTAACAACAGTTACATGATTGTTAATTGCATTCTATTTACCAATATGTATATGAGGTTTAAAGGTTGTTTATATTCATTAATAAGTAACATTGTATAATTTATTATAACTAAGCATAATTCATAATTTACTTAATTTATAAGCTCTTAATAATACTTGACTTATATTGCACGTTATATTAAAAAAAACAAATTGCAATAGCCCCGTTAAGAAATGTAATTTACCAACAACGTCAATAATAACTTTCAAAATTCTTTACCTGATATTACTTGGACCATAATGAGATTACGACGGAAGAATCAAATTTAACCACTCGAGGCAGAAAACTTATACTATATTTCTACAAACTCTTCTTATAATAAATATTTAGTAAATATTATACCCAACGGAATTTGTAATCTTAATATTAATTTTGAAGATATTTCAACTTTCACAGTGCAACGTTTTCTTACATACGATAGACGATTCTGTTACAAGGTAGTTTTCTTTTTCGGTTCTGAATAATTCAAAGTATTTTACAAAACTTCCGTCCTGTAATAACTATCGAGATCTCCTATTTTGGTTCAGATACATTGCCAACATGTGAATGACAAATTCAACTACCTTCGGGTAAATAATATATTCCACTATATGTACAATGACGAAAGTATTAGAGTTAAGTGATGTTAGAGAATATAACAAATACGTTATACGCGTGGAAAGTTTTTTAATACAGATTTCAATATTAATGTACATTAGGGTGGGCCTTATTTTAGTCATTTTTGGATTTCTTCGCTCTGACCCACCAAAAGGGTTCCAGTTTATAAAAAAAAAATCAGGAAAAATTGGCGCATCGATTAAACTTGATAAACACGTGCCACTCGAGAGTTGAAATTTAATATTGTTTTTAAATGGGAAAAAGACGATTTTTTAAATTTTTCTTGCAACTTCGACTATTTGAATCCAATTTTTTAAATAAATGACAGATTCCTTTTAAAGTGGTTTCTGAATAACATGGTATGTACCGAAAAAATTTAATAAAAATTTTTGAGGTTACTTATAACGGGTTTTCAGTCGACAATTTTTATAATGAAAATGAAAAAATTAATTTTTCTCCAATTTTCTTAGTCTAACTCAATAATCATTCCTAAAATTTTCCCAAATACGTTTGAGTTTGTGTAGAAATTTAGTTAAACTTACTGTAATTTAGTTAATCCAACATACAATAAGTCAGTCAATCGACTAAATGACTCCATAAATTACTAAATATTTTGCTCCAGCTACGTAGGGAACTGGACCTTTAGTTAAAATAACTAAATATTCTTTCAGTTGTAAATTTTAAGGATGAAACCTTGTTTTTTGAGCAACTTTCTATATAAACGGATAAAATACTAAAATTTGGCATACACATTCGGCAGATAACGTTTTTTAACCACAGTGAGAAACTCTTTCTTCCACTTTTTACACAAACGTAAAGTAATGTCGACATTCCCGACATAGTTAGGATTTTTTTTAACTTGGCCTACTTTACTTGACGCAAAAAAGTAAAGAATATGAAGCAGACAGAGTGCTGGTTAAAATTGCTTTTTTTTTAAATATATGGCATAAACCACAATCACTTCTCTTTTGCTTAATTTTTGAGTTAAAGTATTGCTTGAATAAAACTTGTATAACTCTGCTTTTAATTACTCGATTTGGGTCTATGACTTCTCATTTTCTTCGTAAAGTATACATAAACTCAAACATGGTTGATAAAAAAATTAGGAATGATTATTGCAGAGAAAAACGGAAAAAAATAATATTTTCATTTTCATCTTAAAAATTGTCGACTAAAAAACCGTTATAACTCAATCCAAACATTTTTCAATTTTTTCGGCGCATTCTATGTTGTTCAGGAACGACTTTAATAGGAACCAATTTAAGTCACAAGAAAAATTAAAAACATTGTCTTTTTCCCATTTAAAAATAATGTTGAATTTCAACCCTTGAGTGATACGTGTTAATCAAGTTTAATCGATCTGCCAATTTTTTGTGATTTTTTTTTCATAACATGGAACACTTTTGGGGGTCAGACCGAAGAAATTAAAAATTGACTAAAATAAGGCTCATCCTAATGTACATGTAAAGTTATATAATTAAATTTCAGAAACCTTTACATTTCGAGTCAATGTGTATTTTTTCATCTCCAAGTTATTTGTATGCTTTTAATATCATCAGAGTAGTTACTATACTCCAAATATATATGTGAATATATATATATATATCATTATTTTGGCCGTAAATATGAAATTGATATCTTCGAAAGCCAAAAATATAGCAAAAAGGCAAAAAATCAAGTGTCACTTTATTAATTTTACATTTCTTTGCCTAGTGTAGCGATTTCGGTATTTCTTTAATGTGCCTGAAATTTATAAACTTAAGAATAGAACTTTCCGAAGGACTAAAAAAAAGTGCCTTCAAAATGTGTCACACGTTTAAAAAAAGAAACAACAATTTCACTTTATTTTTCAACGATCATACGTGCAGAATAGGTTTAACCATTACAAATCAAAAGTAGTTATTTTTTCTAAGAAAAAAGGAGTAAATCTAGACATATAAGAAGTGTGTGCTCAGAAAAGAAGTTAGTAAAATATTAGTTTTCATTTTTAAAGTGACAGCTAAATTTTTTGAAAAAATGATCATTTTTTAATGGCTCACTGACCATTGAACCCGAACATCATTAACAAAGCGTGTGCTCGCTTCAAAAGTGCAAAATGAAGGTACTATCAATTTACTAACTTCGAATAATGGGTTTAAAGGCTACTAGAGACTGACTATAATGTCGATAATATCGTCCTCTAAGCCAATACATTTCAAAAGCATTGAAAAATGATGTTGACTATTCGGTATCCATTTGGTTTGTAAAATAATTTCCAATCATCTCATACTAAATTTCAACTAAATCGAATAAGAATTGCTGGAGGTCGACGGGTAAAATGTTAATAAAACGCCTGTACCAATTTCCTTTCGCTTTCTTTCAATTCCAAATCAATTTGATTCAAATATAGAGTGCAATAATTTAACACAATTCTGCATAAAATAACAAAATCGGTATGTTGATCAAATGTTTCGATGCTTTGGAGTGACTCTATCGATATTATCAGGAATACAAATTGATATTTCTTATGGGACTGTTTTTAAAGAATGGCATACATTTCAAAAATATTGATTTCATCGACGCATTGTGAACCTTGAAGAAAATTCAACGCGAAAGTTATTGGAAAGTCGTAAACATAAACATTAAATGTTACATTTGATGCACCTACAAAGTCATTACAATATTTCATTCTAGTTTAATTTGTAATACATACCACAAATCATCTGAGAAATTTGTTATTACATTTCAGATTTTTTAATCTCAAATTCAAATTCGAAAATTATAATTGATGGTATCGGTAGCATAACTGCCTCACCTCTCGAACCGACTTATAAATAATAACAGACAGTTTTTCCGTTTTTTTTTTGTGTTTGACTTAATAAATAGCAATTTGCTACTGATAAAGTTGTAGGTATTGATAATATCGTCAATTTGAGCTATCACGCGTTTCGATTCAATGCAATTTGAGTCCAAGGAAGCCTTCGGAACTTGCGTTTTCAATACCTGCAATTCGATAATAGCAGAAAATTACCATCTATTAACTGAAAGAAAATAAATGCAAAAATGTGTGAAACTGATTACTACTTACTAAGCATCGGTTCAAAGGCTAAAAAAGTCAGTTATTCTGTTCAGTCCCTCAATTAGCAAGTTTCATGTAAATGAAACATGCATGTTCAATGACTATAATATTTTCACAATTTTGAATTACTACATCAAAATTTCAGGTTTATAGTCGGAGAACTCAATTTTGAATATGAAAAGCATAACGCGATATTACTAGTAGAATTGAAATTTAATACTATCGATTGGCAATTTAAATAAAAAAAAATGATATGTTGTAAATCAAAACCTTATTGCTAAGGTAAATAGATATAAATTGCTATTAGCCTATATATGTACACGAACGGTAATAATTTTACAATTTTCTTAGGGTTGCACTGGTTACCTTATTCTACTCTCAAAGAAGTAATTTTACGAGGGGAATTTTTCCAGTGTAGAATTTAATTAACAAAGCTCAAATTTGAAAAAATTTTGTTTCATTAATTTTGAATTTCAATATTTTAATGCAGATTATATTATCTTCTCTTATGAGAACTTTTTAATGAAAATACCGTGTCGGCATACAAGACGAATTCTATTAAAATAGCGAATCTGTATTTAGTAACCCCTTAGCAGGAAAAATAATAAACGATATATTATTTAAAAAACAAGATAATTAACTGTCAGTTTTTTAGGTAGTTATGTAAAATTTCGCGTTTTTTTTTATTTCATAGTGTAATAGTTTGCTAATACATTATATAAGTTCATCAAATATTTTTCAGAATTAACTGTTATAAAGGATTGTATTAAAATTTATTAAATATTTACATATGTTACAATGCAACCTGACATTTTAAAGATGTAAAACGTGCTGATAAGTTCTAGGATATCTGACGACATTTCGTCAAGATTCAAGATCAAGAATAGGCGTTCGAGACTCTTGAGATCTCGAGATCCATAGTTAGCTACTTCAAGAGTTTCCGAGAAAAAGATTGACATTCACGGATTTTCGTTTAGTCTCGTGCAGACAAAATTATGGTTTTTTGAAACCTTCGAGTATTGGCAATACGTAAAATAAATAATGAAATATATCTACGCCATAATACTATCTGAGCCATAATACATACATATCTATTTATGTTCATGAATAAAAATAACACAATTACTGAAAATAATTCATACCTCTGACAGAGGTAATGAAAATTCATTTCCCATTTCGAGGTAGATATATATATAACGTCGTCTACACCGGCGTGCTAAACCGTAATGAGATTTTTCGGTGCTACTAGGTAAAAGACATCTCGACCTATCAGGCAGTTATACCGTTACATAAAAAACGGCATACGACGAAGGCCGAAGCATTATAAGGGTGTCCCTGAAAATTCTTTATTCTTATACCGACAAATAGCAAAAACGACGCCTGGGTAATTTCACGAAAAATACACTCGGATTACGCGAATCACAAAAACAAACGATGTCCTATGACGTCCGGCAAGGATTACCCATTTTCCCCCCTCATATCCGATTTCCATGATGTTCACGGTTTGCGAAAGATATCATACACATATATATATACATTAAATTGTATTTTGTATCGAGATTATTCCCCAAATATAATCTTCCCAAATTGAAGACCGAGATAAATGTAAATCAGCTAGAAATATCGCCATTCATACGAAAAAATGAAAATGTGATTTTAGTCTGGAAATTTACCATTTAATTATACAACATTAGAAGTAATCGACGTGTTATTCATCACTGCTCGTTGAAAGATAGTAAATTATATACTGGAAAAATACTATTCCATATTACTCTATAAAATTGTATGAGTGAAAATTATTTTATTCATCAGTAAGAGGTAGCGTAATACTGTAAAATTAATTTTATGGTTACAAGGTGGATCTATTTCGCGGCTGGTAATTAAATCTTTCAAAAAAAATTAAATTTGTAATGTATAAATATTAGAAATTTCACTCACCTTCGAATATTTGCAATGCTTTTTCGTCCCCAATTGGTGACCTCAACCTGCAACAAAGTTGTTCATTACATTTCTTTAATGGTCCCATATATGCGACGATTAAAAATTAGATGAATTTTGTAGGATTTAAATAATAATTTAGCTCATATTTTCACCGAAATGTGGAAAGTCTGATAAGCATGCAGCACAAAGAGTTTTTCCCCGCCTTACAATCTTTGCATCAGGTAACAATTTATGCACTTGCGCATACAAATCCACCTCAACTAGTTAACATTTGATGTTGTACCATCGCTTACCAGCATTATTTTATGCAGAACTTGACATTTTAAACATCAGAACTTATATTACATAAACTCTAAATATTCAAGGCAAATTGACATATTAAGAAACTTTCCAGAGAAGGGCTCAAAATTTCAATCAAAATAGATTTATAATCAGTGTTACGTAATTTGTGGTCGAACCGCACCTGACCAAACATGGAAAATGTTAACTGATCTTAAATTTAAACACGATGAATTCAAAATTGTATAAAAATAATAATTTTATTATCGATAATCAAAATTTATTATCAAAGTAGTAATGGTTTACAGTTGTGAATTATAATATTTAATCATAGCCGTATTTTTAAAAATTACATTCGACATCTTTAGATTCCAAATACTTTCAAACAATACTTAGATGAGCTTCCACTGAATTATTTTCATCATTTTTTTTGCAATACAGATGTAGATTTTAGAACAGTTTTTATTTAACAGTATGTTTTATAACAATTTTTATTCAGTTTTTTCTTACAATACATACAAATACGGGACAACGTAATAATAATAAATGACAAAGAGCTCAATGGATAACAGTGCCATATTGCCGAAGAGGCAAAGAACGAAACTGTGGTACGTAATTATGCAAAAATTAATGAATATTTTTTTCCGTTTTTCATAATTGCGGCTCTATAAACATTTCGTACGAATCGTGTCAAATAATTTCAACGAAAATGGCTCAAAAATGGAAATAAATATCATGAAAAAATTTAATCAATAATTCGACTTAAGAACCCCCCTCAGTTAAATTTTAAAATGCTGACTACATTTTTAAAACAATCGTGTCCTTATAAATAGGGGGTTAAACGACACAGCTTTTTTTTTATTTAGGAATTACAGACTCACGGAAAAAGTTACGATAAAAAAAATTACGCAAAGTTTGTTCCTTTGGACTGTTTTTAATTTATAACTCGTCTTCAAAATTATACTTATAAAAAAATGTTGTCAAGGCATTGAGAATGTTGGAAATAAATCATTGTCATTAGTCACGCGAATTTTGAGAAATATTGACTGGAACAATGGCACATCCATCAGCCTCATTCTCCCATATTTTATTGAGTATCACAAAATATTCGAAAAGTTTTGGATAGTTAATTTTTATTATTTTTTTATCAATCAATTAATCACAAAGATGGTATTCTATTGAAGACATTCACAATAGCGAGATCGGCCATCTTTGTCAGCATACTCCTTCATTTCACGAATATCGTGACACGAATATAATCACCATACGATATTGTCATCGTCAAATCCAATGACATTATCCCAGACGTCAATAAAAAATAAAAAACAATGCCCATCTTCAGTATTATAAATAATTATATAATAAAGCAAAGTGAAAAAAAAACAAGTTACAACTACACTCGAAAAAGACCTTTCTGAGCTCTTAGATGTTGCTGAAATAACAAGGCATTTTTTAGCTACTTTTGCTATGATAGTTACGTGATCTCATGTTCCCTCCATTACTAGCATGTAAGTTTTGACAATTTAGACTAGACCTTTCTGTCACTAGTTTACAGGAAATTTTATGGTACATAAAATAGATTCAGTACATTTTTGGTGTAGCATCCGTCGTTTGCTATTCGGAAGCCATAAAATGAAAAGATCACTGATTTTTGTTACTTTCGGCAATCTTAAAAAATAATAAAAGTAACCACATAGTCTTAAAATTATACAGAAATGTGCTTAATCATATAACAAAAAGACAACTAAAAAAGTGTTTGAATTTTAATCGCTATTTGACGACTTAAAGGCAATTTGACTTGTCAGAGAAAACCCGTTGTAGATTTTTTGTCTTTCAGTGAAGCAAAGAAATATGACCGAAAAATTGAATTAAGTAAGAATTAATTGAATTAAGTCTAATGTAATGTAAATTAATTCTCTTAGACAAGATGATACTTATGCACTATACATTAGATGACTTGTTGGTATTATATAATAATTTGATTGTTTTATTATAAATGACGAGTTGATGAATGTTTGCAATGAAATTAAAGTTAGACATCGTATTCGAATAATATTCTTCATATTATATTCATCTTTATATTCGAATTACGAATACCATTTGAATAGTGATTCAAATAGTTGCGCAAGTTGTAAGGTAACAAAACTAAACAAAATATACCTGATTTATCTATTACTGGGAGGTCCACCTAAAACTAGTAAAAAAATTACTTATATTTGAGGTAAATTATTTTGATACACCAATGTCATTAGACACTAACTTCTATAATTTATTTCATCAACTACATTCGAACACTGTTAGAAATTTGTCTAGGAATTTTCTGAAATAGTAACTGATGTTTTTTACTGTTCAGTTTCAGAATTTTATTAAACAAAATTAAGAAACAGTTTCAAAAAATTACGAAGAAATTTCAGAAAATTACCAAAAGATTTCAGAAAATTACTAAATTCTGTTTCATAAAATTGAAACCGAAACGATAAAAAGCTTGTGTT
This sequence comes from Trichopria drosophilae, assembly GCA_030407085.1. Classification (NCBI taxonomy): domain Eukaryota; kingdom Metazoa; phylum Arthropoda; class Insecta; order Hymenoptera; family Diapriidae; genus Trichopria; species Trichopria drosophilae. Next base: position 15,319,842 of record CM059587.1, on the reverse strand, counting down.
ACTCTTTCAGGAAATTACTACAGACATTTTTAACAGTATAGTTATTGTAACTAATTTAGGATAGTTACTGCAATTATAGTCAGTATTGTTTTCGCTTTGACGATGGATATTTCTAATTGTGCATTTATTACTTTGGGGATTAAAAAGTAAATTACATTTTTAAACTGAAAATATGTTAAACTCGAAATAACAAAATTCTTAAATGTACATTTTCTCATTTTTAGTCAACTTTTTAATATCCTTCCGAAACGAATTATATACGAATTAGCATGCTTTATTCCACTTATATAGATAAACTTTATGTTAATATTTGAACTTATTTGTGATAAAAATGATTATGCATATTTGAAATATTTGAGATAGTAAAGTGCAATTCAAAACGCTTTTACGATATATGTTCACAATAGGGACAGATATTTTCAGATAGTTCTCATTACTATTTTAAATAGTGTACCTTATTATATTGATATTTAGAATAACTGTATAATCTGGAACTACCACTGCCACTAATAGCTCGGAAAATGCCTTAAACCATGATTATATTAAACGATAATATCAGGTTGTCCATTATCCTTTCCTTAACATCTAGTTTTCTCTGTCTTGAAATGTACACTTATTAAAAATGTATTTTTAAACATTATTTATTTTTAATCCTGTTTAAAACATACATTATTATAAAATTTCACAATAGTAAACACCCAGAAAATAATATTAAATATTTTCTTTCTAAATAGTCAATTTGCAATTTCATAAGCGTTTGAAAATTAATTTTAGCAGCGGCTGTTAATAAAAGCTTATATTCCCTAATGTTCGATGTTACGCACATGAAAGATAATAAAAATAAGTTAATTCTTATTTCTCCTATTAAATACGGGAAAGTAGGTGTAAACGACTGGTGGAAGGGTTTTAATAAAACACGCGATTTGATCAACCGAAAGAAAATATTAACTATTTATTAGGGATCAACCGGTGACGATCCGATCGCGACGCGGACTTCCTAACGGCTAACCTTCTCACGTTCCAGAACGTTCTCTCCCCACCCGATCGTCACTTTTTCACATCTCGGTTCGATTTTTCAAACTCTCGAACATTTAAATAGACTGCAACGTCGTTTTATATATCGATATCATACTATTCGAATTACAAATAATTGTATCGAGATCGTCACCATTTCGAAGGGCCTTTTACATAATTACCTAACAGGCCAGCTTCATTTTGAGAGGTACCCCCATTCGGGTGTGCAATGGCGTAGGGAAAACCACCTTTGTGGGAAAAAACCTACGCCGGGTACCGAAGTCGATAAAACATCGATTCTGTCCGTAACAGTAGGATTTCAATGCATAAGCATGTAACTAAATGGACATTAATATATAATTTTGAAAAGTTTATATGTATTGCTCGTCAATATTAAAGATTACCTAGATATCCAAATAGAGTCGATAAGAAAGCAAAACATGCAAGAATGTTTTTGCAAAATGACGATCACAACTGAGTACAATTTTGGAAGAAAGATATTTCCAAAATTTGTTAATTTCATAGTTAATTGGAATTAGTGATGCATTAAAGTGTCTGGAAATAATAACTACTCTTCATTTTCTTGTACATTAAATAACAATATTAATGTTCTCTACAAGTATACTAGTTATTTAATCAAGAGGATCTTGTTTAACAAAGTAACAGCAGTGATTCTATTTTAGAGAGTAGCAGAGTAAAAATTTCGTTTGCCACGACTTATTTACAAAATATTTTATTATATCACTTCCGATGTTCTTGACTGTATTGCCTATAATTAAGTGAACATTACCTTGCAATTCTTTTGGAATAATAAAATAATCAAAACTTGATTTGTGAATTTCATTTAAACCTGACCCTGGATTTTTTTACATATTCATTTAATAAAGATGAACATCTGATATTTGGCAAAATAAGAAAGAAATATAAGTTTAAGGGAATTTATACTTAACAACAGTTTATGTAAATTTGTATTTGTTATCCTTGGTGTAAGTACTAATTAGTAGAGTAACATTAAGACAAAATGTTAAAAACTTTAGCAAACATGGCACAATCGTAGTCGAATTTTATGTAATATTTAGATACTTCAAACTCAGAGAGATTCAGAGCATTTCGTTGTTTTTAAATATTGTTTGTGTTTAAAAAAAATATACTATCAACAAATTAAAATAATAAGCTTAATATTCACGTTTATTCAAAATGTTTTTAATCAGGTTTAACGTCGTCTTAACCGGCATCTCCATTTCGTTATTAACTTATTATTTCCATGCTATATCATCGGCTTGGAAGCGCTGAGCTTGAGCTAATTAAGAGATTAATTATTAAAAAAAGAATCCGATCTTTTTTTTTTTAAATAGCGCCCAATGTGGGGGCTAGAAGTATTGCTAACTCATTATCCAGCCTTGAAGTTTTGAAATAAACCTATTTTCTATAGTATCATAAATAAATTTCCATACTATTCCATACACAGAAGTTAAAGCTCACGCATGCTGAATAAAAACATTCCGGTATTGATCACAAATTATTGTAGATAATTCGGATTATATTAAATCCGATCTATAAATATTTTTATGTTATTCCATACATTGGAAATGCGACCCAATCTGAATCACTTAAATTGTTGTGAGATACTAATGGATGGAGATGGTTTCCGCTTGGAAATCGAAGAATAAACCGAATTATACTTTTTTGTTAGAGTTGATAAATCACTCTTTAAAAAAAGTGTCATATTTCAAGATATTTATAGTGTCTAAGACGGAATATATGTCTTCCCTCCCTCCAAGACGTCTTAGATGCTAAAAATGTTGGTCATCTTTCATGTCATTCCGAATGACTACTATACCCTTCTAAGATTTTAAAATTTTGTCAGGATCTCTCAGTAAAAAAATGTTCTAGCAACAATCGTATCGTTATTTAACTTTTTAACAGATACGAATTATCATATTAACTTAAAACATAAGAGAATTTCCATGTCCCCAATATTTGAAACCTTGTGTATATCCGATATTGGTTTGAAGAATTCAAATAAAGCACAAAGAAATAAAAAAGCTGCAGTATTTCTGCCGATCAATACATCATAAAGTATTGAACTTTGACATCTCTTTATACCTTTAGTTTTCTAGTGTGAGGTACCCGTAAAATCGTTTGTTCTACAATTCGTTACACCGATGAAGAGTAAATTGCGGCACTAAAAGTTTCGATATTTTCAATACGGGCTTCTGAATCTCGTTGCCTTTTAGAAAGAATGAAACTACCAGCAGATATTTCTTCGTTTTTTCAACCCCATCGTTCATGGAGGTCATTGGTATGCACAAAGCAAGACAAACGAACTGGAGATATTTGCACTCGTGGCTTATCATTCTTCATCTATGATCCGATAAAGTTTCGCGCTAGGTCAGCGAATAACATCCATTTTCCAACTCTGTTCAGCATTTCGATAACGCGGGTCTATTATCGACGGGTAATAAATTATTCAAAAACATAAGCTGCGAAGAGTCTGGGATGGTAATATGAAATTCGTTCGTGGTTGGAATATGATAAAACATCTTGGGATAATAATTGATTACATTGATTCTAGTGCCAAAAAAGCTACATGGGTTAAACATTTTAGACTATCTGCCGTTGTCTTAGAGAGTTTTTCTTCAAAGGGGATCTGTTACGTAAAATATTAATAATCCATAATAAAACATACGCATTCACATACAAAAAAACAGTATTGACCTCAAAATGATCTTGAAGGTGGTCAAAAATGATAATTTAAATAGTACAGTGGTATTAAAAAAAAACCCTCGACTTCTTTTTTATTTAATCCTTTGCTGTATAGTCATCGGAAATCATCAAAAGTCATCATCCAAGATTTTAAAATATCATAGTTGAAATACTTACCTTTTTCCATTTAGGGTAAGGCAACCTGACCTTTTATATTGTACGTAAATAATGAGTGAAAATAATAACAATACTTATAATGAAAAAAGGTGTTTCAAAAGTATCAGTGGCACAAAAGGTTAAACGTGAATACACGTATAGAAGCGGATCTAACATAATTAATATCAGATTATTATTAACCGGAACTGGAACTACTTAATGAAACTATAACAATGAACACTATTTAAATAATAAATTTAATACGATTTTCAGTTCCCGAGATGTGTACACAGCCTCAAACATATTACATGTATACAAAATAGGTCAATAGATAATCAATTGACCACTGGTTGCTTAAAAATGAGTTGAGAGGAGTTTATAACCCATGTGGGAACAATTTTTTATTTTGCTGCTGGTGAGCACTTAAAATCTGATACCAAATATTCAATAAATGTTCTTTTTTACTCTTTTTTAATTAAATTAGTTTTGAAATTAGAAAGAACGTTTCTAAATTTTCAAATGCAGTACGGATTTACCCTCGAGCGTGGGGATTACCTGAGGACTTAAAAGTTTATTTTACGCCCTTAATGCGAAAAGTAGTGATAAGTATGTTTCTGACTTATGCAAAACTATGGATGTAATCAATATAATGGTGTAGTTCTTTTATTTGATCTGATTAGTGAAATAGCTACAAACTAACAGGACAATATTTTGCTAGTACTTTAGAATCGTAATTCTCGTAAAATGCTGAAATTAAAATATAGCTGAAATCTTCAGTTGTGTGATTAATATAGGAACAACCTACTTAGGTATTTCAGCTATAATGCTCATTTAGAGAATCCCGATAAATCCACAGTTGGTCGTAAAAAATGAATAAGTGACGGGTACAGTGGTAGGACGCGGTTGTATTACTCAGTTAAGACTATATCTACAACCTATAAGACTATTAAGATCAATCTACAACCCTGTACCCTGCCCTTCGTTTATTTATTTCAATGATATAAATATAAAAAGTAATAGAATTTATTTAATTAATTAATGCAGAGTAATTTGTTGTAGACTTATGAACTTTTTAAAAAATTGAGACTTAAATTATGGACTTTTTATGCACAAATCCTACTTTTTTTAACCATAGCCTATTGCAAAAGAAGCATTAGGTTGTCTATATCTAGAAATATAATTGACTTATGCCCTTTTTCATTTCGCTGCAAATATAAACAATTAATACCATGCTCCTCAATTTGACCTGTAATAAACTTAATATTAAAAAAAAAGTTAAAAATCTCCTGAAAAAAATTATATTAATATTAATTTTATTGTTAAAAATTTACGATGTATAATACCATGCATTAATACATATGGTACTGTCAAAGTTTTTATTTAACCGTTTAACTTCCAGAATGCACGTTTCCCATGTACAACTTCCACTGCATATTTCAAACTGAAAATAATACAGAGTCAATTCGGAATGTGCCTTACTTACTATTTTCAAGGGAGCTCTTTCGAATGGTGACTTCAAAAAAGGAGTATTTTCCTTTGATTTTGGCAAAAGTATGTGAAAAAGACACATTTTTGGGGATAATTTTTTTTTAAATTTCATTTTTCATGTCGGTACCGTGATCTCTATTGTAAAACTATTAATTAATAGACTCACTTAATGTCCGCTACGAATGTTCGATAGATGTTATTAATGTTGTTAATTTTTAGATTTTGTCGTATGACTTGGCTGGGTTATGTATTCAAAATTTTCTGATTTGTTTCAATTTTTCATTGGGATGTAACACCAGCATTCGTCAAAAGTCTATCTTCAATATATGTTGGATCTTTTAATTGTCAGTAGTTATACTTCACAGCAGAGGTACTTATCACATATTTTGCAGTGCAGGAAAAGAACTCATCTTACTCCTTTTTTTATAAAAACCAAATTAGTTTTGTGCTGGTAGGCACTATTCTTTCGCAGTGCAGGTAAAATTTTTCTTATTTTATTTCAAAATCACACCGAACGAAGCGATTTCTAACGTATAATAAAAACTATTTATGCTGGTTCATATTGTCATTCTAATATTTTTAATTACCATTAATAATACAATAAAAATAAAAATCCGACTTTTGATGCAATAAGTATACTGTAACTACAATCTCACTTCCATATGTCAAAAGATTATCAAGAAAAATCACAAAAACTATGAAAAAACAATCCGTTCGTGTCGTATACAAACCAATTAATACCAATGTTGGCAGAATTAAACTTTTGAAAGACTTCAGAAGAACGTTGTAGTATATCAGATTCTTTGTGCTCTCTGTGTCGTTGTAGGTATACATTGGAGAAACAAGTAGATCGCTTAAAACTAAAATTACAGGACACAAAAATAATATATATGGTAAAGAAATTAATTACCTAGCACTAACGGAACATAGGCTTCAAACAAAACATAATTTTAATCGTTATAAAATCAAGATTTTAGTAACAAAGACATACCAACACAAACGAAAAGACATTAAAAATTATTATTAAAATGCAAAAAATCTGTCAACGAGCGATCCCTTTTTCAGAAATTTATAACGTATTACTTTAATAATTTACGAATAACATAACTTATAAAGTGTAGGTATTTTACAGGTCTCGAAGGTTTAAATGTCCCGTTCGTTTTCGGTCGGTCTATTATATGTAAATACTACAGTTGTAGGTGTGCACGGTATTATGCTTAGTATGTATAACAATGTATACAAATATCCAACGAACAATTTGTTTATTAGTCTCGAATTTTCGCTCATCGCCAAAAATCTTCATATTTTGTGAGTGCGATATTAAATTCAAAATATATCTAACCATAGTACATAGTCTCATTACACTCTACACTGATTTTGCGTTTGAAAAAATCACTTTTCTCGAAAATGGAACGTGATAAAAAAATTCAGCTTACGCCATCGTTTTTAGCATTAAAAATCCATTCGGAAATGATTCTGCGATTGTCAAATTCAAACAAAAAGTGAAATTTTGTTGGCCAGTGTCAGTTATTGTATTCGATCTATCTAAAAAGTTGCTCTAAAGTAATATGTAAACGCCTCAGAATAATGCACTGTTTGGATCATTTCTGATCTAAATCATAACTAGCTCCGTATTGTAGATTTCTAATAAGGTACATGATTTCTCTCTACTAGTTTTAAGCAGATGACGCCAGGTCGAAACACTGAAAATAAATTATATTTAACCTTGTTTTAAAATCTAATCTAACTGTCACTAACATGAACTACGACATAAAAATGATAATAATTACATGTTCAACTATTTCTTAAAACGAGGAATTCGCCAGCGGAATGTCTGAGCTAATCAATATTTAGTCCTCCTGTGCAACCATCATAAAAAACCAGTATACAAAGTTATTGCAAAATGTAGTAGAAACTACACGGAGGTTTCTACTCGTTGTCTTTTTTTCATTCTTAGGCATCAAACGTATACGTGCATCTTTCTTGCAAGATGAATAACATTCATTAAAACAGTCTCAAACAATTTGCATGTTATTTTAATGATGAATCAACAATAGTCAACATTGTTTTCATCCAAGAGTGAAGCCAGCAAAGATTTGTCGCAATTCGCTGGTTACTGGCAAAAACGTAAGAAAGTTTGTAAGAGAAGTCGATCACAGTTGAATGATTTATATTTTTCTGTGTAGACGGTTCGGTTCTTTGTTACTGGAAATGCCAATACGATGTCAGGGCAAACTTGTTAAAGACTTGTGCCTCCGCACAGAATACTCCAAAGGCATGCAAATTACAGGAAAGGAAGTCGTTTTGGTATGGAACGCACGCAGCGTCAACCAAGTGCACAACAGCGATACGGTCACGTTTTGCAAATTGAATGACCGAAATAATTATCAAGAGAATTCCATTAATTTCCTGTAAACGAACAACAGCTGTTCGGGCAAGTGAAGTTTTCCTATTAAAATGCTCCGATCAACGATTGAATTCATGCATTTTTTTTCGAGCCAGAAAATATATATGAACTCATTGAACTGGACAACTTGCTCATTAATCATCGCCATTTTTTAAATTCGAGTTTTGCCATTTGAAGCCTTCTACCGATAACCGACAGTACTTTTTAGACCGTTAAATCGGAAATCAATTTCATTCGGTCTCTCGAAATCGGCCACAATGTTTCCCAGCCGTGAAATACTTTACGTGGAAAATAATATTCCCTCGGCAGAAGATGAAGCTCTGCCCTCGGGAGGCAAAATCTCAGTACTCTTATGTAATATACAAATAGCAGCATATGTTTCTATGAAAACCAGGCCAATTTTGCTCGAGATTTCAGGGTAACTGAACTAAATATTTATGTGCAAGCAATTATCTCCATTGATATGTATATGTCATTTTATTTGACAGGTACATGTTTTAAAATTACGGTCCAATAATTGCGATTTTTCTTTTTTCCAATGTGTATTGATGTGTTTTAGTAAAAATTCTGTTTTATCGCATTAAATTAGCTATCTACGAAGTTGGCCCCCACTTGATAAAAGAAAAACATGTAGTGGAAGTTCAGCCACATAATAGTTATGAATTTTTCTATATATTTTGAAAATAGTTCTATTGATTTGATCCCAAAAAAAATTGAATTTCAGAATGCTGAGGACTAACTTTGCGTATTAGAAAGTTTAATGGCATATAGCTCTGTCAGGTTTATCGGATGAAAAGTTTCATAAAGAAAAGTTGTAGAACTCTTTGGAGGTAAAGGTAACTTCTGAAGGCCAGATAAGGCGATCCACACTGAATCTTGATGAAGCCATGATTGAACATCAATTATGAAAGCCTAATAAACATGTATTATTGAATTTTTATCATTGAATAATTAAAATCCTTCCACAAGTAAAATTAGCTGAATGGAATTTCGACACTTGCCAATGATTCATCTTTGAAACTTTTGAATCCCCTGAATCAGTTTTTGTTACAAGTTTATTTGAACAATATTTTTTTGAATCAATATTTAACGTTTTTATATTTATTCGGTAGTTTGAAGTTCCTATTCATATTGCTTTTGAACTAAACTTTATCTATGACTTCCTAAGTTCAAAGTTCATACTGGATTCAGACATACACGTGCTAAATTACCGTACTACGTACCTCCACTCTCTTATATGCATCATACACTGGGGGCGATAAGCTTTTCAAATCTTGCACTAATGATAAAATCAAACAAATTCTGGTATTTTCAATAGAGTGTACTCTTTAGATTACACGGCAAGAGTGTAAACATTTAATTATAATCTTTTAAACAAAAATGTTGTCAGTATTGAGGAGCAAATTGTGATTTATCCAATGAAAATACTATTGTTTATTATATATTTATTATACGTAATTTTAGTTTAAAAATGGTTTAAGTACGCGATATAAACGTTTATTAGCAACACATTTATTGCACCATCGTTTTGTGTACGTTTCTAATAAACGTTTCTAATACGTGTATACACTATGAAACGAATTTTAAACATCAAAACTTGTAAATAGCATAAACTTAAAATGTGCGTATGAAAGACGTTCAAATTGACTTAAATATACTGTTATAAAACATGTATAATTCGCACAATTTCGCATAATAGCATACGTTAATAAAACGTTGAACCTTTACCACTTTTAAACCGAAGTCATTTTAAATGTTCGTTATCCGTTTATTAAACAAAACAGCAATGTGAACGATTTTGTTAATCTCAATACTGACATTATCGTTTAATATACGTTTATTATACGTAAATTTTGCCAAGACAACTTAAAGACATAATTTTAGACTAATCGATATCTCGAGATTATACTTACAGACGATTGCATGTAGAAATATTTCATCAAAGCATGGATGAATAAAAAAATGTTATTAAACAATTTATTATAATTGGTGCAAGAAAATGAACGGTCAAAGGTATAAAGACGTCTGGAAAATGTCTTTAGACAGATATCTCCAAAACACTTTAAAGACATTGATTTGCCTTACATTTTGGAAACGTTTTTTTGGCGCCTTTCCAACATTTCTTTGTTCGTCAAATATTTTACACATATTTTTAAATAAACCCTTTGTTTTACAATGAAACAATTATGTCGTTTCCAATTTTTTTTTAGAATTGTAAAATGGCTTCAGTTTTTGTGTATACAATATTAAATAAATATTGTCATCAGAAAGTTCCGATAAGAATTAAATTCAAACAGGTTTACAAATGCAAATTCGGTGAAAATATATTAATTTGCAACTTTTTATGTCGCTTACAGTAAAAAATTGTGTATTTTCAAGCCACAATAAATTGCGTGTACTGAAATTCAAGTCCAACTTGTAAACATCATTTCCCTTTTTTGTTAAAATCGGATGTACATTAATACATGTTTTTATTTTTCATTTATATTTCTTCGTGAATAAATACGAATATTCGATTATCACTATCCCGAAGTGTGCAGAAACTAAAAAAAATATTTTTCATATAATTTCCATTTGTTACGATAAAAACGAATTAATTGAAAATCACCGCGAGCGGTCAACAATTTTTTAATTGTTTGCATAGGTATCAGGATGAAGTCGGTCAGGCATACAAAACAGCGTTATAATGCTAATATACATTAATTTTCGTTGTTGTTTACCTTTCTCTGGTTCGCTTTCTATCGTTTCACTTTTCGGGACTTTCCCCTGCATACTAACGCACGTGACATTGCCTTTGTAGGGTAATTGTTGAGGGTTGCTGTGGTAAAATGACAGGAGACAGAAGTTTCGTTCAATACCATTTTGAATGTAGAGAATAATTTGATGGATTATAGCATATAATTTACTTTCTGTAAATAAATAAAATATATCGCAATCATAGCCATAAATACTTTTGTGGTATATTTCGCAATATTGCAAGCAACTGAAATATCTAGACAATAGCTAATCATTGCAATGTCGAATTGTTGCATTTATATTGCTAATACATACATTTTTATAGTAACAATGTATTTTTTTAATATTTCTCTTAATTCCGTCTAATATTGATGTTTTTGTAACCATGTATGTGTAACATTCTGTTTTTAAGTTAAAATCATATAGTAATGAAATAGTCAGACCACTCGTTAACGGTCTCCGATGATACAGATAAACTTTTTAAAAGATTCCATTTTCAATAACAATAAACTGTAATAAAGCGAAAAATAGAAACTAACTATTTGCAACACTGAATGCTTTGAAAGGTCGAAAATAATAACATCGACTACTGTAGAACTGTGAAATGTTTGAAAGCTGAAAGAAATACAGATAGACAAAAAAGAAACTAAAACAGCCAAAACGTTGAAAGAATTGGATTTGAATGTCAATGAATCGAATTTGAGAACGCTCGAAATCTAATCTTGATTAGTAAAACGGAATCTTACTGAAAGTTTTGATAGGTAAATCAGTCATGTAATAAGTATTTATATGAATCTATTTTTATGAAAATATTGCATAATAATATCTTATATTATATAAAAATGTATTGTTTTGAAATTAGTGTGAAATAATACGAAATATCGAAGCATAGTGTAACTGGACCACCGTCAGTGCATTTCGAAATCTCGGCTATTTGAATTACGATTTTTTTATATTATACGTATTTTTAATATTATTGTTTTACCACGTCAACAAAAAGGTGTCACAACAAAACAAGCTATGACAAACTTACCCTTCGTGAGTGGTTCTAGAGTACACTGAGTACATTAACTGTAAAACCATAAGTGTAACTGTAAAGTTAAAAATGACTGTAAAGAAACATTTCTCTCACTGATAGTTAAATGAGCACTTTAATATGGTAAAAAACTGCGTTTTTATCATGCCGGTGAAGTATAAGGCGGATAAAAAATCGAGAAAATACTAGAAGGGGCGCTTAGAGTGCAAAGAGCTCTGTAAAGCGGGCGCGAAATAGCGAATGGCGCCCGCCAACTCCAGAAGGCAAAAGCGAATTGAATACGTTTCATGTTACTATGATATTATGATAAAAATGAACATGTTTTATGTTATTTGCATACGTTTCATGATTTTATCAATGTTACTAACGCAATAAAATTTAAGTTTTCATAATCATTATGTGCAATTCACATTTGTATCAATTGGATTTACTACGCTTCCGTTACAAATAATCTTGAACTTTTTTAATTTTGTGTAACCTGTATAAATTTGTATAACCCCAATATGTTCCTAAACACATGTCTTATTTTTAATAATAAAGGTAAATTATTAACCAAATGGTTTCATAAACAAACCTTTTCTGGTAGATCCTCAATTTCTTCTCTAATCATCCATTAAGTTATAAAATTGGTACTGCATATAGTGTAATAGATAGAGCTCTCAAATTATGTGACGTTAAATTTAGAAAAAAGAATATTGATATTGCTAAAACAATTCTTAAAGAAAATGGTTTTCCAAATTATATTATTTTGTATTGTTTAAAAAATAGGCTTCATAAAATTTATAATACTTTTCGACCTATTAAAAAAGGTGATTTTATAAAAACTGTTAGTATTCCATATATAAACAATTTTTCTGATGATCAACAAATTAGAATTGTACACAAACCTTTTAATGTTAATTTATGTGGTATAAAACATTTTGAAGAACAATTACCTATTTTACAACATAATAATGTAGTATATCAAATTAAATGTAATCATTGCAATGCAGTTTACATAGGTCAAACAAGTAGATTACTTAAGACTAGAATTTTAGAACAGAAAAACACATTTTTGCTAATGAAAAGAATTATACAGGTTTGACATAGCATATAATTGAGACAGGACATAGTTTTAATTTTAATAATATTAAGATTTTAGCTACTGAACGTAATAAATTCAAACGACAACATGTTGAAAGTTTTTTTAATAAAAAGTAATAAATATGTAGTTAATATCAAATTTGAAACATCGCAATCACCTGAAACATATTTTTCATTAATTAAACTGTAATATTTAAAGGCTAACGATTTACTGATTTTGTATACCAAACGTTCTTAATATTTGACATTCAAAGTCTATGGATTGTATTTTCGAAGTCAAATTATAGTTAGTATTCATTTAGTCGTCGTTCCATAAAATTCGTTGGAAAATATTTATTTATTTTTTTTAATTTACTACTTCTTCCTACTAAGTCATTTTGACTTATAAATTATTTTTTTCATTTTTAGTTCAAGACAGCGATGGAAATTTTACAACCTTTTAATAAGTTTATTTACATTCAAGACCATTACATGCAGTCTCAGTAATTTTGCTAAGGGAAGGGGAAATATGATATTTTTATAAATAGTTTTTAGTAGTATAAATAATTGAATTTTTTTATAAACGATTCCATTTAAGAAAATTTACTACGGATAAGAAGATTTTATGATAACATTATTTTTGTTATTGAATTAATAAGAATTCACTTTAATTATATTTATGCGATCAATAAATTTACCGATGAATCGTTTCTAACCCACATTTTACTTGAAACATATATAATGCATATTATAAGTGACACAATGTAAATGAAGCGTATTTAATTCTTTGTTGTTACTACGTTTCGAACGTCATTCATCTCTTATAATTGAATAGTTAGCATTCCGGCGTTTAATTGAATGCATGCTTCTCGCATTCAAATGCAAAATTTTCATAGCTCTGAAAATTGTACATAAATTTCTTCATTAAATAAGATCAGAATTTGAGTTCATCGTCCACTAGGTATTCTTTTCATGTCCGCTTGACATAATATTATCTAAATTATAATATTATTTATAGTATTTCATATGACAAAGATGTAAAGTATACTTTTCTACCCCTAGATATTTTATTTTATAAAGTTAAAGAACTAACTTACTAAACCATAAATAAAAAGTTTCTTGTGAAGAAAAAGTTGTTAAAAAAATACTGAATCAATTTCTCAAATTTCGCAAGTAATTATTATTATCTAATTATTTCAGAAGCTCTAAATAAACAAAGAAATCAATCGAAAATTAACCGATAAATTGTCAATAAATTTCTTTTCTACCTTCACATAGTCCAACATTTGATAAATTGATCCCGATATTTTTCATTTACTATTTTACTATATTGACAGATTACTCTAGAATCCTTTAACATATTATGTTTTTGTGTATACATTATTTAAAACTGATAATAATAATAATAAAAAACACATTTCATTGATTATTGAATATACAAAGATCATTGTATATTTATTGAATTCGGATATTGAAATATTGAAATATTGAAAAATAAGTAATCCTCTCTATTTCTTAGAGATTCCGCATGTCTTGAAATGCTGACGGGGTTGGGTAATTGATGACAATGCGAATTTAATAGTATCTTCCATTGTTGAGGCTTTTTGTCCAAGTGTACAATCATTTCTTGTTTTTATTGCTTTTTCTTTTTAATTGTATAATAAAATAAACCTGAGGGCTATTATTATCTTTTTGAATATTCTGTATATTATAAATAATTTAGATGTTTTAAAATATTTCTATTTTTTTATTCCGTACCTTCTTCTAAACAACAAAATCTTTGAATAATGAAAATTGTTTAATGGATATATTCACCAGAGAATTAAACTTCAGGTGAATAAATGTTTACTTTTTATATAGATATAATTGTATTCATTTACACTGTAATTAAACCATACGTATGGTATTGCAACTACAAATTATTTTCACGATAAAAAGAGTATTTTTATAGGTTTCTAGTGTTTATATAAAAGTTATGTTAGATTTTAATTCGTTTAACTACGTTATGTTATCAATTCGCTTATTCAAAATCAGTTTAGTTGACACATTTTCAATTAAAAACATATGTTTCGGGAAGTCTTCATAATTAATAAAAATAATGCTATGAATGTACAACAAATTTCAGCGAAATCTGTTCAGAAACAATTAAGAATTCGTAAGAATAAATTTTAGTAGTTAAAAAATGAACTGTGTGTACTACAGCCAATCTTTCTTGCGAATCTCGTTAATTTGTGAACTGATTTCGTTTTAATTTTACCACACATTCATAAAAAACACTAAAAATAACTTCGAAATGAATCTGTACTTGAAGCTATATATAGTTATTGTTTAATTTGCATATTTTAAGTTAAAAATAACGTTATCGGTCGAGTCGCTTTACCTGCTACTTAATCGTTGATTGTAGAAGTCGCAAATGAAATATAAGACACAAGATCGCTTAATTGATATTGCAACAAAAAATCTATTGTATACTATTTAATTAAAAGGGCAGTGAAATTAATGAAAGAGAAAGCGCCTGAAGCACAAATCCTTGAACCGTAATCTTCATATTATGGATAACATCAAAGTGCAGAAAATTAGAGATTGTACCACAAATGAAAGTGAAGTTGTATTATTCCTTAGGTAAAGATTCGTAAGTGAAAAAAATCGTATTCAGTCAGACATCGCTAAGGGGTTTCCAAATATATTCATTTAAAAATAATTACATACGAATTTCTTAAAATTTAAATATAAGACATACAAAGATAATCTCAGACAATATTCCGACTTATAAATGTAGGAAAAATTGCAATAAACTTTCCGTTATTCAGAATATCTTCCAATCTATCTCTTAAAAAAAAATAAATAATAATCCAATGTTACTTGCGTTTTAATTGGATTTTATCGGATATAATACATACGGAAATTAAACGTATTATTGTTCTAAATATTATTAGAGTTATATATTGAAGGGAACATTTTCTATGTCGAATTTACAATCGTTCAGGTGCTATTGACGTCAATATTCATTATTTCCATGAAGCTCTATTATGTGAAGTATACGTGAAAGATGCGGTAGAATGCACAAATCTGAATACGTTCAGTCCAAAGGGAATAAAGATTGCGATGAAAGGAATCATATCGAATTGGTACTACAGTTACAAAACAAATTTTGCAAGAAATCATTTTTCTTTGATAATGATACAGTCTTTTAAAGAGTAATAGAAGGACTTCCATTAGATTATTATTTTTGTAAACAATTTTAGTCTAAGAAGCATAAATAGAAAATTAAAACAAAATAGATAAATAACAGTAAAAGTTCGTAATAATTTTAAAGATATTTCATCTTCCTTATTTTTCTTGTACTTTACAGAATATTTAACAAATTTAAGCTCAACAAAGTGTCTCGAAGTACATTAAATCGATAACTCTATAGCCTGAAAAAATGTTGTAAATTCTTGTAAATATTCAAATATCGGAAATCAATTAGTCGTACTTTAGTAGGGAACATTTTCTCGGATAAAGCAAGGTTTCTCGAAATACAATGGTAAAATTTCGTGATACGGAATGAGTTTTATAGAAATTTAGTACCCTATATTTCTGAGCCTTTGAAATAAAAGAAACTTTAAATCCAGGATAGTCCAATCCAATATCCCAGATTTTGCATGCAAATCAAACGTTTAACGGCAGATTCCATGAATAAATAACTGTATTTTTTAGTTTAGCAGTGAATTACCATTTGGTGTTTGCAGAAAAAGTCAAGTTTCATGAATACCTTAACTTTCGTACACAAATTTTCATACCAGGAACTTCGGTTTAATTTCGAATTTCTATAGTCTTAAAAGTAGGTCAGAGTCAAACCTTCTCATTAATTTTTTAAACTAATCAAAAGCATGGGTCTGCAAAAGCGAATGTAAACAGAAACATGGTTAAATTAATTAATATTATTATTAAACAATCGATTTTCTATGTAACAACTGTATTCGAAATTGACATATTACTTATTATAATAATGTAATTAATATAAAATGTTTGTAAATTAGTTTCATCGTATGGTTAATTATATATTTGGCCATATTAGTCCACTACTGTTTATCTTTTCATTTTTCTAAATTCTATATTTAAAGTATATTAATATCATAAATAAATCAGCAGTTAAGATATAATCGTTATGAATTTATTATTTTCCGATTGTATATATTGAATATAAATGATTATATTATTCTGTGGTTATTTAATCTACACATGATTTTCGATAGACATTTGTAGGCTGATTCCAATTATTCTAAAGTATGAAAAAAATAACTATAAAAAGTTAAGAAAATCAAACATAAAAAATTAATATGAAAATACTTCAGATATATATGTTTGTGGTTAAGTAATTTTAGTAAGTATAGACTTACTATAAATATTTATCATATAGGTCCAATGACAACACCGGTATTTTTTTTTGGTTAAATTTTAATGATAAGGAACATTTGTTTGAAAATAATGAGAGTTAAAAATTAAAAAATGTCATAATATAACTTCGGTTTAATTAACTGTAAATATACTGATTAACATTTTTAAAAAGACGAACAACAGTAGTTGATATTAATTATGCATAATTGGCCAAAATGGTTTATTATTGTTACAAATCACAATATAACTACGTAAATAAGAAACATCCAAGTGTATTTTATGAAAGGGATGCAATAATCGACCCGTTATGATTCCTTTCATCGAGATCATCGAGCCTCTGTTATATACCGGTTTGATAAGATTGCGTTTTCTCTGACGTTTCTCATACATGTATTTCATATCTTGAAGATAATATTTGGAATGTAGCGAATTGTGATAATAAGCACCTGAACAAATTAAAATTTCATATACAATACGTTTCTTTCAAATGATTTCATTATATGGAGAACTGCATTATTATAGCTTATACAATTTCGTCAGATGTTGGTATTATAAAAAATTATGTGTCAAAATAAACACATCTCATCTCATTATGTTAATGCTATTATATACTTTTCTTACACAGATCTCTCTATGTGTTTACTAACAATAGAAGAATCATTCCATTATTCATTTCAATGTTAATAAATGTGTAGAATTATAGAGATGTCAACAATTATATGATATTTATAATACTGTGTCATTACTTGTTTTGAATAAGATTTAAAAGTAAATAATTTTTGTCGTAGTCCATTGATTTATTTTTCCGATATTTAAAAAAAAAAATATTCAGATAGTCGTATTATAATGAGAATTTCTTAAAGGTTTCAACTTAGTAGTTCAAACATTTGGTTTAGGAAACCGAACAAGCTCTACAAAAATATCAACTTCGCCATGTCCAGATTGCCCGTTTTCACTTAGAGGTAAGTCCTATATCAATAATGATTTTGTTGTCGATAGTGAAATCGCTTTCATTAAGAATTTCTAATATAAGAGGTAAATATATAGATAAATGCATAGAAATTTTCAATTTTAATAGTAAAACTAGGTCATCCTGGTGTCTAAACATTGAAAATCATTATTTTGAAAACATTTTCGGAGACAATCGAACTGTTTATAAATATCGGGTTTGTCGGTTCTAAATATATATTCCGGTCTATAGCTTGAGAAAATACAAAAGTCCTTGTTGAAGTATTATATGTATTGTAAAGTATCACAGTGTATTATGCATGGGTGATTTTCAATAAATTGTGATACTTTGAATCTTGTATAAAAAGTGGAATAATATGTACTTGAAAGAAATATATTCTTATGTAACTAGTTATTAGGTAATCACGTTTTGTTGGTAAATATGAAAACGATAAATATAAAAACTTTTTTCAAGGTTCTGCATACTGAAATATAAGTAAAATGTCAGTACTGACAGTATGTCTTTTTTCTAATTTTTAAAATCAATTAGTTATTCTGAATAGAATCTAGTTTCTAGAAAAACGTTATTTGTCGAAAAATAACAATGTATAGGATGCCGAGTGATTACCGTCTGCAGTTTTACTCTCATCCTTTAATTACGCTGTATAGAACGACTTGAATTTTGACTACGGTTTTAAGCATAATTATGTGAATCAGTAAGTTTTTCAATATTTACGTTATATTTGTGTTACTATTTCACGAGACAACGATGTGCATTGAAAAGTTCATTGCGATAAACAAATGAGCATGGATCGAAGCAGTCGCTGAATGTTTTTGAAGACATTGTTGAGACAAACGGTCTCCAAATTTTAATCATCGATTACGCCAAAAAATTGTAGACAGTACCACTTGCAAGTAGTGCCCAAGTGTAAAATTGTTTGAGTGAAACATCTATCGTGTAAACATGTAAGTTACTTAGAACTTTCAGAATGCAGTCGGAAAATAAATTATGAACACTGATTATTGTATAAAATAATAATAAACATCAATTGTCAATACCGCCAAAGTTAGTACCGCCGTAAAGTTGAAGTAAATTTGTCACAAAATGCGTCCAGGTACAAGAAAGTAACAAGATATAGCGAAACTGTAGAATAATATAGAGAAAGGGAACAAAAAAAACCTCATGCAATAAAACGTAAGAAATTCAAGAAAAGTACTAAATTCGTGTACAAAGATTTCCGAAAAGTATCCGTATACGTCACTTCTATATTGTACATACATTGATTTGATACATCAATTTAGTGTATAAATTATGTGTTTATTTTAAAATAATAAAACTTTTTCAAATTATTGTTTTATACTCCGTAATAAAATTCATTTTTACGTTATTTTCCCCAATTTCATTTGCATTGTACGTATTTGCATAACAAAATATCGTTAAACATATATGCAAAATTTTTTTTTTTATATAAATTAAGTATTTATTAAAATCTTTATTTCTTTCATTCAAATTTATATAATTTAATTTTCAACATTATTTACTTTGTTTTTTCGTATAAAATAAAGAATGCATACGTTTATGAATACGAATAATAACGATGAATATATACAGGAAAATATTGTTATTGAAATTATTAGCAATTTTTCTGTAACATTTGAAATATGTAAATTTAAAAAAACTTCCTAGTACAATAAAATGTACAACCGACAGCAACCGACAATGAAATGTAATATTTCAACTGATGAAAAATTATTTGCGTTAGTAAGTGCTTATTGAATGAAAAGAATCTTTTCGATTAACACAATAAAATTTTTGATGATAATAGTACTATATTTCATTCGTTGAAAGAATACCTTTCATTGTGGCTATAGGATGCGCGTTTTATGGATTCAATGAGTCTTTTATCATTGTAATAAATTAATATGCGTTCTATTCCTACATAAAAAAGAAAACTTAAATTCTGATTGGCTAAACCGATCGCGGGAAAAAAGAAAATAAAAAACACTAAAAAGGGGGATTTGGATTAAATTTATTTAATTTTAAAACAATAATTCATGGATTTATCGGAACATGTTTAACAGTAATGCACCTGTGTGTTACGGCTTTTTAATAAATTGCGCAAAAATAGAATTTTGTACGATTTCCAATAATGGATATTAAGTAACAATGCTATTGTCATGCAAAAAAAAAAGTATTTTTTTATACATAATTACATTTTATTTTTAAGACAGTAGTACATATTGATCTCCAGTTGTACTCCAACGTTTTCGTAAAAAATATGAATGCAATTTCTAATTTAAGAGCTTAACCTCACTTGTGACTTTAACGAAAAGAAACAACTTTACGAAATTACATTTTCGGTCCTAGAACCATAAAATACGATTTTTCGGCCTGCTTTTGGTCACATAAAATTTCATTTTACTGATCACGTGTAAAATTAATCTGCATTGTCAAAAACCAAATGCAGTCAGCGAAATTGAATTTTTACAGCTTTCAGTACCGAAAATGAATGTTTGACAAACGGCCGTAAGATTTTACGGCCTCATGCGATCCGGCTTCGCTGGTCCTCGTAGGTTGATATCGCGTTAGGGCCGTAAAATCTGGTTTTACGTACTTGTATCCGAAAATACCATTTTGTAGTCGGTGACCAACATTATTCGAAAACTATTCAACCGAACTTTTTGAAAGATATGATATGCTTAAAGACACTCCAGTTTTCAAACATGTGCATAATTCAATTTAATATTCGATTATGAAATATGTTAATAAAACTTTTAGCACCAAAATATTCAGATTAAATAAACGTTCATTATCCGTTTAAATTTAAAAAACACTGTTCCACGTTTACGAATTGACGCTTTCTTGATTTTGCACTTTTGAAATGATCACACATGATAAATATTGCTCTTATTCAGTAGTTAGTGTGCCAATGAACAATTTTTAATCAGTTGCATAAGTGCTTAATTATAAATCATATTTTTGTGGGAGAGCATTCATGTAAGATCTTTAGATTTATTATTTTTTTTACGGTATAATTTACTACTAATGATTTTAAAAGAAACCCGTAAAAAGAGAGTAACATATAAATCGCAAAATTACACAGTGGCACAAAATTTAACGTTTCCTATGTTTGCCCTTGTATTTAAAGGGACTCATAATA
This sequence comes from Trichopria drosophilae, assembly GCA_030407085.1. Lineage (NCBI taxonomy): Eukaryota > Metazoa > Arthropoda > Insecta > Hymenoptera > Diapriidae > Trichopria > Trichopria drosophilae. The sequence goes on along the minus strand of CM059587.1, from coordinate 15,298,748 downwards.
GGCCTACTTTTAATCCATAAAATTTCACGGCTCATGTGTAAGATGAATTTGGGCTGTCAAATACATACCCCATACAGACTAAATGCAGTCCGTGAAATCGAATTTTTACAGCTTTTTTGTTTAGTACGCTGTTGTCGCATTCGAAAAATACTATTTCTTTACAAGGGCATAAAATAACCTTTAACGCCCGAGGTTATCAGCGAGCTGAGGGGCGGCAAAGGTGTCACGGAGGGAATCGGGTGATCGTCTTTGGGATGTCAATGTTTACGCCCTACGAACAAAATTTGCCGTTATAACGGATGTAAAATTCGAATTTTTCAACCCCGATTGACGAAAAATAAATTTTGGGAAGTTCAACATGTAAACATTAACAACATTTTTGGTTTATTATCGAAATCGTTTTGATTAACTACACTTTTGTATAAAATTCTGTTGCAAAAATGATAAAAAAAAGTTTTCAATATTTAAACCTAAATTAAAATGGTAATTTAATTTGGCAAGATTTGGATATTTTTGTGATTGCTGATTTTCTGGATAACGCTGTTTCTTCTAGATGTTAAAGATTTTTATTTTCGAGATATTCCTTAAAAACATTTTTTTTTTGCGATTACGACTTGCATTTTAATTATACTAATTTTCGTTAGCAGTTGACTTAAAAGGGAATTACGAGTATGACCCTAGACGGTTATTTCTGTATATATTTTTCACCCTCGGGAGTAAATTTTTCGCATCAAGGAGAAAGTGGAGGCGCCCGCGGGGTAGGTCGACTGCATATAATAGATATATCTTTAAAGCAGTGTGTATCGCGGATACCCGTGAAAATATATTTTCCGATCGACAGCGTTGCAAATATTTACGATCGACGGGAGTACACGGGTTCACAACATCACCTGTATTATCGGGAGTATCTGCTGGCTGTTCATCCAAGATCACTGATTCACTCTCGCTCCTTTTACTGACCTGCATTTCCGTTCGACAACAATGTATATCTGTATTATATTTGCGATGTTTCAACATATTTGGTCACCTACATCGTCGATAAAAGTACCCTTTTTGCACTTTATTTTTCAACCCTACCAAAATTACTATACAATTTTTATTGTATTGCATATATAAGTAAACTTTTAATTTAAGTGAATATAAGCTTTTAGGATCGTATAATACTAATAGATTACCTATCCCTCTAGCGAGAATATTCGTAACGAGTGTCTATTGTTGTATAAACATGTTTCGTCCCATGAGTCTGCATGAACTTAGCAGCGAGGCGATCGCACCATTCTCACCCCCATACGTACTTTTATTGAATGTGAACTGTGAAATAAACCTAACAAGGAACGGAAAATGTGTATCTCCGGAATTTTCAACATGCAACACTAGTTAGACATTATAACTATTTTAATATAACGACTATTTTACATTACGGGTTTTAAAATCGTATATTTTTCAAGTATTATTATGGTATTTAGTAAACGGATATTTCAACAATTTTAAAATACTGACTATTTTAAAGAGACTTGAAACTTCTATCTTGTAAACATATATTTACACAAAATATTGTCATGTCCTTATATGGATATTACACGAATAATTTTATGTTTTAATGAAACTTTCTTAATTCAAAATTCCGGGAACTAAAAAAATAATATATATATATATATATATATATATATATATATATATATATATATATATATATATATATATATATATATATATATATAATATATTAAATTTAGATATTTTTCAATCTGATTCGTAAGTAGCACCCACAAATCCATTATACGAAGTTTCATACAATTTCAATTATGGTTTTTATTTTAATCCGCCGCCGTATTGGATCTGCTGTATTACATTTCGAAATTCTTAGATAATATTCCAATTCAGCAACTCTGAAAACTATATAATAACAATTTTTCATGAAATATGATACACTAGTAACACACATTTTTTTTAAATTTGTTATTAAATATAGAGATAAACAAAAGTAATTTTTAGATTGCTGGCCGTTACTGTGATGTGAATAATAGTATTTTAGTAGTGGAATAAACTAATAATAATTTGTGAAATCACCAAGTAAGTCTGGGATCACAAATGCTATCAAATTATTCCAACTTTTGTGGAACGACTCATATCAGTAATAAACATAATTTTTATCATGATACTATTAAATGATGTTCAAAATATGTGTATATGACACGTGAAAGAAATTGTACTTTCAACGTTCTAATAACATTCACATATTGAATCGAGTTTTAAATACACGAAGAGAAGAAAAAATGGAATATTTACTTATAATGCGGGACTTTGCTAAACGACGAAGTACAAATAGGACACATAAGGATATTTGGTACCATTTGCCAATGCAAATATAGATTATTTGTAGATAATTAAGTACATATTACTCTCCCCCATAGAGAATTTTCTTCAAAAGTATAATAAATAAATACCTTCATAATTGTAAGATTTATTCGGACGTTTGGTAATTTTTACCAGGTAACAAATAAGACTTTGCGTAGCTGTATAATTTACTCGAACGTTTGGTAATTTTAAACCTAAATTCAAAGATAAAATTAACTTAAAGATACCAATGAATCATTCACACATTCATTCTACACCATGGCAAAGCATGATACACAAGCGCAGACATACCTACATATGTAACACATATCTACAAAACGGTGGAAATCTAACTTATCTCAAAAAATATTACCAAACGGTTGAGTAAAATGTACTTAAGAAAAAATCTTCCTTCTTGTTGTACATTTCGCTTAGTCTATTGTACTAATTCATGAAAAGGACGTAACTTCTATATTTTGACGAATGTAAAGGTTATTTCTTATTAAGATTAAATTATATAGTAATTTTATACAGCATTTCCAATTTGTTAGGATTTATTTTCTTTTCCTGCTGAGTAAACTTTCCAAACACTTTACTTTCTGTTGTAAAGTAAATATTACCATGCAGAAATATCAGTTATGTTGACTTTACTATAATCTGTCTTTAAAAATCAGCAAGTTTCCAAAATTACCAAACGTTTAGTAAATTTTCGTTTTTATTTTGTACAATATCCATAATTACTTTTATCAGAAGAGGTCTACAATCCGAGAGCCGAAACGTCATATTTTTATTTTTTTTAAATTTTATTCTGTAATTTTGATTCGAAACCCTCTTTTTTCTTCCCTTTGATGATGACCTTTTTTAAACACTACTCATACAATATTATTTACAAGGGTCGAAAAATTCTATTAAATATTAAAAAATGTACATTTCTCTTTTCTCCGTGTACGTTTTGTAATCATGGTATTTTTTAACAAATTTGGCTGTTTTTATGTAAAATATTACACATTTATTGTATGTTGCATTACACACGTAACACTCCACACACTAGGGACATCGAAATCTTGATCAGAAGCGGATAACAAAATGATCATTTTTCCATTTCAATTGAGTCGAAATTTGATTCTCACTTGTTTAAAGCGAGCATTTTGACTAAAATAATCCAAAAAAGATCCGTTTTTAATGTTCGCGTATCGACAACGACATTCTCCACGTATTAAAATCTGATAAAAAATGTACTATTTGTTAATTTTATACTGTCAATTGTTTAAAATTCTGATTGTTGTTTGGTTGTGAACAATTTGTTGTTTGAATGTCTCAAAACTAGGATCCCATTTAGATCACTTAAGGATATGCCCATCTGCCCATTTTGATCAACTTATAATCTCTCTGGACGCGTTTCAACAGATTTTTACTGTAAAAAAATAGAATAACCAAAATTCTTCTTCTCGGAGCTTTATTTAGTATTTTTATCTCTCGGAATATTTTTTAAGCTGAAAACAGCTGAATCTGTTTCTGATATTAATAATATGAATGTAGTATTTGCGCTAAAAAGGAATTAAAACACAATGACTTCTTCGTTACGCAGACCAATTAAATTAATTTATTAATTTATTTATTTTACGGCATTAATTATTTTATTTGTATTATTTTAAATAATAGGGATTTATTAAATTTATGTAATTCTTTTTAACAAATTCATTGTTAATGTAAATTCATGGTTTCAATGTAAGTTTATATTTATATAATTAGTCACAATGCTCGTAATTGTTTTATTATCTTTGACTCTGCCATTATCAAAGATTCTGTAGTTCAGAATGTGATGATTTACGAAGGTGAATGATCCGTTTTTTTAAGTAATTAGTTCAAGTGTACAGCACAACAAAAAAGTAATTAGCATTTTAGTTTCTTATTGTCCCAAACACTGCATTAATTTTAAGGATGGTGAAATTTATAATATAATATTTAATATGATAATATTGTCCGTTTAGAAATTATCTAACCGGAACTGTACAAATCGAAGACATAGAATCCGACTTCTTTGGCGAGTTTATGATACGACTTGGGACAAACAGTCACGATTGCAATTTGGAAACAATTGTCTTTCACAACGTTTGTAGACGTTATTTTCTTTTGTTCTACAAAATGTTTTTCTCGCACACGGCAAGACTATTAACACATCGAAACAACGATGGACAAAACTCATTTCTTCGCACTATTCTTCAAAAGCTTTTATACGCTTCTTTGTATCCATTTTGAGAGAATAAGAGTGTCTTTCAAAATTTGGTTTTGGAATGAATTTCAAAATTATAATAGATTTGAACAATATCCAAAAGGAAATAATACAATATATATTAGAAATAAAATAATAAAAAATAGAAAAACATTTATCTCTCCATCATTATTTTGATAAATTACTAATGTGTTGAAATAATTGATAATTACAACTACAACGCATGCTGGGAAATTTTGCCAAGAACAGTGGTTTTTGAGAAATTCTAAAATAAAGTTTTAAGGGCATGAAATATTGGAAGATAATTTAAACCGTATAAAAAACTTATTTATCTTTGAGAATATTTGAATTTTGTATTTCAGTAATTAAATTGCTCTCTTTACTTCCTTTACTGCGTAGGCCAAACTAAGCAAATTTGGTACAATGGTATTTATGGTTCGTCGGGAAGTCCTTATTCCAAGTACTTAGAACAGCGCTATATTTTTGATTTATAATGTGGTTTAAATATCATTCAAACATATATGTTACAGGGAAAAAGCAATTTTGAAATAATACAGGAAATGTGAAATATATACGTTGTTTTTTAGGAGGAAAAATACGGGTTTAGTACTGCTTGAAAGAAAGGAATGAATAAAATTAGCCAGTTAAGTAGTTTAACGACATGTACTTTTTAAAATAAACAAAATATTAATTTCAGTGATGATTTAAACGTTCCACGCGTAAATGAAGTGATTGCCACAGGGGTTTCAATTTTTACCACGACGTCCGTAGTACTGGCATTGAGTAGCCTAATATAAGATAAAATGTCCCTCTATTCTAAAAAATGACAACTGGGTTTTGAAGCTCTTTTCCCGTACTTCAAGGATATTTAAAAAAATGTTATTAATTCCTAATCATTTTTTAATATCAACATTATTTTCTATGAGAGGGCCCTCCCATTTACCTTAGAAGGTACGTAAATGCAATATAGTTATAGTAAAACAAGAAAACAATAATTTTTAATGTTTTGTTTATATATATATATATTGTTTGTATTATATGACTGTAGATAGTAAATGATTTGATATTTACGATGTGCTTTTAGAATACAGTGTATCCATCTGTTAAGCGTTTGCGTAAATACAGCGTTATGACGTTTCTTGAACGACATAAAAAGTAGTTATATCTGATTTCGTAAATCTGTTGTGCAGCATAAAAGTACAAATACGGATTAAATGTTTTCTGAGAGTTGGTTATAAATGTAATTATTTTTAGGCTCCTTTTCAGTTGCGAAACGTTATGGATTTATGTGGATGAATTACTATTACGACTATTATTTGATGAATGCCCTGAGTATTCTACTTTTTATCATTTAATCAACATTTAATCAGACTTTAGACAACTTTGATTTAACTTCCGCAGAAAAGTTCAGTGGTGCACACTGCTTGCGACAATAATGGAATCGAAGTACTATACCCTGGAAGTTATTTCCCTTGAAGCAAGAAATCTGTAATCGATTGAAATCAACTTTTGGTTAGGTACCGGTGGTTTTTGTAGATAAACTACAGTCTGCGTAGGCTGAAATTCAAGTTATTTTCGAAATATCGTCTTTTTAATCAACTACATAATATATAATTTTAGTTAGATCACGTAGTGCCTGAAAATGAGTTTAAATTATGTGAATTATTACTTATAAAAGAAGTTATATATTTCAAAATCTTGTTAGATGTTTTAATATTGTTCTATAAGCAGAGTAACTATTTTTAGGCAGTTACGTTATTCTACAACGTTAACATTTTTTTTTAAATTACAAAGTAAAGATAAAAAAGTGGTACCTAAAATTTAAAAAAAATGTGTTAAATTTCATTACATTTCGAATTCAATAAGAATTTCGAAAACACGCTGATTAAAAATATTAATTTCGATAATCACTCTTAACATTGTGCGTGTCAGAACATACCAGCAGTAGAATAGGTCGGTATGGTCAGATATTATCTCGACACTCGAAATATCGTTTGTCAGTACCTCAGTAGTCTTCATCCGGCATTTCATGCGAAACTTACCACCTGAAAAATGTAAAGTTTTTCAACCTTTTTGAAATTGTCACAATCATTAGTCCTTTTGACAACAAAGATACAGGAAACATTTTCCATACTCGATGAAAGGGTTGGAGAGTTACAAGGGCTTCAATTTTACCAAGATTGCCCCAGTGACGACATTGACCAGCGGTTTTTTCAGCTCTTTTCCCATACTTTAAGAATATTTTTAAGGGATATTTAAAACATTGTAAACTCTTAATTATTTTGTAATATTAACAAGAAAAATCTTCTTTTCCCTATGGGAAGCTCCTCCGATTTCAATGAGACAACCTTTAGAAAAAAGAGAAAACCTTTTCCAACAAAAAAGTATAGGATGACCAAAATAGGATCACACCACGTTACTGCGTTTTAGCTGGATTTAGTGGAACACGCTTTGTTTGTATCTGTACATATCATGAAAACATTGAGCTTATGTTAAATGAAATAAACGTACAAAAATTAACGAAAGATTCCGAATTACTTCTGAAGGACTACCATGGTTGCATAAAAGTAATTGACAACGTTGCAACTTCAACTTACTACTTAGGACAATGCCATTCTTGTCCCACTTATTTTATGAAATTTATGAATTTTATGAATTTAAGTAAAATTTTCATTGAATGTGTTGATAGAGTAGTAGAATCTGAAGTTTGGAGACACACGGATCGTAGTATGTTGAATACTGAAATTTCAGCTACCAAAAGTTTCATTGACTCTCGACAATCTTTTATTTAAATTAAAACCTTTCATGAGCAATCTGAAAAACAATTTGGCTGAAAATCAAGTTACAGTTCAATGTGATTTCGCTGAAAACTATGCAGTCATGGTGAAGAATGCAGTATAATCATTCCATTGGAACAATAACCAGTATTCCATATTTACAGCTATATTGTCCTATAAGCAAGAAGGAGATATCAAACATCAAAGCTTTGCTATTTTATTAGATTGCTCAAAATGCGATACAGTGACCCTCTGTGAAGCCCAAAAATGATTATGCAGTACTTGAAAGATAGCTTTACACCAAAAAAGGTATTTTACGTAACTAACGGCGCTGTGGAGCATTTTAATAATAAATAAAATTTGTAGAAACCTTCTGGAACATAAGAATGACTTCTTTCATGATACCGCAAATGGAAAAGGTCCATGCTATAGAATAGGGGGAAACATATAACGGCTAGCAGCTCCAGTTAGACTACAAGCATCGGTGAAAGATCATATTTTAAGTCCTACTACATTGTATCATTGGGCAAAATCTACTTTGCTAAAACCATTTTATTCAATGTTGTAATATAAAAAGACTGCCAACAACAGTACCTGGAACTCAAAAATATCATTCCGTTGTTCCTTTTGAGGATAGGAAGTCGTCCAGTTTGAAAAAGGTTTCTTCAGCTACAGAGTTTGAAGTTTACCTGAAAATAAATCTGAAAAAAGAGAATAGAAAAAAGAAATGAACAAAAACAGATCAGCTAGTGGCGAGGGAAGCACCCCGATGGAATGAGAACTCTACCATGTCCGTGTCGTTCATTCTTTGTAACGATAAGAAGAGGTTGACTTTTTTTTTTATATTTCAAAGTATGCATATGATTTAAAATATAAACGATTTTTCAAGAAAGTTATAAAAATTTCATAGTTTTCCGAATTATCACACTTTTTGACAAGGTGCAAAATATAAGGGACGAAGTTTTTCCTATTTGTTGCCAATTGTTTGTGCGTGCGTGCGTGTGTGTTTTAATTATAAGGGATTATACTAATACGGGAAAATAGCTTCCAAAACCACTGGTCATTTTTTAAAATAGGAACATTTTACATCGGAAGTTATAGGCTATTAAATGTCGTCACTGCGACCGTCGTAGTAAAAATTGAATCCCCTGAAACTATGCAACCCCTTTATCGATTGTGAAAAATATTTCCTGCATCTTTGTTGTCAAAAGGAATAATGATTGTGCCAATTTCTAAAATATTGAAAAATTTTGCATTTTTCAGCTGGTAAGTTTCGCATGAAACGCCGCATGAAGACTACTGAGGTGTCGAAATAATCTCTGACCATGTCGGTCTTTATTACTGCTGGTATATTCTGACGCACACGATTTCAGGAATGATTATCGAAATTAATACTTTTAATGCGCGTGTTTCCGAAATTTTTATTGAATTAGAAATGTAATGAAATTTAACACATTTTTTTTAAATTTTAGGTACCACTTTTTTATCTTTACTTTGTAATTTTAAAAAAAATGTTAACGTTGTAGAATAACGTAACTGCCTAAAAATAGTTACTCTGCGTATAGAACAATATTAAAACATCTAACAAGGTTTTGAAATATATAACTTCTTTTATAAGTAATAATTCACATAATTTAAACTCATTTTCAGGCACTACGTGATATAACTAAAATTATATATTATGTAGTTGATTAAAAAGACGATATTTCGAAAATAACTTGAATTTCAGCCTACGCAGACTGTAGTTTATCTACAAAAACCACCGGTACCTAACCAAAAGTTGATTTCAATCGAATACAGATTTCTTGCTTCAAGGGATATAACTTCCAGGGCAATACTTCGATTCCATTATTGTCGCAAGCAGTGTACACCATTGAACTTTTCAACGGAAGTTAAATCAAAGTTGTCTGAAGTGTAATTAAATGTTGATTAAACGATAAAAGGTCGACTACTCAGGTCATTCATCAAATAATAGTCGCAATAGTAATTCATCCACATAAATCCATAACGTTTCGCAACTGAAAAGAAACAAAAAAATAATTACATGTATAACCAACGCTCAGAAAATACTTAATCTGTATTTGTACGTTTATAATATGCGGAATGCAGAACAGATTTACGAAATGAGATTTAACCACTTTTTACGTCGTTCAAGAAATGTCATAACGCTGTATTTACGCAAACACTGAACAGATTGATATACTGCATTCTAAAAGCACAGCGTAAATATCAAATCATTTACTATCTACAGTCACATAATACAAACAAAATATATATACACAAAACAATCAAAAACATTTTTTTCCTGCTTGAGTATCACTATATTGCATTTACGTATCTTATCATGTAAAATATCTTATGTTCTTGAGGAAGCTATTCAATCATTGAAGTATATGATGCTAAAAAATGGAAACCTTTTTCTAAGAAATAAATTTAAATTTTCAAGCCGCATTTGAATTTTAAGTTATGTCGTTCTCGTTATACTTTGACTATTTTAATGATTTCATTAGAGTAGTAATTTCCTTTACATTTTAAAATTGTTTTTAGTATATTTACAAGAAATGTAGATATTCCATGTTAAATCAGGTATTTTATTGGGGACTTGGAGTTGTTTATAGTTAACTAACTTATGGCACTTCAACCCTTTAAGGGGCATTTTTTCTATAAATAAAACGATTAAATTGACTATATCAAATAGTTGGAAAAATATAGTTAAAACTACTATGAAAAATAGTGAAATTTACCACTTTCATATTCGATTTTACTATAATATTGTTACACAAACTATCTCCTCATAGTTAAAAAAATCAGATATATAGAATAATTTAAATAAATATGTCAAAATAAAGTTAAAATAATTATAATCTACTGCAGTCCTCATTTCATACTATATTTCGTAGTAAATCTTTACATTTACTATTATTAATAGTTAAAGTTTGTATTTACTAACACTGTAATAAATCCATAGTAAAGACTGCCGCACCTCTTGAGTTTTGATGCCGCCAGGTGCCAACGCGTCGTTCGCAGCTTTTTTTCTTCGAGCACGTGGCTCCCGTTATTGAAGTGGATTTTCATTTGGTCATAAGAAGGACCATCGCCACAGAAGGCGGATGAAACATTCAACATCAATTGGCCGGACTTAAGTACTGCCGACTCTCGAATTGTGGATGGATTCAGGTAATTTTTTTTTTAATTAACAGGTAAATAAGTACAGTATACACTATGTATGCGTAAATTCTGTTTTTTATAAAAAGCATTAATAATACCATCCAAAATAGGGGGAGAATATGGAGACCCTGTTTAAATACAGATAACATTTTTAATTAACAATGCTGGCAATTTTTTAATTTTTTTCGGACTACGCAAAGTTGCTTCTGGACACGAAAAGAAGTTTCCGTAAATATTTCATCCCCGAAAGCGAATTAGAACTCTCTCAAATTGAGCTTTTATTCTTGTTGTTGTTAAATTACATACAAAATTCTAATAAATAATGCTGGCAATTTTTATAAGATTTTCTAAGTATGTAAAGTTGCTTCTGGTCACGAATAAAAGCTTTAGTGCACATCTCAACCCCGAAAGCGAATTAGAACTCTCTCAAATTGAGCTTTTATTCTTCTTCTTGTTAAATTACATACAAAATTCTGTTGATTAATGCAGGCAATTTTTATGAAATTTTCTAAGTATTTAAAGTTGCTTCTGGTCACGAATAAAAGCTTTAGTGCAAATCTCAATCCCGAAAGCGAATTATATCTCTCAAATTGATCTTTTATTGTTCTAGTTGTTAAATTACATAAGAAATTCTATTCAATAATGCTGGCAATTTTTATAAGATTTTCTAAGTGTGTAAAGTTGCTTCTGGCCACGAGTAAAAGCTTTAGTGCAACTCTCAGCCCCGAAAGCGAATTAGAACTCTCTCAAATTGAGCTTTTATTCTTCTTGATGTTAAATTACATATGAAATTCTATTCAACAATGCTGGCCATTTTTATAAAATTTTCTAACTATGTAAAGTTTCTTCTGGTCACGAATAAAATCTTTAGTGCAAATCTCAGCCCCGAATGCGAATTAGAATTCACTCAAATGGATCTTTTATTGTTCTTGTTGTTAAATTACATAAGAAATTCTATTCAACGATGCTGGCAATTTTTATAATATTTTTCAAGTATGTAAAGTATCTTCTGGTCACGTCTAAAAGCTTTAGTGCAAATCTCAACCCCGAAAGCCTATTAGAACTCTCTCAAATTGATCTTTTATTCTTGTTGTTGTTAAATTACATAAGAATTTCTATTCAACGATGCTGGCAATTTTTATAAGATTTTCAAACTATGTAAAGTTTCTTCTGTTCACGAATAAAAGCTTTAGTGAAAATCTCAGCCCCGAAAGCGAATTAGATCTCTCAAATTGATCTTTTATTCTTCATGTTGTTAAATTACATAAGAAATTCTATTCAACAATGCTGGCAATTTTTATAAGAATTTTTAAGTATGTAAAGTTTCTTCTGGTCAAAGTTTCTTCAGCAACTTTACATACTTAGAAAATCTTAAAAAAATTGCCAGCATTGTTACATAGAATTTCTTATGTAATATAACAACAAGAAGAATAAAAGATCATTTTGAGTGAGTTCTAATTCGCTTTCGGGGCTGAGATTTGCCCTAAAGCTTTTACTCGTGACCAGAAGAAACTTTACATACTTAGAAAATTTTATAAAAATGGCCAGCATTGTTGAATAGAATTTCTTATGTAATTTAACAACAAGAAGAATAAAAGATCCATTTGAGTGTATAATGGCATTGCATAATACATTTTTTAACTGGCTGGAGTGTAACATTCACAAACTTGGCGCAGTATTGATTTTTTATTTTTATTTTTGTTTCCTTGTTTATCTTAAAGACGAACGAAACGAGAAAAGTGGACTTTTCATATGTTATGATATATACAGGGTCATCGAAAAGTATCGGACCCCACTAATATCTTCAGTTAGAATGCACTTAGGAGAAAATGTCCAATAGCAAAGTTGTATGGTTTCAAGCGGGGAGTAAGATGATGACCTTGACTTTGACCTTGACCATGTCCTTCAAGGTCATTTCAAGGTCAATCTTATTTTTTTAAATAGAACCCCCTACATTTTATTGCATATTCTTATAGCTTATCTCGAGAGCTTTCCAAAACACTATAATAAAATATTTTTTTATCAAGTACTTTTTGAGTTATAAAGGTTTGAAGTTAACAATTTGAAGTGAACAACTGAAAATATTAGGGGGATCCGATTAATGTATTTTCTTTAAACCAATTAATTGGTCTCATTATTCCGCGCACAAAAGTATTAAGGTTATGATTACTGAAAACTAAATAATATTTTACAAGATATTCTACATTTTGTGTCAAAAAATTGTTAACTTCAAACCTTTATAACTCAAAAAGTACTTAATAAAAAAATATTTTATTATAGTGTTTTGGAAAGCTCTCGAGATAAGCTATAAGAATATGCAATAAAATGTAGGGGGTTCTATTTAAAAAAATAAGATTGACCTTGAAATGACCTTGAAGGACATGGTCAAGGTCAAGGTCAAAGTCAAGGTCATCATCTTACTCCCCGCTTGAAACCATACAACTTTGCTATTGAACATTTTCTCCTAAGTGCATTCTAACTGAAGATATTAGGGGGGTCCGATACTTTTCGATGACCCTGTATATATATATATATATAGTTTACAAATATTTTTAAAAAGTAAATATTGACTCCTTTCCATATTAGTTATGACAATTTCTTATACAATTATTTCTCTCAGTGGAGGTAGTTATTTTCTGAAATGACTATTTCAAAATAGGTGAGTCTATTTGTCTATTATGATAAGTAGTATTTTGAATCATGAAAAATAGTTAAACTTTGCTATTTCAGAATAGTTATGTTAACTATTACCATGCCTATTCCTCATTTCACACTATGATTCATAAGAAAAAAATGGTCATTTCAACTACTTTTTTTCTGAGTGTGGTAGATAATTTAAGTAAATAATGAAAAAATCCATTTTTATTTCATGAATTTAGGAATAGGAAAAATATTCACCCAATTCATGATATTTTTAAGATTACAGATAGTCCATAATTAGCTTCAGAAATTTACATCCCTGAAACTCCACAATTATCAGTTTCATATTAAATAAATAACCTTAGGGATCTTTGTTCTTCAAGCTCTAGCATCTTCAAGAATGTATGTTTAAAAAATTTATTTTCCGTTTTCAATTTTTGTTTTAAACTATAGTATGCCAAACTTTAAAATACAATGTTGATCCAAACAATAAAATTATTTTTTGAGTTAGTATACAAAGATACAAATAAATAAATTTTTCACCAAAACCTACTTTCTTACACCCAGACCTGAAGTAAGAAACGTCGTAAGAAACGTCGCGTCGTCAAAATATTCAACTTTTGCCGGGCACTTATTACAATTAAATTATAGGTATATTTTACAAAATTACCGAATATAACGAATATTAAAAATCTACTTTGTGATGTAATTCTTGCTAATTATCTTATTTATGATGTCATTAACTTCAGCAAACAGAACTGGACAACGTCACATGCCTTAACTAGCACAATAATGTTCAGTACTAGGTCAGTACCATTTCAATCTCGGAAATTAACTAACCTGTCAAATCAAATGTCACGGAAATTTAAGTTTGTTTCAGGATTTTAAATCATATCTTATACTTAACTTATAATTTTGTGTCGTTTCAGAAATGTCCGATACAGTTTGGAAATTTCAGTTATTTTTAATATTCTTCTATATGGTTTCTTAAACATTTATTACAGCGTTATTTAATATGTGAATCGTCACTTATTAAATTTTCAAGAGTCATTGAAGATCTATATAATTATGGTAAAGTTGCACCATTTTTACTTTTAAAAAAATTATCGGATAACACAAAAAAATAGACATATCAGAAAGTAATATACATGAATTACAATTTCAGAGTCTATTTTATAATAATGCATTTGTACTCTAGAACTTTCGATAAGAAAAACAAAAATATTTCAATTCACCTGTTCCATATATTTTATCAACGAATTAAAAAAAAAACAATCAATTTCAGAGCATACTAGCACAAATTCATTCTAGCACAAAATTTAGGTTTCTTTTAACAAAATGTATGATTAAGTAACAAATTAGATGTGCCATTGAATGGATTTCGTTAATATAAAACGCAAGTGCTTCTTAAGTTCCGATAATTTATTTAATATTTCACCATCACGTAAACTCGAACGATTCAGAAAGTATAAAAAGTTAGATAGGAAACAAAGGGGAAAGGGCTTAAGAATGATACTTTTGTTCTTTTTGTTTCTTCTCAATTTTTCTCCCCATTTGTCTACAATGAGTCAGACGCCTTTCCAAAGTTCTTCGTGGCGTATAATATATACCTTAAGGACTTGAAGAAGTGATCAATCAGAAAACGTAAATACCCAGGTATTTATTCTCATTTGACAATTTCGCTCCACCTAAGATCGATTGATCTGAAAAATGAATTCGTTCGAATGTTGAGATATTTTATATTCTGCCGAGATTTTTAGTTTTTCTTATTCATTTTTATTTTGCAGATTTCATTGCAAAGGATGAAATCAGCATAGAACTCCATTGAATTAAATTTTAATTGGAATTTATACTTATACAGCATATATTATTTTATATTAATCATAGGTTAAATCTGGTTCAAACACAAAAATATTCGTTTTTATCATAAATTATGAAACTATTCTATAGAATTTAATTATTCCCTACCGTAATTACCTTTTTTGTTTTATTATTTTATTTCCATCTACTCCTCGAATTGCAGTTAATAATTAGATTCCTTGTCCTTTGAGGGGAATTTTAGAATTCTCAAATAATTGTCCTGCAGAGAATGTCTACGACAAGAAGAAAATTAATTCCGTAAGATTTAACTTTTGGCACACGAGTAGGTTAAAAGGAGATATTTAAATCGAAGCGTTACTGAATAAAGACTTGTGATTAAGTACTTATTGAACGGTTTATAATAAAATAAAATATAAATAAGTATATCTCGGTCAGTGACCTGATATGTAAACAAAGAAACCTTACGATTAATAAATATGTATATAATTACGAGTGTTCAAATAAAATTCATTAATAACTGCTTCATTGTAATTTATTTCCTTTTAAACAACGAAAGTAAGTGCCCACGCTTTCTATTTTTAATCGGACAGACAGTAGGATATCCTTTAATAAGTATATACATTCACAAATACAGAATTTTGACATTAACTACACGTAATTTTAACGCATTTTCGACACAAAGCATAATTCTGGCACTGACATTGGATTAAATTATGAGCTTATGGCTCTCTTTGCAGAGGTATTCATACACATTTGCTTTATACATTTTTAAGCTTGCACAATGCAAATCCACAGATTATATATACAGTGTGTCCCACAACTTGCAGACTTACCTTGACATTCTTAGTAAAGAAGTTTAATACCAAAAGTCGATCTGGCTAGACGTATAGATTTTAAATGGCGAGCCTTTGAATTTGAGAAGAAATAATACTTCGTCCAGACTCGAAGTAAATCACTTTATCACTTTACTAAAACAATTTTACTTCCCCGGACTAAATTTCCCTGCAATAAACGGCATCCCCTTATAGCCTACAGCCGTTCCATTCGGTTCTGCCGTTGCCCTGACCATCTAGGTTGTTTACCTTTGTGTCTCTTAACAATAAGCATAACTTTTAAATCGGATAAGCCTTGCTCCGACACAAGTCTACAAGGCAGACGGAGGATCTAGGCAGGTTCTATAGTGGTTGGTAGGATAGTTTCCCAGAGAGGGGTCCTGCCCGCCCCCTCCCCCCCCCCTCCCTCAGACGCTTTTTTCCATAAGTCATTTTTCCGGAAGAAATTTTTTTCCGAGGTAATTTTTTCACGGGTAAATTTTTTCCGGGAAAATTTCTTATGAAAAAAATGAGTTTCGGAAATTATTTCCGGGGAAATTTTCACGAGAGAATAAAGTCCGGGAACCATGTTGATTTACAATGAATATGTCATATTGTCATATTTATTTAAATTATTCTACATATTTGATTTTTTTAACTATGAGGAAATGGTTGGTGTAACAAAATTATAGTAAATTTAACATAGTATTGTATTTATAGTATACATAGTATTTATTTTTCATAGTAGTTTTAACTATATTTTTCTAACTATGTTATATACTATAGACAATTTAACTATGGATTTTTTTTCTCAGTGCAAAAGTTGTGTAATTAAGTTGCGCATTGCTCTCACGAATCCATCTTTATTTAATAAAACTAAAGAAACATTGGCTTAAAAGTATCTGAAATGAACCTATTACATAGCTAATGAATTAAAACGAAAAATTATCGTCCCACCATTTATTCTATGAAACCTGGCTAGGTAAATATTTGCAAGCTGGAGCGGGACAAATAATGTGTTTTCTATAATTGAAAGTTTTACAATTGAAAATACTCGCAATATACGTCTGTAAACGTAGAAGAAGTTCTGACTACGACCAAATATTGACGTTTTTTATATAAAACCTTTCATTTATCTTTGATAAATACAAAATGACTCGTTAGCGTCACGTACAGTTCTCTTCCATTATTTGAGAAAGTGTAAATAGGTTCAATTTTTTATGAATTTTACTGGCGTGCACGTATACTTGTAGTTTCTTTCGCTGTGCTTTCCGTCTTTATAATATCGATTGTGTCTCTTTCCATCAGTTCTGGGTAATTTAATTTTCCTCAATTTTACATTCCTTTCATTTGTAAGGGAAAATGTATTTCGGTATATTTTTTAGATGTTTTGTTCTTTTCAACGTTTTTCAATTTGTTTACCTTCCAAATGTTATTTAAAGAATAATCGTAAAATTAAACGTAGGTTCTAGTATATGTGTATATATATATATATATATATATATATATATATATATATGTATATATATAAAAATCCGCTAACTTGATTAATTGTTAATTATTTTAAAAGAATCCTGTCTGTTGCATGTTATTAAATACGTATTAATTTTTTATTTTAAAATGTTGTGCAAATAATTATAATTGTCTTTTGATAATTTTCATCGTGTTCGGAAAGTAATTTAGAGAAGTCTTGAATAAACGATGGTTTCATCTTTTTTAAAAATACTTTAACAAGCTACACAGCAAGAAAACGTGGAGTATATTTGTTAAGAAAAAACATATTCGATATTTCACCATTATGAAGGTTAATTAGAAACTTTTATATTCCGGACATCGTTTTCTTGCGAATTACTACTACACATTTTTTAAATATGCTAAATGGTGGAAGTAGCAAGCATTTAAATAATGCTGAAATTTCCAAAATAATTTTTCTCTCTTTTCAAAACGTGGAAAAAAAACAAAAACAAGTCTTCCAAAATAGTGATTCCAGATGGATAGAATAACCTTTCCCAAAGCTTTTATTGTAACCGCCACAAAGTTACAAAACTTTTAGCCACGTTAATAAAGTTTGAAACGATGCACGTTTTGAAGATTCAAATACCTCTGGTCTACATTGCACAACACATCAAAACATAGATGAGGTAACTTCCAATAGCCTGCAATCCAAATTCGTGATGCACCAAAATACACATAACAGATTAAAGTTTCTAGACAGTTTAATTACTTTTCGAAATAGTTTTGAATGGCACTATTTATCACATAAGGGGATTTTGACTTACGGACTGAATGAATCTGAATATGAATAACCTTCAACTAAGCAAGGAAGTGATCTGCTTTGATACACTAAAGAGGAATTGTATCGGAGACTTTCCTATTCTTGACACAGAAATTCCTACATCGAATAGTAAGTTGTCATACTTAGAATAGTCCTATCGAAATATGACAATTTACTAAAATAATATTATGCGTTTACTAAAACGCTGGTCTAGCCCCAAAGTACTAATGAAATTTCCAATACGATTTTTCTAAAACTATAAACAAATAATGTATATTACGTATCTAGGGCGGGAACAGAGGCATTGCAGCGAGGGTCAAAATCGTCACCCGATGCTTGCAATGCATGTTTTCGCCTTCGATGCGTACACTATATTTTGTCACACCCGTACAAGAAAAGTCCAACTCACGTTTAGGGTGTGTAAAGTGGTCCAATGATGTCAAGCACATTCGATCTTCACAGCGTGAAAGATTGTTTTTCGATGAAAGACTGTCAACAGATTGTAAACGAGAGGAAAAAACATTTTCCAGCCCGGTGACGCTCATCTTTATCAGACCGGACGCCAATCGGGCACTTTCCGCCCCCTATGCCGGGCGGAAAGATGGACTTTTCGTGCTGGTTCGACAAAAAAATTTTGTCAACCTAGGACCGAAAAGTACTACGAAGTCGTTAAGAAAAGTACCTACGGATAAGTAAAAGTGTCCGTTTCTTGTGAAATTTGCCATCCTAAAATGTATGTTTGTATTCAACGATTATTTCCGGTAATAGAATCTTATATTTCAAATGGCGTGGCACTACGAACACCCGTTTCGGCAATCCTAAAAACGAAGGTATAATTTTGTCATACGTTTTTAATGAATATTTCTCAGTTTGAGATTGCAAGAGCCTTTCCATTAACCGGAATGCCGAATAGAACCATGGCAAACAAAAGAGAAATAAAACAATTCATAAATAACGCACACAAAGAAGTATTTTACTCTGACAAAGTAACCCTGAATATGACGAACTCGTTTCCAAAGTTACCAATTCCACTACACATTTGACAAGAAATTGCTCACGTTTTTTAATTTGCGAATGTAATATTTATTTGTTTATCATCTGTTGCCTAAGAGATTAAAATTAATATTAAAAAATATCGCAAATATTTCAGGTTCCTGCATTTAACAGCCGGAAACGTGGATTTGTTAGGTTTTGGAAATGAAATTGGTCGTTTTTTAAGTAAAATGTTTCACAATAATATGTTATCTTACTTGGAGATTAATGTAGTATAAGCAAAATTCATTTTTGGCATATTTTCGCAGGTTTTGGGAACGAGCTCCTCTTATAAATTTTGTTCAAGACGATGGAAAAATTATTGATCAAAATAATCAAGTATGTCTGTTAATTTGAAAATATTTTGAATCTAATTCAGTCCGAGAATGATTCAGCGGAGACAACAAATATTGACGCTGCAACTAATGACCCAGATCCGATTAATTCGAAATAAATCCAAATATGATATATCTGGAATCAATTTTTTATCTGAGAGACTCGAGGGTTTGGAAATCCAAATTAGATTTGATTCAATCTGTAGTGGGTAGAATAAATGCGATCAATATCGTAGGTAGTATTACTGTGAAAAAATATTTCGTTACAGATATAAATCAGATAAAGCCAGATCGTATGCGAGTAAATACAAGGAGATCAAATATAATCTTTTGCAGACTATTTTTGATAAAATTTGATTAGCTTTAATCTGACGAATATGTTCTAAATTGGATTTATTCTGATCATTTTTAATCAGCTTCAATTATAACTTAATCGACGTATCTACGTATAGATTAAATTTCACTTATGCGTCCCAAAGTTATTTCATCACTTGTAACAAACGGGGATTAGCTATGACTCCAAGATACATTAATAAATCTACACAAATTTGTGGCATACAGTACGATTTAAAAGGATGCTATTTTAAAGGTAGAAATATGTATAAAGAGTGAGAAGAATAATGGTTTAAGCACGAAACCCAACTACCCGAAAAATCACTTGTCGCTAATCCGTAGCCAATCCGATGAAAAAAGATTACTGTTTGACCAATTACATAACATTCAGAGTTAGGTCGTTTCTTCTGAATACAACTATACAAAAAATAAAACATTGAGAATTTATTGCAAAGTTACAAACATTATCATTGTTTTAATAATAGAATAAAAATTAAATTTAACCCATAGACTAATACTAGAGCAAATGTACTTGAATTCAGCAAAAATCATTGATAGAAAGAATTCAAATTTAAAAAAAAATATTATCTATTGAAAACCTAATAAATAACATTAACAGAGTACGATTCAAGGATTTATTTCATCTTATTCGCGTTGTGTAGAAACGTATTTTTTTGTTTTAAGGAATGAAAATAGGGGTTAAAAAATTGTTAATAAATGGATGTGTTTGCGACTGGTTCTAACTTTCGATTTATTTGGAAGTAATTTGTAAAAATGACCAGTAAAATCATATTCATACCAAAAATGGTCAAAATTGAGTCGAGACAATTTTCTTATTTTTTGTTTACGTTGAAAATTACCTTACTGACCATTTTCGAGATAATATTCGTGACGAGCACATTATATCACATGAATAAATGAAATTAAAAATAAATCGCACATCGACACTAGTCGCAAATACGTTTATTAAAAAATTCAATAATTCAACTTTTATTTTCATTCCTTCAAACGTCTGAAGAAACAAAAAAATACATATAAAATATGTAAGGAAAACTTAATCCCTGAATGGCAGTTGAATAATCTGACTTCTAGGATTGCAAAAATATGAATAAAAATATTTGAGTAAAGAAATATTATTAAAAATGCATAATGCTTATAAAATAGAATAAAAACAAAGAAAAATAGTCGACAACACAAAGATTCGAAAATCGTGAAAAACAAAATGAAACAAGATATAAATAAAACTGACAAATATTTATTAAAAATCATAAAATATTAAATAATTTTTTTATTTGAAGCTATCAATTCAGAATTTACGAGTTTTGCGGTGCTCTTATTCTAAATTACTCCAGCTCTACCACTTTGCCAATATTTAGGTCTCCGTCTTCTTCAAATCACTAGGGTTTACGCCTCATCTCCCGCTTCCTGCCCTTGTGTTTGCCACTTCGACTTGTTCTGTCTCTATTTAACTACAGCGCCTTTTGACGGTTTCGGTTGTAGTACCCTTCAACCTCATCGATCGTTGGGGAACAAGAGTTTAAAACACATTGCACCTGAAAAGGATATTCTTCTTTGCTCGTTGAAAAATTCAGGGACGTAATGTGCATTTACAATGAAGTAGGACATATCTTTTGCTTCGGAATAATGCATGTTTATTTTTTGTGAAATTTCGATAAATGTATGTTAGAGGCTTGTCTAAAGTAACCAAAATCTAGGAAAATGGAAAAGCACCTCGCTTTTAGTACATATACACATAAAATGATATAAAATTGAAATTCGAAACTTTTGTTAAGTGAACAAATTTGATTACTTTATTGCAGATGACACAGGACCACAAAAAAAATGTTTCCAGATCACTTGAATCAGAAATAGTCGATCTTATAGATTTTTGGATACTGAAATCGAATCCGTTACTCGATTGCAAAAAATTGTTGCGGTTTTGTGTTATTTATGTCTCGAAGCACCTTCCGTGATTAATTACACATGACCGCAAAACAATTTTTTAGAGGAGGTAACTTGCATCAGAGGTACTAGATCTTATAGATTTTTGGTCGCTGAAAATAAATTAATTGTCCAATTTGACCCGTGACGTTAGATATTTCACATAAGGATACATTTGGCTATTTTCCGGAACAATAATCGTGAAATCCTGACGTGATGGGTCAATTTAGATGACAAATCCGTAGTAAGTGGCCAAAAATCTATAGAATCCACTACCTCTGATTCAAGTTATTTCGCAAAAAAATAAATTTGTGGTCATGTACAACACAAGACGGCAAATTTTTTTTTACACAACTTGAATTAGAAATGGAGGATCTTATATAGATTTTTGTTCGCTGAAAACGAATTCTTTATCCAAGTTAACTCATCGTTTCAGATTTTTAACATATCCTAACCTTAAATTGCCAAAAAGTATATTTTTTAATATTTTTCGGATCAGATATATTAAAATCCTGGCGTGATGGGCCAAAAAAAGGTAAACGGTGTCTGATATATAGAAATTTATAAAAAATAATTACTTGTATCTAACAATAGCCGATAAAGGGAATATTTCTGTTATTATGAATAAGAAGGATTACATTGACAAAGTTGAGCAGTTATTATTTAATTACGATACATACCAAAGAATAACCAAAGATAAGACCACTACCACTCGAAACAAGATCAATGACATATTGAAAGAGTCGGAAAATAAACAATATATTGACTCTGATACTGTAAAATACTTAAAATGTAATAACGGAAATACACCTAGGTTATTTGCACCCAAGATACATAAACTTGGTCCCCAGGCTTTAGGGCGCTTTAGGGAGTCCAATTTATGATATTGGTAAATATCTATACAACATTCTGTACCAAACGATACAAAACAACGAGAATAGAACAAAACATGAGCGGACTTTCGTCAATTAAATAAACAAAATACCAATTCCACAAAATCACAGCCTTTTTCGCCAGACATAGTCAGCTCGTTCACTAGTATACCACACTCTTTAAACAGTCTAAAAAACTATAACAGGATATGCAGAAATTTTCTACATTTCCTATAAAAGAGATTATTAAAACGGTGACTTTAATTTTAGAATCGACAATTTTTACATTTAACAGACAACTTTACAAACAAAATACCGACAAACCTATGGGTCCACCTCTTTCACCTATACTAGCAGACTTAGTAAATATTGACTTAGAAAATGAAGTCCTCAATAAATTAAGAGAAAACCCTATCATCTATAAAAGATATGTAGACGACATAATCATATGTTACACAAAAAATGACATGGAACAGCTAATGCAATCTTTCAACGACTCCCATCCTGTATTGAAGTTCACGTATGAATCTGAAAAAGACAGGAGTTCACCATTTCTTGATTTGCTTGTTATAAGAGAAGAAAACATGTTAATAACAAATTGATATAGAAAAGCCACTTGCTCTGGAAAATACTTAAATTTCAATTCACGTCATCCGACATTGTCATTCGACAATAAATACCATAAAAAAAAGTTTAAAAAGGCGAGATGACTATATCCTACTGTTTTTTGAAGTAGCATTCTTTCGAATGGAGTAGATGAAATGTTAGAAAAACGTCATTTTTCAAATGAATAAAATATTTTGTTCACTTGTAATTTTCACCATGATATTCATGATATTTATGGATTTCTATTCTTAAATGGCATCCGAATGACACAAATGATTAAAAATCGCTATATTTATTTCATTTTTAAATTTTAAAATTCTAGATTCCTTATAAGAAATTAAATTTTACGAAACCTGCGAAATATAATGAAAACTATAAGAAAACTAAAGTTTAAATTTTGTTATTTGACAGATAGTACGTAATGTAATATGATGAATGCAAGTAAATGAGTGATCTACAAAATTGATTAATTAAATTTTATTTTAATAATGAAAATCCGCTTCGATTGAATTGTACAATAGATGAAAGATAAAATACGATAGGCGTCCATCATGGTAGACTTCAACAACTGGTAAATAAATAGTCCAACAAAATGGGATTTTCTCTTTTAGGTCAATACTGTGAACATTCCTGAATATTTTGCACCAAAAATCAAAATAAACGTTAGAGGCCTTTTTTAAAAAATCGATTTTTGACAGTCCACCGTAATTGTCGCTTTGCGAGGCTCTCCTTCAATCAAATTTTATCGAAACAAAAGGAATAACGGATGAAAATTGCAGGTCTTTTCAAGCTCTACAACTTTCTCATGTTTCATATCGTAAAAAATCCACATCATCTGTATATTTATTTCATATGCCGTATTATGGTTTCTTGTTAGACTTGAAAATTGGTTAAATAAGATGTGATCGACGAAATCTGTAATAAAAAGATCATTGCTCTCATTTTGCTGTTTGGGTAAGATTTATTAAATCGAATATGATTAACAGCATTTGGGAAAAAGTCACGAAAGGACATATTAATAATAAGAAAATAAAAATGGTAAAAAGTGGTAAAAAAGAAGAAAGATTGTAGAACATGTTTGTACAGAGAGATCACCTAAATACTATCAATTTCTGCCTATCGAAGTGTAATCGAGACAAAATTATTCATATGGAATACAGTCCTCTAAATTTGAATGAATTCGAGCCGATATTGTAATTATACATAGCAATTTAATGCCTTGGAATTATTCATGGCGTTTTATTAAACGTACGGGCGATTAATATCATATTTATTAAAGTTGAGTAAACTTGATTAACATTCAGTAAATTTATTCGTGTGTCATCAGTCGCGAATGTTGAGCATTTAATTAACTTCTATGCTTTGAAATCAATAACTTTGTAGGTTTTCGGGCCTTCTGATTAAAAAAGATTTTCAGCTCATAAATGTAAGAAAAAATAATGAAATATAACAAAGGACTTCATCGCAAAATACAAACAATTTTTGTTATGTATTTACTTTAAATTTTTATTGTTATTTCTGTGTAAACATCCTCCATTAATATTAAAGTAATTAATATGCGAATTAGTTTCGGTATCGTTTGTATATTGGACTATGGTGTATTTGCACGTAGACAATGCCCAAAATTAAAATTAAGAGTAGTGATAATGACCGTTTTATAATCTTAATAAATTGAAGAAGAAATGATTTCTTATTAAACATATTAGTAGTCGAAAACACCTGTGTAATATTGTATTATATTGTTGGCTAAAAAGTCCTGGGCTCCATCTCATAATAATAAACAAACAAACAAACAATCCTCTAAATTAGTTATTTATTTTATATATGTAAATGAGATATAAATAACAACCATTTGGAATACATAGTTGACGATTTTTGTAAAGGAATTTACCTCTTTTAATTTTTTACCTATTTATGTATTTGACCACTTTAACTTCTATTTCAATGATTTTCTTAAAAGCCAACGTGCATTTTGATTAATTTAGTCACATTTATTCATTCATCGATTTTTTATTTTATCAGGTAGTACCGTACTAAACTGCCGTCTTTATTCCTCTACTAAATTTACATTCGTTCAGAATAAACTCATTCAAGTCTTCAAACAAAATCGCGAGGAATTTTCTCAAAATGTCCCTCCTAGAGGTTAAGCAGGATATTTAACTTTAAGTTCCATAATTTAGTCTTTCACCATACTTTATGTCAGATTTCAAGCTGATTTACTAATTCATAAAGAATGTTTAACATTCCTTTCGTTGAATAACATTTAACACAGAACTTTGACTAAGTTTAGTGAGTATTTAAAATGAATATAAATCATTCTTCATGAGGGGTTTTTAAATTTTAGTCACTATTGTACAGAGTGATCCAAACGCATGAAAAAGTTCTGATAACTTTATTGGAATGCATTTTAGGGAAAAATTCGGCCTTGACTGTGACCTTGATTAGTTTCCGCTCTTTCCGTTTTGTGATTAAAAGTATTTGTTCCTATGTAAAAAAGTAATTTTGAGCTTAAAATTACATTCAAGGTCACACTCAAGGTCAAATCTCAGGTCACAATTGAATAACCAGGAAAAGTTATTTGGCAATTTACATAGTTTTAAATCACCTCGAGTAATAATAATAAATATAAATAAAGAATAAAGTACATTACTATACCCATATATTTATCTTAGTCTGGTAAAATGGATAGACTCTTAAAATAAATTATGCTAGACGTGGATGTTTAAAATTAAGGACAATAGAAAAATTAGTATACAATTGCTAGAACTGACAAGTATTCTTATATATTAAATGGAAATCCATTTCTATCAGTAAGACAATTGCGTACTGTGACTAGCGACGGCAGAAATAACAATTTATATGCTTTAGTTATCCACTTCCGGTGATTATCAAGGTCATTTGAAGGTTATATTGGTTATTACTTGGAAAACATTATTTTTTACTTTGGATTTCGTTCGAACGGCAAAGTTTACGTCCAAAATGACATTGAGTAAATATGGTCAATTCCAGGTGAAATCAATGTCAAATGCTACGGAACAACTGTTCATTATTTTTTTCGACATTTTCGGTACAATAAAAGGTAGCATAATAAAATAAAAATTGTAATGGTACCTTTATTAGAGTAATATGCTATAACAACGATGCTGTCTTTTTGAGGTCATTTGTGGGTCAAAATGGTTATTTTCACAGAAAACAAGCATATGATAATGGAGAAACATCCAGCTATACCCACGTCGTTGTTCCTGGGTAGTGCTGAACATAGTATAAAAATGTGATCTTAACATAATTTTATTAATGATAATCAAAGTTGTTGCTGCATCAGAATGGTAAATTTGTTTAATTTTCTTACTCTTACATAAACTTATCTTCCAAAATAACTACTTTCACTAGATGATGAATTTATCCAGCATTAACTTGCAACCAATACAAGGATTTTTAATACAATAATGGAATTAAAAATTCTAAGAAAGTACTTAGTATCCCACACCACATGATGGCTAATTACTTCGAGTAAACGGATTTGAACATTTCAATGGATTTGTCTAATGGTTAAAACAATTACATTTTCATGTCAATCGCATACGTGTCTTTGTCAGGTAAATGATTATTATGAAATTAATTATTACTAACTTACTGGCTTACCAAGTTAATAAATTAATAGTTAAAAGAATAAATCTGAATTTATTTCTTAATGATATTACCGATTACAACTTTCTTTATGAGTTATGCATGTAGAATAAACTAACTGATAAACTATAAAAAAGAATTAATTTTTTTTTAATTGCACCGACCCTATTAAATCCTCAAATGTTCGGCAATCGACACAGTTGCAAGTTAATATAATACATACTAAAATGCATTAAATTCAATGAAGATGCACATAATATGTCTACAATCGCGCAACTTATTTGTGGGTTAAAAACGCCACCTAGCATTTCCCGAAGAACTTTTTACATTTTCCATAAAATAATTATTATGAGATCTTTATATTAAACTATAAAGTACATTAGGTCAAAACTTATGGTATCCTTCATTTGGAGGCTTGTAAACATTTTTTGTAATGAATTATTTTTATATTGTAAATGCGTCGTAAAGAATGACTAGAAAATTCTATTACAAATTGATAATGATTTTACCACATTTGACTACTGCATCTGCATTGAAATTTCCTAATAAGATTGCAGAATTTTTTATACAAAATGGACAATAGATGAAAAAACTCAATTTGTACAAAGAAATTGTAATATGGGAGACAGTTTCTTTGAGAGACAATCCTAAAATAATGTCGTGCACCGTTTAAAAGAAGGACTTTTATACTGTAAGTTAATATTTGCCCTAAAAAGCTGAAATATTTTAAAGTAGTCCCGTTCTGTTCCGTCCCAAAAAGTTTCGTTTTTTCTTTATAATTTTCATTTTTCACTATCAATCTGTCTTATTTTTTCACGAAATTTCGAATACTCAAAAAATACATTCGTGCAGTCCTCAGATATTTTTGTAGTGGGAAATTAACTCCTAAATATGAAAAGCTTTTGCATACATTCACGGAAAAAAGAAATAGTTGGTTTTACTATCTAAATAGTAGACTCTGATACAAATTCATATTTTAGTTAGTTTTACCATTCAAATCGTTGGCATAGCAACTTCATTTATCGAGACCACTGTTATAGATTTCAAAACCAACTAAAAACTGACTGTGTCTTATCCTAGTATACTAGATAGTATAAACTATTTTATTTTTTCCGTGTAGCTTTCTGTTCAATTTTTAAGTAAACTATTATTCTTAATGAATTTGACTCCAACAGTGTAATTCTTAATTTTACATTCTTTAAATTTAATCGGGTTATAATATCTGTACATCCTTTCAAAACATTGAAAATTAATGTTAAAAAGGAAATAAAGAAAAGCAGACAGGAAGAATAAATTTAAATTCATACCGGACATTTAAAATATTTTTGAAATCAACATCATACGATGGATAAAATATTGCAATATTTCCATGGAAATGAAACTTCAAAAGAACATTACTGTAAACGCCGACAGGGCAGAAGCAAATCATGACATTTTTGGTGAAATCGAGTGTATCATATACCTTTAATGACAGTTAATCAAGCATTCAGCGGTTATAATGCACATCGAATACTCAATTTGAAATAAACGCAAGTTTATTAAAAGCTTTTTGGATAATTTGGACTGAAATTAAAATTGTAGTTTTCGATAAACGTTGGCAAAAACAATAATCTGAGAGAAAGAAAGAAAATTTATGAATTGAAGTTTTAAGTTCATAATATTAATCTGTGTCTCGACTAAGTAACTTATCAAAAATAACTTCCATAAAATAACTGAAATAAAAATAATTTTTGGCAAAATTAACTTTTGGTCAAATAACAAATGACAGGTTCGGTTAATAACTGTCGTTAATAATTTATTTTTCTGGAAAATTCTCTGTTTTTTCTCATTAATGGAAAAAATCTTAAAATACGCATTCGATACTAACTGATGTCTTTCTCATTGACTGTACACAATTTTATGGCATTTTGTTGTACGAACACGATGCCAACTCAGTGTAAGAAATTACTAACGAATATTATCCTATTAAGTTTGAATGGACATTTTTCACAACAGTTTTCGACGGTTGCATTATTTAACGTAACAAACAGGCATATCTAACGGAAAATTAACTAAACTTTCAGAATCTTTTGTTAGATTTTTAAAAAATGCAACCATAAAAAATATATACGATTATTTAAAAAAAAAACATGCATTTTAAAAACTATTTTTTTCTTCATATCGGTTTTTTCACATTGAAATAATTCCTTTTTGCGACGGAAAGAAATCATTTTAATATGTGCATATTGACAGTTTGATAATAAAGATGAAAGCATCCAAAATCGCGGGTAAAATACGCAAATGTCGACGAAAGTTGCAGGAATTTTTTACTTGAAAATAATAGACTTTGGGAAAAAATGTTAGGAAACAAAAAGTTTTTAGTATTGCTCAAAAATTACCCTGAAATTTTATCGGATTTTTCTTAACACTTTGTTTAGTTTTAAAAATCCACAAATTTTAAAAAATTGAAAAAGTCTTCATAAAAATTGGCAAAAATTGCAGGGCATTATTCGAGCAGTCCGAAGAATTTTGTGTTTCTTCACATTATTTTCCGAAGTTTATTATTTTCTAATAAATATTTCCTAGAAAAAAAAATCTTGGAAAAATCGTCCAAAGTTCACGCATTTTTTATTTGAAAATGGTAGACTTATGGAAAAAATGTTGCTAAACAAAAACTTGAATTGCTCAAATAATACGTTGAAATTATGTCGGCATTTTTTGAACACTATATTCATTTTTTAATATCCCAAAATATTGAAAAATTGATAATTTTTAAAAAAAAAGGTTTCAGGATATTCTTTGAACAATTCTGAGAACTTTTTGTTGGATAAAATTTCCTAAACCTTTCGCTGGTTTTTTAGTGCTTTAGGAAATTTTGAGAAATTTTACCTTTATTTTCACAATGTTAATATGTACATTTTAAACACGATTTCTTTATTTCTAAAAAAAATTCTGTAATTATTTCAATTTTTCATTTTTGGTAAAAATCTAAACTTAACGTATAAGGGATAAAATTCTTTGTTTTTTCAACTTCTTTTTGCCTGATTTTATTTTCACGCTACATTTAACAAAATAAGTTAGACGAAAAAAATTAATCGGCGCTTTACCCACTTTGTTATGCATTAACAACAGAAATATTCCGTGCAGATCACAATGATCAATTGTAGCTTGAAAAAATCGTTTAAATGACCCTCTATTCGTTGAAATAACGTTAAAACTAACGAAGGTATTGAACAAAAAGTGATTTTTTTTCGAATGCAAGGGCTCGCCATTCAAACTTTATTCCAATATGGTATGAAACTTGTTTGCTTAGAATGTTGTTGAAAGATTCAGCCCTGATATACCTTTTGAAATATCATGTTTTCCACCTGCAAAGCAAACTCCTGCGATTTAGATTAGTTTTTAGCAGGACTGCAGAAATTACAGTTTATCCAAAGACAGGCAAACAGATATGAAATATACTACTTATCCCGCGTAGTTGCCAGACCCCAAGACTATTGAAAATGATATGAAGTTTAATCTAAAGCCAATATCCCTATAACGCATTAAATTTAATGAGTTGTAACTTAAAGGTGTGTTAATGTGCAGGAACATAAATCTTAGCAGTAATTTTGTAATATGTTTCATGCACAATAAATGAAATTTACTTGAAGTTGTTCTAAATTAAATTGCAATACCGTTTAAGAATGTACATTTCAAGTGCATTTACATGATTTTTAACGTGCTTTTGCTAATATTCAATTACTGTACATGAAATTTCAATAAACATAAAGAATATTCGACCGGCAATCGAAAGGTCCCAGGATCGTACCCGGGTGTCTACCGAATATTCTTCCAAGTTCCCCGTTATTTTTTATGAATTTTTCACACATTTTAGGTTTATCTACATTTTTCATATATTTAACATTTTCATCCAGCATTTTTAAGATTTTCTGTAAAAATGATTATTCAAAAATGCTGCTGTTTGAGGATCCCAGTGATTCCAACAGAGGCCGCTTGAAAATATTTTCAACCTTGAAAACGTTTAATTAAAGCAATTACCGCCAGGTGCTTTAGCAGGGTACAAATCGCAAAATTTAAATTGTTTAATTACTTCGAACCAGACTAAGTCTGGACGAAGTATTGAATTTGGTCACTTCGGGCAAAAAAATTACCATATAGTTTTTCATCAAATGTCGACGTTTCAGACCCTAAGGAACCCAAATCAACAATAAAAAAATTTGTGTCCGTGATCTTGTACGTCCGTACGTCCCGTTTTTTTTGTCTTGCGATAACTCGCGAACGGATAACCGTATTGACATAAATTTTTTTTAAAAATACGCGTCTTGGCATAACTTAGATCTGATTAGATTTTGGGGCAGATCCACCCGTCCATTACTAAAAAAAAATTAGCCCCAATTAAGTTTCTTTGTAGTTTTTTGCATTTAGTTCGAAAAATACAAATTTTATTAAAAAATGTTTCAAACAAAAAAGATAGAGCATGAAATTCTCTACAAAAAAGGCTGTATACATTTTCTTCCGAAAGTCAACGATAATGCCATAAAAACTGGTTTAAAATGTTTATGACTATTGTTTGAAAAGGTATTGAATTTGGTAATCGCGGCAAAAAAATTACCCTATTGTTTTTCATCAAATTTCAACGTTTCGACCCCCTACCCCCCAGGGGTAGTCTTTGCCAGCCCCTCGGGCGCGGTGACCACCTACGGGCGCAAAGTTCTTTTACGCCCTTTCATACGAATATAACTATTTCGATGTATCAAAAAGATGTCTTATAGATATCTATAAGATATCCGTCATAGATCTTTTCGACACTTTCAAGATATCATTGACGAATTATATGTATATAATATATTGTATATATAATATCATAATAATACAGACAGTAATTAGTAAAACACAGTAAACATGTAATATGCATCGAATAGTCTATTAGAATACAAGTGCATGAAGTAAGTGTTTTGCAACTTTTATTTATTAATACTTCGGCTGGCCTGTTGTCGGGGTCGAAGTTTTGAAAATGCTCATTTTTAATTTTCATACATATGAGAAACACTATATTGTTGTAACACATCTATCGAAGCCACTTGGACCCCCAAATATCAATATAATTTTATAATATAATTGAAAGCTGTTAGTAAACAAACGAGTCTTAAGGAATAGCCGACTCTCCACTGGGTCGAAGTTTCTGAGCGAGCGAAGCGAGCGAGGCACCACGCCAACACTAGTTTAGAATTTCAATCTGTGAAAAATTCAATTTAATATTCTTAGAATATATTTGTCAAATGCATGCGTAGGGTGTCCTCCTTATCTTACAAACTAGGCTAAAACTAGACACAAATCATCAAATCAATATTTTATTATAATTCTTATATATAGTGGATAAAATAAACTGGAATAAAAATGTGTACATATTAGATTAAAAATCATACCTAATAACTGTTTATAATAGCGATATTATTTAAAATATATATGAAATAAAAATGTGGATTCGAGAGGGGCACATACCGAAATGCAAAATTACCGAACTGTTTACAACCGTGTTTACGTTTCACTGTTGTTATTCTTTTTATTTTAGAAGACAAACAGTAATAACCGTAGCAATGTTGTCGAGGATGACGATAACGATGACAATTACATTCGTATTGAAACCAATGAACAAAATACTGATATTCAATATAAAAATGCCCAGCAAACGAAAATTCATTCACTGCATCATTTCTGAATAAGTTTTTTTCATCGTCTGGAATGAAATTCAATGAAAAAATACTTCAGGTCTGTTTTACTTTTTTATAATTCAAATTTATTGAAATTAATTCATTTGAAACGAAAATAACTATTTTTCCATTGTAATTAATTCAATCTCCAACTGTTGTATTTGCAATTTTCTACTGAAATTCGTTAACGATGACACTTTTTCCATTACACTTTTTTCTCATTCAAAATCATTGAAGCGAACAACTTTCTACAAACTATTAACCATTAAAAGTAATTGAAATTTATTTTTTCACTGAAATTCTTTCAAGAAGTTAAGAAAGCTAATTCAGACATGATGTCATGAATAAATTTCAGTCAACCTTCAATGAATTTTCGTTTACTGGGTGTGCAAAATATCTTTTTCCTTATTTTAGTTGCGGTTAAATATGGATTGCTTCACAAGACGAACAAAATGGATAAAAACTGTACAGAAACTGCACTAAAAGTGTTCAGACTACTTTTAGGTTATTGTAACAAATCAATTGACATAATATTCCCTCAATTATCGGCTAGAAACTAGATAAAAAGCGTTTAGGTTATTCTTATTAAAAATTCTGAGTACTTTTTTATAGAATCAAAACAGAAACTATCCACAATTTATCTAGACAAGGTATCGAAATACAATCCAAGATTTGGAATTTCATGTTACATTTTCCATGGACATGTAAAATTATTACTCACAAACTGGTCAAGTTTATTAGCAAAAAACTATCCAATATTTTGACCGAATTTCAACCCGGGCTACTGTACATTAAATTGAATTTTTACAGTTAATTTTTTACAATGTCTTTGGAATATGGCGGCACAACCCCTATGCGGAGTTATACATGAAATTCTATGGACAATGGCATTAAATTTAAGATTTTGTGCATACATTCGTTCGACATAAAAGTCGTTTACAGTCGGAATTGAAATATCCTTCCAGCACGTGTTCATTAAACTCAATGAATTAAACGAACATTTTAACCACTCCGTCCGAAAATAGTTGCAGACATTTTTGTGCATGTTCAGAAGTGGAAAATTGGGCATCATCTCATAAATTTGCTCTCCTTTGCCGTAAATAATCTGCTCCTAATTTGTGATGATATTAATTATGCATTCCGTAGGATTCAAAATGTCCTCCGAAGGATTCGAATGTCTTTACCACTGTTTATTAGACTAGGCAATTCACTCCAACCATTTTTGAGTGAATAAGGTATGCTTTATTGAATTCTTACAAGGACGTGATCAGGTGATAATGACTTGTACTTGATAAGGAATACCATTGTTGGATCAGGCCCTGATCAACGCCAAAAATATTCAGGAAGCTTCAAAGGCTCCTGTTCAGGTTTACAAGAAAATCGAAAAACATTTTCCAGTATCATAAAGTTCTATTATCAATGACAGATCAATGATTTAAAAGATCGACAGGATCACAACTTTTAGAAGATGCTATAAAAAATCAATATTGGACATATTTTTTAATTCTAAGTAGATTCCATCTACAATTGCTTACGCTATGTATGAAGGTATAACTGTCAAATTTCTATGTGGGTGGATTTGGATAGAAATAAAAAATGTAATTTAAATCGACATCTCATTCTTTCTTCCTAAAAAATTAAACACTTAATGCCAATTCAAAATATTAGATTAATATTGCAGTAAACACATATTAAAAATGAACAATCAATTTGCGAAAATAGGGCACTAATAGATTAAATAATCGAAGTGCATATTAGAATATTGAGTACCTTCGTAACTATGCAATATTTACCATCCATAAATAAAATATTCCATCAGATACTGCTCATCTGTTAACCTTAATATTATAGCAAAGATAAATAATTTCATAGCGAACATCTTTTCTAATCCCTTTCGAAGAGAAGCGGATTATCATGAACTTGTGCAATTTTCATTGATCGAAATTCCATTTAGTATAATTGACGTTAGAGTGAAAGACAAAGTTGAGCATGCCAATTATTTCACGCTGGAATGCGTACAATTTCGGTTTTGACTGACATCGAGTTAACTGAGGACGACATCGTCCGATGTATCAAAGGTTTCGAAATAATAACTTTTGGAAAAGTTGAGAATATCTATTCTGAAAAACGATTGATTATACAATCCAATAAGAAATATGTTATGCACATAAAAAAATTATAAATAATAATATTATTGTTTATAGTTTTAAACGCTACAATTGATATTTTGAATATTTAAAAAATTTTTAAATTTGTTTTAAGTTTCAGAAAAAAATGGATGAACAATATATGTACCGCAAATCTCTCGCAATTATTTAATTTCTAAATATAATAAAAACGTCGAACTGAACGGTTTTGAGCGACAGTAAAACTGTTCGATTACCTCTACCTTGTCGTTTTTGTCTATTTTGTATCAATTTCATTTTGGTGGTTGTCGATTCCCCTTTAACCGATTTCGATTTCAGACATTTAATCAAGCTTGGCTGTCTAAAATTGATTTTCCGCAGATATTCAAGGTCGTAATCGAACGAGGCGAATATTTGCTTTACCGTGGACGACCCTACTCAGCCGATCCCCGAAAGATCAATAGGTGTGTTATCTAGTTAAAATATTAATTAGCAGCATCACTTCATCCAGCGTTTTAATCGATTAAAGTTAGTAAAATTTTAGAAAATGATAAGAGTTGATTAGATATTTACTAATGGCCTAAACTTGATGCATTTTCTTCCAGGAATAGCAATTATTGACTCCTCAACCTGTTTTTAGACGATTTTCATTATTTATAATTTATGCACGAAGTGCATGTATCCACAATTAAGTGTCAATAGTTACCACGTTTCGGATTTGCCTCTTCGGTGTTCAATATCTTTCGAAATAATAGTTGTCTATCCAGTGTTTATTTTAAATTATGTTAATAACTTTTAGGACCAAACATTAACTTTTTTCCGTTTTTTCGTTTGCCTAAAGAGGCTATAAAAAGAGTTCAAATTCGGAATTGGTTCAAGATTTTAGTCGGAATGTGGACACGTAATACCATTTATCAGCAGTAGTTCATGTCGTCACCGCTAGGAAACACGTGGAATTGCTTTATTCTCACTACCAAGTATCGCAACGTAAAAGTAGCTTTAACCAGACTCAAAATTCAAATACATGAATAACAATACAAGTTTTGAAATTTTTTGAGTAGTTGAATAACGTGGTGAAATTTTTCGAAAATTCAAAATGACGGATCCAATACGGGGACATAAGTGGGTTAAATTCATCGAGTTAACTTAAAAACTTGTTACTCCGGGGTTTTGGAAGTATCTGATTATGCTGTGTAATAATTTGATGTTAGATTTTAACAATTAAAAACAACAACAAGGAGACGTTCAAGTTTTCGTGTTCTCCTGAATGGACATTTTTTTACTACCTTTGTCAACGTTTCTGTTTCGGAGGAAAAAACAATCTAAACAATTTATAAAGAGGCACATCTATCATAAACGTAACTCAACTTTCAGAATATGTTATTAGATATTTCATAAAATCTATTCGGAATTCATGCTTTAAGTAAAGAAATCGTGTTCTTAAACTTTGAAATGTGTAACCATTTAAATACTGTTCAATAACATTTTTCCGAAATTAAAATTACATTATTGCATAGTTCTGTCGATTGCGAGAGTAAAGTACAAACTAAAGCGCCACATAGCGAGAGAAAAAGAAATAAATTCCTTAAACGCACAACTTAAATAAAAATTTACTTAATAAATGATTCAAAAACACATTTCCATTTAATTAAACTATATTTTACGATTAATATTTTCATGTCTACCACCTTGAATTTCACACTTTTTTTAGTTAACAATTAAGAACCTAATTTTAGCTTCAAAATTCGATTTTACCACAGAAATAATAGCAGGAAAAATTACAAAAAGTTTTATTCGAAATGAGAGTTGTAAATTTGGTACATTTGTTCTTAATCATTAATGAATTTAATTTACACCCTGGTATGCAGCTTTTTTAATAAACTCGTAAAAAAGTGTGAATTTATCTGACAAATTCGTTATTGTCTCTCTTTTGTATGCAAAAATATTTGTAATTGGATTGGACCAATAATAACTACAGGAATTAAATGAACGGATAATAAGTTGAAACTCATATTATAACAATAGCCATATTGAACATCGAAATAATATTAATAATAGTAACACGAAACAATAGTCAAAACACTTCGTATAACATTCGCATACGCAATTAGTGGAGTGTCTGCGAACAGATAATATCCGAGCCGTATACAAGCCAATAAACAAACATTGAAGGCATAAAACTGTCAAAGGGTAAATCACAACTAGGAAAAACGAATAAAATACTGTATCAAATTTCATCAATGCAACAAAGTATACGTGGGCGAGACAAATGGACTGCACGAAACCAAAAACAAAATCGTGATTCTGAAGCACGTTTACGTTGGTTTAACTACGCCTCGAACAAACTTCGATTGCAAAATATGTGAAAATTTAGAAAAATGTTATTTGATAAACATAAATAAAAACTTTTCATGCATTTATTTTAAAAAAATAACAAAAAATAAAACCTTTCAGAAATGTGTTTTAAACTGTAGATTTCCAAGATTTCAATATTTTATATGCAAATAATCTGTGAATAATTTGCATATTCATTTGTATCGTTAGGTGAAGCCTTTACCTTACTATAATCAAAATGTTTATTTTTAATTGTCAGAAAAATGTTTATATTATTTCGTTTATTACATTATTTGCACAATAATCTTTACGCTTGTTTAAATACCAGCATAAAAATTATTATTACAATTGTAGAAACTTGATTTACGTATAATTAAATTTCCAACTCATCCCTTTGAATGCATTCGACTACAGATAGATTTCTAATTTCTTGAATGTAGTTCTGTGGAAGTAAATTCAAACAAGAAACTTTGAACAACATTGGAAGACAGTCTCATTTGCAAATATTAACAGCGAAAGTACAGTAAATTTTGAAAGAAATTTTACTGAAAACAAGAAAATTTACTATTTGAAATTGTTCACTTGTATTATGTATAAATCATGAAAAAGCGGCATTAGTATTTTTTTCTTATCTGAAGTCAATAATTATGTGATTGATTAAATTACTTTTGAGTGCATTAATTTAGTTAAACCAAGTAAGTATTTCATCTTAACTCTAAAATAATTACTAATTTTATTCTCTGTGGTGTATTTTCATTTCTAGTATTATAAACGCAATTCAATATTCTGTATTTTCACAAATTTTATGAAATATATATCTGTGCATTCTAATAAACGGAAGTACAAAGCGATATTGAAAGTTTTCTACTTGAAACGAATCATGAAAGCGGAAGTAATTCATTTCTACACTTGTTTATGTAGAAAATAATGTATAAGCTTTCATCTCCTCCTAATTTTAAAATGTTATAAAATCTCGTTTTCCGAGTATACTCTCATACTTCAGGAGAGTGCGATATTCTCAAGTAGCACATTATCTTTCGTTTTTATTGGGAAGTTTCATCTTGTTTACTTTCTTATACTTTTTTAAAGTTCGTCTTAAATATGGTACGAATTCAAATGAAAAAACCCAATACATTTTAATCAGAATTTTATTCAATACAATGTGAGATAGACAAAGGCAAATGATGTTGGTTTTTATTATTAAAATTATCATCCTCGTAATTCAAAATTTTTAGACAGTGAAAATATCTAGTTTCATTTTGATTAATTTTATTTAAATCAAGTACATTTTCTTCCTCGTGTAATTTATTCGTGAGTCGCATTGAGATATGCAGGGGCATTAATTCAGTAAACATTTTAGTTCCGCCGGTTGCGAGAAAATTGTACAAGGCAGAGCGACACATAGCGGAAGACGAAGAACCTCCATTTCAGCAAATTACAGCTTCAATGTGTTTCATTATTTCCAATGAAATATTTATTCGTATTAAAGAAATTCAATATATAAAACCGACGAACAATCTTTTTAACCGAAAGAAATGTACTCCCAATAATATTTTAGAAAAATATTTTGAAGTGTATTAAGGAATTTATTATTGTAAAAGAAGGTATACTTCGCGCAAGTAGGCTGCAGATTATAGAGTACAAACTAATTTCTCAAACAAAAATTCTTTTATATTTCTGTAGTCTCGTCGATTGCGAAAGAAAAGTACAAGTTAGAGTTCCACATAGCGGATGAAGAACGCAGTAAATATTTACTTAATAATTGATTCGAAAACACATTTACATTTCATCAAACTATATTCTGCATCGATTAATTAATGTTTAATTTATTATAGCTGAATTCTAACTAACTATTAAACAATTTTCACAATAATACACCTACAAAGTCATTGTTAAAGTTATCACCGAAAAGCAATTATTAGAACCTGAAATCAAATATCAAAGATCAAAGAGTCACGAGTTTTAGTTAAATGAATGACATAACAAAGTCTACAAAAAATATCCTGTGTGACTGGAGTTTGTTTAGAATTTACGTTTTTTAGTTGAATACGCTATGAAAAGTAAGAAAAACTGATATTTCCAGACAAATAAAATTCTTTCTTGTTCAATACGAATTCCCGCCATAAAAGTTATCTCCACCATTTCGAATTTAATCTATTTCGTTAATAACTACTGTTAGAAATACAATAAATTAGAAATAAAATATTAAACCAGTGTTTATTATTATTTATTTTGGTCGTACGAATGGTAAATTAGCACATGTCAAAAAAAGACATTTTAGGTCCAGCTTCACATGCCAAAGATGATCCACACGAAAAATGACACAAATTGCAACTGCTGTAATTTCAACAAATATTCAGGAACGACCTTATATATACATTGTACTTTCCTGGAGTGAAACTATCTACTTTAAACAACTTTAATTATAACCTGTTTGGAGCTGGAACAAGTACAGCTTGCATTTATCTATTTTTCGCAGATCTATACAGTTTTCAATGATACAGGGAAATTCTGTAATCCCCGCCATATATCCTGTTTTTATTTTAATCTAATTTTAAACTTTATTCACTAAATTTTCATCGAGGCGTAATTTTACAATATTGTCAATGTTGTTTAACACATACTTCAAAGTGTGTTACTTTTTCTGTATTACAATAATTTAATTGTTTTATAAATTCATCATTCTAAATTAATAATCCTACTCTGTTAAATTTTATTGATTTTAATCAATTATTTGGTCAAAATAATATTTTATTCTTAAACTTGCTAATGTTTAAATATTTAACGTGGCTTTATGTAGTAATCTGATATAAGCAATTATCATATTTGAAATAATATCTTCAATATTCATGAAATTGAATAAGATTACGAGCAGCAGCCCAACTTTTGTTATGGACCTGACCAAACCCTGATCATATTTTCTGAAAATGCCTGTCGTGTCCTCCATGTAACATTTAATCGGATCCGGGCCTCATTAACTTCATATTTCACTAAATGTTCACAAACTAAGTCTGGACGAAGTGTTGAATTTGGTCACTTCGGGCATAAAAAATTACCCTATAGTTTTTCATCAAATGTCGACGTTTCAGACCCTAAGGAACCCAAATAAACAGTAAAAAAATGTGTGTCCGTGATCTTGTACGTAGGTACGTCTGTACGTCCGTACGTCCGTACGTCCCGTTTTTTGTCTCGCGATAACTCGCGAACGGATAAGCGTATCGACATAATTTTTTTATAAAATACGTGTCTTGGCATAACTTAGATCTGAATAGATTTTGGGGCAGATCCACCCGTCCATTACTAAAAAAAATTAGCCCCAATTAAGTTTCTTCGTAGCATTTATTTTGAAAAATACAAATTTTATTAAAAAATGTTATAAACAAAAAAGATAGAGTATGAAATTCTCTACAAAAAAGGTTATATGCATTTTCTTCCTAAAGTCAACGATGATGCCATAAAAACTGGTTTAGAATACTTATGACTATTGTCTGAAAAAGTAATGAATTTGGTCACCTGGGCATAAAAAATAGCCAATAGTTTTTCATCAAATTTCGACGTTTCGACCAGGGGAAGTCTTCGCCAGTCCCTTGGGCGCGGTGATCACCTACGGGCGCATAAGTTCTTTTACGCCCTTGATACGAAAACAACTATTTCGATATATCTAAAAGATGTCGTATAGATATCTAAAAGATATCCGTCAGAGATCTTTTCGACACTTTCAAGATATCTTTGACGAATTATATGTATATATATTGTATCTATAATATCATAATAATACAGACAGTAATTGGTAAAACACAGTAAACATGTAATATGCATCGAATAGTCTATTGCAATACAAGTGCATGAAGTAAGTGTTTTGCAACTTTTATTTATTAATACTTCGGCTGGCCTGTTGTCGGGGTCGAAGTTTTGAAAATGCTCATTTTCAATTTTCATACATATAACAAACACTATATTGTTGTAACATATCTATCGAAGCCACTTGTACCTAAATATGATTGGACCCCCAAATATCAATATAATTTTATAATATAATTGAAAGCTGTTAGTAAAGAAACGAGTCTTATGGAATAGCCGACTCTCCACTGGGTCGAAGTTTCTGAGCGAGCGAAGCGAGCGAGGCACCACGCCAATTTCAGCATTCAGATTTGGAGCTTCGAAATTGCAATTTCATATTCGTGGGTATTTAATTAAAAGAGCAT
Organism: Trichopria drosophilae; assembly: GCA_030407085.1. NCBI lineage: Eukaryota > Metazoa > Arthropoda > Insecta > Hymenoptera > Diapriidae > Trichopria > Trichopria drosophilae. The sequence goes on along the minus strand of CM059587.1, from coordinate 15,257,581 downwards.
CAATGTCTTCTTTTTTAAAATCATTTATTAAAAAATGATTCTATCTTGAGCTTTAACTTGGATGAATATTCATTTTTCGCAGTTGCCTATTTTTTGGATCATCGCCGAGAATTTTAAAATATTTTCATCCAATGCAGAATTCAGGACATTATTCTCAACTATAGATTTAATTTGATTTGAAACTTCATTTGTTTTTGCTGATCAACTGGGCAGCAGATGACGGACAAAGATGACGATCGCCTGCCAGATGACGTTCCATCTCGTAGATTTTCTATAAATGTTTAAACATTAGGTCAGATTTGTCATGCCTAACTGTGCATGCTCTCTCTGCCAATAATGCAAACAATATTGTTCCACCTCTCGTGTGGACTGTAATCGAGTTAGGTCTTAGCACTGTCTCTCGTACAGTTTCAGCAGACTTTTTGTTTTTTGTAAAAAAAGAAAATTAAAACTAAACATTGAATCTTTTTTGACGAGACTGATGAACGTCACTCGAATCAGATCGTGCCGGCGATTTTGATCGTGTTCGAGATCTGGATTGCGATTGCGATGACTAGTGTATCGTTTTCGACGTTCTGAACTCGCAGGTGACTTTGAACTCTCTCTATCTTCCGACTTTGATTCTCTCTTTTTCGACGGTCGACAAACGATCCGGAACAATCACGAAATCGTTTATTTGTTAACGAATATCTACACTTTTTAGTGACAATTCGTGCATTCGAGCATCTCGATCGTTTATTTCTAACCTGTCTCCCATCACTCTCATCATCACTAGCCTCATTCTTTTTCAATTTCCGAATATCTCTTGATTCGTGATCTCTTCTTCCCATTTTATGAAGGAAATTACTAAAATCTTTAATTGAAATTAAACGTCAAGTGACACTTTTCACACAACGAAATACAATGAAGCTTTTAACGTCAGACGAAAGATGCTGATCGATATATATCCCTTGGTTGTTTTTGGTCTAACGTTGTGGTGACGCCTATGTACACGAGATACTACTACATTCGTAATCTCGAGAATGAATCGAAATATAATTTTAATTTTCTAATGCAATAACAATTCCCAATCCATTATAACAAAGTATAAAACATTCCACAGAGATTAAAATGTGTCGAATTCGAGGTTATGCCCTGTACTGCATATTTAAACGATCGGTGACAATCACACTCGCCGGAGATCGATATTTCGCCCATGTTGCATAGGATATTTTTTAATACGTCGAGCGTGGGGCTCGATAATTTGCGCCTTTGTGTTCCTATTCACAACGGCTCATTGCACAAACAATTAGTAATTACGATAGATAAAAATTACGTTACTCGAGGCATTATTACAAAGAAATTCGATTTGAACGAATTTACTTTCTGTTCCATTTGTACGCATGCGCATTTGTTGATTGTGTGTCTATTGTGGGCGGTACTATTAAAAACAGTTTGCCGAAAATGTGAGTTTGTAGAAATTACGCAGGTCAGAAGCCCCGAAAAAGGTAGTACCCCCACTTGTGATCCTATTGACAACTACTCGTTGTGGCCAACCCCTGCCCCGAACCGATTTTACTCTATATGTTTACCAACGTGCTCTGGAAAAATGGATCTTAGTGCAGTTGCCTTGTATCGTCCAAGCAGCACAGATCTCTAGTCTCTGGTCGCTAGTCTCTGGTTGACAACTGCCTGTTTTCATCAGTGTTAAGTTGCATTCGAACTTCTTCATTCGGGATTTGACATTCGCCTGAAACGTCTGCAGTAAAGAGTATCTCCAAACGGCCGAACACAGCGTAAGTAAATTCGTAATTATCAACTATAAATTTCATTTTATATAGAAGTTACGAGAAAGATAAAATTCGAAAAACATTCCGAAATTATTGTTTATTGTCAATGTATACTGCCGTACTGCGGAAGAAAAGTCGTATCTCCATTTTTAAGATTTTGAGATATTGATGAAAAACCGGGTTTGAGCAAATATTCAATTATGTGCACGTAAAAATTAATTCTGTAAAATGCACATATTAGTGCATAACATAACGAATATTTCAATATATATTTCGTTATAAATGAATTGCATAATTAGTTAATAATGGAGATACCGAACATTAAAGTTTCAATAATACTGCGGAAAAAGGTCGTATGTCGCATTAAACGGCCTTTTTACTTCGCTTTCGGTCATTTCATTGGTCTCAATCGGAGTTAAAATTGGGATTTATAAGTCAAAAGCCTTGAGAAGTAAAATTGCATAACTTTCAGATGGCTATTCTTGATTGGTCAGAGTAAAAGGCAGAGCACCCCTAACTTTTGTGTTATTAGTTTTCGTGGCTTTTAGTTAATGTATATTGTAATTTATTGTACTAAAAAAATTATATTACTATAATGTAAAAGAAGCTTCCCAGAGAACCAGCTAGCTGCATATTGCCGCATATAAGGTAAAAGTCAGGCGGCGAATATGTCGGCAGAAATTCGGATTATGCGCCATCACACAGACAGGAAATTTGTTGGAAATTCTCCCCTGCCGACTAGTCTGCAGCGATTTTTCGCCTGAGATTTTAGGAAAAGTAAACCTGATAAAAAGAAATTAAAATTCAATAATGTAACATTTAATTAGAATATATTACATGAATAATCAATAAAGGAGTTATTATTTCCGATTTCATTTAATAATTGTAGCTCTTATCGGATTACAGAACGTCGTATGTCCATTTGAAATGGAGTTACGACTTTTTTAACTCGCATCATGGAGATACGGCCTTTATTAACGGGTTTTCACAAGCCAAAGGTACAAGTTTCAATTAGATACTCCAATTTATGGACCTGTTTCAGCCAAATTGAGCAGATAAAACGGAATTTGCAATAAATAAATTATTGTTTTTTATAAATAGTAATCGATATTTACATTATTTTCTTTTTTATTTTGCTTCAAGGATACTGATTATAATTTTATCTCATTGTCACCAAAAAATGGAGATACGACTTTTCTTCCGACGTACGGCAGTATAGTACTTAGAATAATTTTCCTGCCATTTTCGAGCATGGACATGATTTCATTTTTGTTTAACTTACTTTTAATTTTAGTCATTGAAAGAAAGATTTTAATAGTCATAGAAATATAATTAAGTATCTTTAAAAAAGAATAAAAATAATTTTACTAGATTATTCTTTCGTGGAATAGTTTTTGCATAAGTTTTTCGTTTTATTTGAAATTTCAATCATTTCTGATAGAAAAAGTATATAATTTAGAACTTCAGGTCTTATTACATGTTTAAATACATATAGCAAAAAATTTGTTTCGGTACAATGACGAAATTATTTTATCCTATTTTTTAGAAATAACATCCCATTATTTATTTTCAACGAAAAATGAATTCCTTGCATTTCTTATTGAGATTTAAAGTCATAATTTTCTTATAATTTCATGGTTATAATTGTTAAAAATAATCGTTAATATACATCCTGTTTTCACAACACGGGTTCTTTTTCCAAACCGTACAGGATGTACTCTAAACGGTTAAAATTGTATTTGTAAATCTAGTTAACCCAGGTACGTTCCTGTTATCGAAAAATAAAGATCTTCAAAAAATAATCCCTTATTTTACACGAGATTACAGTATTTCATAAATTTTCCTATACAATACACCTCGTTGCAAACTTGAAGTAGTAATTGCGACAAAGGTTTTGAAGAACGTGCCGGTTACCTTTTTTCAGATCATGACTAGTTTTTCCAGTAAAGGCTCAGACCTATCATTAGGCTTCTATCATTTTATTGCATCTTTAAAACCCTTACCAAAAGTAGCGCATTAAACAACCTTTTTATACCGTAATAATATTTATTTACCTGAGTTAACCTTCTTCAAGTGATGTTGACATTTATCTAAGCTTATCCCCTCTTCTGGAAACGTAAATAATTTTCTACTTGCTGACATTTTCATACGATTCTTCTGTTCACAGTTTGTCTTGAACGGAACAGTAGTAAAGCTCTGCACTGACACTCATCGATTACACATCGAAGTACAATGGCTGCAATCATTCAATTTGCCGTACATCCACTGACAACTTGGGTAAGTAATAATTTGAACTATAACTTGATTAATAAGTATTTTTGAAATCCAGATACTAATTATGAACATTTTTATCGTAAGCAATATAATTTTTAAGTTCGTTGTTTCTCAAACTTTTTAATGATATGATGTTTTATGTTAATAATTCGTTCAATTTGCTTTTAGCGTAGTTTTGAAGTATATAAAGGTTAGAGTAAAAGTAAGGTTTGAAATAATTATTATTCAATCGCAATATTGCAAACATTTATTACGGCTAGCTATGCCGCGGCCGTTCCACGGGCAAGGTGATCGTCTGCTGGCGTAAAATGACATTTTACGCCCTCAATACGCAAAATACTATTTTGTTCATAGTTGGGGCTGTACGACAGTTACATTAAAAGTTTTATAATATATTTATCTATCGATTTGTAAACAATCACAATAAAAAATGAAATAATGTATTAAAAAATTGTCAATTTTAACATAACTTAATAAACAAATATTCAACAATCTATAGTCAATTTTCAAGTTTGCTTCTTACAATACCACCTGCCGATGAAAATGATCACAACGATGGGCAAAAATTTATCTAGAGTATCGAGAGCTCCTATAGAAAATGTGAGTTGATATTTAAAATTATATTCTCTTGCATCCATAAGGAGTGAGGGTGAGGGTTGTATTAGATTTCAATAGGTGCCTTGTTTGAGTATTAATACTTCCAGTTTGTATCTACATTTCTGGATGTTTCTCCCGAAATCGATTAAGGCATTGTTTATTTACGGTTTTCTATAAAATTGCTACCTTATCAGCGAACCAATTTAGATCCCCTTAAGGCTAGGAATGACTGATACTTATCGCTAATTTTATATAAAATAATTCATCAACACTGAGATAAGTTCCTTCCCGATTTAAGCACTAGCGCATTACATTAGAATTCATTTTTGCTACATTTCTAACGATCCAATAGCGGTCAAAATGTAAAATTTTGTTAAGTCGAACATAACCAGCAAAGAGCAGATAGAAACGAATTCATTGAACTTTATTCCATTACATGGTATATATCAAGTCTTAATAGAAATTGATGTAAATTTTTCTACAGCGTTATCTGTATCCTCAAATCGATTTACTTGTTTTAGAAAGGTTTCTTTAAAAATGACAAATAAAAGATCATAAGTAAACACAAACAAGTTTTTATATTTAAAATATAATATTATTTTATTTGTTTCTTAAAACCGATATTTTCATTACCAACGAATAGTTGTTTCAAAGTGGTCGGCTGATAATTTAGGAATCTACGCTGATAACTGTACTCAAAACGAATCAATTATTCAAAATTCCGACTCTGATAATGTAATTCTAACTAAATACAGTCTCTTAAAGAATATAAAATCAGTCAGTTATTTTTTATTGACACTTTTTATGGTTAATTCCTTCTTTATCGTCTTATCACTTTAAACCCCAATTAACAAATGTTGTTATATTTGTAAATGTCGTATTTCTGCCTGGGAATAGTAATAAACTCGAGCACAATTAAAAAGTTCGTCTTACCATCCGTCGGTAACAATAGTAGTATTATTATGGTTTTACTACAACTTTGCTACGTTATCAAATTTGCTTCTTGCTAGGTTATGAAAATGGCGCGAATAATAATATTTATCTATTTAATGAATAAAAGTCGATGTTGCAGAAAAGAAAAAAAAATAATTCGCATCACATTTGATTAATTTATGGTAAATTTTTTATATAACTCGTACAAACAAATTGTATATAAAAAAATTAAATATGTATTATGATATATCACATTTTTTTACCATTTATTATCAATATTTCTGTATCCTGCAAAGAACTGCGTGTAGTAGAGATATAGATAGATAGATAGATAGAGAGAGAGAGAGAGAGAGAGAGGCGCTTGCCAACAATAGCAACTTATCCGTCCGTAACTTACTATCAGCCGTATATATTCGGAATTACCGCTGGGGCTACCGTTTTACCTTTATATTTTATGGTCATCATGTCGTACAAAATTATTCATATTTAGACACATTTATGTCTTATACAATAACGAACATTTTTGTCTTTAGTTCACAGGCTGTGTCGAAGATACGCTGTTAGGAGTGGGATATCATGACATAATTGACGGCGTATTACTCCACAAGATTTTTCTGAAAATGTAAGTATCAAAATACCGAAGTTATTTAATTTTGTCAGAATCAAATTTTTCTGAAAAAAAATTCATTTAATTTAATAACAAACAATTTTTTTCAGAAACCCGGAGCCAGTGTACGACGAGATAATTGCTTCTGGAGGTGATCCAGCAATACGAACAAAAAATCTGCAGAGAATAATACAAAATATTCAAAATTATTACGAAGAAAAACTAGGACATGTGCTTTTGCAAATACCTGATGCAAAAGCACTTGGAGAAGATCCGGAAATGCACACAGAAGACGCGAAATTACTATTACTTTTGCTTTTGGGTGCAGCAGTCCAATGCCCAAATAAAGAAAAGTTCGTTAAAAACATCTACGCACTACGTAACGATGCTGGAGTTTCGAGAATCAAAGAGTACATTAAAAAAGTTACAGAGTCTCAGGAAATTGTACTAACTCGTAAGTATGTTGAAACTGACAGGACTGGTAGTGTTTTCTCACTATTAAGAAAATTAGTGCAAAACCAAAATATGCTCGTAGAAAAACAACCAAGTGTAGAACGCGCGGAGCGTTTGGAAGCTGAAGTGGCTAAGTATCGTGAAAAATTGAATGACTTGGAATACTATAAGTCAAGAACCAGAGAACTTATAGAAGAACGTGAAGTTCTCATAGAAACCAAAGTAGTGTTGGAGGAACAGCTTGCTGCACAGATGGAGCGTACCTCCACAATCGACGATCTTCATGAAGAATTGGAGAACTATAAACAAGCCATTAAAGAAATCAGAGAAAAAAATTCAGAAACATACCAAAAATATAATATTCTTCGTGAAGAAAATGCACATCTCCGAAGCGTAAATAAAGAACTCCTCAGCAGCTGTTCTTCATCAACAGATACTGCGAGTGAATGTGAAGATATGGTTATGAACGAATCTCTTTCCGAGGAATTGAACTTTAGTGTTCAATCTAGAGCTTTAAAGAGGCAGCCGGAATATCATAGACAAGCTTCTGTTTCCCCAGCCCTCGAATGTGAAAAGAGAATTGATAATCTAAGCAAGCAAATGAAAGAAAACGAAGCAAGCTGTAATTCTGAGGTTCATAAAAAACTGCAGATATGTTTAGACATTCTTGGGCTGGACGCTAACACCGTTATGAGATTAACAAATGATGGGATTGTAGATACCATTACAAAGAATTTCACAAGAATAATTACTGTAAAAAAAGAGATATCTGACGCAACTGATTTTACTAATCAAGAAATAATAGATGATATGAATGTAAATATAAATTATCTGCGGTCAACGTTAGTATCAGTTCAAAGTGAATCAGAATATCATATTTCGGAAAATGTCAAACTCCGAACTCTTCTTTCTTCCATGGATTTATCTCTTTCTAGAATGAATTCAGAAAAAGCTGATTTACAAACAAATTTCTCTTCGATGACTATCAGTTATGCCACCCTCATTAATGATTATCGTTATTTGCAAACTGAATACCGAAAGCTGTTGCATGAAAGAGACACTTTATCAACTGAATTGCTAACCCTTTCTAAAACTTTAGAAAATGGTGATGTTTCGGTCGTTCAATCAGAAATGGATTATGAATGAATGTGAAATCAAGAAAATATAAAGACTTACTAGTTAAATTGCTTTCGGAGAAGAAATATCACGAGTCGGAGGAGAAAATGTATAGGGATGAACTGATAGCACCTCACAGGCAAACAATTTCTTAGATCGTCTAATTGCTCAGCATCATGCAGTCTTTGAAAAATTCGAAAAACATAACAAGGTGTTGCGTACCATTTTTCTCCGAAGAGTGCAAAAATCCATCACGAAGCTTCGTCTGCACAATACGACCCCGCAAGGGTTACGATTAATTTGCTATTTGATTTTCATATTCCCTACAATTATTCGGAATTGATCGAAACGAGAAAAATATAATACACTGTATATTGTGAAATAAATAATTGTTTATGAAATGGTTTTTAAAATTAAAAAGCGTTTTTAGATCTGTGAATTGCGTTAGTCAGTATGTATATAATGTAAAAAATCTTTAAGATATAATTCAATCGAGATGTATTTAATTCATGAAAAAATTGTTTCAAATAAAAGTTACATTGGCATTATTTTTGCTTTCCTCCAATTTCTTTTCTTTACCTAAACCATTTTAAAACCTTTTTTTACGGACCTAAAAAAAAACAAAGCGAATCAAAATGGCGCCTGAAATAATGTATTGGTGGCGTAATTTATTAGTTTTTAACTCGGCTATGTTAAATTGTTGAAAAAATTGCTCGAGGATAAAGCAACGGAGCTGTCTTCTGCTCTGCAATGAGCATACTATCTGTGTCGTAGCGGGAGCTACGCTCGTTTTTTCTCATCTTCGAAATATGGCTCCCCAACCAGGATGTCCAACCATAGGGACATTACTGTAGATTATTGCTATAGAAGAAAACGTGTTTACAACTACTCAAAATATAGGTGTAAATTTGTCAAACTTTTTGGAGCTACTTTTGAATCTCCCAAAAAACTTAAAAATCCAAAATATCAAAGGTAACTAATAACTTCTTGAAATGTACTTATTTCTTTGATCATTTGTTTCATCTATAAATTTAGCTAGCTATTTACGACCAAATTTACAACTTACGTTTCACGTTATAAATCGTTATATTTTAACATTCAGGCATTTCTTTAATGCCGTGGTTTAATGCCGAACTCAAAGACATGATTTTTAAGAAAAAAAATGGCGCAAAGAAAATGGAAGAGAACCCGATTAACTGAGAATTTTGTTGAATTCAAACGCCTAAGAGCCCTATGTATTAAAATTTCTAGAGTATGATTTAAAGATTACATTAAAGTTATGGAAGAAAAGTCATGATCTAATATCCGTGCCTTTTGGTCATTTGTAAATACTTATCGGATGAAAAATACGATACCATCGAATATGCACTATCGCCATACACTTGCATTTGACCATCACAGTATAGCAAACATATTCGGGGAACATTTTGCTTCCGTATATTTGTCGGGTGCGATTCCATCCCCAGTTATTGTACATCGCTTCTGATAACTCGATGGATAATTTTAACATTTCTTTACATGAACCAAAAACTGCGATATTAAATCTTAAACCCACATGTACCTTAGATTCAGATAGTATCCCGTCTACATTCGTTAAAAATTGCTCGACCATACTCTCGCAGCGTCTTTATTATCTGTTTAATGCATCACTGAATCATGGAACTTTTCCCACGAAATGGAGATATTTTTATTACTCCGGTATTTAAAGAGGGTAATAAAAATAACAATAAAAATTATCGACCGATTGCAGTGAGTAGTTGCATTCTTAAATTATTGGACTCAATTGTGGCTAGTAAATTGAGCATTGTCTTGGAGAATGTTATTATTTAGAACCATCATAGATTTCGTAAGAATAAATTCACAGTTACGAATTTATAACTGTTCTCTGACTTTCTGACCAAGTTAATCGCACATGATCACCAGGTCGACATGTCTACCTAGATTTCTCGAAAGCATTCGATAGCCTAAATCATGCCGTCCTTTTAAGTAAAATCACTCACTTGGGTTTGCCTGGAAAGTTTATGAGATGGATCGAGCCTTGTATTTCTCCATCAGGAGTACCTCAGGGCTCTCATTTAGGTCCTTTACTCTTCATCAACTTTATCAATGATATTATCACTCTTATTTAATTTTCTAAATTTTTGATATACGCTGAGTATATTAAATTATATGCAAAGATTTTATCACCTATGGATGCATCGAATATTTGGAGAGATCTGGAGGCTGTAGACGCTTGGGCTTCTCGTAACGGTTTGAAGCTTAACGTCAATAAATATAAAATTACGTCTTTGCTCGTCGCCCGGATAAGCTTGAATGTCTGTATCGAATCCACGACAAACCACTCTTCAGAGTTAATAAATATACTGATCTGGGTATAATAATGTGGGATAATTTTACTTTTTCTGACCATTTAAGTTGTGTTCGTTCGAAAGCGTCAGAGCTCTTATTTGGTCACCATATACGCAATCCGACTTCGAATTGTTGGAAAGAGTCCAGAGGAAATCCCTTAGATATCTTTCGTTTAAAACAACTCAACCTTTGTCGTGTTTCGACCATAGTTTTCAACGCATTTCTTCAGAATTCAAATTTCCTACAGTCCAATCACTTCACACATATCACGACTTATTATTAGTGCTTCCTATTTGACATATTTCTGTCGACTTAGAGTTATCAATACGTTCGCTTATTACTTTTAGAAGCTTTAAACGAAGGATATCCGAGGGGTTGTATATTTCTATTACAAGTAACATGTAAGCTCTTTGTCGCCATGAGTATGAATGTTTAAACTAACGTGTTTCGCACTGTATTATATTATTATGATATATACTGTTTGTAGGTTATGCTAAGACACGTATTTAAAAAAAAAAATTATGTAAATACAAATTCAAATACAAATTTCGTAATTATAATTCTTTTGTTTTTTGCATTTCGTTTTCTAAGGCGATTTAAAAATTACATGTTAAAATATTGCTAAAGATTGTAAGAAAAATCAAATGTTAACTGAAGTCAGATTTCAATGGTTCAAAATGGTGGACCATTTTTTCACTATTTGCCCGATAGCGATTGGTGGGCCAATTTTTCAACATTTTGTTAAATCACTCTTTGTCTATGAAAGCTCATAGTTTAGCATATTGATAAGTTATTTGGAAATTTGATTTCTTTTCTCTTTTTATGCCTCTGCTGTCAGCATCTTACTACACCCAATGGCGTTATTCCAGCTTCAGTCGATACAAAAATAGACTGGTTTCGAATCCTTTACTGTTATGAAATTCAATCCACCATTTTCTCAATCGAATGTAAAATTCATCTTACTCTACATCCAAAAGTACAAATTAGTTACTGACTTGGATATTTTCATTGATATTATTATATTCACAATATGCAACCAAAGATTATTGCAATGAAATTATTGATCACAAGATGCACATTGCAGAAAAAATAACTGAGCATACCAGAAAACGTAAAACACGAACTAGAAACATAAGTACCGCGATACTGGTCTACCTTTCATTGCAATATATTAACAAGAACAAATTATGCAAAACATGTTACTTGCATCACTGCAACAATTCTTGTAAAAAATCGCATTCTAATAATTAAATTTTATTTTTATTATATAGTAAGACTGTTTTCTTTTTAATGAGATAATGATATTATAAAATGAAAAAGAAATTAAAGTTTAAAGAAACAAAATAAAAAAAAAACAATGCAAATTTAAATTGAAAAGAAAATTTTAAAATATAATTTTCAACATCCATCTACCTCCTCGCGGTGAGAAATGGTAAACTTTGAGGTTTCAAAGGCAAAGAGCGATACATAAAATGTTCAAAAATTGGTCCATCCAATCAAATTCGAGAAAATTGTGAAAAAATGGGCCACCGTTTGTGTCCGCCATTTTCAATTTTTGGAATCTGGTTTCAGATTCGTAAACAGCGATCCCAAAAACACACGAGTAACAAGTCCCAATCGAATTTCGGCGCATTTTGTACCAATCTGCTCGCCATACACTGATCGAAAATTTATGTCGTTCAGCACCGCTTGACGACACTGAATTACGACCCTGCGATCGGTGCTGTTTGAAAATGATCTTCAATACCAGCTGAGTACAGACAACTGCGCTGGTGAGAGATGCGAATTTGTGTTACGATCCGTTTCAGCTGACGGGGCCATTTTGGCCCCAAGGGGATGGTGGACACGTTCGCGGATTGCTTGTTGAACAAAGCTAATAGTCGACAATATCGTTAATTGCATTTAGGTTTAAGCATACATTATATTACACGTAGTTCAATGTTAGATTATTTAAAATACAAATAATGCAAAATAACATAAATAATGAAATCTTCCCTTTCGTCGAGTACATTTGCTTCCTTCGTAATTATTTTTTTTCTATACTTTTTCCTGAAGCTTCAACTCAGTTTCAATGTACTCTGTATATTTATATATTTATATTAGCTATAAATGAAATAGATATATATTTTTCATACATATACCATGTATGTAAAGTATTTTATTTACTAACTTCACTACTAATTTGTTTAAATACCTTTCACGAAGGTTTAATTACTTCGACCCAGACCTTAGGTCTGGACGAAGTATTGAATTTGGTCACTTCGGACATAAAAATTACCCTATAGTTTTTCATCAAATGTCGACGTTTCAGACCCTAAGAAGCCCAATTGAACAATAAAAAAATTTGTGTCCGTGATCTTGTACGTGCAGGTACGTCCGTACGTCCCGTTTCTTTCTCGCGCGATAACTCGCGTACAGATAAGCGTAATGACATAATTTTTTTTTTATACGTGTCTTGGCATAACTTAGATCTGATTAGATTTTGGCGCAGATGCATCCGTCCATTACTAAAAAACATTAGCCCATTTACGTTTCTTCGTAGTGTTTTGCATTTATTTTGTAAAAATACAAATGTTATTAAAAAATGTTTTCTCTACAAAACATATACACCAAAGGTTGTATGCATTTCTTCCTAAAGTCAACGATAATGCCATAAAAACTGGTTTAAAATGCTTATGAATATTGTCTGAAGAAGTATTGAATTTGGTCATCTCGGCAAAAAAATGACCGTATAGTTTTTCATCAAAATTCGACGTTTCGACCCCCTTATACCGCCCACGGGGTAGTTTTCGCTAGCCCCTCGGGCGCGGTGATCACATACGGGCGCATAAGTTCTTTTACGCCCTTGATACGAAAATAAATATTTCGATCTATGTAAAGGATGTCTATCAGAGATCTTTTCGACACTTTCAAGATATCTTTGACGAATTATATGTATATATATTGTATTTATAAGATCATAGTAATACAGACAATAATTAGTAAAGCATAGTAAACATTTATTATCAAGTGAATGAAGTAAGTGTTTTGCAACTTTTATTTATCAATACTTCGGCTGGCCTGTCGTCGGGGTCGAAGTTTTGAAAATGCCCATTTTCAATTTTACGTCGACTCAGGCCATAGGTCATAGTTGTAAATCATTTTCAATTTTCATACATATAAGAAACACTATATTGTTGTAGCGTATCTATCGAAGCCTCTTGGACCTAAATATGATTGGATCTCCAAATATCGATATAATTTTATAATATAATTGAAAGCTGTTAGTAAACGAACGATAGTATTAAGGAATAGCCGACTCTCCACTGGATCGAAATTTCTGAGTGAGCGAAGCGAGCGAGGCACCACGCCAACACTAGTTCTCTTTTAATTTACCTTTTGTATATTTATTTTAAATATGAATGAAATACAGATGCATTTATATTTATCACATACTATGTAATCGTAAAACATAAAAAATGAAATTTTCCTTATCGTTGTGTAAAATTTTTCATTTACTTCGTTCAATACAAATTTGTTTAAATACCATTCTTGAAAGTTTAATTCTGCTTAAAATAGAACTAAACCTTCAATGAAGGTGTGTAACAAAATTTGTGGCAAAAGAAGGAAAATAAAAAACTTTACACAACAAAAGGGATGATTTCATTTGTCACGTCCAGCGAAAAAGGACCATGTTGTGTGCACAACAACAAAAGAATTGAAATTGAATTCGTCCCTCTTACCTTGGGTACGCCACAGTGGATCGCGAGATAGGGCAATTCGGAAATGGCCCTAGTTAAGAGTTATACAGTGCATGTTTTTCAATATGAACATCGATTTATGTGGTTTTAAGATCGCTGATTACGAAACTGACCTCAGAATTTAAAAACTTCAAGTGGTCGATTCAATATGGCCGACTGTATTGTAAAAACTAAGTTGAATGAGATACAACTGGGTCCTTGGGGGTTTCTGGGGTCACTGATTACGAATTTCGTCTAAGATTTTAAGAATTCAACATGGCGGATTGAATACGGCCAACCGAAATGCAAAAACTAAGTTGAATGAGATGGAACTGAATACAGGGGGGGGGGTCGCTGATTACGAATCTGACCTCAGATTTTGAAAATTTAAAATGACGGATCCAAAATAGCGGTCTGTAAATTTTTTTTTAAATATGAATTTCTTATTAAAGTAGATATAAGCAGCTGAAATAAATTATAACAGTTACTGTTACTCGATCTCGGTAAAATCCAGGATCACGGCGAGGACGTGACTAGTATTATCTTTTGTTTTTAATTTTTTAAACTTTTTATATTTTTTTTAATATTTTTTTTTCATAATATACTCGATATATTGATCAGGATTTCTTTATTATTGTAATGAAAAAAAAGTTGTAATATTAAAAGACCTAGTGCCTCCGGAAACATATCATGCTAATTTGCATTGCTGGATAATTTCCATCTCTGGTCAGAAATGTAAGGATCAGAAGTAAGTATAAGATGATGCATAAGATCTTCATTGGTAGCAATACAATTTATTTTCCTAGTGTGGTCTTTCCTGAACCTCCTGAACACTTTATTTCTTGACTCGAAATAGGGCGTACTTAAATAATAATGATTATTTACTAAAAAATCATATGCTTATTTACTAAAAAATCTTCCATGTTACCGATTAGCTAAATTTAAAAAATTGGTTAAATTTTGGTTAAATATCTTTGATATTGCGAAGGGTTTAATGACTGCTTACATGAAAGGGCGTTTCAACACGAGTTCAGTACTTTTTGAAAATAAAAAAAAAGGGCACTTCATCTGACGCTGCATAACTTTGACTTTCATTTAAAAAAAATGTATACATCTGTTCCTATTCAAATTTTGAATTTCTTATTAAAGGGCAGATAAGTGCAGGTGGAACAAATTACAACAGTTGGTCGTGGCCTTGCGCGCATCGCCGTGGCACACATGACGCGCTGGCCGTCGGCCGCTACCTATTTGAAACATTCATTAATTTTAAAACTATTATTGCAATTGAGATGAAACTTTCCACAAAATTTGTTCATACCTTAATGAACAACTTTCTCGCTGAAAGTTTTCGGATGCTTGAAATTCGCTCGATAAACGAAACGCCTGAACATATAAAAACACAAATTTCGCAGTTCTGCATTAAAAAATTAATAACTTTTTTATTTATTAAGATATATCACTTTTTCTTTCTGCAATAGATCTGGGAAACTGTATTGAACAATTTCATTTTTTATTCGTTTCAAAATTCTCAAAATTGACCGAGTTATAGCGAGTTGAAATAAAAAGTATTTGCGAACCGGCCACGCAGTAACCAGTGCTGCGTAGACAGTACTCGGTCGTGTTTCTTTCTTTCCGTGTGTTTAAATTGTAAAACGCCATATCAAAGTAATCGTTTCTTTTAGGTTATGTGCGTCTGTGATGTATTACATGAATTATTAAATGTGAGTACTGCATTATTATTATTTTCATCGGACAGATTAACACTTCAATGAAAATTTTTAGGTTATCTGTCAAATGGAAATGACAATCCGCATCCATATATATCCCATTCCTTACATTTCCTATTTTGATATGCAAGTACACATTCCTAATTAAGATCGGTTGTGTTTAACGCAGAGAAGAGTCGTTATGAAAATTTTGTGGAATTAGGATCTGTCGATTTCAACTCCGTCAACATTTCATATTCATGGAATAGGCGCATTGCCAGATTTAGTTTGGGAATAGTATTACAAATATGTTCAGATATATTGAAAGATATTTAAAATCCTATTCCAAGTCTAAATTAATAGTGTAGATTTTAAAAAGCTTCAATCCTACACGTTTACACCATGAACTTGAATGCTGGTATCGTCGGAGCCCAATTTAACAAAATTTTCATATCTGCTTTTCGCAGGATTAAATACAACCAATCTTTATTAACCAAATTTTCTGTATTTATTGCCTAGAAACCTAGCCGCAGAAACATGGTTCACTCAGCATTTTGAGACAGTCACGCTCTCAAAAATTGAACGAGCTGCACTGGCCCTAGCAATCCGACTATAAACCGACTGTAAACCGTCTGGTTGGTTCTTGACTTTGTTCCAACTATCAAATTCGTAAATATATATATATATATATATATATATATATAATATGGAATTATAGTCGGTTAATAGTCGAAAGTACGAATTTGATAGTTGGAGCAGAGTAAAAAACCAACCAGACGGTTTATAGTCGGTCCGTATTGCAAGGGGGTATCAGTCTCGCATTGTACGCGCATTTGCATTGATTCACCTATATGGCTAGATTACCCATAAAACGCTATGCAGAAAAGTATGGCTGTAGCTCCAATGTATTTCTCTCCGTGCATAAAGCAGTCGTTTACGCCAAAAACAAGGTAAATTAAAGATGATTTTGAAAATGATTCTGATAATGAGTTAGATAATGAGTTTAACAAAAGAATTCTTATCTAACTCTTAATTTTATAACTATAGCGGACATTCGTTATATTTTTAAGCATTCATAAAGAATTCTTCTAGAATTCTTCTTTCATAAAAGCATTCAAGAAGTATTCTTTTTTAATAAATCGCAATTCACGGTCAATTCTCAACTAATTTTTTGCATTTTTAGGCTATCACATGTATAGTGGTTAGAATTACAGCATTGGAGCCTGAATTTTGTGAAATTGAAGAAATCAAATTTCGTTTAGATGATTTTAGTGTAAGTTACTGCCTTACCGACCGAGCACTTTAGACCTGCCTGAGGGGTTTCAAAAATGTCAAATATTTATGCTGTGTAATACGTTTATTTTAGAATATAATTGTTTTAGGTACAATAAGAGACGCTTCATCATCATAACAATAGTGTACCTCATAGGGCACTTTATGCGATAATCTATCAATGTTAATAACCTTGCACGAAATTGGTATTGATTTTTCAATTTCATATGCGCATAAATAATCCCGATAACATTTCGTTTTCCATATTTCACACAAACAATATAATGAACTCTCGTAAACGAATAGTTTTAACAATTTTGCAAATACTGGTAACGCAGTTCTTTCATTTATTTCGAAAGTGATAAAATAGTTAATTCTATATTCGAAAACATACTCAGCCTTATTAACTAATAACACATGCGCATTATCCGCAATTTCGACGTTACACGTCACTTGACATTCATCAGAACTAATTATATTTTTAAAACTTTCGAAATTCCCATTACCTGGCTTCAAAAGAATTTCATTATTTATTGTCTGCCACTGATTATACATGTATTTCTGATGTTGAAGTGCAAGTGTTTTAGGAAGATTTATATAATATTTATATTTATTCGCAAGATCTTTGAAATAATTATGTTTTCCCTCAAAACGCATACACCACAAGAAAACTAAAGGTCCCATATTTTTCATTACGGTTGGATAGTGAGTCATGAAGTGGTGTTTTGGAGACAATGTTGAATTAAATTCAAACTGATAAAATTCGTGATGATCTTCGATTAAAGATCGCAGATACGAGATTATGCCGATGCTAAGAGTAGGAGAAAATTTGATCTGGATTATTTCATTAAGAAACATTAATACCCTCCATTTATTGACGACTTGTGGATGTTTTAGTATGTCACTTATTATTAATGGAAAGTATCTTATTAAGCACCACGATTGAGCAGCACGTTGACCAATCAATGACCCTGGTTTATCTATTACAATGGGACTCGGTTTATTTCTCTGTTCAATAGTACCAAAATTGAAAGCTCGAAGCCTTTGATTAATATCGTGCAAGGAAATAATTTTCAGTTCATTTGTGACGAAATTTTGGAATTGCTTAATTTCACGTGGTGCAACTCCTTCTAGGACATCGTGCATGATATCGACAGTGTTACAATCAAAAATTTTAAAATAATTTAAATCATTTAGAACGCTTTTCCCTTAATTCCATAAATATGTTTAGCTGTACTTTTAGAAACATTTGCACATATTAATTCGTAATCGGAATTTTTCCTCATTGAATCAGACTTCTCAACGTTGGTACGTTGAGTTTCTTGATTCGTTAATGTACAAATTCTACAAAAATGTGTTGCTTTAAACGATTGAACCATATTGAATAAAACACTGCCCCCTAAATTATCAAAACTAAGGCTTATCATCGAACCGTGCAATATTTTATTGTCGATATGAATACCCGCAGTTTCCAGCTCTTTAATATCTCTAATAATAGGTTCTAAAATTGAATTAAAACCACAAGTTTCAATATCGGCAGTATAAAATAATGCTAAGAGATGAATATGGTGCAATTTGGAATGTAATTCAGGTGGAAAATTCCTAATAATAAAATATATTGCACCTAATTTGTGCCCTGCAGTTTTGCTACCAAGAGGAGTCACAGTTTGAAAATCATCGTAATATAGTTGCAACTGAATGGAATTTGGTTTTGTTGAAAACAGCGCGTGGCATTTGTAATATGAACCATCACAAATGTCGGTTATTAATTCTGTAATGTTTGTGTGCCTCTGTTGTCGCATCAGATTTTTTGCCCACTCCTTAGAAAATATAAACTTCAATGTTTCTAAGATAGGTACATAGGTGAACTTACAAAGTACACGGTTGCTAACATAAGTCCTTAACGAGCGATTGAATACTTTTTCGAAGCGTGTGCCAATATTTATTTCTACAGGTGTGACAAAATTGGTTAAATTAGCAAAGAATTTATTTCTTTTATGTGCTGTATTTAAGGCTTTAAAAGCATCGTTTTGTTTATTTATAAATTCTAGTAGCACTGTATTATTATTTGGGGAATTATTTTGAACAATATTTTTTATTTGATCACTAATATTATTTGTTAATTCAATTGTAGCTTCAATAATATTACTCAGACTTGATTTGGGCACACCTGAAGCTTCTAATTTCAATAAAAAAAGTTCAGCCGCTGAATATTTGGAGTTATTATCATCATCATTATCAACAGCCCATATGAGGTTATTTTCATCACTATTTGATGTGTTTAGCGATAATACCTCATTTTGAACAGATTGATTTTGTTCTGAAAGTACTGCATTAACTTCAGAAATGAAACGGCCATGTGGGTTACGTGGTTCTGCAAGATTTGTGTTTTCTATATTTTCGTTATGATGCTCCATATCATATACTTCAGATGAAGAATTTAAATGAGTATTTAAATGTTTCCTAAAACCACTAAATGACGCATAAACTAATGAGCACTGTGGCACACAACATTTCAATTTCAATCCGAAGCCAGGTAATAAAGCGTGATCTCTTCGAAGATGCTGAATTACATCTTTGACTCTAAATAACATCTCCCGACAGACAAAGCAACGAAATTCCATATTGATCGTTTTGAATTATTATTAGTAGTTAAGACGTGCTGGAAAGCCATGTTCGGATATCGCGCATTCGAGCAGTAAACTTTACGTTCGTGTTCATTTTGTAGTAGAAAGCTTCAACGAATTTGAAGAATGTACTTAGACTACTATCGTATTCCGTATCAAAGACAAAATGGCTTTTGAATAAAGTGTCAAATGCAGCACTAGACGATAAGGCTTCAATCGGGAGTACTTGGTTGTCTAATGCAATGAAATAGCTACTAATTGCCGATTTGTTAGGTCCATGTGCTAGTAGACATGGCTGAGTGCTTTGTACAGAAATATTTTCGAGTGGATGCCCTTCCTGGAAAAAAAAGCAGTGTTGCATTGAAACATCATTCAATGCAACGTATATTATTTTTAAATATTTAATATCTGATGAATTACCTTACAGAAAATAATTAAACGGTTGACAGTTTCTCTCTTGTTTATTCGATTTATTTTTGTCTGACCTTTAGACGTTGAAGGGAGCATTCGGAGAAGCGTTAAAAATGCTCGCGTTGTATTGTCCCAACCTAATTTTAAATATTTTTAAGTTATTATTTTTTCAATTTAATGTAAGTAGATATAAGTATATTTACCGTCAAATTCTTCTCCGTTTACATTAATCTGATGTTTTTCTGCTTCTATAAATATTTTATTACTATCAAAATTTTCAATTTCAATATCGGGATGTATCAAATGGAATTCGGTGTTGATCTGGAAACATAAAAAAATCTGTATTGTTATATGTAATTTTAGTAATAATACAGATAATAAAGTAATAACTCGTACCAAATAAGGGATATCTAAAAATCGACTGCAACAATCTAGGATTTTCTTTGGATCTCTTCTTCGTTTTGTCAAAGTTATTTCCATAGCTTGTTCGATTTCACGTCTTTGAGATTTATGGCAGGCATTTTTTAAAAAGATTAATTTATCGTCAATGTATTGATCATTGCAATTCTCGTGTTAAACATAATTTACAGCATTTAACTGATTTTCATTCTCTTGATTCGAATTCGCTTGGGACTTTGGTTCGAAGACGAGCGGTTCAGAGTTCTCAAACGATACCCTATATATCCTCCTCTTGTTTGTGGATCATAAAAAGCTTCCTATATATATAAACAAAAAAATAACATAGTCATGATTATTTCAAGAAATATGACCATTGTATTGCAAACATTTATTTTGCTCCAAAATGTTCACACGGGATGTATAGCACAGTTAAAAGAATGGATTATCCATGAGCACAAATAATTCACATATTTTAAGAAATATAAACACTGAATATTTTCTACAAATATTATGATTAAGGAAGCTCTGAAGCACTCAGTCGGACAGGTAATAATTGACGCTAAAAAATCTAAATTAAAAATTATTTAATCGATTTTCTGGAATGGAATACGGGCTTTGGTACTGCAGTTGTAACGACTGTATCGACGGTTCTTATACGAAGACTAGCACATTTCAGATTTTCCTATGTTATTTTAAATGGGGAAACCTGAAATGAGCTAGTCTTCGTAAGAGCCGTTCCAATAAAATACCAAAATAGTTATTTGAAAATTACCCGACAGTTTTCGAAAATACATGATTTTTTATAGTTTCAGAAAACTCGCAGTTAATTCTAAACTAATTTCTTTAATATTTGTTTTGCTATCGTGTGTTGTGGATAGAATTACAGTATTGAGGCCCCAATTGTAAAAAATCGATTCAATCAAATTTAATTTCAATTTTTTAGCATGAATTACTACCATACCGACTGAGTACTTTACAGATTCCTTAATGTTGGTGATAAATAAATACATACATAACCGAGTTTAGATCCAGGGTCTTTCAAAGATGGAAATGTTTCAATTATTTCCTTAGCATATAATTTCTTGTGTTCTGCAGATGGATACTTTCCAAATTTCTCAACTAACAGCCCGGTTACCAGTTTTACTAGATTTCGTCTACAGTGTGGCGTCAACGTATTTAGAGTAGCGTATTCGTTTATTATTTCACTTCCACCCGAGCGTTTCTTCAACTCTTGCAATAAACCCTGATTTGAAAATAAAAATTACGAAAAGTATATGAAATAAGTTACGTGACTGAATATAGATAAGTAGAAACACGCTGTAAAAAAAAATTTTCGAAATTTAAAAAACATGTGGGAAGTAAATTTCATAAATCTTGTCAAAACGTATTCCATGCCAATCTTAAACACTTTTCATAACAGTGTTATTAAATTTAAGGAACTTTATTAAGGGGAGGCACCTCACTTAAAATCAACACTATGAAATGCACCTTTCAAAAATTTTAAAACATTATTTCTTCAGTAATTTTTGACGAGAAATTCAGTGGCGCTAGAATAAAAAGTGTAAGAAATGTTTTTGACCAATAAATTTTAGCTACAAAAAAATTTGGTTTTTCGAAATAATGATACATTTTTTCATATTAGTTTAAATGATCAAAAGAAGTTAGGGTGAACATAAAAACATATTTTCTAAATAATTACGTATGGATTATAAAAAATTTCATTTTTTCTCAAATTTTTTTTATGGAACAAAACAATTTTTTAAGGGCCAAAAATATTTTTACCTTTTTTATTTTATAGCACCACTGAATCGAACGTTAAAAATTAATCGGGAAAATATCCCAGGTAGAAAAGCAGTTGGGCAAAATTAGATTGGTATAAAACTAAAGAAGGCCCTGACCAGCGATTTCTGGTAAAAACTAGACAAGTAACCGTCTAGTTTTTAGACAGTATCCAGCATTTCACACTATAAATCAATGTATAAAACAACTGATAGAAATAAAGCAGTTTTTACTTTCGTTATTGGACAAGGCCCGATTTTCATCCATATTTCTGATAAATGAATGTTTAGGCAAACTTGACAGAAATTATTGTAAAGTGTTTGTCAGTACATAATGTCCTAAAATGCATATAGGTTAGAATAGACACTGAGAGAAATGGATGGTAAAAAGAGATGTTATCCCATACCATCATTATGTTACTAGTTACTATCTACTATCTACTTGTTACAATCTCAGATAATACCCAAACCCATCTAAAGATGTTAGATTTCGTATGCTACCCCGTCACAACATTAAACATTAAAATATGTTCCTTTCGGTTTAATAGGAAAAAATTGTTTGACTCGACGCTAAGGCAAAAATGTAAATCTACCCTTAAATTAGTCTATAACCATGTTTCTGGATACGTTTTGATGCCACGAAGCTGAAGAAATTTGTTTCAAATCAATCGGTTGTCATTATCATGCACAGAAATACAAAACAAAATAATAAGAATTTTAAGCTCGACTCAGCTTTTTGA
Source organism: Trichopria drosophilae (assembly GCA_030407085.1). NCBI lineage: Eukaryota > Metazoa > Arthropoda > Insecta > Hymenoptera > Diapriidae > Trichopria > Trichopria drosophilae. Next base: position 15,234,831 of record CM059587.1, on the reverse strand, counting down.
ACATTTTTGCATAAAGTGTCAATCTAATTTGGTAGAAGTAATTTATTGTTAATTTGTTTTCAATTACATGTTTTAAAACTAAATTATTTTTTTTGCATTCGAACAAGCTAAACATATTAAGAATTAGATTAATTTCGTGGTATGTACGGTCCTTTTACTTAAATAAACAAGCTAAACATACATACGAACACAGTTACGAAGAGGGGAATCATCCTTAGAACATTAAAACACAATAAAATTACATTGACTTTACCGTTGCCTAATAAAATTCTTCGCAGAGATTTTCTTGCATTCTAAACATGCATAAGAACACAGTTACAGAGAGTGGAATCAGCCTCCGAACAATAAAACATATTGAAATTACATTGAGCTGACCGATGGCTAATGAAATTCTTCCTAGCATATTATGCAAAAAAAACTGCTAAGAAGAATTTTACCAGGCATCAGTCAAGTCAATATAATTGTAGTATTTTCGAATTCGAAGGCGGATTTCTCTCTCCATAACTTTATGCTTATGCACGTTTAGCTTGTTCTAATGCAAAAAAATCTCTAGAATTTTATTTGGTATCGGTCAAGTCAATGTAATTTTAATGTGTTTTAATGTTTGAAGGCTATATATATATACAGGGTCATCGAAAAGTGTCGGACCCCCCTAATATCTTCAGTTAGAATGCACTTAGGAGAAAATGTCCAATAGCAAAGTTGTATGGTTTCAAGCGGGGAGTAAGATGATGACCTTGACTTTGACCTTGACCATGTCCTTCAAGGTCATTTCAAGGTCAATCTTATTTTTTTAAATAGAACCCCCTACATTTTATTGCCTATTCTTATAGCTTATCTCGAGAGCTTTCCAAAGCACTATAATAAAATATTTTTTTATTAAGTACTTTTTGAGTTATAAAGGTTTGAAGTTAACAATTTGTTAAGTGGTGTGCGAGTCCGACCAGTTAAGGCAAGAGTGGTGTGCGAGTCCGACCAATTAATTGGTCTCATTATTCCGCGCACAAAAGTATTAAGGTTATGATTACTGAAAACTAAATAATATTTTACAAGATATTCTACATTTTGTGTCAAAAAATTGTTAACTTCAAACCTTTATAACTCAAAAAGTACTTAATAAAAAAATATTTTATTATAGTGTTTTGGAAAGCTCTCGAGATAAGCTATAAGAATATGCAATAAAATGTAGGGGGTTCTATTTAAAAAAATAAGATTGACCTTGAAATGACCTTGAAGGACATGGTCAAGGTCAAAGACAAGGTCGTCATCTTACTCCCCGCTTGAAACCATACAACTTTGCTATTGGACATTTTCTCCTAAGTGCATTCTAACTGAAGATATTAGGGGGGTCCGATACTTTTCGATGACCCTGTATATATATATATTGCAAAGAACATAGTGCGTTTATCTCGCTATAAGCATTATATTAAATAATCATCAATATGAAACGAACAATGGAATACTAACATTATGACAACAAAATGAATATTCAAACTTTTACCGGCTGTAACTGCACTAAGCATATTTAATCTGTAGAGTCTACTGAAGTCGAGCATGATGGTTCATCATGTCCTTTTATGTATTCAGGATTGCTGTTCACTATATTCACATTAAAAATTATGTCGTGGAAGTATTCAAAAACATCCTGTCCTATAATCGCCCCTGTGTCATCAGTTAATTCGAGTATTGCGGCAGAATCCAAGTGTAATGTTGTGTGAACTGCAATACCATAATTGAATGTATTACTTATCTTTTTGTACACGTAAATATTTATGTTATAAATAATTTAAATATATAATTTAGTCAATAGTGTCAATTTGTCATAATAAAATATTCTTTCCCTGTCATTTAAGGGCTTTTTACTTCGTAAAAATTCATAATGTTTGCAATAAAAAAACTGATTCAGACATGTAAATGGGCATACATAAAAAAGAAAAAAATCAAAATAAAAATATATTTGTTAAGGGCCCTCGAGCATGCTAAGGTGCTTGTCGCCTGTGACGTCAAAAGCGAAGAAAAAGGCGTGAAAAGTTCATTATTGAGTATGTAGTAAGTTATGGAGCCTGTCACGGAACTTAGAATTTTTCCAGGAAAGCTGAAATGAATGTATGTATTTTTACGAACTTCCTAGCAGCAGAATTTTTCCCAAATCACTTATTCGGTAGTGAATATAATACGAAATATTTCAGTAAAAAAAATTATCTGAAAAGTGAGCGCAAAATTTTTATAACTTTATCCTCGCTTCTGACGTCACAGGCGGCATATGCCTTGCACTGTAAAAAATCCCTTTGTAAAATTAAAACACAGTTTTACTAGAGAAAGTTTAAAATCACAACTCTGAAAAATGTAAAATTCCTATTTGGCTAGGTATTGTACCACTGCAATAGTAATATTACCACAAAATTGTAAAATTGCTATTCTCAGAGTGGGTCGTAATAATTATCTATTCTGAGAGTAGTAATTTTACTACTCTGAAAGTTGTCATTTTTACTACTTTAGAAGCAGTAAATTTACAAGATTAATTTAATTTTACTACTCTGGAAGCTGTAAATTTACAAACGCGATGTTAATTTTACAATTTTCCTACTCTCAGAGTGGGTCGTAGAAATTACCTACTCTCAGAGTAGTAATTTTACAAAAGGATTTTTTACAGTGTGGCATGCTCGAGGGCCCAATTAATTATTAATATTATTATTTACCTGCTTTTAAAAATTCTTCGTATGTCGGAATAGAGGATTGCGCCGCGACTTTTAACCATCTTGTTCCGTGTCCCGGGATGCGAATTTTTCGCAGGACAACCTCTTCGAACCTCTTCGAGTCTTCTCTGAATTCCATCAGGGCTTCTTTATTCGTCTACAAGGGCTCTCAATGGTTAATGTATTTTATGAAATTTTTAATGTATGTACTTACCACTTGTGTTTCACGAGCATCGGACAAACCACAGTGAGCAAAGCTGTGTGTATTTTGCCATTTTACGGAAAGTAGAGCGCATGCGCAAGCGCGTATAAACGAATCACACCGCATTGAATTTCACACCAATCACACCGCGGGCGGATATCTATTAAACCTTTCATCGGTGTAAATATTCACACCGAAAACCATCACACCTCACACCGGACCACTTCACACCGGCAAATTTTTAACAGTGTAAACTTAAAAATTCAATTTATTGGGATTAAGTCGTTAAATTAACAAAATGCTTATTGTTTTTTTGATACATATAAAATATTACATTGGAGATACAGAAAAAATATATACTTGATTAAGTACAGTTTCCTCAAAATGATTATATATGATTTTCGGTGTTTGTATACATTTTTATAATATTTTTGTTCCTGTCTAAACTATAAAATATTCATGTTTAAAAGCGTATACTAAAAATTAACATGATGTACTTAATAGTGGTATGAATGCCGATTTATTGTGCTCCTCATCTGACGAAAAATAAAATCAGTTTAACTGGATATTATCCATAAACTAGCCGCTAATACCCTAATATTTGTTTCTTTAACCCTCCTGCGACCGTAAAATATTAAAAAACCTGAGATTTTTTTGAAGAGTCATCGATTTACATAAAAATTTCGGTTTAAGCTCGTGTTCCCCTCTACTTCAATAGTGACCTCATTCAAATTATGGTTTTTCTTTTTTAAAGGTAAAAACTATCCTTATTTATAAAAAATGAAAAAATGTAGGATTATTTGAAACCACAAAATATGACAAGTAAAGTCTACTTTATGATTTGTGATGTATTACAACATTTCAACCCTTAAAAATCAATCCCTGGAGTGCTGAAAAAGATTTGTAAGTGCTTTTTTTAATTATTGGACGGATCAAAATACAAATTTGTGTTAATAGTGAACGTTGTTAACCCAATTTGACAAATTCCCCTTATAACCCCTTGCGAACAACCCGTACAAAAAATTAAATAGATTATAGATTTTTGAGTATTTTGAATTTTACGTTTTCAGATGCACACCAAAAAAACTACCCTTGGTATTAGCAAGTAAACATATACTACAATTCGAAAGATGCTAGACATTAGATTTGTTTGTTCGTATAATTGAAGATAGCTTTCTTACTACATTAAATTCTCTTAATTCTATATAATAATTATAACGCATAAATGTTACCTTTTAAACCGATTATCATTAAAATTGTCGGTCAATTTTTTTATTAGAATTTGATATCGAAAGTAAATAAAGCTCCAAAGAAATGTAACACCATTTTTACTTTGTTTTTCTTACGTCTCTGCCAATTTTACAGAGTCCACAAAAAAAAAATGATTTTATCAAACACAAAAAATGGGACAAAATCGGGAACACGTTCAAAATCCCAACTTTTTGTATTATTGTTATTTTTTTGTATCTACTTTAGTTGTTGAGTGATCTAAAAAGAAAATCATTTTTTTTTAGTTTAAAGAAATTTCTCATTGTTTCAATCTAACTTTGTTTTCAAAACCATGTATTTAAACGCTCAAAACTACTGGATTACAACGATGATACTTAAATGAAAAATATTGACCCTACTTTTATTTCTATCATATCTCCATCCTTTTTTGCACAATTAACTTGTGTAAGTTCTCTTCTTTCTTCTTTTCTGGAAATTAACTTCGTTTTCCCGAAATTTCATGTTAAACATTTAAATTTCTATGCTTGGCGAATTCGTACTAAACGTAAATTATTCATACTTAAGTCTGTAGTTTACAAATTCCCGCTTGTTTAACGATTTTCTTCCTTTTTTAATAAGCTACTTTTTCGCGCAAAATTCTTCAAGCACTGGTTACAGACAGTTAAATTTTTTAAATTCCCCTGAAATGTATTATCTTCCGACCATTCAGGGGCCTTCCTTTTCGTCGCAGCACTTTTTAAATCAATTTTTAATGCCTTTAACCTTTTTACGCCATATTCTGTTTCATTATCATTTTCTACATAAATTATGATAAGTTTTCAGGATTTTTTGAACTTCCAGTTGATTTGTGCTGCATCTATTTGCAGTTTGTTATTCTATGAAACCAATAGAAATATAGTTAAAATAACTATTTTAATTTCTTAAATCAACTGTTTCAATTAGTTAAATAGTAACTCCTGTGTTCCGTTTTAACGAATTAAGATAGTAATAACGTCTATTTCAAGTAATTTAAATAACAAATAAAAATAGGCAACTGATGATACATATATATTTTTTTACCACGATTCCGCATCACATTTTGCGACATGAAACAGAATATGTTCGTCTTTAGTACACAATACCAAAAACAATTTCTTCAACAACGTAAATAACTGGATTATTACTTTTTTTAGTTGGTTTGTGTATCTAAAAATAGTTAAACTGCATGACACAACATGACTACATGACATTAATAATATGAAAAACGATTGTCAATTATGCAATTTTTTATATTTATAAAAATTTAACAAACTTGACATGATTTTTTCAACTATAGAAGGATTGTCTTCTAGTTCACTGTATACAAACTAGTTCGTTGTATTAGCTATTTTTCAGATTAATTAACCATTCTTTTTTTTCTTTAAAATTCTCCAGAATTAAAAAATTCTCAAAAAATGTCGGATGTAGGTAAAAATACTTTCTATACGGGCTAAAATTTAACATTTACATACTCAAATGACGTGGAATGTTCCTCAAGACAATGGCAAGGTTTCCTTGCTAAAAATGATAAAATTAATTAAATTAGTTAAATCTTTAGACAGTATAAGCCTGTCGAAAGATATCCATCTCAGAATCCAGTTTCCATCTTCCCTGAATGCTGCCCTTGGCTTTATTAAATCTTACCCAAGTCCACTATTTTATATAAACTAATTTTTCATAAAATTAGTATATAATTCCACCTTGCAAGAAACATCGAAAGCTCCTCACAAATGATGTAAAATTAAGAAATTATATTTATGAAATTACAAAGCCATATTACGGAATGTCAATTAATGTTATAAAATTACAATAATAATTGGTAATTTAGCATAATTTGTTGGAGGTTATTTATTACGCATCCACGTGCTTCCTCTGGATGTTCTTCATCAATATTTTCTAGGTAATTATTATATCAGAAATAATATTACTGATAATAACTTCACTAAACCCTTTACTAGCGATTTAAACTACTGTTATAACTAAAATGTGTAATTTTAAGCCCATTTACACATCAAGAAATTATCTATCCCATAGACTCTAACATTGTAGAGCAAATGTGGCGAATAATCGATTTGTTTTAATCTGACATTTCAGCAGAAATTCTACGAATATGGTTTTGTTTCACTGGTTACATGCATAAATTCCAAACAAATCTCTGCTATTAATTTAAGGGCATAATTAATGATTATTGCAATGTACTGATTGGATATAGTTTAGAGGTTACCGTCATACCAAGTTCATGGTCATAGGTAACATTTGTTGCAGTATCGAAATGAATATAATCATCACATTATCATATATTCAATAACATTCACTATAAACAAAATTTCAGATAAAAACTTTCAACAGCAGTAAAATTATAAAAATCCTGTAAAACAACAAAAATAAATACATTGCTTTTCCAGGCAAAAACTGTTCAAGACCAGAAAAAAATACTAATTGCAGGTAATAAGTTCTTTAAGGGTTGGAAAATCCCTTTTTTTTTATTTTGCGATAATTTATGAGCTTTTCGGCCAAGAGGAAGACGTCACGTATGGTCCAGGTATTAAAAATTAACTGAAAAGGTGTTTGTCTTTAATTTCACCCATTCAATCATTTTTTGGTGTTAATAATAGATTGTGTTGTTGTGTAAGAGTATATAATAAGAAAGTAAAAAAGGTCAGCTTTGTCTTACAATCTCAGGTATTGTAACAAAATTTTTGAGAAAAATTTTGAGAAAAATTAGTATACCTTTAAAGAAATATTTTATTATAGACAGTAGTTCCATAGAAAAAAATAACTAAAAATATGCTTTATTAACGTTTACATTAGAAGACTATCTTAAAATACTCCACAAATCGTGGATAAATTCTACGACAAAGCTAGGAAGCACAAATTTCATGTTAGTATTTCCCATCCAGAGTCAGTATATATTCCAGAAAAGGTCAAGGATATTTCTTCCTGGGATGCAAGTGAATGTCAAATCATTTTTTTTATAATTACTCAAGACATTTTTCCAAAAAGTCATGAAAATTTTTAACTTCAAAACTAATACCACCAAGTAAAACCTGCTTAAGTGTGGATTGCAATATTGAATGCAAATATATTCTTTTATAAATAAGGAAATTTATTTGCTAAAAATGTTATATCAACAAAAATAATAACATAAGAGACAATTTAGAATGATCAAAACACATTTTTCCCATACAAGTTAATCCCTTTGAAAAAAATTAATCTTGATCTGTATTAATTTCTAATTTTTATCAATATGTAATTTGTATTTAATTATTGTTAATTTTTATGTAATTAATATTTTTAGTCTTTTCATTTTTCGAATGCATAAACCATCCCATTTAACTTTTGCTTATTCATAATCCGAGATAATGATTTCAGAGTGCTTTTAGGAGTTTCCACAATAAAGAATCCATAATATTATGACCGACCAATTTATAATCCCGATATTACACGATTTCCGCAATTTCAATGATATAGCGTTTCGCTTATTTAATTTTGAATGAAATTAATCCGTTTAACTTTTTATTTTAATCGTTAAAATTTGAAGTAAAAATGTTATATATGTTTACTTTCATTAAGAAATGCTCTCTGTAAACAATTTTTTCGGATTAAGATACAAAACCCAGGTAAACGGGAACGATTACTTATTCGTAAAATAAAAAGAATAAACCATGGCAAAATTATCGACCAGATAAATACGGCGAATAAGTTACTTAACATTTATATAATCAGGTTTTATACTAGAAAATAGGTCAATTTTCTAATTTAAAAGTATAGCAGATTTCAAAAACAGAAAAAAAGTCAGGTAAAATTAAAATTTGTAAAACCAAATTGTATTTAATTTCGAAGGACTTAATATTAATGAGTACTTAAGATTTTTTACTTAACATTCATTCTGGCCTTAAAATCATAATTGAAAAGAAATATTAAAATAATGTATTTGGTAATGGTATTTGAAAGAGACTAGAAGAAGTGAAGGAGTGTAAATATTTGGGGTATTGGGTGACAAGATACGGGGGAGAAAAAGAGCATGTAAGAGATAGGATTAGGAAAGCGAGAGTAGCGATGGGATGGATATGGAGTTATGGAGAGAGAAAGTTTAAGGGGGACATAAGATGGAGACTGAAATTGTTTGATAGTATAGTGAAAGGAATATTGTATTATGGGGTGGAGATATGGGGGTATAAGGAATGGAAAGAAGTAGAAGCGTTACAAGAAAAGTATTTGATATGGAGTCTAGGGTTGAATAGAAGCACTCCAGGGTATATAGTAAGAGAGGAATTGAAAAGGGATAAATTAAGGGTGGAAACAGGGTGGAGAGCGGGAAAGTTTGAAGAGCGTTTACAAAACGGAGAAGGAGAAATAGGAAAAGAAAGTATGATAGAACGAAGGAAGGATGAAAGAGAAAGACGAAAAGGGGAGTGGACAAGGGAAAGTGCTGAGAGAATGGACTATCTGTGGAGGGTGGGGGTAAGTGAAGATGCACTAAATGGGTGGGATGGGGAAAAATGGGAGCGATTGAGAGAAAGAGATAAAAAAGTAGATTGGCAGCAAAGGGGAGAAGAGGTTAGAAGATCACGGTCATGCAAAAACTACTCCAGAGTCATAGGAATCCCAGAATACCTAAGGACGGCCAAAAAAAGAGAGGGGAAGAAAGTTCAGTTGATAGCACGGTGGAGATGTGGAAATGAAGACAGAGGGAACAGGTATTGGCTGGAGGAAGAAGAGAGAAAGTGCAGAGTGTGTGGAAAAGAGAGGGAGGATATAGAACACATAAGGGATAACTGTGAGTTAACGGAAAGGGGAGGGGGAAAGAGGGAAAATGTGTTGCATGAGGATGGAAGAGGATATGAATGGATGAAAAAGGTAGAGGCAGTGAGGATGAAGAAAGAAAGAGAGAGAGAGAAAATGAGAGAAGGGAATGAAATGTATGTATGTATACGAAATAGTGAGGCGATGTAAAAGAAATAGAAAGGGAAGAAATGAATATGAAGTAGAAAATGAGAATGAATGTGCACAGAGAGAAAGTAGTATGAATGAGAAGTATGAATGTAATTTGCAAATGAATAGTAGATTGGAAAAAGGGGGGTGAAAGAAATTTAAAGTGGTGTGAAAGTATGAGTGTTAAGTAGGTAAATTGTATTAATAGATGTATGGGTGGTAATAAAGGTTAATGAAATTATGTATTGTAATTGTAAAATGATTCGGAAGTCCGTGTAATCACAATGGTGAGCACGTAATAAACTACTACTACTACTACTAGAAAATAGGTCAATTTTCTAATTTAAAAGTATAGCAGATTTCAAAAACAGAAAAAAAGTCAGGTAAAATTAAAATTTGTAAAACTAAATTGTATTGAATTTCGAAAGACTTAATATTAATGAGTACTTAAGATACATTCATTCTGGCCTTAAAATCATAATTGAAAAGAAATATTAAAATTTCATGAATTTTAAAATCTTATTTCTAAACTGCAATTGTTACGGATTGAATCGATATACATATTCTGCGGTACCCGGCGTGGGTTTTTCTGCAGTTTTCCCCACGCCATTGCACACCCGAATGGGGGTACTTCTCAAAAAGACGGCTGCAGCCGCAACGAAGGGTGCCTATAGGTTTTTATGTACGGGCCCTTCGTAAATGGCGACGACATGTCCGATATTATTACTCGCGATAATTGTAAATATGCCGGGAAAGTTGAGGAGATTTGATTAGATTATGATTCGTGAAAATAAGAAATAATCGAGGAGAACATAAATCGGAGCAAGGAATTTCGAAATCGGAGCAAGGGCGCATTTCGGAGTCGTCAGAACTAGGTTGTATTTCGGAGTCGGAACGTGGCAGATTTCGGAGTCGCATTTGGGGTACATTTCGGAGTCGGAGTTTTCGTACAATTTGGAGTAAGGACTCCGTTTTGGAGTATAATGCATTTGCCTGCTGGCGATTCGCTTTCGGATGGAGAGTACCCGGAGGTTGCACGCGCGGGGACTCGAGACGTCGAGGTCGGCCGTGGCTGGCCTGCCGGTGAACAAGAAGTCCGAAAGTTCGCAAACCAGAGGTGCATACAAAGATCTGCCGGCGATTCGCCTTCCGATGGATAGTACCCGGAGGGTAACACGCGCGGGGACTCGGGGCGTCGAGATTTGCCGTGGCTGGCCACCCGGGGAACAAGAAGTCCGAAGGTTCGCAAACCGGAGATAGACTGTCGGTAAGTTACCGACATAGGGATCAATGGTTCGGTTCCGTCGGCAACACATTCGGGAAGAGCTGTCAGTTGTCCTTCGTCTTTCAGATAGATAGATAGATAGATAGATAGATAAATAGATAGAGAGTGAGAGAGAGAGAGAGAGAGAGAGAGAGAGAGAGAGAGAGAACGAGCGAGAGAGAAAGTGAGCACCGACGAAACAAAAGCATGAATCTGCCTGAGCTCCGAAATCGAAAATTCTAGATCTTTCCGGAAACGTCATAAAGACAAAAGTACCGAGTTCCTTGACAACAATGTTTAGTGGCTTAGTAACTAACAAATATAAAAACGGGCTACTCCTCAACTCCACAGACACTCGAAAAAACACACTCGAAATCGATACATCTAGACATAAAATATCACATATAATATCGAGACATAAAAGAATAGACACATCGACAAGCGGGAAATAATTTTTTGGAGTGTCAATTTTGGTTTTCAACTGTCGGTTTTTTTACTTATCGGATTTAGATTTGACGGCTTTTTGACGTGTCGGCTTTTGGAATGTCGGTTTTTTAACCCGCATCCGTAAAAACGTTCGTGACACCCAGATATATACATATATAACGCCTTTGTCACGCGATTCACTTTTCATTGGTCATCACAAACGATTTTACTACTGTCACCAGTAACATTTTCTACAAAAGCATTGTAAGTTTCATAAGCTTATATATTTAACTATTCTAGTTCAGTAAACTCTATCACAGAACAATATCTAGACTAGTAATAAAGTCACCGAGCATCACGTATCTGCGTCATAAAATATTGAAGGTCATAGGTCGAAAAAATCGGCTTTTTGCAAATATCTCGCTTTCTATGACTCCAGCGCTTTTAGCGCCTAGTAGAAAAGTTGTAGAGCATAAAATTGTTTACAAATATTGTTTTTACAAATTTTTTAATACGATTAATCATTCTTGAGATAGAGCACAGACAACGCGCAGCGCTCATTCATACATGTAAGATCAACCGTGTTTCCCAGTACAGTATACGTCATGAAGTTAAAAAATTACAACAAACTTTTATGAAATTTGAATCATTGAAGTAAATGTATAAAATAAAAGTCCATAATAAAGATATATTTAAAATATTCACACAAATTTTTTAATTGCATGAAGTCGGTATAGTATTATAAATAAACAATATCAATAATTAAAAACACTAACACATATAGTGTATGACTTAATAAACAATGCTAGTTATTCATAATTATAGATTTTAGAACTTTACACGACACATTATTACCGGGAAACACGGTTGACCTTGCCTTATGATGTACACTGAGCTTGGTGCGTTGTTCGCGCTCTATCTCAAGAACAGTTCATTATATTAAAAAGCTTTGAAAGCTAAATTTGTAGCGAATTTTATACTGTACAACTTTTATACTAGATCCAAAAAGCATTCGAGTAATAGGAATCGAGATATTCGTAAAAAACCGATTTTTTTGACCTTCGACCTTTGTCCGATTGTCCGACAGTTAGAAACGCGGATACTATCTTCAAAAACGTATTTCAATTTTAAACCATTCGGATACAGGCGTTTTTTAACGGATATGCATAGAATAAAAACTATGATAAATAGTAGTGAAAACCTGTAATTTTAAAGTGCTTGTATTCTTCTTATAAGTTGATGGGTGTTACGAAAGCACACACAAAAATTTACAGAGATTATGCTAAGTACTCTTCTTTGAATGTCACGAAGTTACGAATCAATTTAACTTTGATTCATACGATTTTCATGCGAATACCGTCAAATTTAAAAGTTCTGTGGAATTCCTCATACAATGCCGATTTTATTTACAAATTTAAAAGCTCATCAGATACACAAAGGTATGAATGTTTAATATCTTCCAGTGCTTTAATTGAGGTGAAATTTCACTTTAATATGAAGTCAAATTTGATGAAAGGGTGGATCAATTGTCATTCGTTTAAGAAGAAATTCACTCTAGTTAAGTCATTTTCACCTTAAAAGAATTTAAAGTAGAATTTAATTGAAAAATCAGACAAATAACTTTCGCACGTAAAATACGTTCACGTAAAGCATGCACTTTCATTATAATAGAACCTCTTAAAGGGATGTACTGTAAACTTTTCTCAGCCGGGGACATGGAATCGTGGAAATTTTCATTTTGCCTTCTTGATTCTATCCAATCGTTAAAAAATGAAAAAATTAAAAATTTCCCTTTGGTTATTGATCATTGACATAGTATGACAGTTCTTAACAATAGTTAAACAAATCACAATTTAATGTCTACTAAATGAAGACACTCGTATTAGAAAGATCATGGTAAATTTTAAATTTTAATGAAATTTTTTAGACACAGCATAAAAAGAATTTTAGGGTGATTTGCTAACACTTATTTATTAGTTTAAGGAGTGATATTATGGTTGAAAGGCATAACTGACATTTTCATTAAATTTTAGATAACATGATTTTTGTATAATTAGTAATGTTTTGAAAGTTAACTAGTTATCAAATCTTACGTAAAAAATGTTCCTTGACATAATCGCATAATTATTCAGATTAAGGAAATTAAATAATGTTCACTAAATTCAAAACAATTTTGTAATTCCATAACAGCTAAAAAACGTGTATGTCATAAAGTGGTAACAGTATTGTTAAAAATTCAAACGTTTAAGTCTATACGTTTTTGGGTTATCAAATTTGACATCAAAAACTTGAGATAATCAGTGATTAATTTTGATAACATACTAATTAAATTAAACTAATCGATTATTAAAATCTTAAGTGGAGTTGCTCACATCGCCCTTAAATTTGGTATTAATCCATACATTACACAACATAAACTCCTTCACATAAAAAACACCCAAGAATAAATGCGAAATATGAAACAAAACTATTGATTTTTCGATTTCAAAGTAAGAAGTGAATATTAAAATCCGTTTATCTGGAAATCATGGCAGTGTCGGTTATGTTGTATGGCTAAATCATTTTTAAAGATCAAGAGGATTGCTTGAAGGATGTTAATTAGCAATTAGAATACACAGAATAATCAAAGAAGAAGAGAAATTAATCGTTAAAAAAAAATGAAATAATTTTGTAACAGATGTGGAGAAATTAAAATGATGTCCTGGAAATATTTAATTCCTATTTTATAAAGCCATTCAAGTTTAAAATATTATTGACAATATAAGATGGAGATTTCACAAACGCTTATTTTCTAAAAATCAAAATAAAATTGACCATAAATTAATTTAACAACAATTATCTGTTACCAAGATTGGCTTTATTAAAAAAATGCTAAAATTGTGGTTGTAAAAAATGTAAAATGAAGCCATTATTGATTGATATCGATCAGATATTAAACAGTTTTAACCATTTTTTAATTAAATAAGTGAATTTCCATCATTTCAACAAAATTCTTTTCTCTCCCTTCTGCAAATTAATCCTTACTACATGTAGGATGTAGTAATAAGGTGGGTCTTAAAACCCAAGAGGCTTTTTCCAGCACTAAAAGCACTTTAAAAAATCTACAAAAATTTAGGTACCTTTTTTAATCGCTCAAGTTGAAATACCAATCATAATATTACCGAAAAAAAAGTTGTTCATATATTTTTTATTTTAAAAAATGGAGCATCTTATAGCACTTTGTATCTTTCACCTGCATCTCAAAGGCCCACCTTATTAGGTTAACAATGATATTCTAGACCTAACATGCATGTATATAAACATTTTTCAAAAATCTGATTTGAGGATATCAAGTCATTTTTAGTGTCATTCGATATTACACATATTAAATAATTAGTACGTTACTTCATGTATTATGAATTGTAACATTTGTGTACATTTTTTTTTAACAACTACTTTATATCTTCTCCAAAAAGCTAATTACTACACGGGATAACGCAAGAAATGAGAATACTAAAAATATTGCCTTACTCATATGATCTCGACTTATTTATAATTTTAATGAACTCATTACAAAAAAAAAATACTGAGAAAATAGAGACCAACGATGTTTCTAATCCAGGGTAAATCAGCTTTCGAAAGATCTTACGAGAAAAATGAATGGTCGAAAATTATTTCGTTTTCGGCTAATCGATCAATTCGAGGAACTGATTTTCGACCAATCGGTTTTTCGACGTTTTGGCGTTAACATTACAAAGTGATTGCGTTTTAAAAATGTTATCTCTTGAAAACTATTTTACTGGAGGCTTATGCCTTTATGTTTTAAAAACTTTTGTCAAAGATGTTAGTTCCTTACAAATTTTTATTCTTCTATTGTAAATAAGACAGGGACACTCTGAGGCATTACCATGTTGTAGTTGAAAGTTAACAATTTAAAGAAATCGTAATCCAAAGCTGAAAAAGTGTAGTGCAGCAAAACTTTTTTGACAGGATAAAGGAACATTGAAATTGTTGGTCATAAATTACATGCATCTGTTATTCTCCAAAATATAAAAAGCACTCGATTACTGTTTTTAAATGAGGAAAAAATAAATGTCAGCTTGTTCCAAAAAAATGTATTTTCTGTATCCACCTTCTAATAATATACGATATCAAACCAAATTTGTTTATCCCCTCGCAAAGATGCGAAATCAAATAAAGTTTCGAATGGTGCTTGACTAACAGTCGAGTCGTTTTCCTTTTTTTCCGTTATGCAATACAAAATAAAAAGGTGTTTCGCTTTCCACCGTCTTCTCTTATGAGAACGAAAAAAATGTATTAAATAACGGATGGTTGGATAATAAACAACTCTTGGATTACGTTTCAGCCTTCAATTTTTGATTCCCCATCAGATATTTATTACAAATCTAAAGAGTATATAAAGAGTATATAAAAATATTTCTAAAAACTGATACGCCATTGAAGAATAATGTTTGTAAAGTTGTTATGAATTACATAGAACACATTAGACACTACAAACATAAAAGACACTCAATACAACACGAATTAGCTTCATACACCGCAACAAAATGCATACCTACCACGTGCGTAAAAGATCACTTTGCTCCCTAGGCGGGAACTATACTAACGAATTTCCTCTTCACGTTGTACAACCACTATAATTTGTTCAAAACACAACACTTCATGCATAGTTAAAACGTCGCCTTTCTTCATATTTTCCACACCAAATGACTATGTCCACTAAAAAAGTGGTCCATCTACCCTAGCCATTCCTATCACATCACCGTTTATTATATCGAAAATTAATCCACATTTTTTCATTTGCGTGACTTCGATTAACTTGGGTTTCACTTTTTTATTTTCACGAAAGAGGACGTAGTGTATATTGGTTTGAAATTTTGAATCAAATGATGGAAAACATGTAGGAGGGATCTCTGGGATATTCGCGGGTTACACGGAAGGGTCGTGGGATGAAAAGCGCACATCGGCTGGAGGCTGGAGCCGCTTCGAGCGCCTCTCGCTGACTGACGCTTGGTACCCATTGTGCCGAGCATGTACGTTCATCCCCCATTTGTAAGCATCGCCGCGCCATGTGCCGTTCGCGGTACGAAGGTGCGCGGCACACTCGAGAGTAAAATTCTCACAATCGCGTATTTCACACGGCCCTTTCAACCCCGTCCCCCCGCCCCCTGGACCCCCCTCGTCCCATCAAAATCTATCCACCTCACCAACCGTCACTCACTACCGCTCCGCCACCAATCCCCTCGACGTCCTCATCCACACCTCTACACAAATTTACGATCCGTAATATTCCGGTACACTATGAAAATCTAGAGAAAAGGCGAATTGGATTTACTTCCCTTCGAGGGAATCAATTTTTTGATACGGGAAAGTAAACCAACTTGGACATTGAGGAAGAAATAAACCGTCCGGAAACCCAGCTTGCCGTAATACGGTATGGAGCGCAAGATGTGCATACAGGATTGGGAAAATGTATGGGATTTAATCCGACTTACTTGCCGTAGTCGCTGTACTAGAACATCCGCAGAAGATGCTCTAGTACGCACAAATATGCTGTTTGTTCATCATGCGGTTTATGGCTTATTTACGATCATTATTGTTATATGTTATTAACGTCTGGAGCGCAGGGGTCTCTATGATATTATCATATCACTATTATAATAGTTGTGAAAGCGGTGAATGCAATTGTTGTGGTAACGTTATAACGATATGTTATCAGGCATCATGTGGCATATTATGTTGTAAATATGGTAAATAGTCATGAGATATAACATGTGAAATACTATGTTACATTATGTGACATGTCAAGTGGTAAATTATCATGTGATATATGATCTGATAAAATTCTCGTGTGATATGCCATGTGAAAAAGTATGGTTCACCACAAGATATGTTAAGTCTAGGAGTTGTCAAATGGAAGCCTGTTATGTGATATATCATGTGATACATTCGCACATGATATGACAAGTCGTAAATTGTCATAAGATATGATATCTGATAAATTGGCATGTGATATACGATGAAAAACATCGTATTACACGACGTGAAATGTCAAATAATAAATTATCGAATGCTATTGGACAAGTGGTAAAAAATCACATGAAATGTCATCTGTTAAATTACCATGTAATGCAAGCTCATGCGGTAGCACAATTGATAAATTGTCGTGTGATATATGATATGACATACTTCGCTACAGGATGTCATATGTCAAGTGATAAATGGTTACTTGATGCATAATATGATAAATAATCATGTGTACCAAGTGGTAAATTGTTACACGATATATGATTTGAAGTACTATGATACACGATATGATATATCAACTGATAAATTGTTATGTGATATATCAATTGACAAATTGTCATATAATATACGATGTAATAACATTCTCATGTGACGTGCGAAGAGGTAAATTTTCATACGATATATCATCTGATAAATTGTCAGATGATATGCCATGTGATAAATTCCCATGTGACATGTTAAGTGCAAAACTGTCACAAGACTTGTCATGTCGCGTGAAATTGTATACCATGATTTAACACGTGACAGTTTTGCGCTTAACATGTCATATGAGAATTTGTCTTATGACATCATATGACATATCATAAGACATATGAATTGACTTTAGATTTTATATCCGGTTTCAGAACTCAATTTTGTAGTCTAAATGTGACAACAATTTTGTGCACGACCCACTTATCTCACATGTTCAATCGTCATCTGTATATCATGTCCATGTACATATCATATGACAAATCATGACATAATATGATAAATACTCATGTTGTGTGTCAAGTGGTAAAATTGTCACACGATATACGATTTAAAATACAATGTTACACGATGTGATATATCAACGGATAAATTGTTATGTGAATTGTCTATTGACAAATTGTAATGAGATATATCGTGTAATAACATTCTCATGCCACGTGCTCAGTGGTGAGTTCTCATAAAATATATCATCTTATAAAGTATCGTATGATACATTCTTATGCGATAAGACATTGTCACATGATATATGATGTAATAAAATTCTCATGTGACATGCTAACTGGTAAATGGTCAGACGATATATCACCATTGATGATATGCCATGCACTAAATTGTCATGTGACATGTTAAGTGAAAAACTGTCATATGATATATCATGTGATACAATGTCATGCGATATGACAAGTAGTGAATCGCTATAAGATATGACATGCGATAAATTGTCATGTGATGTGACATTTGGTAAATTGTCATATGATAAAATGTCATGCTATGTGCTAAGTGGTACCTAATCATGTGATATATCATCTGCTAACTTGTCATGTCATAATATATGATTTCTAATAATATGTTACACGATGTGATATGTCATGTGATACATTGCCGTGTGCTAAGTCAAGTAATAAATTGTTATGTAATATGGCATCTGATAAATTGTCAAAGATACTTTCCTATGTGATATGACAAGAGATAAATTGTCATGTAATACATAATGTGACATACTATGTTACTGTTTAATTTATCTGATAAATATATACTTATACATACAGTTAGGGCTATCAATCGCTTCCTACAAGTGCAAGAAAGATGGCTTTATGATAAACACATGCGACTTGTGGCTGACATGATATTCACTATACTGTTGATATATATTTATGACCAAAGGATGTACCTCTCGGATAGTTTACGGTAACAATTTGTCTTCCTTTCTATTTTTTCTCGTTTTTTTTTGTTTTACTTCGACCCAGACTGTAGGTCTGGACGAAGTATGGAATTTGGTCAGTTCCCGGCAAATAATGACCCTATAGTTTTTCATTAAATGTCGACGTTTCAGACCCTAATGAACCCAAAACATTAATAAAAAAATTTGTTTTTAAAGATATCTTTGACATATTGAAGACATATTTTTGCTTATTAGGTACATTCGAAGATTATATATATCTGATTGATAATCAGCTACCAACAAAAAAAGTTTTAAAAAAGTAAAAAATAAAGGTGTTACTACCTATGTACCTACAAATTGATAAATAGTAGTATTTTACACTGACGTAGACATTTTTTCTTCGACGATTCGAATAACTAGTACACCTTTTGACTAATCTGTTATTTTTTTTTATTTGAGACTATTGTTTTGATTCATTAGACATTCCGTAAGGGTGAAAATGGGGGTTGAAATATTGAATGTTTTAATAATCAGCTGCATTCCGACTATTATTCATATATTTATGCAATTTGATATGCTTATAATGAAAGCGGTCGGTAAGATCATTTTCAAGATCAAAAACTAAAAAATAGGTTTTTTTGCGCGAAATATTCACGCGAAGCTGATTATTACCTTTGTTCATTTCAGTTTTATGGTAAAACTTTATCGAGAACTACTGGCAATGCACTGATGGAAAGGATCGTTTAGTATATAGAATGTTTCTTAATAGTTAAGGAATCGTATATTTAAATACGGCGAATCGAATAATTTTTTAAGTATGAAATAAATATTTATTTCATACAAAACTAACATTTCTTTAGTGCAAACAACGCACTTTATATCTTAAGAAATATCTATTAAAGGCAACCAAACATTTCTTAATAATTAAGAAACCACTTGTATACTATACATTTGTAGCTATAAAGTAATGATTTCTTAATAGTTACAAAATATAATGGTTGGAGTCGAAACGCGTCGTAACATACCCTCAAATGACAACAAGGATGTTTTGCTTGGCTTTTTAAGAACAATTGAGTGTCACTGCAATTCGGTAGTTGTTATTGTGAAAATAAATAAATTAAAGATATTATTTATACGTCGTCTTAAACATGAGCGCTTCATAAACAAATACACCGTACAAGACACATGCCCCATGTCTTATTTGTGAATTTGCGCAGACTTCAAAGTATTCATTTTTTAACTATTAACAAATGGTCATGTCTGATGTAAGAAATAAAATGCTAATATTAAACGTATCGTCTTTAATATTACAAAGACATCGTTGCACTAAAAAAGCGATTTCAATTCAATGATATTTCTTTACAATAAACAATCCTTTTTCTCGGTGTGGAAAAAACAACAATTATGGAAACAGTCATTATAATAAACAAATCGCAATTTTTCTTTATTGAATACACCTGGCCTTAAAAGTCTGATAGTTTTCTCAAAAATTACTACATAAAGTGTCAAGAGTGTTTCATTGGTATATATAATATACGATCGGAAGCAATTTTGGATCATTCAGGTGAAAAAATTAACTTTCCAAATACATTTTTCTGAAGCTCAGGCATTCCTCAACTATATAAATTTTTTCAAGTTGATACCATAATGGCAATTGATACAAAATCCAATTAAAAAAAATGGGTATTTTTTATAATTAAACTCATTTTTGAGTAATAATTTTTTGTTTTTAATTTTGGGTATCACCATTGGAAAGACCGAGAAAAAATCCATCAACAATTTTGGAGGCCCAAATTTATCCCATCTAGAGAGCTCTGAAAAGGTGGGAAACAAAGTGTCCTCATGGGCGTTTGGGTTAAACGACGTAAAAGAATAAAGATATGTCGAAAACAAGTCTATCTTCAAAATATTATGTCATCGGAATCATTATAATAATGTTAACTAAATTAACGTTATCAATTAATGTTGACTAAATTATAATAACGCTGACAAAAGAAAAAATAGAAACTTGCCAAAAGATCGAACGATTTTCATTCCAGTGAAATGAAGAGGCATGAAATCCTCGCGCTACTTTTGATCGTAATTTTTCGAAAACTTTTCGGGTTTGTGGCAAGATTTGTACTCATTATGCCTCAGTGTAGATTCCATTTTTGTAAATATTTAATACTTCATTCCGTTCATAATACAAGTACAAAAGTACGTAAAGGGAATAAATAAATGCTTATAAATAAAATATAATAAAAAGACACCTCTAACATCACGTACTACTGAAATATATTTATTAGTACTGAATAGCAACATTTTATGCTATACGATTTCACGATAATTCCGATTCAATACCGATATAAAAGTATTGGAAGATTCCCTACCGATTATGTAAATAATAAAGAGAGATTAATTTAGTACCCTCTGAGCAATTACATTTCATTTCATGAGATTACCTTCTGAAACTGAGAAGCCGTAAAAAGAAACTATGATTGGCTTCGTGATTAAGAGTGTGAAAAGGGCGTGCACATTCTAAAAGGCCAATGCTATCATTGAGTACATTTTTATTTCAGTTACTAAGAATATTCTTGGATTCGTCACGGAGTCCAGTTTCGGCCGGAGGCAAAAATTCCGAATAAAAAATATTCCGAAAATGCAATAATCTGTAGTTTTTTAAATAATATATCGGATGTAATTTTTGGAGAAATGTAATCACTCAAAATATTTCTGGTTAACAGTAATAAAAGATTTTTGCAATAAAATTTAAACATAAAAACGGTCCTACGACGTGTAATTATTTAATGATACGTCTCCATACTTGATGTCACTCTTTATTTATTACAGATTCCCTCAAATTACGGAATTTTACATTTCGTATTATTTACGAAGGTGTCACATGAGGTTTCCAAGACGTATCATTAAATAATTATTTCTTTAAGACCCAAAAAATACCGTGTAAAGTTACGAAAATTAATAATCCGAAAAAAAGCACTAGAATGCAGTAATTACTCTAGAACTATAATATAAAACCACAGTTACTTGCATACACCGTTAAAAATGAAATGAAAATTAATATATGACCAATGCCCACATTAAAGTTATGGAAAATAAGGATTAAGGTACTTTAGTCTTATATTTCATGGCTAAACAAATAAGATGTACTGTAAGTGATCATTAAATGACAATTTTAAGAATGTACATTTGAAGTGCATATATAATTATTAACCCTTTAACGCTAAAAACGGCGTAAAACGTTGCCATTTATCGTATGTGGTTTTGGGTGTATTCTTTCCCACAATTTATTTTCGATTATGACCAGCCATTTTTACAATTTCAACGCAAAAAACGTGAAAAAAAATTTTTTTTGTTGGCGGCTTCAAAATGACTCACTTTTTACAAACATTTTAATATCTTCAATATATAATTCTGACGATTTTTTTATTTTGATTGAGGATGTGAAGATCTCTAGAATGTTATTAATTCTACACAGAAAAAAATAATTAGTAGATTATACCTATAAGTTATGTAAAATTGACCGAAAAATTTAAATAACCATTGTCAATCAAAATAATTAAAAGAATAATCCTAATTTTCTGCAGTTTATCTGGAAGTTACCTTTTAACTGCTTGATGAACCCCAATGATGTATGAAAATCTAATCCAAGTAAAAAATTTCACATAATTGTTATATTTAATATAAGTGGTGTCAATGTTCTTGCGAGTGTTATTATGGAATAACTAGCCTAGTTTTTCGTTAATCTGTAATTTAACATCATTTAAACACTTATTACTTAAGGGCTAGAATACTGTTTATTTATATTCTTCAATAAATTTTGCTTTTAAATGAGACTCGGTAAATTTTACTTAACTTAGTTCGGCAAATTCTACTTATGAGTTTTTTCCGTGTACTAGTTCACGCATATAATTATTATCGATTATATCATCCTCAATTTTATTTTACGTATAGCGATGCGTTATTGAAAAGTGGAAGTGGGTTCATTTATTTCTACTACGATGCGTTTTAATTATATTTTGATCTATTATTTATTATCACATTTATTTATAGCATATTATGAAACTAGTGCGTAAATGTTTCATACGATTCTTTATGTCACTTGAGTGCGCAAAATCCGACCGAAAAATATAAAAAATGTGTAAAATAGCATTTTACGCATCAAATGGCATAAAGTATTTTCTGGAATAACATAAGATATAATTTAAAAAAATGTTTTATAATATTGTTGATTTAGTCTAAAGACAAGCGTAATAAAACAAAATAAAAAGACTAATAATGAAAATAATGTATGAATTCAGAATTAAAAGAACTTAAAATTCAATCTTGGAATATAAAATCCCAAACTCAAAGTTAAAAATTTCTAAAGTACAAAATTGAATATTCAAAATATAATTCGTCATAGTCAATATTTAAAATGCGAAATTTAGAATTCTTAATTTAAAAGAAAGCTCTGAATCAAAAACTGAAACGTCGACATTTGATGAAAAACTATAGGGTAATTTTTATGCCCGAAGTGACCAAATTCAATACTTCGTCCAGACTGGGTCGAAGTAATTCAATGATCAAAATCCAAAGTAAAATAAAGACCCCTGATAAAATCGGGTCACAATGCCACCAGATAACGGAATTATATTTTGTCTCGTATATATTTATTTTGGGATAATCACATGTTGAATGTTGGATTTTCAATTTTAGATGAGGACTTTGTATTTTGAATTTAGAGCTTCGAATTACGAATTGTGATTAAGAATTAATGTTTTGAAAAGTTTTTTCGCGCGCAATGCCAAATGAACGAACACTGCAGTTTAATCTCTCACCCTTTTCAATTACTTGCACAAGATAAATGTAAAAAAAAGACGTTTAATTAAGTAACGTTTCTCCTGATATTTTAACATGATTTGCTTCGATCGGATGAAAACTGATTTTTACATAATAAAATTGGCCATTTTGGGGGCAGTTTATCCCCCTATTTTTCACCCCCCCCCCTCCTCCCCAAATGATCGTTTTCTACCGAAAGAGAAATGTCTACAAAAAATCGATAAAATCACCCCAATAACCTTAAAGATATCGCAATTTTTCCATTTTCAACCCAATTTTGGGGGGGGGGGGGGGGCTGTTTCACCCCCTGAATGTGTTTTTTTGCCGCTAAAAAAAATACGTGTTTCTTAAATTACCTTTCTCCTCATGTTTTAATAGGATTTTCTTCGATCGGATGAAAACTGATTTTTATAAAATAATAAAATTTTTCATTTTGGGGTAGTTACCTCCTAATTTTCATCCCCCCTCCAAGATATTCGTCTTTTACCGAAAGAGATTTTCCAACAAAAAATCGATAAAATCGCTCCAATAACCTTAAAGATATCGCAATATTTCCATTTTCTCCACAATTTTGGGGGGGGGGGGGCGTTCCACCCCCTAAATATGTTTTTCTGCCGCTGAAAAAAAAATACGTGTTTCTTATTTTTTCATGTTCTACAACATATCCAACTTTCCCCATTTATGGCGACCGGACTTTATTTCCTAGGAAATAATTTCCCAGAAGTAATTTCCTCGTTAGAATTTCCCCAATACCAAATTTCCCGATGCAGCCATATTCTTTTAGGCATTATTGTAAGGGTAGGCGGAGTTCCGACCCGTTAGTTTTAGGACACTGATATCCTTTAAGGCATTATTAAGATTAGGCAGATTTCTGATTGGATAGGTTAGGTTAGGTTAGTTTGCAAGTTAGTAGCTGGGCAAAGTTCTCTGCTTCCCTCATTTTCGTATACATACGAATTTTGATCTAATATGATTCTCACGACAAAAACCAGGGTCAAATAGGTTGTAGCCAAAACGGTCTATCCAAAACATTCGGCGCCAAAATGGCCGGCGATAGCGCCCTGGCGCCAAAACGTCCTTCACCCAATCAAGGTATAGTAGAACCTCTCTTATTCGAACCTCTCTTATTCTAATTGCCTTTCTTATACTAATTGTCCAGCCTCTCTTATTCTAATCGTTCCCCCACAAGTCTTCTCCCACTATCACACGAAAACTCACGAAAAATATTGCCCACGAATCACAAGCTCGCAAGCAAAGTAAGTGGGGGTATGGGGAACATTAGAATAAGAGAGGTCGGCGCCATCTTGAAAAACTTTACTAATTAGAATAAGAGAGGTCCTACTATACAACGTATATACTGATTCGCAGTGACTTTCGTTGATTCAAATTTAGAGAGAAAATATAAGTTGACTAGCTACTGAAGTTCATTTTCTTGTTAGATCCTCATTTAGAAGTCTTTAGAGTCAGTCATCATAAAAATAAAAATAGCGTATTGACTATATCGGATTATCTTTAGAAACAATCAAAATATTTCCAAATACTGGGGTTTCTGATTCCATATTTAAAGTCAGTTTTAAAAAATTAAAATTATCAGATCCCACATCGTCGGCGAATTTATTATTTTAACAGTTATTAAAATTGCACAAGGTTTCAGTTTTTTTGGAATTTATAAACTTATAATTACTTAAATACAGAATGTAGATCCCACATGTGTATATTATTACATTTAACTATAGTGATGATTTGAAAGAGCTTAAAACATAATATACAAATCAATAAATTACATATTGAAAGAAATTTTGTGTCCATATTATAACAATCCATACATCATATCCAAGCAACAAGAGAAATCATTTCGACCAAGCCAAGGTCAGAATGCCCTAATCATAAGTAAAATTTACCACTTTTCGACCAAATAATTGTCCTGCAAGTTGAATAGCCTTTCTAGACCTAAACGCAAGTCGAAAATTACCTAAATATAACCTAAGAAATGCCTTTAAAGTCCTATGACTTCAAAGTTATACATTAGGTCAAACTTACCAAATCTGAACAAAAAATATGTCTTCAAAGTCGAATAAACTTATAAGTCGATATCAAGCCCACTTTTAAGACAATATGACCATGCACGTTGCCTTTTTTTCGTCTGCGAGGGCGAAATGTCTTAATTGGTCAATATGCCTTATGTAAGTCGTTATTTTGATTAACAGATTAAACGTAAGACCTAATGGTGTGCTGCACGTTTGTCCTGAAAGTCGAATTTACCGCGGAGAATTACTTGTAAGGCATTTCGACTAATAAGGTTATAGATACAAACAAAATAACGAAAACAACCTAACCTCAAACTATATACGTGTGCTGGACTCTGGTCGTCCTGAGTACATGTTTATAAACGACAATGACTCGAGAAAGACCGTTCCGACGTTTTATAGACGCATAAAAAGAAATACTTTAGTGAAACAGAGACAATTGTAGGTACCAGTCGCGATATTGTACAATCGACAAGTTCGACTAAATGTTCCTGCAGGCAATTTTCCTGAAGATGTTACCGACGAACGAACTATGTAATTCTCCATGACTAGTGGAAGAATTAATAGCAGCTGATGACTAATTTTGAAAATGACGAGTGTCACGCTGCCGAAGAAAAGTCAATAACTGACAAAATGTCACTGTCAAAAATTCAAAATACATATTGTATCGAAGATCGATTTACCGAAGAATCGATACTGAACTACAGTAGTCGAGCACATACATATACATATTTATATCCTGCAAACAGAAAAGTAACAGTTATGTAACAACTATGTAATATTTATGTAACCATGTAACCATTACGTAAATATTACATAACTGTTACTGTCCATCTTTGCAGGGTATGTACATGTGCCCATCTGTATATGCAAATTCCACTCGATAATAATATTGGACTTCAAAGTTATGAACTTCCCTAAATTAAAATATGGAAATTTGACTTATAGGTCGAATATTTTACTGTTAGGCCTAAACTCAGAACAGCGCATAATTTGATGTCCGCCATTAGCATGTAGCATAACCTCCAAAATTCGCTAGTAACTAATTTGTAATTTAATTCCGCTGTTCTATTTCCTCAGTAAAAGCAAATGAGACATATTTTTTATAACTTTTGCTCTACAAATTCAATAAAAAAATATTTCAAGGTGATTTAAGCGTAAAATAAAATTACAGATTTTTACACGGTAAATTTATTATTTTTTTAAAATGCTTATTTTCATATTAAATCTTAACACGGTAGCATAAAAGTCCGAACAGCAAAGAGCCACCCTAAAAAGTGGTCAAATTTCGCCTGTTTTTTGTAACTGAAATTTGGGATCAAAATGTATGTCAAATGAAATATATATTTATATATATTTATGATAATAGCTTACTGGTGTAAAAATTTTAGATTGAGCATATATCTTAATCTTGAGATATGGAGGTTCAAAGGGCGGATTTTACTGCAAAAATTGCATTTTTTTAATATGACATTTTTTATCTCCGAAAATATACATTTTACGAAAAATTCACAAGAGATTACTTCGACCCAGACTAAGTCTGGACGAAGTATTGAATTTGGTCACTTCGGGCAAAAAAATTACCATATAGTTTTTCATCAAATGTCGACGTTTCAGACCCTAAGGAACCCAAATCAACAATAAAAAAATTTGTGTCCGTGATCTTGTACGTACGTACGTCCGTACGTCCCGTTTTTTTGTCTCGCGTTAACTCGCGAACGGATAAGCGTATTGATATAAATTTTTTTTTAAATACGCGTCTTGGTATAACTTAGATCTGATTAGATTTTAGGGCAGATCCACCAGTCCATTACTAAAAAAAATTAACCCCAATTAAGTTTCTTTGTAGTTTTTTGCATTTATTTTGAAAAATACAAATTTTATTAAAAAATGTTTCAAACAAAAAAGATAGAGCATGAAATTCTCTACAAAAAAGGTTGTATGCATTTTCTTCCTAAAGTCAACGATAATGCCATAAAAACTGGTTTAAAATGTTTATGACTATTGTCTGAAAAAGTATTGAATTTTGTAATCGCGGCAAAAAAATTACCCTATTGTTTTTCATCAAATTTCAACGTTTCTACCCCCTACCCCCCAGGGGTAGTCTTTGCCAGCTCCTCGGGCGCGGTGACCATCTACGGGCGCAAAGTTCATTTAAGCCCTTGATACGAAAATAACTATTTCGATATATCTAAAAGATGTCTTATAGATATTTATAAGATATCCGTCATAGATCTTTTCGACACTTTCAAGATATCTTTGACGAATTATATGAATATATATTGTATATATAATATCATAATAATACAGACAGTAATTAGTAAAACACAGTAAACATGTAATATGCATAGAATAGTCTATTACAATACAAGTGTATGAAGTAAGTGTTTTGCAACTTTTATTTATTAATACTTCGGCTGGCCTATTGTCGGGGTCGAAGTTTTGAAAATGCTCATTTTCAATTTTCATACATATAAGAAACACTATATTGTTATAACATATCTATCGAAGCCACTTGGACCTAAATATGATTGGACCCCAAAATATCAATATAATTTTATAATATAATTGAAAGCTGTTAGTAAACAAACGAGTCTTAAGCAATAGCCGACTCTCCACTGGGACGAAGTTTCTGAGCGAGCGAAGCGAGCGAGGCACCACGCCAACACTATTTTTGTATACAAATTGTATATAATCACTTTTGGGGTAAATTTGTATACAATGAATTGTATATTTTTATTATACAATTTGTAGTCAATTTTTTCACTTAATCAGCTTCAAATCTCGTAATAGAATAATTTGAAGTCATAGGTCAATCGTAATCAATCCAAAATATTTACATGAAACGATATAGAGATTTGAGGATTATTTCCATACTCATACATGTCAATTCCGAACGATAGAAAATGAAATCTTTTTATGTTAGTATACTTCTATGGATTGTTAATATTTAATCAAATTTACAAATTTTAATCAACATTTTTTATATCTGAAAACATATCATTTGAAGAAGCAAAATCCTACTTTGATCTAGAACTTAATTTAAAAAGTAGTAATAATAATAATTTCTTACCTTTATTTTGTCCATTCATTCCAGTTTTCAGAAAAATATCTTGAAAATTGACGAAGATGCGTATTCGCTATAACTAATATAAATATTTTTTTTCTCTTAACTATATCAGGGAAAAAACACTGATACAATGGTGTAGTTGTTGGCATCAGAAGTTTATAGGCTAAATGATTATATTATCAGCCAGAGGGTTGTACTTTTCAGGGTTGCGGAGGGAAACTTCTGATCCTCATAACTGCACTGTTCTATCAGTGTATCATTAAAACTATTAAGCAGAATGTAAATGGTAGGAAATGCTTATATTAAAACACCAGCAATATTTTTTTTTATTTTTATTTTTTTATTTGCACATCAATAAATAGTAATGAGTATAATATTAGTTTGTTACATATTCTGCAGTGGGTCGAAGTACACTTTTGGCAATTGGCCACGATATACATATAACGATCACAATATACATATTTACCGTACAAATCGCACGCGATAAGTCAAATTATCTACAGATACAACAATACATCTGAAGAAACCATAATTTGTAAACATTTGGTATGGTTTGAATTAATAAGAGCATCGATAAGACAAATGATTTTCTAAAGACTTGGTCTAGGCTGCATAGACACTTAAACAAGTCAGTACAATAGAAGATGCAGTTACCGAAAAATTTATTTAAAATTAATACATAGTTTTTTCTCTCTAATTTCGTTAAGATAAATTAAAAACTTGTTTAAGTTACAAAAAGCTTTTGTTATCTAAATCCCCCGAATTTGAATTTGACAAATTATGTATTAAAATGGTTTATGCAAAACTATTTTATCTTAAATTCATAACAATGTTGTGTAAATTAAAACAACATTGTATTTGACAATTCTATTAAAAATGTCACTTTTTTCATTTAAAATTTGTTTTCTGGGTTGTATGCAATTCTCGCACCGCAAGCATGCGCAAACAATAAAGAATGAAGTCAATACGAAATACAAAATCTGTTTTCTTTGTATATCGGTACAGGGCAGCGTTACTATTTTGCTCTATTCAAAATGTGTGCGATAAAGATTTGTTTATTTTTTCAACGCAGGATTTCTCGATACGTTCGTCAGTTTGCAGTAAGTAAATTAAAATCTTATGCTAAATACAATTTTTACCTAATAATGTAACTTCGCTTTAATGGTTTCTTTTATGTTTTGAGCAATTTCGTTTTTTAAATGTTCTGCTTTGTAAACTTAATCAATGCAAGTTAATAACGGCAAGTTTACAATAGACGTGAGACGTACAAAAGATTATTTCGAAGACTATAATATGTAAATTAATGTTCATGGTGGCAATATATCATAAGATAGAAAACTATTTAGATAAAAGTATGTAGTGTGGATGACATGAATTTGTATAGACTTTTTTTGCAATGCATTGGATTCTAATGTATCTTATTGAGTAGATAATCATAAACAAATTTATGATTTGTGTAGTCTACAATATAGAGCTCAGCATTATTTCGAAACAATTTATTTTGGAATAACAGACAATTGTATTGTAACGGCGGAGTATATACAATAGGCTGCAGCGAATTGAACTATACATGTATAAAATATACTTGTATCTTTTGGTAAAACTCAGATTACAATTTTCGCCAACCAATGTGTAACAGAAGAAAATATTCAAAATCGGGTACATTAACTTTTCGTAGAAATTGATCCAGCTACGAAACGAAAGTTGTGTTCGCTTTAAAAAAATGATTCCAGCATAAAAAGCAACAGAACTAAATGAGTCCCAAAAAATTGAAAGATCAGTGTAGTAACAGATTTATTGCATGTCACTTTTATGTCACAAAATTATAACGATATACTAAAATAAATTATAGTCTGAATTAAAATTCACTCTAAATTTCGTAAAGTGAATTTTGAGCCATGTTCGACTTTAAAGTGAATTGGTCAATCTCACTTCTACAGAGAAAGAAATATGGATATCCTGCAGCATAAGTGGTTGGGTTAAAGCAACACTTCATTTTATAATTAAAAATATTGCATGATACTGAGATTAAGCTATTCGACAGTATGATTATCGCAACGCAAAGTTGCATGTTGCATATTATAACCTCGCTATTAACGATGGTTTCTTTATCATATCAATGTAGTTGTAGAATATGATAAAGCGGATACTTGATTTGAAATTTTGAAAAATTCACCGAAAATTATTTAAAACGTGGTTCATTTACTTTACGATTGACTTTTCAGATACCAAAATGTAATTAATCACTTTAAGGATGTTCTAACGTCACATCAAATATAAGATAAAAATTTAACATTTCACACAATGAAAGTTACAGTTTAAAGGAAAATATCGGCAAAAGTTGAAAATGATGTACCACGTCCTTTATTTGTTATTGATGTTTAAAGTACCATTATTTAACATAGACTGTATAGAGAGTGATAATTTGCAGTACTACTATAAACTAATGTTATAAACTTCAAAAAAAGATACGCGACTAAAAGTCGTTAAAAGTAAATTTTTTAATATTTAGAAGTACGAGAAAAAAAACAAAGCAATTTCATCACGTCCAACTTAGTTCATACATAGGTTTATATTCTGTTGAACTTATAAGTTGAAAATCATTTAAAATAACATCTAATACGAGACATTTAACAAGCGGCGTTGTCATGAATTAAATTCGATAGATTATCTTTCATAAGTTTAACAGAATATAAACCTATGAATCTCATGTATAGTGCAGAGTTCCGACGTTTTTTAGCCATTTTTCGTATTGAATATTACTCATTAGAATGAATGAAATCTCTGAAAAATGAAATATCTACTAAGTTAAATTAAACATTATTCAGTTATGCTATATTTCAGCATCCTTTAGCCAAAATTCAAGTTCTATCATGCATTGGATTCTGACAGCTCTAAATTCCTAAATTAAAGTGAATTTAACCTTAAAAATGTAAGAAATTTGCCATCCTGTTAACCTCAAAGTCGCCTTCATATTAAAGTGAAATTCCATCATAAAAGCACTGACATGGTTAGGTATTGAACATTTATCGGATGATATTTCAAATGTAAATAACATGAGATGTATATACTGCTACAGGTGCTGCTTAATCCATATAAAACAATTACACATCTTATAAAATAAATCTGTAAGGATGGAATTATATGCAACAATATAAATTCCACTAGCAAAAATTATCTACGAATTTCAATACCACGGTGCCAATATTTTAAAATCGGATCTGTGTTTGTTGATTAGGTAGCTTGGAATCATCTCTTTTTTAAGGAGATAGTTTTGAATATCTTTTAAAAAGTAATATCTTTTTGCATACGCGGGAAGAAAAATGGTTATCCTAGTGCCCAGATTCATGAGTAGCCTATACTAGTACCGGTTGTCTGTGAACGAACATTGCCGTAATACTCCAAGAGTTGGAAAACTTTTGTTATATTTAAGTGGACCTTATTTAAGTGCAATTTTCATCTTAAGAGAATTTAGAGTGTAATGTTATAAACTAAGATAATAGTGAAGTGTTACTTTTCACGAAGGTAATGGAGATATCGCTATTTTCTTTCTGCATTTCTAATGAAAAAAAAAGAAATAATCGCGGTTACATGGAAATAGTAAGATCTGTCACAACTACATTTTTTATTTTATTGATTAACTATTTAAATAGTAGGATTGGCTAGCTAATTTGTCGAGATCACTATTTAGATATTAAGATCAAATAAAAGCGATGGCTATGACTCATCCTACTACTTAATTAGTAGTTCCAATTATTTCATTTCTTCCGCATATATTAAAAAGGTAATATCGAGATACGCGTGCACATTAAAATAAAAATTATGAAGAGTTTTTAAACTCCACGATAAGTGGTCACGAATAAAACCTTTAGTGCACATCTCAACCCCGAAAGCGTATTAGAACACTCTCAAATTGAGCTTTTATTCTTCTTCTTGTTAAATTACATACAAAATTCTGTTGATTAATGCAGGCAATTTTTATGAAATTTTCGAAGTATTTAAAGTTGCTTCTGGTCACGAGTAAAAGCTTTAGTGCAAATCTCAGCCCCGAAAGCGAATTATATCTCTCAAATTGATCTTTTATTGTTCTTGTTGTTAAATTACATAAGAAATTCTATTCAACAATGCTGGCAATTTTTATAAGATTTTCTAAGTGTGTAAAGTTGCTTCTGGCCACGAGTAAAATCTTTAGTGCAAATCTCAACCCTGAAAGCGAATTAGAACTCTCTCAAATTGATCTTTTCTTCTTCTTGTTGTTAAATTACATACAAAATTCTATTGAATAATGCTGGAAATTTTTATCCGATTTTCTAAGTGCGTAAAGCTGCTTCTGGTCACGAGTAAAAGCTTTAGTGAAAATCTCAGCAGCGAAAGCGATTTAGAACTCTCTTAAATTGAACTTTTATTCTTCGTGTTGTTAAATTACATAAAAAATTCTATGTAACAATGCTGGTAATTTTTTAAAGATTTTCTAAGTATTTAAAGTTGCTTCTGGTAACGAGTAAAAGCTTTAGTGCAAATCTCATCCCCGAAAGCGAATTTGAACTCTCTCAAATTGAACTGTTATTCTTCTTGTTGTTAAATTACATAAGAAATTCTATTCAACAATGCTGGCAATTTTTTAAAGATTTTCTAAGTATTTAAAGTGTCTTCTGCTCACGTATAAAAGCTTTAGTGCAAATCTCAACCCCGAAAGCGAATTAGAACTCTCTCAAATTGAGCTTTTCTTCTTCTTGTTGTTAAATTACATACAAAATTCTATTGAATAATGCTGGCAATTTTTATAAGATTTTCTAAGTGTGTAAAGTTGCTTCTGGTCACGAGTAAAAGCTTTAGTGAAAATCTCAGCCGCCAAAGCGAATTAGAACTCTCTTAAATTGAACTTTTATTCTTCTTGTTGTTAAATTACATAAGAAATTCTATGTAACAATGCTGGTAATTTTTTAAAGATTTTCTAAGTATTTAAAGTTGCTTCTGGTCAAGAGTAAAAGCTTTAGTGCAAATCTCATCCCCGAAAGCGAATTAGAACTCTCTCAAATTGAACTGTTATTATTCTTGTTGTTAAATTAGATAAGAAATTCTATTCAACGATGCTGGCAATTTTTATAAGATTTTTTAAGTATGTAAAGTTTCTTCTGGTCAAGTATAAAAGCTTTAGTGCAAATCTCAACCCCGAAAGCGAATTAGAACTCTCTCAAATTGAGCTTTTCTTCTTCTTGTTGTTAAATTACATACAAAATTCTATTGAATAATGCTGGCAGTTTTTATAAGATATTCTAAGTATGTAAAGTTGCTTCTGGTCACGAATAAAAGCTTTAGTGCAAATCTCAACCCCGAAAGCGAATTAGAAATCTCTCCAATTGAGCTTTTATTCTTCTTGTTGTTAAATTACGTACAAAAATTCTATTCAACAATGCTGGCCATTTTTATAAAATTTTCTAAGTATGTAAAGTTTCTTCTGGTCACGAATAAAATGTTCAGTGCAAATCTCAGCCCCGAATGCGAATTAGAATTCACTCAAATGGATCTTTTATTGTTCTTGTTGGTAAATTACATAAGAAATTCTATTCAACGATTCTGGCAATTTTTATAATATTTTTCAAGTATGTAAAGTATCTTCTGGTCACGTATAAAATCTTTAGTGCAAATCTCAACCCCGAAAGCGAATTAGAACTCTCTCAAATTAAGCTTTTATTCTTCTTGTGGTTAAATTACATAGGAAATTCTATTCAACAATGCTGGCAATTTTTATACGAATTTTTAAGTATGTAAAGTTTCTTCTGGTCAAAGTTTCTTCAGCAACTTTACATACTTAGAAAATCTTAAAAAAATTGCCAGCATTGTTACATAGAATTTCTTATGTAATATAACAAGAAGAAGAATAACAGTTCAATTTGAGAGATGTAATTCGCTTTCGGGGCTGAGATTTTCACTAAAGCATTTATTCGTGACCAGAAGAAACTTTACATACTTAGAAAATTTTATAAAAATTGCCAGCATTATTGAATAGAATTTCTTACGTAATTTAACAACAAGAAGAATAAAAGATCCATTTGAGTGAATTCTAATACGCTTTCGGTGTTGAGATTTGCACTAAAGTTTTTATACGTGACCAGAAGAAACTTTACATACTTAAAAAATCTTATAAAAATGGCCAGCATTGTCGAATTTCTTATGTAATTTAACAACAAGAAGAATAAAAGCTCAATTTGCGAGATTTCTAATTCCCTTTCGGGGTTGAGATTTGCACTAAAGCTTTTATACGTGACCAGAAGATACTTTACATACTTGAAAAATCTTATAAAAATGGCCAGCATTGTTGAATAGAATTTCTTATGTAATTTAACAAAAAGAAGAATAAAAGATCCATTTGAGTGAATTCTAATACGCTTTCGGTGTTGAGATTTGCACTAAAGTTTTTATACGTGACCAGAAGAAACTTTACATACTTAAAAAAATCTTATAAAAATGGCCAGCATCGTTGAATAGAATTTCTTATGTAATTTAACAACAAGAACCATAAAAGATCCATCTGAGTGAATTCTAATTCGCATTCGGGGCTGAGATTTTCACTAAAGCTTTATTCGTGACCAGAAGAAACTTTACATAGTTAGAAAATTTTATAAAAATGGCCAGCATTGTTGAATAGAATTTCATATGTAATTTAACAACAAGAAGAATAAAAGATCAATTTGAGAGATCTAATTCGCTTTCTCGGCTGTGATTTTCACTAAAGCTTTTATTCGTGACCAGAAGACACTTTACATAGTTAGAAAATCTTATAAAAATTGCCAGCATCGTTGAATAGAATTTCTTACGTAATTTAACAACAAGAAGAATAAAAGATCAATTTGAGAGATCTAATTCGCTTTCGGGGCTGAGATTTTCACTAAAGCTTTTTTCGTGAACAGAAGAAACTTTACATAGTTAGAAAATCTTATAAAAATTGCCAGAATCGTTGAATAGAAATTTATATGTAATTTAACAACAAGAAGAATAACAGTTCAATTTGAGAGATCTAATTCGCTTTCGGGGTTGAGATTTGCACTAAAGCTTTTATACGTGACCAGAAGATACTTTACATACTTGAAAAATCTTATAAAAATGGCCAGCATTGTTGAATAGAATTTCTTATGTAATTTAACAAAAAGAAGAATAAAAGATCCATTTGAGTGAATTCTAATACGCTTTCGGTGTTGAGATTTGCACTAAATTTTTTATACGTGACCAGAAGAAACTTTACATACTTAAAAAAATCTTATAAAAATGGCCAGCATCGTTGAATAGAATTTCTTATGTAATTTAACAACAAGAACCATAAAAGATCCATTTGAGTGAATTCTAATTCGCATTCGGGGCTGAGATTTTCACTAAAGCTTTATTCGTGACCAGAAGAAACTTTACATAGTTAGAAAATCTTATAAAAATTGCCAGCATCGTTGAATAGAATTTCTTATGTAATTTAACAACAAGAAGAATAAAAGATCATTTTGAGTGAGTTCTAATTCGCTTTCGGGGCTGAGATTTGCCCTAAAGCTTTTACTCGTGACCAGAAGAAACTTTACATACTTCGAAAATTTTATAAAAATGGCCAGCATTGTTGAATAGAATTTCTTATGTAATTTAACAAAAAGAAGAATAAAAGATCCATTTGAGTGAATTCTAATACGCTTTCGGTGTTGAGATTTTCACTAAAGCTTTTACACGTGACCAGAAGAAACTTTACATAGTTCGAACATCTTATAAAAATTGCCAGCATCGTTGAGTAGAATTTCTTACGTAATTTAACAACAAGAAGAATAAAAGATCCATTTGAGTGAATTCTAATACGCTTTCGGTGTTGAGATTTGCACTAAAGTTTTTATACGTGACCAGAAGAAACTTTACATACTTAAAAAATCTTATAAAAATGGCCTGCATTGTTGAATTTCTTATGTAATTTAACAACAAGAAGAATAAAAGATCAATTTGAGAGATCTAATACGCTTTCGGGGTTGAGATTTGCACTAAAGCTTTTATACGTGACCAGAAGAAACTTTACATACTTAAAAAATCTTATAAAAATGGCCAGCATTGTTGAATTTCTTATGTAATTTAACAACAAGAAGAATAAAAGCTCAATTTGCGAGATTTCTAATTCCCTTTCGGGGTTGAGATTTGCACTAAAGCTTTTATACGTGACCAGAAGATACTTTACATTCTTAAAAAAATCTTATAAAAATGGCCAGCATCGTTGAATAGAATTTCTTATGTAATTTAACAACAAGAAGAATAAAAGATCAATTTGAGAGATCCAATTCGCTTTCTCGGCTGTGATTTTCACTAAAGCTTTTATTCGTGACCAGAAGACACTTTACATAGTTAGAAAATCTTATAAAAATTGCCAGCATCGTTGAATAGAATTTCTTATGTAATTTAACAACAAGAAGAATAAAAGATCAATTTGAGAGATCTAATACGCTTTCGGGGTTGAGATTTGCACTAAAGCTTTTATACGTGACCAGAAGAAACTTTACATACTTAAAAAATCTTATAAAAATGGCCAGCATTGTTGAATAGAATTTCTTATGTAATTTAACAAAAAGAAGAATAAAAGATCCATTTGAGTGAATTCTAATACGCTTTCGGTGTTGACATTTTCACTAAAGCTTTTACACGTGACCAGAAGAAACTTTACATAGTTAGAAAATTTTATAAAAATGGCCAGCATTGTTGAATAGAATTTCTTATGTAATTTAACAACAAGAAGAATAAAAGATCAATTTGGGAGATCTAATTCGCTTTCGCGGCTGAGATTTTCACTAAAGCTTTTACACGTGACCAGACGAAACTTTACATAGTTAGCAAATCTTATAAAAATTGCCAGCATCGTTGAGTAGAATTTCTTACGTAATTTAACAAAAAGAAGAATAAAAGATCCATTTGAGTGAATTCTAATACGCTTTCGGTGTTGAGATTTGCACTAAAGTTTTTATACGTGACCAGAAGAAACTTTACATACTTAAAAAATCTTATAAAAATGGCCAGCATTGTTGAATTTCTTATGTAATTTAACAACAAGAAGAATAAAAGCTCAATTTGAGAGATTTCTAATTCCCTTTCGGTGTTGAGATTTGCACTAAAGCTGTTATTCGTGACCAGAAGCAACTTTACATACTTAGAAAATTTCATAAAAATTGCCTGCATTATTCAATAGAATTTTGTATGTAATTTAACAACAAGAAGAATAACAGTTCAATTTGAGAGATCTAATACGCTTTCGGGGTTGAGATTTGCACTAAAGCTTTTATACGTGACCAGAAGAAACTTTACATACTTAAAAAATCTTATAAAAATGGCCAGCATTGTTGAATTTCTTATGTAATTTAACAACAAGAAGAATAAAAGCTCAATTTGCGAGATTTCTAATTCCCTTTCGGGGTTGAGATTTGCACTAAAGCTTTTATACGTGACCAGAAGATACTTTACATACTTGAAAAATCTTATAAAAATGGCCAGCATTGTCGAATTTCTTATGTAATTTAACAACAAGAAGAATAAAAGCTCAATTTGAGAGATTTCTAATTCCCTTTCGGTGTTGAGATTTGCACTAAAGCTGTTATTCGTAACCAGAAGCAACTTTACATACTTAGAAAATTTCATAAAAATTGCCTGCATTATTCAATAGAATTTCGTATGTAATTTAACAACAAGAAGAATAACAGTTCAATTTGAGAGATCTAATACGCTTTCGGGGTTGAGATTTGCACTAAAGCTTTTATACGTGACCAGAAGAAACTTTACATACTTAAAAAATCTTATAAAAATGGCCAGCATCGTTGAATAGAATTTCTTATGTAATTTAACAACAAGAAGAATAAAAGATTAATTTGAGAGATCCAATTCGCTTTCTCGGCTGTGATTTTCACTAAAGCTTTTATTCGTGACCAGAAGACACTTTACATAGTTAGAAAATCTTATAAAAATTGCCATCATCGTTGAATATAATTTCTTATGTAATTTAACAACAAGAAGAATAAAAGATCAATTTGAGAGATCTAATTCGCTTTCGCGGCTGAGATTTTCACTAAAGCTTTTACACGTGACCAGAAGAAACTTTACATAGTTAGAACATCTTATAAAAATTGCCAGCATCGTTGAGCAGAATTTCTTACGTAATTTAACAACAAGAAGAATAAAAGCTCAATTTGAGAGATTTCTAATTCCCTTTCGGTGTTGAGATTTGCACTAAAGCTGTTATTCGTGACCAGAAGCAACTTTACATACTTAGAAAATTTCATAAAAATTGCCTGCATTATTCAATAGAATTTCGTATGTAATTTAACAACAAGAAGAATAACAGTTCAATTTGAGAGATCTAATACGCTTTCGGGGTTGAGATTTGCACTAAAGCTTTTTTCGTGAACAGAAGAAACTTTACATAGTTAGAAAATCTTATAAAAATTGCCAGCATCGTTGAATAGAATTTCTTATGTAATTTAACAACAAGAAGAATAAAAGATTAATTTGAGAGATCCAATTCGCTTTCTCGGCTGTGATTTTCACTAAAGCTTTTATTCGTGACCAGAAGACACTTTACATAGTTAGAAAATCTTATAAAAATTGCCATCATCGTTGAATATAATTTCTTATGTAATTTAACAACAAGAAGAATAAAAGATCAATTTGAGAGATCTAATTCGCTTTCGCGGCTGAGATTTTCACTAAAGCTTTTACACGTGACCAGAAGAAACTTTACATAGTTAGAAGATCTTATAAAAATTGCCAGCATCGTTGAGTAGAATTTCTTACGTAATTTAACAACAAGAAGAATAAAAGATCATTTTGAGTGGGTTCTAATTCGCTTTCGGGGCTGAGATTTGCCCTAAAGCTTTTACTCGTGACCAGAAGAAACTTTACATACTTCGAAAATTTTATAAAAATGGCCAGCATTGTTGAATAGAATTTCTTATGTAATTTAACAACAAGAAGAATAAAAGATAAATTTGAGAGAGTTCTATTACGCTTTCGGGGTTGAGATTTGCACTAAAGCTTTTATACGTGACCAGAAGAAACTTTACATACTTAAAAAAATCTTATAAAAATGGCCAGCATCGTTGAATAGAATTTCTTATGTAATTTAACAACAAGAAGAATAAAAGCTCAATTTGAGAGATTTCTAATTCCCTTTCTGGGTTGAGATTTGCACTAAAGCTTTTATACGAGACCAGAAGATACTTTACATACTTGAAAAATCTTATAAAAATGGCCAGCATTGTTGAATAGAATTTCTTATGTAATTTAACAAAAAGAAGAATAAAAGATCCATTTGAGTGAATTCTAATACGCTTTCGGTGTTGAGATTTGCACTAAAGTTTTTATACGTCACCAGAAGAAACTTTACATACTTGAAAAATCTTATAAAAATGGCCAGCATTGTTGAATTTCTTATGTAATTTAACAACAAGAAGAATAAAAGCTCAATTTGGGAGATCTAATTCGCTTTCGCGGCTGAGATTTTCACTAAAGCTTTTACACGTGACCAGACGAAACTTTACATAGTTAGCAAATCTTATAAAAATTGCCAGCATCGTTGAGTAGAATTTCTTACGTAATTTAACAAAAAGAAGAATAAAAGATCCATTTGAGTGAATTCTAATACGCTTTCGGTGTTGAGATTTGCACTAAAGTTTTTATACGTGACCAGAAGAAACTTTACATACTTAAAAAATCTTATACAAATGGCCAGCATTGTCGAATTTCTTATGTAATTTAACAACAAGAAGAATAAAAGATCCATTTGAGTGAATTCTAATACGCTTTCGGTGTTGAGATTTGCACTAAAGTTTTTATACGTGACCAGAAGAAACTTTACATACTTAGAAAATTTCATAAAAATTGCCTGCATTATTCAATAGAATTTTGTATGTAATTTAACAACAAGAAGAATAACAGTTCAATTTGAGAGATCTAATACGCTTTCGGGGTTGAGATTTGCACTAAAGCTTTTATACGTGACCAGAAGAAACTTTACATACTTAAAAAATCTTATAAAAATGGCCAGCATTGTTGAATTTCTTATGTAATTTAACAACAAGAAGAATAAAAGCTCAATTTGCGAGATTTCTAATTCCCTTTCGGGGTTGAGATTTGCACTAAAGCTTTTATACGTGACCAGAAGATACTTTACATACTTGAAAAATCTTATAAAAATGGCCAGCATTGTTGAATAGAATTTCTTATGTAATTTAACAAAAAGAAGAATAAAAGATCCATTTGAGTGAATTCTAATACGCTTTCGGTGTTGAGATTTGCACTAAAGTTTTTATACGTGACCAGAAGAAACTTTACATACTTAAAAAATCTTATAAAAATGGCCAGCATTGTTGAATTTCTTATGTAATTTAACAACAAGAAGAATAAAAGCTCAATTTGAGAGATTTCTAATTCCCTTTCTGGGTTGAGATTTGCACTAAAGCTTTTATACGAGACCAGAAGATACTTTACATACTTGAAAAATCTTATAAAAATGGCCAGCATTGTTGAATAGAATTTCTTATGTAATTTAACAAAAAGAAGAATAAAAGATCCATTTGAGTGAATTCTAATACGCTTTCGGTGTTGAGATTTGCACTAAAGTTTTTATACGTCACCAGAAGAAACTTTACATACTTAAAAAATCTTATAAAAATGGCCAGCATTGTTGAATTTCTTATGTAATTTAACAATAAGAACCATAAAAGATCCATCTGAGTGAATTCTAATTCGCATTCGGGGCTGAGATTTTCACTGGAGCTTTATTCGTGACCAGAAGAAACTTTACATAGTTAGAAAATTTTATAAAAATGGCCAGCATTGTTGAATAGAATTTCATATGTAATTTAACAACAAGAAGAATAAAAGATCAATTTGAGAGATCTAATTCGCTTTCGGGGCTGAGATTTTCACTAAAGCTTTATTCGTGAACAGAAGAAATTTTACATAGTTAGAAAATCTTATAAAAATTGCCAGCATCGTTGAATAGAATTTCTTATGTAATTTAACAACAAGAAGAATAAAAGATCAATTTGAGAGATCTAATTCGCTTTCTCGGCTGTGATTTTCACTAAAGCTTTTATTCGTGACCAGAAGACACTTTACATAGTTAGAAAATCTTATAAAAATTGCCAGCATCGTTGAATAGAATTTCTTATGTAATTTAACAACAAGAAGAATAAAAGATCAATTTGAGAGATCTAATTCGCTTTCGCGGCTGAGATTTGCACTAAAGCTTTTATTCGCGACCAGAAGATCCATTACATACTTGAAAAATCTTATAAAAATGGCCAGCATTGTTGAATAGAATTTCTTATGTAATTTAACAAAAAGAAGAATAAAAGATCCATTTGAGTGAATTCTAATACGCTTTCGGTGTTGAGATTTGCACAAAAGTTTTTATACGTGACCAGAAGAAACTTTACATACTTAAAAAATCTTATACAAATGGCCAGCATTGTCGAATTTCTTATGTAATTTAACAACAAGAAGAATAAAAGCTCAATTTGCGAGATTTCTAATTCCCTTTCGGGGTTGAGATTTGCACTAAAGCTTTTATACGTGACCAGAAGATACTTTACATACTTGAAAAATCTTATAAAAATGGCCAGCATTGTTGAATAGAATTTCTTATGTAATTTAACAAAAAGAAGAATAAAAGATCCATTTGAGTGAATTCTAATACGCTTTCGGTGTTGAGATTTTCACTAAAGCTTTTACACGTGACCAGAAGAAACTTTACATAGTTCGAACATCTTATAAAAATTGCCAGCATCGTTGAGTAGAATTTCTTACGTAATTTAACAACAAGAAGAATAAAAGATCCATTTGAGTGAATTCTAATACGCTTTCGGTGTTGAGATTTGCACTAAAGTTTTTATACGTGACCAGAAGAAACTTTACATACTTAAAAAATCTTATAAAAATGGCCAGCATTGTTGAATTTCTTATGTAATTTAACAACAAGAAGAATAAAAGCTCAATTTGCGAGATTTCTAATTCCCTTTCGGGGTTGAGATTTGCACTAAAGCTTT
Source organism: Trichopria drosophilae (assembly GCA_030407085.1). NCBI lineage: Eukaryota > Metazoa > Arthropoda > Insecta > Hymenoptera > Diapriidae > Trichopria > Trichopria drosophilae. The sequence continues at coordinate 15,192,434 of CM059587.1, read as the reverse complement.
TATACGTGACCAGAAGATACTTTACATACTTGAAAAATCTTATAAAAATGGCCAGCATTGTTGAATAGAATTTCTTATGTAATTTAACAAAAAGAAGAATAAAAGATCCATTTGAGTGAATTCTAATACGCTTTCGGTGTTGAGATTTGCACTAAAGTTTTTATACGTGACCAGAAGAAACTTTACATACTTGAAAAATCTTATAAAAATGGCCAGCATTGTTGAATAGAATTTCAGATGTAATTTAACAACAAGAAGAATAAAAGATCAATTTGGGAGATCTAATTCGCTTTCTCGGCTGTGATTTTCACTAAAGCTTTTATTCGTGACCAGAAGACACTTTACATAGTTAGAAAATCTTATAAAAATTGCCAGCATCGTTGAGTAGAATTTCTTATGTAATTTAACAACAAGATGACTAAAAGATCAATTTGAGAGATCTAATTCGCTTTCGGGGCTGAGATTTTCACTATAGCTTTTATTCGTGACCAGAAGAAACTTTACATAGTTAGAAAATCTTATAAAAATTGCCATCATCGTTGAATATAATTTCTTATGTAATTTAACAACAAGAAGAATAAAAGATCAATTTGAGAGATCTAATTCGCTTTCGCGGCTGAGATTTTCACTAAAGCTTTTATACGTGACCAGAAGAAACTTTACATACTTAAAAAATCTTATAAAAATGGCCAGCATTGTTGAATAGAATTTCTTATGTAATTTAACAACAAGAAGAATAACAGTTCAATTTGAGAGATCTAATACGCTTTCGGGGTTGAGATTTGCACTAAAGCTTTTATACGTGACCAGAAGAAACTTTACATACTTGAAAAATCTTATAAAAATGGCCAGCATTGTTGAATAGAATTTCTTATGTAATTTAACAACAAGAAGAATAAAAGATCCATTTGAGTGAATTCTAATACGCTTTCGGTGTTGAGATTTGCACTAAAGTTTTTATACGTGACCAGAAGAAACTTTACATACTTAAAAAATCTTATAAAAATGGCCAGCATTGTTGAATTTCTTATGTAATTTAACAACAAGAAGAATAAAAGCTCAATTTGAGAGATTTCTAATTCCCTTTCGGTGTTGAGATTTGCACTAAAGCTGTTATTCGTGACCAGAAGCAACTTTACATACTTAGAAAATTTTCATAAAAATTGCCTGCATTATTCAATAGAATTTCGTATGTAATTTAACAACAAGAAGAATAACAGTTCAATTTGAGAGATCTAATACGCTTTCGGGGTTGAGATTTGCACTAAAGCTTTTATACGTGACCAGAAGAAACTTTACATACTTGAAAAATCTTATAAAAATGGCCAGCATTGTTGAATAGAATTTCTTATGTAATTTAACAACAAGAAGAATAAAAGATCCATTTAAGTGAATTCTAATTCGCATTCGGGGCTGAGATTTTCACTAAAGCTTTATTCGTGACCAGAAGAAACTTTACATAGTTAGAAAATTTTATAAAAATGGCCAGCATTGTTGAATAGAATTTCATATGTAATTTAACAACAAGAAGAATAAAAGATCAATTTGAGAGATCTAATTCGCTTTCTCGGCTGTGATTTTCACTAAAGCTTTTATTCGTGACCAGAAGACACTTTACATAGTTAGAAAATCTTATAAAAATTGCCAGCATCGTTGAGTAGAATTTCTTACGTAATTTCACAACAAAAAGAATAAAAGATCCATTTGAGTGAATTCTAATACGCTTTCGGTGTTGAGATTTGCACTAAAGTTTTTATACGTGACCAGAAGAAACTTTACATACTTAAAAAATCTTATAAAAATGGCCAGCATTGTTGAATAGAATTTCATATGTAATTTAACAACAAGAAGAATAAAAGATCAATTTGAGAGATCTAATTCGCTTTCGGGGTTGAGATTTGCACTAAAGCTTTTATACGTGACCAGAAGATACTTTACATACTTGAAAAATCTTATAAAAATGGCCAGCATTGTTGAATAGAATTTCTTATGTAATTTAACAAAAAGAAGAATAAAAGATCCATTTGAGTGAATTCTAATACGCTTTCGGGGTTGAGATTTGCACTAAAGCTTTTATACGTGACCAGAAGATACTTTACATACTTGAAAAATCTTATAAAAATGGCCAGCATTGTTGAATAGAATTTCTTATGTAATTTAACAAAAAGAAGAATAAAAGATCCATTTGAGTGAATTCTAATACGCTTTCGGTGTTGAGATTTTCACTAAAGCTTTATTCGTGAACAGAAGAAACTTTACATAGTTAGAAAATCTTATAAAAATTGCCAGAATCGTTGAATAGAAATTTATATGTAATTTAACAACAAGAAGAATAACAGTTCAATTTGAGAGATCTAATTCGCTTTCGGGGTTGAGATTTGCACTAAAGCTTTTATACGTGACCAGAAGATACTTTACATACTTGAAAAATCTTATAAAAATGGCCAGCATTGTTGAATAGAATTTCTTATGTAATTTAACAAAAAGAAGAATAAAAGATCCATTTGAGTGAATTCTAATACGCTTTCGGTGTTGAGATTTGCACTAAAGTTTTTATACGTGACCAGAAGAAACTTTACATACTTAAAAAATCTTATAAAAATGGCCAGCATTGTTGAATTTCTTATGTAATTTAACAACAAGAAGAATAAAAGCTCAATTTGCGAGATTTCTAATTCCCTTTCGGGGTTGAGATTTGCACTAAAGCTGTTATTCGTGACCAGAAGCAACTTTACATACTTAGAAAATCTTATAAAAATTGCCAGCATCGTTGAATAGAATTTCTTATGTAATTTAACAACAAAAAGAATAACAGTTCAATTTGAGAGATCTAATACGCTTTCGGGGTTGAGATTTGCACTAAAGCTTTTTTCGTGAACAGAAGAAACTTTACATAGTTAGAAAATCTTATAAAAATTGCCATCATCGTTGAATATAATTTCTTATGTAATTTAACAACAAGAAGAATAAAAGATCAATTTGAGAGATCTAATTCGCTTTCGCGGCTGAGATTTTCACTAAAGCTTTTATTCGTGACCAGAAGAAACTTTACATAGTTAGAAAATCTTATAAAAATTGCCAGCATCGTTGAATAGAATTTCTTATGTAATTTAACAAAAAGAAGAATAAAAGCTCAATTTGCGAGATTTCTAATTCCCTTTCGGGGTTGAGATTTGCACTAAAGCTTTTATACGTGACCAGAAGATACTTTACATACTTGAAAAATCTTTTAAAAATGGCCAGCATTGTTGAATAGAATTTCTTATGTAATTTAACAACAAGAAGAATAAAAGCTCAATTTGAGAGATTTCTAATTCCCTTTCTGGGTTGAGATTTGCACTAAAGCTTTTATACGAGACCAGAAGATACTTTACATACTTGAAAAATCTTATAAAAATGGCCAGCATTGTTGAATAGAATTTCTTACGTAATTTAACAACAAGAAGAATAAAAGATCCATTTGAGTGAATTCTAATACGCTTTCGGTGTTGAGATTTGCACTAAAGTTTTTATACGTGACCAGAAGAAACTTTACATACTTAAAAAATCTTATAAAAATGGCCAGCATTGTTGAATTTCTTATGTAATTTAACAACAAGAAGAATAAAAGCTCAATTTGAGAGATTTCTAATTCCCTTTCGGGGTTGAGATTTGCACTAAAGCTTTTATACGTGACCAGAAGATACTTTACATACTTGAAAAATCTTATAAAAATGGCCAGCATTGTTGAATAGAATTTCTTATGTAATTTAACAAAAAGAAGAATAAAAGATCCATTTGAGTGAATTCTAATACGCTTTCGGTGTTGAGATTTGCACTAAAGTTTTTATACGTGACCAGAAGAAACTTTACATTCTTAAAAAAATCTTATAAAAATGGCCAGCATCGTTGAATAGAATTTCTTATGTAATTTAACAACAAGAAGAATAAAAGATCATTTTGAGAGATCCAATTCGCTTTCTCGGCTGTGATTTTCACTAAAGCTTTTATTCGTGACCAGAAGACACTTTACATAGTTAGAAAATCTTATAAAAATTGCCAGCATCGTTGAATAGAATTTCTTATGTAATTTAACAACAAGAAGAATAAAAGATCAATTTGGGAGATCTAATTCGCTTTCGCGGCTGAGATTTTCACTAAAGCTTTTACACGTGACCAGACGAAACTTTACATAGTTAGCAAATCTTATAAAAATTGCCAGCATCGTTGAGTAGAATTTCTTACGTAATTTAACAAAAAGAAGAATAAAAGATCCATTTGAGTGAATTCTAATACGCTTTCGGTGTTGAGATTTGCACTAAAGTTTTTATACGTGACCAGAAGAAACTTTACATACTTAAAAAATCTTATAAAAATGGCCAGCATTGTTGAATTTCTTATGTAATTTAACAACAAGAAGAATAAAAGCTCAATTTGAGAGATTTCTAATTCCCTTTCTGGGTTGAGATTTGCACTAAAGCTTTTATACGAGACCAGAAGATACTTTACATACTTGAAAAATCTTATAAAAATGGCCAGCATTGTTGAATAGAATTTCTTATGTAATTTAACAAAAAGAAGAATAAAAGATCCATTTGAGTGAATTCTAATACGCTTTCGGTGTTGAGATTTGCACTAAAGTTTTTATACGTGACCAGAAGAAACTTTACATACTTAAAAAATCTTATAAAAATGGCCAGCATTGTTGAATTTCTTATGTAATTTAACAACAAGAAGAATAAAAGCTCAATTTGCGAGATTTCTAATTCCCTTTCTGGTTTGAGATTTGCACTAAAGCTTTTACACGTGACCAGACGAAACTTTACATAGTTAGCAAATCTTATAAAAATTGCCAGCATCGTTGAGTAGAATTTCTTACGTAATTTAACAAAAAGAAGAATAAAAGATCCATTTGAGAGATCTAATACGCTTTCGCGGCTGAGATTTTCACTAAAGCTTTTAATCGTGACCAGAAGAAACTTTACATACTTAAAAAATCTTTTAAATATTGCCAGCATTGTTGAATAGAATTTCTTATGTAATATAACAACAAGAAGAATAAAAGATCAATTTGAGAGAGTTCTAATTCGCTTGCGGGGTTGAGATTTTCTCTAAAGCTTTTACTCGTGACCAGAAGCAACTTTACATACTTAGAAATTCTTATAAAAATGGCCAGCATTGTTGAATAGAATTTCTTACGTAATTTACCAACAAGAAGAATAAAAGATCAATTTGAGTGAGTTCTAATTTGCTTTCGGTGTTGAGATTTGCACTAAAGTTTTTATACGTGACCAGAAGAAACTTTACATTCTTAAAAAAATCTTATAAAAATGGCCAGCATCGTTGAATAGAATTTCTTATGTAATTTAACAACAAGAAGAATAAAAGATCAATTTGAGAGATCTAATTCGCTTTCGGGGCTGAGATTTTCACTAAAGCTTTATTCGTGAACAGAAGAAATTTTACATAGTTAGAAAATCTTATAAAAATTGCCAGCATCGTTGAATAGAATTTCTTATGTAATTTAACAAAAAGAAGAATAAAAGATCCATTTGAGTGAATTCTAATACGCTTTCGGTGTTGAGATTTGCACAAAAGTTTTTATACGTGACCAGAAGAAACTTTACATACTTAAAAAATCTTATACAAATGGCCAGCATTGTCGAATTTCTTATGTAATTTAACAAAAAGAAGAATAAAAGATCCATTTGAGTGAATTCTAATACGCTTTCGGTGTTGAGATTTTCACTAAAGCTTTTACACGTGACCAGAAGAAACTTTACATAGTTAGAACATCTTATAAAAATTGCCAGCATCGTTGAATAGAATTTCTTATGTAATTTAACAACAAGAAGAATAAAAGATCAATTTGAGAGATCTAATTCGCTTTCGCGGCTGAGATTTTCACTAAAGCTTTTACACGTGACCAGAAGAAACTTTACATAGTTAGAACATCTTATAAAAATTGCCAGCATCGTTGAGTAGAATTTCTTACGTAATTTAACAACAAGAAGAATAAAAGATCCATTTGAGTGAATTCTAATACGCTTTCGGTGTTGAGATTTGCACTAAAGTTTTTATACGTGACCAGAAGAAACTTTACATACTTGAAAAATCTTATAAAAATGGCCAGCATTGTTGAATAGAATTTCTTATGTAATTTAACAAAAAGAAGAATAAAAGATCCATTTGAGTGAATTCTAATACGCTTTCGGTGTTGAGATTTGCACTAAAGTTTTTATACGTGACCAGAAGAAACTTTACATACTTGAAAAATCTTATAAAAATGGCCAGCATTGTTGAATAGAATTTCTTATGCAATTTAACAACAAGAACCATAAAAGATCCATCTGAGTGAATTCTAATTCGCATTCGGGGCTGAGATTTTCACTAAAGCTTTATTCGTGACCAGAAGAAACTTTACATAGTTAGAAAATTTTATAAAAATGGCCAGCATTGTCGAATTTCTTATGTAATTTAACAACAAGAAGAATAAAAGCTCAATTTGAGAGATCTAATTCGCTTTCGCGGCTGAGATTTTCACTAAAGCTTTTACACGTGACCAGAAGAAACTTTACATACTTAAAAAAATCTTATAAAAATGGCCAGCATCGTTGAATAGAATTTCTTATGTAATTTAACAACAAGAACCATAAAAGATCCATTTGAGTGAATTCTAATTCGCATTCGGGGCTGAGATTTGCCCTAAAGCTTTTACTCGTGACCAGAAGAAACTTTACATACTTAAAAAATCTTATAAAAATGGCCAGCATTGTCGAATTTCTTATGTAATTTAACAACCAAAAGAATAAAAGCTCAATTTGCGAGATTTCTAATTCCCTTTCGGGGTTGAGATTTGCACTAAAGCTTTTATACGTGACCAGAAGATACTTTACATACTTGAAAAATCTTATAAAAATGGCCAGCATTGTTGAATAGAATTTCTTATGTAATTTAACAACAAGAAGAATAACAGTTCAATTTGAGAGATCTAATACGCTTTCGGGGTTGAGATTTGCACTAAAGCTTTTATACGTGACCAGAAGAAACTTTACATACTTGAAAAATCTTATAAAAATGGCCAGCATTGTTGAATAGAATTTCTTACGTAATTTAACAACAAGAAGAATAAAAGATCCATTTGAGTGAATTCTAATACGCTTTCGGTGTTGAGATTTGCACTAAAGTTTTTATACGTGACCAGAAGAAACTTTACATACTTAGAAAATTTCATAAAAATTGCCTGCATTATTCAATAGAATTTCTTATGTAATTTAACAACAAGAACCATAAAAGATCCATCTGAGTGAATTCTAATTCGCATTCGGGGCTGAGATTTTCACTAAAGCTTTATTCGTGACCAGAAGAAACTTTACATAGTTAGAAAATTTTATAAAAATGGCCAGCATTGTCGAATTTCTTATGTAATTTAACAACAAGAAGAATAAAAGCTCAATTTGAGAGATTTCTAATTCCCTTTCGGTGTTGAGATTTGCACTAAAGCTGTTATTCGTGACCAGAAGAAACTTTACATACTTAAAAAATCTTATAAAAATGGCCAGCATTGTTGAATTTCTTATGTAATTTAACAACAAGAAGAATAAAAGATCAATTTGAGAGATCTAATTCGCTTTCGGGGCTGAGATTTTCACTAAAGCTTTTTTCGTGAACAGAAGAAACTTTACATAGTTAGAAAATCTTATAAAAATTGCCATCATCGTTGAATATAATTTCTTATGTAATTTAACAACAAGAAGAATAAAAGATCAATTTGAGAGATCTAATTCGCTTTCGCGGCTGAGATTTTCACTAAAGCTTTTACACGTGACCAGAAGAAACTTTACATAGTTAGAACATCTTATAAAAATTGCCAGCATCGTTGAGTAGAATTTCTTACGTAATTTAACAACAAGAAGAATAAAAGATCCATTTGAGTGAATTCTAATACGCTTTCGGTGTTGAGATTTGCACTAAAGTTTTTATACGTGACCAGAAGAAACTTTACATACTTAAAAAATCTTATAAAAATGGCCAGCATTGTTGAATTTCTTATGTAATTTAACAACAAGAAGAATAAAAGCTCAATTTGAGAGATTTCTAATTCCCTTTCGGTGTTGAGATTTGCACTAAAGCTGTTATTCGTGACCAGAAGCAACTTTACATACTTAGAAAATTTCATAAAAATTGCCTGCATTATTCAATAGAATTTTGTATGTAATTTAACAACAAGAAGAATAACAGTTCAATTTGAGAGATCTAATACGCTTTCGGGGTTGAGATTTGCACTAAAGCTTTTATACGTGACCAGAAGAAACTTTACATACTTAAAAAATCTTATAAAAATGGCCAGCATTGTTGAATTTCTTATGTAATTTAACAACAAGAAGAATAAAAGCTCAATTTGCCAGATTTCTAATTCCCTTTCGGGGTTGAGATTTGCACTAAAGCTTTTATACGTGACCAGAAGATACTTTACATACTTGAAAAATCTTTTAAAAATGGCCAGCATTGTTGAATAGAATTTCTTATGTAATTTAACAACAAGAAGAATAAAAGATCCATTTGAGTGAATTCTAATACGCTTTCGGTGTTGAGATTTGCACTAAAGCTTTTATACGTGACCAGAAGAAACTTTACATACTTAAAAAATCTTATAAAAATGGCCAGCATTGTTGAATAGAATTTCTTATGTAATTTAACACAAAGAAGAATAAAAGATCCATTTGAGTGAATTCTAATACGCTCTCGGTGTTGAGATTTGCACTAAAGTTTTTATACGTGACCAGAAGAAACTTTACATACTTAAAAATATCTTATAAAAATGGCCAGCATTGGGGGGGGAGGGGGGGGGGGGGTGGGGGGGGGGGGGGGGGGGGGGGGGGGGGGGGGGGGGGGGGGGGGGGTGGGGGGGGGGGGGGGCGGGGGGGGGGGGGAGTGGGGCGGGGGGGGGGTGGGGGGGGGGGGGGGTGGGGGGGGGGGGGGGTGGGGGGGGGGGGGGGTGGGGGGGGGGGGGGGTGGGGGGGGGGGGGGGTGGGGGGGGGGGGGGGTGGGGGGGGGGGGGGGTGGGGGGGGGGGGGGGTGGGGGGGGGGGGGGGTGGGGGGGGGGGGGGGTGGGGGGGGGGGGGGGTGGGGGGGGGGGGGGGTGGGGGGGGGGGGGGGTGGGGGGGGGGGGGGGTGGGGGGGGGGGGGGGTGGGGGGGGGGGGGGGTGGGGGGGGGGGGGGGTGGGGGGGGGGGGGGGTGGGGGGGGGGGGGGGTGGGGGGGGGGGGGGGTGGGGGGGGGGGGGGGTGGGGGGGGGGGGGGGTGGGGGGGGGGGGGGGTGGGGGGGGGGGGGGGGAGTGAGCGAAGCGAGCGAGGCACCACGCCAACACTAGTTCTCTTTTAATTTACCTTTTGTATATTTATTTTAAATATGAATGAAATACAGATGCATTTATATTTATCACATACTATGTAATCGTAAAACATAAAAAATGAAATTTTCCTTATCGTTGTGTAAAATTTTTGATTTACTTCGTTCAATACAAATTTGTTTAAATACCATTCTTGAAAGTTTAATTCTGCTTAAAATAGAATTAAACCTTCAATGAAGGTGTGTAACAAAATTTGTGGCAAAAGAAGGAAAATAAAAAACTTTACACAACAAAAGGGATGATTTCATTTGTCACGTCCAGCGAAAAAGGACCATGTTGTGTGCACAACAACAAAAGAATTGAAATTGAATTCGTCCCTCTTACCTTGGGTACGCCACAGTGGATCGCGAGATAGGGCAATTCGGAAATGGCCCTAGTTAAGAGTTATACAGTGCATGTTTTTCAATATGAACATCGATTTATGTGGTTTTAAGATCGCTGATTACGAAACTGACCTCAGAATTTAAAAACTTCAAGTGGTCGATTCAATATGGCCGACTGTATTGTAAAAACTAAGTTGAATGAGATACAACTGGGTCCTTGGGGGTTTCTGGGGTCACTGATTACGAATTTCGTCTAAGATTTTAAGAATTCAACATGGCGGATTGAATACGGCCAACCGAAATGCAAAAACTAAGTTTAATGAGATGGAACTGAATACTGGGGGGGGGGGGCCGCTGATTAGGAATCTGACCTCAGATTTTGAAAATTTAGAATGACGGATCCAAAATAGCGGTCTGTAAATTTTTTTTTAAATATGAATTTCTTATTAAAGTAGATATAAGCAGCTGAAATAAATTATAACAGTTACTGTTACTCGATCTCGGTAAAATCCAGCATCGCGGCGAGGACGTGACGAGTATCATCTTTTGTTTTTAATTTTTTAAACTTTTTATATTTTTTTTTCATAATATACTCGATATATTGATCAGGATTTCTTTATTATTGTAATGAAAAAAAAGTTGTAATATTAAAAGACCTAGTGCCTCCGGAAACATATCATGCTAATTTGCATTGCTGGAAAATTTCGATCTCTGGTCAGAAATGTAAGGATCAGAAGTAAGTATAAGATGATGCATAAGATCTTCATTGGTAGCAATACAATTTATTTTCCTAGTGTGGTCGTTCCTGAACCTCCTGAACACTTTATTTCTTGACTCGAAATAGGGCGTACTTAAATAATAATGATTATTTACTAAAAAATCATATGCTTATTTACTAAAAAATCTTCCATGTTACCGATTAGCTAAATTTAAAAAATTGGTTAAATTTTGGTTAAATATCTTTGATATTGCGAAGGGTTTAATGACTGCTTACATGAAAGGGCGTTTCAACACGAGTTCAGTACTTTTTGAAAATAAAAAAAAGGGCACTTCATCTGACGCTGCATAACTTTGACTTTCATCTAAAAAAAATGTATACATCTGTTCCTATTCAAATTTTGAATTTCTTATTAAAGGGCAGATAAGTGCAGGTGGAACAAATTACAACAGTTAGTCTAGTCGTTCCTTAGACACTCCAATAAAGAAAAACACATACAAATACATACAATTTTTTTAAGACTACACTGTAAAAAAAAATCGTGTAAAATTACAGTTGCGAATGGGCTCGAAAATTACCCACTTTCAACTCAGTGAATTTACTATATGGAACACAGTAACTTTCCCTAAATCTTGTAATATATTACTCGTTTGTAAAATTACCACGTCCAACGTAGGCTCGAAAAATTACCTACGTTTGACGTAGTAAAAGTACAACAGTCTAGTATTTTCCCTATGCTCGACGTCGTAAATTTACAATGCGGCGGTAAATCTCTAACCTCACTTCGGTAAAATTTCAACGCTCAACGTAGTGTTATTACTAAATTTTCATGTTTGAAAATTACCATTGCATTGAAAATTTCATTTTCATTTTTTACAGTGTAGTTTAAAGAGTCCTTGTCATGTGTTTTATTAGTCTACCACAGGTCACCATTACAAGCTTTTAAAACATTCTTGTTTGGCATCTAACCTTATTTTTTTTATACGTTAAAATCTTGTTAAGTACTCAGAAATATGTATATTGCATACAAAAAATTTTCTTGATAGTATTGAATTTTTAATTTATTCTTAAAAAAAAAGGAATGTATCAGTGAATTTTGCAAGTATTAACTTTATGTACTTATTAACGACAGCTAATCTTAATACCATTACTTATATGAACTGATATTAGTTAAACAACTATTTAAGAATATATTTGTGCATTTTTTCTTTCATTTTTCAAAATTTTTATTTTTTGCCCCATGTCCGTGCTCATACATTGCGTCGATCCACTGTGGGACGACCGGATTAAGTAAAAATTGTGGAATTAATTAAATGTAAAAATAATTCATTTTAAATCCTCGATATATTTATTACAATGTAACGTGCCGCACAGAAACGGACAACGAAGAAATTATGCACTCTCACAAGTTCAACAACCGCATGTCTTAATCTGAAATTTCAAACCGACGCGGACACTTTGGCGTCCAATGAAATTGTTACGTCTGTCTCGTCTCGTTGCATTTCTCCTGTAAGTTAACAATTTTATAATTAATAATAATCACTTTAAAACCCTTTCTTTAATTTATAGAAAAAAAGGAGGCTATTAATGAAAAATAATTAATTGTTAAAGTCTCACAATGAGCTGCATAATGATAATGGCCAACCACTTATGTTTATTATGAAGAAAACCTAGCGAGATTAAATGTTAATAAAGAAAAGGACTAACATAATAATTAAGTGTAATAAAACACTAAATGAAAATATAAAATACATTGTCTTAAAAAGGGGAAATATATATATAATGAAAAGAATATATTTCATCCTTATTAACATTCAATCACCATTATCGTTAAATGTAAAAAGATTATTTATTTAATAATATGGTTGACATAAACATTCGTATCTTGTTGTGGAATATTCGACACCTATGCATCGGTAAAACGACCCTGGCTTTACTTCTTGAGATAAGATTCCCCAGCCCCCCAAGAGGGTTGAGAGCTCTGATTGGTCAAAAACCAAGAGCTTCTAAATTTTTGTTTAAAATTGTTTAATTGTAAGGCGGGGGTTTCCAATATAAAAAAGCGCGAAAAGACATACAGGCTCTCTTTCGATTCCATCAGCCAACGGGGGAACATTAGAACAAAAGAAAGTGAGTATCTCGCCATCTCTTTTCTTCACTATATTAACAAAACCCGGTTCGTAACCGAGAAATAAAAACTGATTCCTTTTTCCAGTTAATTCAGTTCTCTCCGTAGAGAGCGTATTAACTGACAACTTTAAGAAAATTATTTCTTAAATAATATTAGATAAAATTAATTAGAAGTTAATGTATTATATTTTTATTAAATATATTAATTTGTGTAACAAGAATTTTTTAAAATATTTAATTGCTCCTTCTCTCGCATTTTGACCGCTCTTCCTGGTTCTAAAAAAGCAAATTGAGCAACTTAATTTAAGGGTCTAAGAAGGTTCTTGAACCTTCTTGGGTCCTGTCTCTAGATAATTTTTCCGAGTTATCTAGACGTGAGAACAATATGAACAACAAGGGCCAAGGAAAAGATTGATTATTATATCAATAAACTACAGAAATATCGGTATCGAGGTACAATAAAATGAGAGTCCCACTTTGCTACATAGCTTGTTGGTTTTATCGACATTTCTATGCAGGGGACGAGAATTATTATTCTCCTGCCAGAGTTATTACTCCGTTCTTTTGAATTATTACTTAAATATTAAATATACATTGTCACAAATTTAATTGAAATTTACATTGCACTTTTTTCATGTCAAGGATTTCGTATCGAATACAGTGCACGATACCCTAAAAACCCACTGAACCTTTTTTGTACAGAACTAAATTTCCTTCCAAAAGTCAGTGACCGCCTTAGTTTAAAGTTAATTTATAAATAATTTATAAATTAAATTATAGTATTGGGTTTAGAATTAATATAAGCACCGTAAGAACATTGTAATATTCATATGTGACATTCATGTAATGGCATACATAACAACTTACTTTGTAATAAAGTTGTCAGTTATGAAAATAGAATTATGAATTGCGGTGTAGTTAAATACGCACCAATCTCGTTCTAGACTCGTTCAACTGAATCTGATCAATTTTGACATTACAAACTTAATTCGATTATTTTCAAGGTATACTAATAGTCGTCATCCCGAAATGTAAAATTGTCCACTATATACTAGATATCTGTATTTCCGATGACGCCAGCATAATTCGACAGCGTATTTTCTTTAAAGTTCTGTCAGCTATGGAGAAAACCGTAAAATTCGCCAGCCTTATTTCAAAATGAAGTACAAAGCAATGTCTGAAATACATATGTAAACAAGTCTGGATGACATTAACTACCTAACTTCCAACAGGCAGTATGCGACATCCTTTTTAAGCCGGTGTCGTAAATGACCCCGATGATGGGAAATGTCAGCATTTGTTTCCTGCAAGAAGCTAGATCGACGATGGATTAGAAACGTTGATATATTGTTTTCTTTCCGTAGGGTCACAACTATCAATGGAAAATCCTAAGCCGTTTCCCTCCAGCACCTTTCACGAACACCATCATAGGTATTAATTTATTTTTTTACCGTCAGAATCGCCGCAGACTAATCGGCAGTGGAGAATTTCCAGCAAATTTGCTGTCTGTGTGATGGCGCATAATCCGCATTTCTGGCGACATATTCGCCGCCTGACTTTTCCATTATCTGGTTCTCTGGGAATATAGTGTGTCTGTATGAAAATTGAAAATGATATACAACTATGACCTATGGCCTGAGTCGACGTGCAAATGAAAATGAGCATTTGAAAATAAAAACTTCGACCGCGCCGACAGGCAAGCAGAAGTATTTATAAATAATACTTGTAAAATACTTTCTTCATGCACAGAAATTAACTGAATTCCTGCATAATAATAAAAACATATTTTTTACCAAAAGTGATAAGGGGAACACGACAGTTGCTCTTGCTGTGAATAAAAACAATTATATTGAGTCTATGTTACAGTCATTAGGAGACAACACCACATATAAAGTTTCTAAGTATAAATATACAGCAACTACGACTAAAGAGAACAATAGTCTTGTATCGAAATGGGAAAAATCAGGTTTCATCAACTCGTCAACCGCTAAATATCTAAAAAACTACAAAGGTGTTATTCCACGTGCTTACGGACTCCCTAAGATCCACAAGACTCATGTTAAAGACAGCTGGGATTTTCGGAAGAAAATTAAACTAATTAAGCTTCCGAAAGATTACATTTTGGCGTCATTTGACGTAGTGTCTATGTTTACCAACACCTCTCCTGAAATGGTTGATCATGCCATATACAGTAGATGGAATGAAATCAAAAAATTCACAAAGATATCCAAAACAGAATTTTTAAAAGGATTAAAACTAATCTTAAATTCAATAAAGATAAAGATGAAGATCTTAAATTCAACATTTTTTAATTTTCTAAACACAACATACAAACAGATTTTTGGTGTCCCGATGGGGTCTCCATTATCACCGGTTATTGTTAATTAGTGATGGATTTTTTAGAAGTAAAACTTTTTAAAAAGTTAAATTTTAAACTAGCATTCTACTACCGTTACGTAGATGATATTTTAATGGGTATTCCATCTGACAAGGTGGATTACTTATTAAACATTTTCAATAGTTATAAAGATCTGAATAATAGAATGGCTTTCACATCAGAGACCGAGGTCGATCACACTATAGCTTTTTTAGATCTAAAAGTTATAAGAGAGAAAGGTGGCACTTTAATAACTGATTGGCATCACATAGGTATCATTAAAACTATTAAGCAGAATGTAAATGGTAGGAAATGCTTATATTAAAACACCAGCAATATTTTTTTTATTTTTATTTTTTATTTGCACATCAATAAATAGTAATGAGTATAATATTAGTCGGTTACATATTCTGCAGTGGGTCGTAGTACACTTTTGGCAATTTTCCACGATACACATATAACAATCACAATATACATATTTACCGTACAGATCGCACGGGATAAGTCAAATTATCTACAGATACAACAATATATCTGAAGAAACCATAATTTGTAAACAACATTTAACATGGTTTGAATTAATAAGAGCATCGTTAAGACAAATAATTTTCTAAAGATATGTTTGTATGTATCTTTATTTTGACTTGAGTCCAGGCTGCATAGCCAATTAAACAAGTTAGTACGATAGAAGTTACAGTTACAGAAAATTTTATTTCAAATTAATACATAGTTTTTTATCTCTAATTTCGTTAAGATAAATTAAAAACTTGTTTAACTTACAAAAAGCTTTTGGTTTCTAAACACCCCCGAATTTGAATTTCTCAAATTATGTATTGAAATGGTTCATGTGTTCCAAAACTATTTTATCTTTAATCCATAACAATGTTTTGTAATTTAAAACAGCAATGTATTTGAGAGTGTGTGCTTTTTCATTAAAAATGTCACTTTTTCAAATTAAAATTTGTTTTCTAAGTTGTATTCAATTCTCGCACCGCAAGCATGCGCAAACAATAAAGAATAAAGGGAATGCGAAATACAAAATCTATGTTTTCTTTGTATATCGTTACAGGGCAGAGCGTTACTATTTTGCTCTATTCAAAATGTGTGCGATAAAGATTTGTTTATTTTTTCAACGCACGATTTGCCGATACGTTCATCAGTTTGCAGTAAGTAAATTAAAATCTTATGCTAAATACAATTTTTACCTAATATTGTAACTTCGCTTTAATGGTTTCTTTTATGTTTTGAGCAATTTCGTTTTTTAAATGTTCTGCTTTGTAAACTTAATCAATGCAAGTTAATAACGGCAAGTTTACAATAGACGTGAGACGTACAAAAGATTATTTCGAAGACTATAATATGTAAATTAATGTTCATGGTGGCAATATATCATAAGATAGAAAACTATTTAGATAAAAGTATGTAATGTGGATGACATGATTTTGTATAGACTTTTTTTGCAATGCATTGGATTCTAATGTATCTTATTGAGTAGATAATCATAAACAAATTTATGATTTGTGTAGTCTACAATATAGAGCTCAGCATTATTTCGAAACAATTTATTTTGGAATAACAGACAATTGTATTGTAACGGCGGAGTATATACAATAGGCTGCAGCGAATTGAACTATACATGTATAAAATATACTTGTATCTTTTGGTAAAACTCAGATTACAATTTTCGCCAACCAATGTGTAACAGAAGAAAATATTCAAAATCGGGTACATTAACTTTTCGTAGAAATTGATCCAGCTACGAAACGAAAGTTGTGTTCGCTTTAAAAAAAATGATTCCAGCATAAAAAGCAACAGAACTGAATGAGTCCCAAAAAATTGAAAGATCAGTGTAGTAACAGATTTATTGCATGTCACTTTTATGTCACAAAATTATAACGATATACTAAAATAAATTATAGTCTGAATTAAAATTCACTCTAAATTTCGTAAAGTGAATTTTGAGCCATGTTCGACTTTAAAGTGAATTGGTCAATCTCAGTTCTACAGAGAAAGAAATATGGATATCTTTCATATCCTGCAGTATAAGTGGTTGGGTTAAAGCAACACTTCATTTTATAATTAAAAATATTGCATGATACTGAGATTAAGCTATTCGACAGTATGATTATCGCAAGTCAAAGTTGCATGTTGCATATTATAACCTCGCTATTAACGACGGTTTCTTTATCATATCAATGTAGTTGTAGAATATGATAAAGCCGATACTTGATTTGAAATTTTTAAAAATTCACCGAAAATTATTTAAAACGTAGTTCATTTACTTCACGATCGACTTTTCAGATAGCAAAATGTAATTGAACACTTTAAGGAGGTTCTAACGTCACATCAAATATAAGACAAACGTTTAACATTTGATACCATGAAAGTTAAAGTTTAAAGGAAAATATCGGCAAAAGTTGAAAATGATTTACCACGTCCTTTATTTGTTATTGATGTTTAAAGTACCATTATTTAACATAGACTGTATAGAAAGTGATAATTTGCAGTACTACTATAAACGTTAACATCAGTAACATCAGTAACGTTGGAAATAAATCGATTCACGTGTAACGTAGTAAAAGAAAATTCGGCATGTAAAATTACACTAGCTGTCAGGTAAATAAACAACTGACATACGCAATGGCATGCCAAACTGAAAAGAACAGATTGCTTGTAAATGTACAAGTGGCATGTATAAAATACCTATTCGCGGTATAATAATTTGTATCACGTAGTTAATAAACAGCAGGCATGTATAAATACAGGGGCACGAGTCTAGTTGAAAAACAAATATGGTGCTTGTAAAAGTACGAATGGCATGTAAAATTACGGTAGAACGGTAGACGTATCTAGGTATCACGTGATTCATTTATAATCGAAATGTAACTGTACATGTGTTAATTTGATTTTTTTTTCACTATGAACAATAGTGCAGAAATAGTACACACGCTTTGTCACTTTCTTGCACCGAGTGTGGTTTGTTTTGCATTCTCGGTCATGCAAGGTTAGGTTGAAAAAATGAGTCGGGTATTAGAAATTCGTTTATTAATTAAGAAATTTTAACATGTTTAAAAATATTCAGTCTCCGTTATTTTCTACAGCATATGATAAGAACATTTTTATTGATTCATAATTTTTATGTCTAAAACTTAATTACTACAAACAAAATTAAAATTTTTATTCTGCAACACAGAAACAGCACAAAACTTAAAAAAAACGTTATCTAATAAAATATCCATTCAAATTGGTAAAATCGTTTTCCATAGTGGTAAGTATGAGTGCTCTCTCTCTCTCTCTCTCTCTCTCTCTCTCTCTCTCTCTCTCTCTATCTCTCTCTCTCTCTCTCTCTCTCTCTCTCTCTCTCTCTCTCTCTCTCTCTCTCTCTCTCTCTCTCTCTCTCTCTCTCTCTCTCTCTCTCTCTCTCTCTCTCGATTGACAGTTGGTTAATATCCTGCAGACAGAGTACATGTTACAATTAGGAAATGCAAATCTGAATATTAAACTGTTAGTAACATAAGTGAATATTAGCTCCTATTACATCCCCAGTAGTGACTGGAACGTTTATTTCTTCCTTAGTCGATTTCGATTACAGCAGAATGGAAAATTGAAAGTTGAAAATTCAGATGTGTTTCTTTTATTCAGAATCTTGATTGGTACCTGCTTCACTCGGTTGCATTGTCACATGCATATTTTGTATGAAGTTCGTGAAGGTAATAACTTTTTTATGGGATGCAGCCGTTGCCGAAGCTTTATTGCTACCCGGTACTTGTGGAATGTTCATAATTGTCCTCTGAATAAAGTCCAACGTAATGGAATTTGATTTGGGGAAAGGCTTATTAAAAATAAAATATGACGCAAACAGAAGCTTGAAGGCTGATATGAATGAGCAGTTCGACATTATAAGAATCGTTGAAATAAAGAAATGAAATTCCTTATTATTACCTGGAAAAACAAAACTCACATGAATTGATTATTGTAAAAGGAATAAAATTAAGCTAATATTATTTTCTATATTTTCTTAATATATTTTTAATATTATAATAGTAGTGAAAATTTCTTACCCACTGAAGCAACCCATCCAAAAGCATCTGGGGGAGGAGTAACATCAGTAACGGGAGAGTCGTTCTGAAATTAAATAGATGTTTGGTTATTCGATAAATTTTTTTGAAGAGAAAACCATACAATGAATGAACTCACATTATACTTAATAAACAATAAGTTAAGATCTTCCCCAAAATGTTTACTTATAATTGATATTGTTTCCTCATCAGTGATAAAATTTGTTTTACATAAATGTTTCATGTGGCCATAGGCGAATATTTTTGGTTTGCTTTTTTCCAAATTTTCTTCCAACAGATCTATTTTATGGCCCATCAAAAGTTCGTAATGCCAACAGTAAAAATAATTATGCAGCAGTATTGGCCATAATCTAAGTATATCATCAACTGTAGGAGGACTGTCAAGATTATTAAGAAACATTCGCTGATGTGCAAATGTGTATAAAAAATTGGTTTTCACAATGTCTCGTTGTTCTATATTATTACCATGGATTTGCTCTTCACTCGTATTTGGATGAAAGTTTTTCGCATTTTCTGTGGAGTCATTATTTTGGTTCAAGTTTTTCATCCAATTCAAAAGTTGAATTCTTTTTTCTTCAGCTTTTTGACAATTTAACTTTATTTTCGGTTGCCATTTCTGGCATCCTGCTCTAGCCATTTTAAGACGTCTCAAATTTTTACTATTTATTCCTAATTCTTGGGCGATAGATGATCCGTTTTTCGGTCTATTTAAATTATTATGTCGTTGAATCAGTTTTGATGCAAGCGTATGATATCCCTGCCCAAGTTTTTCATTTTGCAGATTTTTGTCTTCAAATATTGCCGGATATGCAGAAACCACTTGCTTTGCAACCATCTTAAACGCACTTGCTGGAATAGTGGATGATATGTCCCGCATTTGGAAAACAACTTGATGAACAAAATACGTTATGAGCCGACTGTCTCTTTCACCTGCTTGTAGTTCATGTACTTTGGTTTGGCTGCATAACTCCCAATTAAATCTGAAATTTTCTCAGTCGTAAGTGTCAATTGGATGGTGCTGAGTGATATGATTGCCAATTTCACATCCGCCCACTGCATTCTCGAGTTGCAATGCTTGCCCTTCATTTTCTGCGAAAGCAGTGGTATTTTCAGAATTGTTACATTCGAAATTATCAGTGTTGTTAGCGCTTCTGCTAGTAATAGTTTGAACAGGAGTGTTATTATCAGTGTTCTCTTTATTGTGATTTTCTTTTTCGTTGTCTATCCTAATTTCAGATACACTTTTATCACTTGCATTAGACTTGATACCGAGATGGGGCACTGATTGTTCTAACATTGTTTGTTTTGTTCCATTGACAGGTTCATATTCTCTTTCCCATATCTCACCCTCTGCTAGCAACATGAACACTTCATTCTTATTACCAAAGTATTGCAGTAAACTATCCTCATCGATATCAGTTCCATCCTTCTCCAGAACGATGTTACTCCCCTTTATCTGCATGTTAGCGCTAGCCTGGCGTCTCACATTTTTTAGAACATTTTCATTTTCTTCTATGATTACGGCTTTTTTACACATTCGATTGTGTGACCAAACCTTAAAAACCTTTGGCATCTGGAACCAAAATAGTAAAAATTGCAGAGTTTAATTATAAATAGAGATATACAGGGTCATCGAAAAGTATCGGACCCCCCTAATATCTTCAGTTAGAATGCACTTAGGAGAAAATGTCCAATAGCAAAGTTGTATGGTTTCAAGCGGGGAGTGAGATGATGACCTTGACTTTGACCTTGACCATGTCCTTCAAGGTCATTTCAAGGTCAATCTTATTTTTTTAAATAGAACCCCCTACATTTTATTGCATATTCTTATAGCTTATCTCGAGAGCTTTCCAAAACACTATAATAAAATATTTTTTTATTAAGTACTTTTTGAGTTATAAAGGTTTGAAGTTAACAATTTTTTGACACAAAATGTAGAATATCTTGTAAAATATTATTTAGTTTTCAGTAATTTTCAGTAATTCAAACCTTTATAACTCAAAAAGTACTTAATAAAAAAATATTTTATTATAGTGTTTTGGAAAGCTCTCGAGATAAGCTATAAGAATGTGCAATAAAATGTAGGGGGTTCTATTTAAAAAAATAAGATTGACCTTGAAATGACCTTGAAGGACATGGTCAAGGTCAAAGTCAAGGTCATCATCTTACTCCCCGCTTGAAACCATACAACTTTGCTATTGGACATTTTCTCCTAAGTGCATTCTAACTGAAGATATTAGGGGGGTCCGATACTTTTCGATGACCCTGTATAATACATGCTCATATTCATGTACAATTAATAAATGCTCATTCTTTGAAATTATCACTGAATATATATATATTAACAAGCGCATGCATTTTATGTTTTTGATAATTGCCCGTTGCAGTAGTTACGTGCAGATATGCTTATATTTCTATTTTTAAGATTAAAATTACACTTACGTATAATATTTATGCATCTGCATTAAAAGGCTCATATTTTGGTAGAAATACTGCACGAGCTTTAATGGTAACTTCGGGTAAGGGATCAGGTGAAAGTAGAGCAGTGTAAGTATATATATGCATTTCATTACTACTTTTTAATAATACGTCCTCATAAACACCAACTTCATCGTTTTGTATAATTGCCGATTGATAGCCAATGAAATGTAAAACTGTGCAGTGTTTATCAACTATGAGGCATTTGATTCTACAAATTAAGAAGTTGCCATACTCGTCAATTCCTACACAAACACACATATTTTTATTATAATCAATGCCACGGTAATTAATTTTCGTGCAAATTTTATGTACGTTCAACATATTATCTTTAAAAAAGAACGTCACTAATTGAACGAGAAACTGATTTTGTACTTCAGGTACATACTGCTTGCCCTCATTAATCTTGATCACATCGTCATCAACCGAATGTAAACACTGCATAAGTTGATGTTTGTCTGATAAATATTTTGTCACATTCTTAAAATTCTCACAGTGTTTAACATGAGATTTAAAAAATCTATGTTTGCTTTCTGGCCTTAAAGTGGATACATGCTTTAATGGTCCAAAATGTAAAATTAAAAATGGGTAATGCACGACATAATGATGTTTGGGGCGTAATGGAATAGAAGGAAAACATTTAATTCGTAATTTCATATATTCTTCAATGATAGTTTTTAGTATAGCAACTTGCCCTATTGACAATGCTGGAGAACACACATACGAACTAATTTTTCTCATTAAGAGGACCATTTGCCACACATCATCACTCGAATCTTTAATAACAAACCCAACAGCTATAGGAAATATTAAAAGTAATTTCCGAATTTCTGCTGCTGTTCCATGGATTTTTTTTGCGTTAGAACTAATTATGGGAACATTCTCACCACTCTGTTCAGAAGATAATTGAATCCTTTGTAAATTATAATTTAAATATCCTATCTTGAACCATTTGTTTTGCAGAAAATAGTTAATTGCTAAAAATAAGTCGTATTGGACAAGTCCTTCAAAAAGATCGTGCGCTATGCAAGGTGCTAATCCTGGTTTGGTGACATGATATTCTGTAAGTGAATTTAATGGTGAATTTTCGCTAACTCCTAAAGTTATTTTCCCTGTTCTAGTGGCAGTGTCAGCACATGCACTATAATTCGAACGATTTCGTAATTCGTGAACACCATAATTGTTGGAGACTAAGTCTTGTCTGGTTATTAAACAAAAGCGGCAAAAATGTTGTGATTTACTGAAGTTTCTAGTAAAACCTCCTATCTCGTGACATCCCAGGTTATCTCCTAATACGACCAGTAAACTTCCATGAATTTGTTTCATTTTGCCTGATATTGAGATAGTAACACCTTCTGTTTCCAACATTTTCAGATCGTCAATTAATCTAGCTAAGAATGCTACCCATCCATATTTCTTGATATATTTCTCTCTACATAGTGCAACTAATTGTAAACTGTCCGTCTTTGACCTCATGAATGAAGGTAAATTACCAAGTGTCATATAAACTCCTACGATTTTAAATTTTCCTTTCGAAGATCCTAACGGATTGCAAATTTCAAATGCATCTTGGAAGAGAATAATCTGAATCGCGTTAAGAAAAAAAGGGTTTTCTTTTACAATATTTCCATCGGCTATGTCAAAAAAACTATCTGTACATTGTGACTGATGGTTACTAGAGCAATGTTCTAAAATTATTTTATTAGTCAACATGTTTTCAATAGTTCTTAATAATGGAACGTAATGGTAACTACATTTATCACCGTTGTTAGTAAACTGTACTTCGACCGGCTGTATAAAATTAAAGTTTTTTTTATAATAAAGCGATCTACAATAAGTGTTTCTAAGACTTCCAATATCTTCATCGTGTGCGTCATTTATACTTTTAAAACTAGAGTTAAACATTTTCAAAATACTTGTTTGATCTTTGATAGAAAAATTACTCTTTTTAAGATGAGTTTCAAATTCATTGCAACAGGATTGAATAAGACATGTTATACCGGATAAAACCCCTTGCAAAGTAGTTTCGCTAGCAAAATTCTTAGCAGACAGGCTCGCATACAACTTAGCTAAAATATCTGTAACATTTGTCGCTTCGTTTGTTTGCAATAGATCAACATTATACTGAATGATTTCATCCTTTTCAGTGTTGGTTACTGAAGCATTCAAAACATCTTTGTCGAAATTTGATGTTGCACATATACTGTCTACTACATGACTGCTAAATGCTTCGCTTGCTTGCATAATGTTGTTCGAAACCGGTTCTAAGCTATCCTGAACATTTACTACTTCTACTAATGTATCATTTAAATGAAAAGATTGGGATATTTCATCAATGGAGTCTGCTAGTTGCCCATCATGATACCTTGACAAATGAATTCTATAAGAATTCGGGGTAGAAAATTTTATCCCTAACTGTCGACATTTATAATGGTCACAGATAATGGCAGCATGAGCAGTGTTGGAATGTTCAGAAAACAAATGCCTTCTTAAAGCTGACTGACTCTGACACTTAAATGTACAATCAGTTTGTTTGCATTTGTAATGAACATTTCCACTTTGAATATCTCGAGGATTATGCATGCGATTGTAATGGTCTCTAAAATGAATGTATTTTGTAAACTGTTTGTTACAATTATGGTGTAAGCAAACGAATTTACAACTGACAATATTAGCATGACGGAGTTGGTGTTTATTATAGGAAGCAATTACAGAAAATGACGCGTTGCATGTGCGACAAATGTACATTTTTTTATTATAATTTTGGAAATTGTTATGGAAAGATCATATGTATCCCATATATCCACAAATTATTCTGTAATGATTAATAAAATATAATAATCAAGGAACTATTAGAAATAATGGATAAAAACATGAAAAACTGACCTTTTTTCATGAATTTTTTTCGAAATGAAGAAGATTTATGCAATTTATACAATATCTCGTGTGTACTGAAGATGCCCTGTCGATATAACCTTATTACACTTTATAGGCTACGCGCGCTCGAAACGGCGCATGCGCTTTGGACTTGCGAACTTCAGTAGCACGTTCGCTAACGTTACCGATTGGCTGCGTTTTTACAGTCACATAGCAATTTTACACGTCTTTTTAGATTAATATTGCATACAGATGGTAAACTTACTAGTCTTCTGTAAATCTGCCTATGGCACTTACATTTACATTGACATGTACATTTACTAGCGCATAGTAAATATACTTCGTTACACGTGAATCGATTTATTTCCAATATCTTACACAGTAAGTTTACTGTTCGACTGTAAATGCGCAAATTTTATGCAATAATGGATCGATGAACGTAGTATATACACGCCACGAAAAGAACATTTACAGAGCGACAGTAATTTTACAACATATATCGTAGTGATATGGTCTGCTAAAATACTGCTTAACAGTAATTTTATGGACAAGTTTTTTTACAGTATAGGTTTATATTCTGTTGAACTTATAAGTTGAAAATCATTTAAAATAACATCTAATACGAGACATTTAACAAGCGGCGTTGTCATGAATTAAATTCGATAGATTATCTTTCATAAGTTTAACAGAATATAAACCTATGAATCTCATGTATAGTGCAGAGTTCCGACGTTTTTTAGCCATTTTTCGTATTGAATATTACTCATTAGAATGAATGAAATCTCTGAAAAATGAAATATCTACTAAGTTAAATTAAAAATTATTCAGTTATGCTATATTTCAGCATCCTTTAGCCAAAATTCAAGTTCTACCATGCATTGGATTCTGACAGCTCTAAATTCCTAAATTAAAGTGAATTTAACCTTAAAAAAGTAAGAAATTTGCCATCCTGTTAACCTCAAAGTCGACTTCATATTAAAGTGAAATTCCATCATAAAAGCACTGACATGGTTAGGTATTGAACATTTATCGGATGATATTTCAAATGTAAATAACATGAGATGTATATACTGCTACAGGTGCTGCTTAATCCATATAAAACAATTACACATCTTATAAAATAAATCTGTATGGATGGAATTATATGCAACAATATAAATTCCACTAGCAAAAATCATCTACGAATTTCAATACCACGGTGCCAATATTTTAAAATCGGATCTGTGTTTGTAGATTAGGTAGCTTGGAATCATCTCTTTTTTAAGGAGATAGTTTTGAATATCTTTTAAAAAGTAATATCTTTTTGCATACGCGGGAAGAAAAATGGTTATCCTAGTGCCCAGATTCATGAGTAGCCTATACTAGTACCGGTTGTCTGTGAACGAACATTGCCGTAATACTCCAAGAGTTGGAAAACTTTTGTTATATTTAAGTGGACCTTATTTAAGTGCAATTTTCATCTTAAGAGAATTTAGAGTGTAATGTTATAAACTAAGATAATAGTGAAGTGTTACTTTTCACGAAGGTAATGGAGATATCGCTATTTTCTTTCTGCATTTCTAATGAAAAAAAAAGAAATAATCGCGGTTACATGGAAATAGTAAGATCTGTCACAACTACATTTTTTATTTTATTGATTAACTATTTAAATAGTAGGATTGGCTACCTAATTTGTCGAGATCACTATTTAGATATTAAGATCAAATAAAAGCGATGGCTATGACTCATCCTACTACTTAATTAGTAGTTCCAATTATTTCATTTCTTCCGCATATATTAAAAAGGTAATATCGAGATACGCGTGCACATTAAAATAAAAATTATGAAGAGTTTTTAAACTCCACGATATAAGAACATGGTCAGGTTTTTGTTGAATCTTGTTTTGCAATTTGAAAGACCACTGAACAATAATGAGATTTCTTTTTGAGCTGGATGCAATGTTTGGCTTCAAAAACCATCATGATATATATGTTCAAATAATTTTGAATAAATTTTATGAGATAGAATGTTAAAAACAGGACATCTTCTGATTGTTATTGGAAAATAATTTTCACGTGTCAACTATTGTCTAAACACTGTTGCAGATAATATTATAGTATAACGTTTTAATAAAAGTTAGTAGAAAGAAAAATTAAGAGACCAACCATTTCGTCCCATTTTTAATTTTTTTTTCTTTGCTTTATACGTATATACGAAAATATTATAGTTAAAGTTTTAATAATAAATTTTATATTTAAATATAAATATTGAATATAAAATCTTTAGAGACTGTATAAAACTTTACTTTATAATATAATCTATCCTAGACTTTTTTGTCACGTGCAGCTCTAACTTTTTACAAAACTCACACGTGATAACATTATTCATTTACAATTTATCGAGAATGGTAAAATGTATGGAAGTTTACAATACATAACCGGTACGGATACATCTATGATAGAGTACTAAATAATACGGAGTAAAGAACTATTACAATTTAAGCGTAAATAAATAGTGTATTTTTCAACTAAAATAAAAATACGAAATTAAGAAATTACATTCTTAAGATTAAAATGTCCCGATTACGAAGTATCTTGATGGAAAAGTCAATTGTCTTTGTAAAAAAATCTTTCGCAAACCGGAAAAAGTCTTTAATAAAACACAAAATGAACTTACAGTTACCCAGTTCAATAGACGTATATAACACTTCCATATTGCAGCAAAAATAGTCAATGGTTCACCATCAGCTGCAAAGCAAACGCCATACTCCCGGTACTTAGTCCAGTTGTACAGCAGCTAGACGTTCCTTGGCGTAATAGTGATTGGTTTAACACAACGAAGTTACGAAATTACATGACCACACTTGCAGATTGATAATGTATATGTAGATAAAAGTGCTGGTGAACATTGAGTTATTGTTCATAACGTTAAGACTCTTTTTTAGGCACGTTTGCATAGATAAATTCATCTGAATTGTTACAAACGTTCATGAAGTTAGGATATATTTTATTGTGCTTATATTTTTTCAACTTTCTTCGTTTAATCTTCCGGTTACGAAAGTTCAAATTGCTGTTTCCATTGAAGCAGTTGATGAATACACTCTTAGCGTCCTTTATTTGAAGCAGCATAGATCCGTTACTGTTATCCATGATGAATACTTCCTCAGAATCGGAATCTGATGCTGATTTGTTTTCCATTGTTTCTGATGAATCCAAATCCCAATCTGTTTTCAACCCAAGTAGGATAATGACTTACACTCAGAATTAGACAGGATGTAAGGAACGCGACTGGATGAACTTCGATTCTTCTCGTCTATCGCAGGTAATACCTCGATGGTACTACCACGATACCGAAAATACTCTAAATCTTGAGTAGTAAAAATAAACTACGAAACGTGGAGTTTTGTGTTTATTCAGTACTATTACAGGGATGTTCAGTACTGGTGGCTTTTAAGATTACTTTGGTCCACCGGATGTAAATTTCGCGCTTAATATACCCACGGATTTACCACCTCCACCAAACGATAATCCCCACTCTTTTATTTAATTACAATTTAACACAACGTGTAACCGACTGCTTAATCGAAAGAGGAGAGGACTGGAGATAGGACAGCTATAGAACCAGCATGAGGTAAACCCTTTTTGGTAAAGGGCTAGTGATGGACTTGTAAAGTGTCCAACGCAGCATTTGTAATTTATTTCTGTATCTCCTTTACAAATTTCTCCCGCGTATGTGAGGAAATAATTTATTAATTACAATTTATTTTCAATGAATTTTCTTTGGAATATTTTTAATAATAATATACGTATGCGTACTGTCAATAGTGATATTCAAATTTTTTATATGTTTTTAGGAATTATAATTAAATACATTAAATTTCATTTAAATGAATTTAACATGTATATGTAAATTCTTCCCTCTTGCACTGCCAGTCCATAGATTGTGGACGAACGCGTGTTCTTAATTATAGAGGGGCCTGTCATTGCCTCCGAACAAGCGAGAAATGCTTTTACACTTGTTTAATTAAACAGTCGTTTATTTGCAATAAAACGAATTTCAAATCTCCAGCTGCTTGGGATGGACCACGTAGTTAGTGGGAAAGACGTATGTTATTTACTTAAACTCTAAAAAATGCTCTTTTGCATCCCTCTAGCGTGTGCAGGTCTGTAACATATTGATCGAAATAAATTTTTCGTCACTCATGCGCAACACGTGCGTCTTTGCGTGCCGGCAATGCGTGCGACATGAAACTTATTAAGCGCGTGGACCTTCTAGGGTCCAGCGGGCGCTTTTCGTGTTTTCGCGCCCGCTTCATATGCCGGTATGCACTCCTTCGCGCCCGCTTCTCATTTATCACGATTTCGCACTCACCTTCTACTTCACCGACAATATAAAGGCGCAGTTGTTATATACTAGTTCGACAAAAAATGTCGTATGTACCACGGGCAGGAATGAAGGGATTCCAGTCCTTCCCGCCCGCCGGTTGCCGAATACTTCCTTCGCGTCCTTGATACACAATATATTAAGTGTTATTGTGATCTACGGACTGTGTTGGCCATTATATAACCTTCAATTATAATGTTGACAGTTCATGTTTAAAACGTAAACTTCTAGTACTGCGTCGTTTATATTAATCTTAAAAATAAAAATGTACGACAGGTTCGGGTGCCGGATGAGATTCGAGTTTCAATATTCTGCTCTTTTGTTAAAATTGTTAAAACTTCTGAAAAATACGAAATAGCGAAAAAAATTTGTTGGTGGAATATTTTTATGTATTTTGCCTCTTGATTATGAATACTATAAGACCGGCGTTGACCATATCGAAGCCAAAATTTTGTAAAAACATAAAAAAACTGTGATTTTTATAGTTTTTAAAATTTATTTTGAAAAATAACTAATTTTACGAAAAAATGTTTCAAATAAGAGAGATAGCCGATGCAAGGATGTCGTAGTTTTTCTGCAGGTTTACCCAGGAATGACCCGATTCGTAAATTTATGAGAATGTTAATTGGGAATATTTAAAAATGTTAAATAACTCGTTATATATATATATATATTTAAGCCCTTGAGTCATAAAAAAATGGTAGAAAGAAATTTAACAATAGGAGATTTAATAACAGAAAACTGTGAAGATGGACAAATGACGTTTAAAATGTACAAACTGGTAATTATTTTTATTCCAAAGAGAGATAAAGTTTATATTTATAGCGCTTTTGCTTGTAAAAAATAATTTAGATTTCACTGCATTGCCTGGATGATGAACTGACAACAAAGATTTACTGATGAATTGACTATAATTTGTAGGAAATGGTATATGAAAGTTGTAAAAGTAATGATATGGTAGTAATATAATAAAACGAAAGAAGATGTGGTATGCAACTATTTGTTGCAGTTAATTAACGTTATTGTGAACAATAGAAATGGTTAGTACCTTATTTTACTTCGACCCAGACTAAGTCTGGACGAAGTATTGATTTTGGTCACTTCGGGTAAAAAAATTACCATATAGTTTTTCATCAAATGTCGACGTTTCAGACCCTAAGGAACCCAAATCAACAATAATAAAATTTGTGTCCGTGATCTTGTACGTACGTACGTCCGTACGTCCCGTTTTTTTGTCTCGCGATAACTCGCGAACGGATAAGCGTATTGATATAATTTTTTTTTTAAATACGCGTCTTGGGATAACTTAGATCTTATTAGATTTTGGGGCAGATCCACCAGTCCATTACTAAAAAAAATTAGCCCCAATTAATTTTTTTTGTAGTTTTTTGCATTTATTTTGAAAAATACAAATTTTATTAAAAAATGTTTCAAACAAAAAAGATAGAGCATGAAATTCTCTACAAAAAAGGTTGTATGCATTTTTTTCCTAAAGTCAACGATAATGCCATAAAAACTGGTTTAAAATGTTTATGACTATTGTCTGAAAAAGTATTGAATTTGGTCATCGCGGCAAAAAAATTAATTACCCTATTGTTTTTCATCAAATTTCGATGTTTCGACCCCCTACCCCCCAGGGGTAGTCTTTGCCAGCTCCTCTGGAGCGGTGACCACCTACGGGCGCAAAGTTCATTTACGCCCTTGATACGAAAATAATTATTTCGATATATCTAAAATATGTCTTATAGATATCTATAAGATATCCGTCATAGATCTTTTCGACACTTTCAAAATATCTTTGACGAAATATATGTATATACGGGGTCATCGAAAAGTATCGGACCCCCCTAATATCTTCAGTTAGAATGCACTTAGGAGAAAATGTCCCATAGCAAAGTTGTATGGTTTCAAGCGGGGAGTAAGATGATGACCTTGACTTTGACCTTGACCATGTGCTTCAAGGTCATTTCAAGGTCAATCTTATTTTTTTCAATAGAACCCCCTACATTTTATTGTATATTCTTATAGCTTATCTCGAGAGCTTTCCAAAACACTATAATAAAATATTTTGTTATTAAGTACTTTTTGAGTTATAAAGGTTTGAAGTTAACAATTTTTTGACACAAAATGTAGAATATCTTGTAAAATATTATTTAGTTTTCAGTAATCATAACCTTAATACTTTTGTGCGCGGAATAATGAGACCAATTAATTGGTTTAAAGAAAATACATTAATCGGATCCCCCTAATATTTTCAGTAAGAATGCATTTTGGAAAAATGTCCAATAGCAAAGTATTGTACGGCTTCAAGCAATTATGCTAATAGGCTCTGGCGAAAAACTGACCGAACGTAATCGCGAGAAGCTGCTCGAATGCGTGATTTCCGAAGGCGTTAGCGGGAATCTGACCGAAAGCGTTGGCACTGATTTGAAACTTTGATGCAGTGCTGTCTTCTTCTTAGCCAGCAGCAGTCACCTCGTGGACGAAAACGAACAGCCTCAAAAAATTTTTCTGTAACAAAAGAAACCATTGCGCTTCAATTGATTATCCCAAATATCTTAATTTTGTTTCCAATAGCCCAGAAATTTTTCGTAAATATTATTAATTGATCTATTAGATTTTCAGTTGCTCAACGAGCTTTTTGCTAGTGCTGGTTAAAATAAACAAATCGATAGTTGGACCAACACTTAATAATTACTATTTTTCTCTACTTAATTATCTAGATCAATTTCCTATCACTTACCTGATTAATTCTTCTTCGCTCTAATTAAGAATGGCGGAGCTTTCTGAAAGAGATCGAATAACACTGTTAATGATGCAAGGATGGGGAGATCAACAAAGAGGGTATAAAACAGTAAGGCGATTATTTAATGAAAATTTTCGGAATGAAAATAATAGGATCTCTAAAAGTACTGTAATCCGTACTATTCAACGTTTCGAGGCCATTGGTAGCGTTAAAAGCCGCCCAAAATCTGGTAGACCTAAAACAGCAACAAATAATGATAAGGCATTAGATGTTTTACAGTCTTTCGTTGAAGATCCCCATATTTCCATCAATCGCGTTGCACAAGAACACGAAATCGGTCATGCATCTGTCAGTAAAATTCTGAAATTGAATAAATGGCATCCATACAAACTCCATTTGGTCCAAGAGTTGTCCGAAGACGATTTTGATAGACGCATCGAATTTTGTGATCTTATGATGGAGATGATTGTCGACGATCCTCTATTACTTGATAATATTGTTTTCTCTGATGAGGCAACATTTGAACTGACTGGAAATGTAAATAGACACAATTGTAGATACTGGAGTGACGTTAATCCTCACTGGAAAAGAGACAATCATACTCAATATCCACAAAAAGTTAACGTATGGGCTGGTATTCTTAATGGTAGACCAGTTGGCCCTTTCTTCATTGAAGGCAATTTGACAGCACAAGTATACCTAGTCATGCTTCGCGAACAAATTGTTCCAGCTATTCGAGACATAGCTGGTGGAAATATGGATGAAATTTATTTCCAACAGGATGGAGCTCCACCTCATTATGGTGTCATTGTCCGTCAATATTTGAATGAGGTCTTTCAGGACAGGTGGATAGGGCGAAGGGGTCATATTGAGTGGCCACCTCGGTCTCCGGACTTGACCCCACTTTACTTTTTTTTGTGGGGTTACTTGAAAAGTAAAGTTTATGCCACCAAGCCTCAAGATTTAGATGATTTAAGAGGAAGAATAACTCGAGAGATAGAACTAATACCGCCAGAAACGTACCGGAATGCGGTTTCGGCTGTTTATAACAGATTGGCACATTGCCAGGCTGTTGAAGGGCAACAATTTGAACATTTGTTGTGAATTGTTTGGTACAATTAAATATTTTGCCCAAGCTAACCAATTGGAATTAAATTTGCCTTAACTGGCCGGACTCACACACCACTCTTGCCTTAACTGGTCGGACTCGCACACCACTTAACAAATTGTTAACTTCAAACTTTTATATCTCAAAAAGTACTGAAAATATTAGGGGGATCCGATTAATGTATTTTCTTTAAACCAATTAATTGGTCTCATTATTCCGCACACAAAAGTATTAAGGTTATGATTACTGAAAACTAAATAATATTTTACAAGATATTCTACATTTTGTGTCAAAAAATTGTTAACTTCAAACCTTTATAACTCAAAAAGTACTTAATAACAAAATATTTTATTATAGTGTTTTGGAAAGCTCTCGAGATAAGCTATAAGAATATGCAATAAAATGTAGGGGGTTCTATTTAAAAAAATAAGATTGACCTTGAAATGACCTTGAAAGACATGGTCAAGGTCAAAGTCAAGGTCATCATCTTACTCCCCGCTTGAAACCATACAACTTTGCTATGGGACATTTTCTCCTAAGTGCATTCTAACTGAAGATATTAGGGGGGCCGATACTTTTCGATGACCCTGTATATTGTATATATATTGTACATATAATATCATAATAATACAGACAGTAATTAGTAAAACACAGTAAACATGTAAAATATGCATCGAATAGTCTATTAGAATACAAGTGCATGAAGTAAGTGTTTTGCAACTTTTATTTATTAATACTTAGGCTGGCCTGTTGTCGGGGTCGAAGTTTTGAAAATGCTCATTTTCAATTTTCATACATGTGAGAAACACCATATTGTTGTAACACATCTATCGAAGCCACTTGGACCTAAATATGATTGGACCCCCAAATATCAATATAATTTTATAATATAATTGAAAGCTGTTAGTAAACAAACGAGTCTTAAGGAATAGCCGACTCTCCACTGGGTCGAAGTTTCTGAGCGAGCGCAGCGAGCGAGGCATCACGCCAACACTAGTTTTATTTACAATTGTCGAAATAATCTAAACAAATTTTTTGGGGGGGGTGGGGGGGGGGGGGGGTGGGGGGGGGGGGGGGTGGGGGGGGGGGGGGGTGGGGGGGGGGGGGGGTGGGGGGGGGGGGGGGTGGGGGGGGGGGGGGGTGGGGGGGGGGGGGGGTGGGGGGGGGGGGGGGTGGGGGGGGGGGGGGGTGGGGGGGGGGGGGGGTGGGGGGGGGGGGGGGTGGGGGGGGGGGGGGGTGGGGGGGGGGGGGGGTGGGGGGGGGGGGGGGTGGGGGGGGGGGGGGGTGGGGGGGGGGGGGGGTGGGGGGGGGGGGGGGTGGGGGGGGGGGGGGGTGGGGGGGGGGGGGGGTGGGGGGGGGGGGGGGTGGGGGGGGGGGGGGGTGGGGGGGGGGGGGGGTGGGGGGGGGGGGGGGTGGGGGGGGGGGGGGGTGGGGGGGGGGGGGGGTGGGGGGGGGGGGGGGTGGGGGGGGGGGGGGGTGGGGGGGGGGGGGGGTGGGGGGGGGGGGGGGTGGGGGGGGGGGGGGGTGGGGGGGGGGAAAGATTTTATTTACATGTTTCCCGACGTATTTTGGGTCGCTGACCACGAATCTGAAGTCAAAATTTGTCGCTCGGACATATCTTGACCGCTATATTGAAAAAAAATAAAAAAAACGTCATTTTTTTTAGTTTTTTGCATTTATTTTGAAAACTCGTGGTCTCACGAAAAAAAGTTTCAAATAAAAAATGTAGAGCATAAAATTTTCTACAAAAAAGGTCGGATACATTTTCTTCGTAAAGTCAAAAATAACGCCGTAAATGGTGGTTGAATATGAGAACAATTGAGCCGGCGGTAATGTTAGAGAAGATTGATCATACGTTTTGTAGGATGTTTGTATAGCGGTACTGCAAGATGTCAAAAGTATGTTATATACTTTAAATGCGGTTCACCCAGACGGAGCTTGGGCAAACCAGGAAGGTTAAGTTTTTTTCTTAGCGGGAGGGTCTGGGGGGGGGGGGGGGGGCCAGTAGGCAGCCCAGTGTAGGCATTATGCTGAAAACACGTCAAGTCAATTGTTCTCATATACAACCTCAATTTACGGCGTTATTTTTGACTTTACGAAGAAAATGTATGCTTCTTTTTTGTAGAGAATTTTGTGCTCTACATCTTTTGTTTGAAACTTTTTTTTTGTGTAACTTACACTTTTCAAGATAAATGCAAAAAACTAAAAAAAATGACGTATTTTCACTGTTTTCTCAACATAGCGGCCACGATATG
This sequence comes from Trichopria drosophilae, assembly GCA_030407085.1. NCBI lineage: Eukaryota > Metazoa > Arthropoda > Insecta > Hymenoptera > Diapriidae > Trichopria > Trichopria drosophilae. The sequence continues at coordinate 15,157,590 of CM059587.1, read as the reverse complement.
GCCGAGCGACAAATTTTGACTTCAGATTCGTGTTCAGCGACCCAAAATACGTCGGAAAACATGTAAATAAAATTTTTTCCAGGTGACGGAGTCTTTCCGGAGGTTTACCAAAATTGTATTCAAAATTATTGTCTAATAACAACAAATGTGTTAAACCTTGTACAGTAAGCAAATTCTCATGACACAAATATTGAAGATGCATGAAAAATGATGAATTTGGTCATTAACATGTGACCATATATTTTAGGCTAGAATTTTGCTAGTGAGTACATGTTTTATTCATTTTCGGCACTTTTTTTTTTATTTTCTATCTAGTATTTATGCATTTTAGGACTATTGTTCTTTCAAGCGCTTTTATAAGGATTGGAACATTCTGCACAATTTTTAGTTAATAAATGGCTAAATGCGCACACGCGCTGGTAACACAGGTAAAAAAGCACTTTTCTGATTTTAGCTGAATTTTCTATTTCAGCATTAATTAGTTTCCGTAATCAAATTAATTTTTAATTAATAAAATTGTAAAAGCTGAATCTGGAAGAAAATTTATTAGATACTGTTTTCGGATAAATCTTGGACAGTTTTTGTCCAGTTTTAATGTAGATAAAATAATATAAAGTAATAATAATAATATACAGTTCAAAAAAGAACCGGGTCAAGGAGCAGGGACCGTTTCGTAGCCTTTTATAGGTCCTCTTATGCAATAAGGTGTTTCCGACGTATTTTGGGCCGCTGAATCCGAATTTCGAGGGTGGATTGCTCTCCGAGTGGGCCGAAATTGTTTATAACAATTTTTTTAAACAATTAAATATAATTTTTTTACTTTTTGCTCCCTAAACAATTTTTTTAAATTTTTCGGGCAATTCTGACCAAAAAAGGTTCTATGTAACTTTTGCGCACGATGGCGCACTTCCGAGATAAAAATTCCCGAAATAAAAAAAAAATTTTTTTGGCAGCAAATTAACGAAAATATAACTATAAATCACTCCAAATGTAAAAAATTTGTTTAATAACAAAGTTCAACTCATTCTTAATCGATAATGATGAGTTCTGAATTTTAGTTGATGTTTTTTTAATATTTAAAATATGAAATAAAAAAGAGTAAAATTGTCCCTATTTAATGTCCTTTAAATTTTTCCTAGTTCCTATCAGCAAGCGACAAGTGTCCCGGTCATTGGCCGGTACAAAACATAACAGATGTTCATGGTTGTCCCAATGAACGAAAAAATTAGAATTTTTGAGTATGTAAAAAAAAATAGTCAATAAAAATAGCTAGGAATTTTTTCCTACTTTCGTGTATCGATCACTACAATTTATTTTTCTTCATTTAGATATTATTTTTGATACGATAATACTTATATAAAACTGTTCCTAAATAAATTTAGAATCTAATACAATTTTTATTTGTGATTAATTTAAATGATTTATTTATAAATATAAGAAAATATATTAATGGTCACTAAATCGGGACACGGACCGTAATTGGGACATTTATTTACCTTAATACAAAAGATTTTAAGGTACAATGACAATCGTTCAAGACCAAAGTTTGTAAAGATACATTTGATTCTGTATTAACACAAATTTTGACTAACGCCGTCAATCATGTTATTACATGAAAAAAACGCGTTTAAACTTGTAAAGTCGCAAAGCTGTTCGTCGCCGTACGAGTAACATTAATTGTGGGTTAACCGTTTTTTGATACTTTAAAACTGTGCATTATTTGTCAGAAAGAGGAAAAACGTAAAAAACTCTCGAGTACCGAGAATGGTAAAAAGCGTATACAATATGTCGCATCATTACGTCGCGATGTTGTTAACGACAGATTGAACGTGCTACCTGAGAATGGTAAGTATTATTATTAATCAATTTCAGAAAATGAAATGTCATGTAATAATAGGTGTTCTGAAATCGTTCAGAAGTTTTTAATAGTAACTATTTGTTATATTAAGGTAATACGTCCCGAAATGCTTATACCACAGACTGTTTTCAGACTAATACAAACACTGTTGCTAGATTCCGCTTTGTATAGCATATAATGAAACCAATTAGCTTTTTCCAAAAAGTACTGAGAAGAAAAAGTTATTAGAATTCATCGAGAAGTACACTGACATTTTCTTCAGTTTTTTTAATGATATTTTGACAAATTTTGTACTTAAATTTTTGTTTAAAATTAAAAAATATTCAAACAATTTTCAAAAAATTCTAGTATTATCTTAAATGATTTTTTTAATCTTAATTTAAAATGAACGTCTGTACCATAATATGGATAGATAAATTTAACACAACATAAATATGGGGCAAAATTCCTGAAATGTCCAGGCTCAAAAAATGAAAGTTTTAAAACGATTTTTTTCTTTTTACTATATTTATAAGTAGGATGCATAAAAGTTAATATATGCGTAGTGATTTTTCCCCATATTCAAATTGTACAACTTGTATTATGTTATATTGTTAATTTATACTTAAGTACACTTTTCGAAAAAAACATTTTTTACAAAAGCTGAAAATGAGAATGTTTTTTATTACATTAATTATAAAATAAAATTTTCAGATTCAGCCTTTTGTTATCATACTAAAACCTGCTATAAATCTTATACTCACAAAAAGTCTGCCGAGAAGTTAGAATTGCACGTTTCAAATGGTTCTGGAGGTGATAATAATGATGATGATGATGATACTAAAACTGTACCCGCGAATGTATCGCATCGAAAATCAAAAAGATTGTCAGAAGAGCCAAAAGTAAATGCGTTTAAAAGAATCTTTAAAGGAAGTAGATTTTGATCTGCAAGATAAGTTTTGTGACAAAAATGATCTCGAATTTTCCTACAAAAGTATGGAAATACCAAGACCATTATTATTATTTTTATCATCACTTTTTGATGTCGATGAAAATGACATTGTACACCAGCAATTAGACTATGATGAAAATACGAGTGACGCAAAAAGAATGAAAATCCTTCGAATCAGAAGCCTCTTTCAAATTATGTATTTCATTAAAAACGGCGGTTTAAAAAAGGCTCCACAACACATTTTAACTGGCTTATTTCTTAATAAAACTACTAAAAGTAAGAACACAATAACCATTCTCCATCGATTGGGATGTTTAATATCGTACGATGAAGTTTTAAGAATTAGGACACGACTAGTATATTATGCTGCAGAATGTCGTGAAAGTTATGTACCCCTGCCGTATCATTTTGATTGTAATAGTTACGTAACTGCAGCATTTGACAATTTTGATCATAACGAAGCAACTATTTCAGGGATGAATTCAACGCACGATACTGTAGCAGTTCTTTTTCAAGACCTAACAGACAATAATGACACGAAGAAGCGTAACATTTCAGAAACGTCTGTGCCTAGATATGCGAGGTCTTTCACGACTATTCTAAAATGTCAAGAAATTCAAAACTATCAGAAATTCACTGCAGCGGTTAATCTTCCACAAAATTATGAAATCAATATCAAAAAACGATCTCTCACTCTGGAATCATTTCAACAAGAAATGCAAGTTAAGGATTTTGCATGGTTGCTATCAAGAATGGATATTTCAAAATCTGAAAATAAAATATCTGTACATGTAATAACTCAAAATACACCTTCGTGGAGTTCTTTTAATTCTGCAGTACATGAAGATAATCGTAGTAAGCAAGTAGTTGGTTATCTTCCAATAATCCCTTCACCCGTCACAGAATACTCTACCGTGTACACAAGTTTGTGTAATTTCAAAGATATTTTGAGACAACTGAAACAAACATATTTACCTGTAACTTGTGATGAGGGAGTTTATCGCATAGCAAGGCATATAAAGTTACAAAATGAAAATGAATTTGAAAATATTATATTATGCCTTGGTAATTTTCATCTAATAAAAGTGGCAATGAGCTGTATAGGAAAATATTTAAAGTTTAGTGGGGTAGAAAGTATTTTTATAGAAACAGGAGTATTCGGAATCAGTGTTACAGAGCAATTACTCAATGGAAGTAACTACGCTAGATCTGTAAAAGGATATAGTTATTTGGCCGAAGCATTGCGACGACTACAGATTAAAGCGTTCTTTAAGAACGAACGATTAGAAAAGTACGAAGATCACTTTGTAACACTTACATTACTGCAAAAAAAGCCTAGAAACAGAAGATTTTAATGAATGTAAATTCATACTGACTCAATTTACAAATAATTGTTCAGAATTAGTTAAAGAATTTCATAGTTTCGTCCTTGAAAGATGTCAACAGTCAGAACTATTTCAATATTGGAATAATGTTTTGTTACTTATAAGTTTGATGCATGATTTAATACGTGCAGATCGTACTGGAGATTGGAAATTGCATTTAAGAACCGTGGAAAAATTGCAAGCAGTTTTCCATATTATGGATCGCGTGAATTATGTAAGATGGTGTTCGATATATTTAGAAGACATGCTTTTATTAGAAGAGAAGTGACCTGAAGTATACGCGCAATTTATGAATGGACGATTCACGGTCAAGAGATGTAATGCACCATTCACATCTGTTGCTACTGATCAGGCTCTCGAACAGACAATAAATCGGACGTCAAAAAGTACAGGAGGAATTATTGGTTCCACGAGAAAAAAAGAATCAGTTGCTATTTGGGATATTACGTATCATAAACTTTTAGCGGTATCAAATTATTTTAAGGAACTAACATATTTTAACAACGACGATGATGATTTATTCATTCATCATGAATTCTCTAAATCAAATACGAAAAACTCGGAGCTAGCAATTGATAAAATTTTAAATTATCTTGAAAATACGTGTGTCAATCCCTTCATGCATGAAAATCAACCTTTACAAAATGTAGTAACTGAAGAGCTCGTACATCCGGACATATCCAAACAGCTTTTACATGTTTTTGAAATTGGAATAAAAAAATATGAGCATTATAGGAACGAACGATTTGTCGAGAAAGCGAAACCATTATCTGCAACCATTTCACGATATAATCTACCGAATTTTAAAACAAATCTATCAAATGAAAAATTGCAATCGAAAAAGAAACAGAAGAATAAAACAGTTAGTGAAACCCAACGTATAATTGCACTTGCTAATGAACGTAATTATCCTTTGGAGCAGTTGTTAACATATGAATTGACCTTTGAAAATCCGCTTTTCGATGAAGAAGGTCTTTTGACCAATGAAAAAAATAAAAATTTGCTGACGCGCGAGTTAGAAAAAATTGGACTTGATGAAAGTATGAAAACAATGACCAATGATGGTCGAGAGACGTGTGTTATTATTGACATCATGATAGCAATTCGAAAAAATCCATGGAAAGACAAAAAAACCTTCAAGGATCTCGCAAATTGTTTATGTAAATTTGTGCTCCAAAAGGCAGCTTTGCACACCACGAAAAGAATTGATTTCGTATATTTGACTCCTATTATGAAAAGCCGATAAAGTCTTCAGAACGCGTTAGAAGAAGCAAATTAAATAGTATTATTTATAATAACATTTGCGAAACGACTAAATTACTTAAACAAGAAGACAAATTTTGGGGATATTCTGAAAACAAAATCTTATTGCAAACATTCTTAAGAAAGTATTTCATGAACGAAGAACAGCTTTCGAAATTTCAGCTAATTTTCAGTACCATGAATGATCTTTCATGCGTGTCAAACCATGTGCAAGTGACTGAGTCTTACTTACAAAATCTGCAATGTACTCATATAGAAGAGGCTGACGTAAAAATAATTCGTCATATAAATCATGCCGTACAAAATGGATTGAAAAATGTCTATGTTATTTCATCAAATACAGATGTTATTGTGCTAGTCTTACATTTCTTTAAAACTTTTCAAGAGATTGGTTTGAAGGTAAGATATTATTTTTAACAATGACCAAAAAACTGACCTTATCGAACAAATATTAACATAAACGCCTAAGCATGGCATACAGAAGCTGTTTTATAACCTGATGCACTACTATGTAATTAATGTAGTATAAATATATATTTGCTCTTCCATTTGTACATGCAATGGTGTATTCAATTTATAATTAAAATATAATGCTAATAAAAAAAGATTGATACGTTTCAAATTAAATTTTAAACTCACACGTAATAACATACAGTAAAATCAACATATCTGGACTTTGCTGACATTACTTAATTCTTTAGAAATAAACTAAAAATCATTAATGAAATTTTTTTCTTAAGACCCTGTGGATTCGAGCAGGGACAGCGATCAGTTCAAGAGATATTCCTATTCATTCACTAGCTCATCATCATGGTATGGAATTATGCTCTGTTTTGCTAGCACTTCATCATCTTACTAGTTCTGATTATACCAGTAAAATTGGTTCAAAAACAAAAGCATTGCAAGTTGATCCTGTACAATACTTGATTACATTTGGTCAAGGTAATGATGCATAATGTAGATATGGATTTAGTCGCAATTCTCGTCTTTGTTTAAAAAATAACCTGTAGTTAAACAACTTATTATTTCAGGATGCTATGATTCAGCTATTGAACAAGATATTGAACGTGCGGAAGAATAACTGGTAAATGTTGTCAGTAGGAACTCAAAATGCACAACTTTCGATAAGTTGAGACATTGGTCTTACTATCATGCTAAATGCTCTTCTATCTCAGGTTTACCACCTACCATTAACTCTATAAAATTGCATATTTTACGAGCTTATTATGTCGTATACACGCAATCAAACTGTTTGAATTTTAATGCACGAATATTAGATCCCACACAATTCGGATTTAAAGAGCAGGATGATGTACTTATGCCAGAACGAATCGAAATATTGTTACCTCCTTCAGACGAATTAATTTCAAACTGTACTTGTAAACTTTGCAGCAGAAAATCATGTGTTTGTCTGGCAGCCGGAATACCGTGTTGCTCATTTTGTGCTTGCAAACGCGATAATTCTTGCCAAAATAAATATTAAATACTTTTGAAAAATGAATATGTCAATTTATTCAAGAATTTTTGGATCCAATATTTAATAAAACATTAACAATACCCATGTGCTCTGAGATTTAGTTGCCCAAAAAGTATATTTATGCCGTAAGTGTATTTGTAAAAGATATAAAGCTCGTTGTAAATAATTGGTAACTATTCAAGGAACATCCCACCTACCAAACTTGCAGGTACTTCGGTGGTATGAAGTGAGTTATGTATTAAACGAGATGTGGGCTTGTTTTAAAATATAATGTATCTACACACACACATACACACACACACGTGCATATATATATATAATTAAGGAATAATGAAACTGTAATTCCGCGGTCCAAAATACGTAAAAAAATACCTGGATAAATCCAGGAATTTAAAACGTGCCGTGGGACAATACTGGATGTGCGCATGTTTACAAAAAAAGCAGCACTAGTAAATCTCAAATAAATGGCGAAGGTTTAAAATGAATGATTAAAACTAACTTTCTGCTTGAAATATAAGGTCAGAAGAAGAGTTTAAGCCTAGGTAGATAAAAAAAAATTACATGTGTCGATGTGGCAGTGTGCTGAATACTGCAAAAATCGCATTTTTTTTTATTTCGGGAATTTTTATCTCGAGAATGCGCCATCTTACGCAAAAGTTACTACAGACCTTTTTTGTTTAGAATGGCCCAAAAAAGAAAAAAAAATTTTTTTCAGTTTCAGCAGACTTTTTGTTTTTTGTAAAAAAAGAAAGTTAAAACTAAACATTGAATCTTTTTTGACGAGACTGATGAACGTCTCAGAATCTCTCTCTCTAATCAGATCGTGCCGGCGATTTTGATCGTGTTCGAGATCTGGATCGCGATTGCGATGTTGAGCTACTAGTGTATCGTTTTCGACGTTCTGAACTCGCAGGTGACTTTGAACTCTCTCTATCTTCCGACTTTGATTCTCTCTTTTTCGACGGTCGACAAACGATCCGGAAGAATCACGAAATCGTTTATTTGTTAACGAATATCTACACTTTTTAGTGACAATTCGTGAATTCGAGCATCTCGATCGTTTATTTCTAACCTGTCTCCCATCACTCTCATCATCACTAGCCTCATTCGCATTTTCTTTTTCAATTTCCGAATATCTCTTGATTCGTGATCTCTTCTTCCCATTTTATGAAGGAAATTACTAAAATCTTTAATTGAAATTAAACGTCAAGTGACACTTTTCACACAACGAAATACAATGAAGCTGTTAACGTCAGACGAAAGATGCTGATCGATATATATCCCTTGGTTGTTTTTGGTCTAACGTTGTGGTGACGCCTATGTACACGAGATACTACTACATTCGTAATCTCGATAATGAATTGAAATATAATTTTAATTTTCTAATGCAATAACAATTCCCAATCCATTATAACAAAGTATAAAACATTCCACAGAGATTAAAATGTGTCGAATTCGAGGTTATGCCCTGTACTGCATATTTAAACGATCGGTGACAATCACACTCGCCGGAGATCGATATTTCGCCCATGTTGCATAGGATATTTTTTAATACGTCGAGCGTGGGGCTCGATAATTTGCGCCTTTGTGTTCCTATTCACAACGGCTCATTGCACAAACAATTAGTAATTACGATAGATAAAAATTACGTTACTCGAGGCATTATTACAAAGAAATTCGATTTGAACGAATTTACTTTCTGTTCCATTTGTACGCATGCGCATTTGTTGATTGTGTGTCTATTGTGGGCGGTACTATTAAAAACAGTTTGCCGAAAATGTGAGTTTGTAGAAATTACGCAGGTCAGAAGCCCCGAAAAAGGTAGTACCCCCACTTGTGATCCTATTGACAACTACTCGTTGTGGCCAACCCCTGCCCCGAACCGATTTTACTCTATATGTTTACCAACGTGCTCTGGAAAATTGGATCTTAGTGCAGTTGCCTTGTATCGTCCAAGCAGCACAGATCTCTAGTCTCTGGTCGCTAGTCTCTGGTTGACAACTGCCTGTTTTCATCAGTGTTAAGTTGCATTCGAACTTCTTCATTCGGGATTTGACATTCGCCTGAAACGTCTGCAGTAAAGAGTATCTCCAAACGGCCGAACACAGCGTAAGTAAATTCGTAATTATCAACTATAAATTTCATTTTATATAGAAGTTACGAGAAAGATAAAATTCGAAAAACTTTCCGAAATTATTGTTTATTGTCAATGTATACTACCGTACTGCGGAAGAAAAGTCATATCTCCATTTTTAAGATTTTGAGATATTGATGAAAAACCGGGTTTGAGCAAATATTCAATTATGTGCACGTAAAAATTAATTCTGTAAAATGCACATATTAGTGCATAACATAACGAATATTTCAATATATATATTTCGTTATAAATGAATTGCATAATTAGTTAATAATGGATATACCGAACATTAAAGTTTCTATAATACTGCGGAAAAAGGTCGTATGTCGCATTAAACGGCCTTTTTACTTCGCTTTCGGTCATTTGATTGGTCTCAATCGGAGTTAAAATTGGGATTTATAAGTCAAAAGCCTTGAGAAGTAAAATTGCATAACTTTCAGATGGCTATTCTTCATTGGTCAGAGTAAAAGGCAGAGCACCCCTAACTTTTGTGTTATTAGTTTTCGTGGCTTTTAGTTAATGTATATTGTAATTTATTTTACTAAAAAAATTATGTTACGTAATTATGTAAATGTAAAAGAAGCTTCCCAGAGAACCAGCTAGCTGCATATTGCCGCATATAAGGTAAAAGTCAGGCGCCGAATATGTCGGCAGAAATACGGATTATGCGCCATCACACAGACAGGAAATTTGTTGGAAATTCTCCCCTGCCGACTAGTCTGCAGCGATTTTTCGCCTGAGATTTTAGGAAAAGTAAACTTGATAAAAAGAAATTAAAATTCAATAATGTAACATTTAATTAGAATATATTACATGAATAATCAATAAAGGAGTTATTATTTCCGATTTCATTTAATAATTGTAGCTCTTATCGGATTACAGAACGTCGTATGTCCATTTGAAATGGAGTTACGACTTTTTTAACTCGCATCATGGAGATACGGCCTTTATTAACGGGTTTTCACAAGCCAAAGGTACAAGTTTCAATTAGATACTCCAATTTATGGACCTGTTTCAGCCAAATTGAGCAGATAAAACGGAATTTGCAATAAATAAATTATTGTTTTTTATAAATAGTAATCGATATTTACATTATTTTCTTTCAGAAAATGATGTATTTTGCTTCAAGGATGCTGATTATAATTTTATCTCATTGTCACCAAAAAATGGAGATACGACTTTTCTTCCGACGTACGGCAGTATAGTACTTGGAATAATTTTCCTGTCATTTTCGAGCATGAACATGATTTCATTTTTGTTTAACTTACTTTTAATTTTAGTCATTGAAAGAAAGATTTTAATAGTCATAGAAATATAATTAAGTATCTTTAAAAAAGAATAAAAATAATTTTACTAGATTATTCTTTCGTGGAATAGTTTTTGCATAAGTTTTTCGTTTTATTTGAAATTTCAATCATTTCTGTTAGAAAAAGTATATAATTTAGAACTTCAGGTCTTATTACATGTTTAAATACATATAGCAAAAAATTTGTTTCGGTACAATGACGAAATTATTTTATCCTATTTTTTAGAAATAACATCCCATTATTTATTTTCAACGAAAAATGAATTCCTTGCATTTCTTATTGAGATTTAAAGTCATAATTTTCTTATAATTTCATGGTTATAATTGTTAAAAATAATCGTTAATATACATCCTGTTTTCACAACACGGGTTCTTTTTCCAAACCGTACAGGATGTACTCTAAACGGTTAAAATTGTATTTGTAAATCTAGTTAACCCAGGTACGTTCCTGTTATCGAAAAATAAAGATCTTCAAAAAATAATCCCTTATTTTACACGAGATTACAGTATTTCATAAATTTTCCTATACAATACACCTCGTTGCAAACTTGAAGTAGTAATTGCGACAAAGGTTTTGAAGAACGTGCCGGTTACCTTTTTTCAGATCATGACTAGTTTTTCCAGTAAAGGCTCAGACCTATCATTAGGCTTCTATCATTTTATTGCATCTTTAAAACCCTTACCAAAAGTAGCGCATTAAACAACCTTTTTATACCGTAATAATATTTATTTACCTGAGTTAACCTTCTTCAAGTGATGTTGACATTTATCTAAGCTTATCCCCTCTTCTGGAAACGTAAATAATTTTCTACTTGCTGACATTTTCATACGATTCTTCTGTTCACAGTTTGTCTTGAACGGAACAGTAGTAAAGCTCTGCACTGACACTCATCGATTACACATCGAAGTACAATGGCTGCAATCATTCAATTTGCCGTACATCCACTGACAACTTGGGTAAGTAATAATTTGAACTATAACTTGATTAATAAGTATTTTTGAAATCCAGATACTAATTATGAACATTTTTATCGTAAGCAATATAATTTTTAAGTTCGTTGTTTCTCAAACTTTTTAATGATATGATGTTTTATGTTAATAATTCGTTCAATTTGCTTTTAGCGTAGTTTTGAAGTATATAAAGGTTAGAGTAAAAGTAAGGTTTGAAATAATTATTATTCAATCGCAATATTGCAAACATTTATTACGGCTAGCTATGCCGCGGCCGTTCCACGGGCAAGGTGATCGTCTGCTGGCGTAAAATGACATTTTACGCCCTCAATACGAAAAATACTATTTTGTTCATAGTTGGGGCTGTACAACAGTTACATTAAAAGTTTTATAATATATTTATCTATCGATTTGTAAACAATCACAATAAAAAATGAAATAATGTATTAAAAAATTGTCAATTTTAACATAACTTAATAAACAAATATTCAACAATCTATAGTCAATTTTCAAGTTTGCTTCTTACAATACCACCTGCCGATGAAAATGATCACAACGATGGGCAAAAATTTATCTAGAGTATCGAGAGCTCCTATAGAAAATGTGAGTTGATATTTAAAATTATATTCTCTTGCATCCATAAGGAGTGAGGGTGAGGGTTGTATTAGATTTCAATAGGTGCCTTGTTTGAGTATTAATACTTCCAGTTTGTATCTACATTTCTGGATGTTTCTCCCGAAATCGATTAAGGCATTGTTTATTTACGGTTTTCTATAAAATTGCTACCTTATCAGCGAACCAATTTAGATCCCCTTAAGGCTAGGAATGACTGATACTTATCGCTAATTTTATATAAAATAATTCATCAACACTGAGATAAGTTCCTTCCCGATTTAAGCACTAGCGCATTACATTAGAATTCATTTTTGCTACATTTCTAACGATCCAATAGCGGTCAAAATGTAAAATTTTGTTAAGTCGAACATAACCAGCAAAGAGCAGATAGAAACGAATTCATTGAACTTTATTCCATTACATGGTATATATCAAGTCTTAATAGAAATTGATGTAAATTTTTCTACAGCGTTATCTGTATCCTCAAATCGATTTACTTGTTTTAGAAAGGTTTCTTTAAAAATGACAAATAAAAGATCATAAGTAAACACAAACAAGTTTTTATATTTAAAATATAATATTATTTTATTTGTTTCTTAAAACCGATATTTTCATTACCAACGAATAGTTGTTTCAAAGTGGTCGGCTGATAATTTAGGAATCTACGCTGATAACTGTACTCAAAACGAATCAATTATTCAAAATTCCGACTCTGATAATGTAATTCTAACTAAATACAGTCTCTTAAAGAATATAAAATCAGTCAGTTATTTTTTATTGACACTTTTTATGGTTAATTCCTTCTTTATCGTCTTATCACTTTAAACCCCAATTAACAAATGTTGTTATATTTGTAAATGTCGTATTTCTGCCTGGGAATAGTAATAAACTCGAGCACAATTAAAAAGTTCGTCTTACCATCCGTCGGTAACAATAGTAGTATTATTATGGTTTTACTACAACTTTGCTACGTTATCAAATTTGCTTCTTGCTAGGTTATGAAAATGGCGCGAATAATAATATTTATCTATTTAATGAATAAAAGTCGATGTTGCAGAAAAGAAAAAAAAATAATTCGCATCACATTTGATTAATTTATGGTAAATTTTTTATATAACTCGTACAAACAAATTGTATATAAAAAAATTAAATATGTATTATGATATATCACATTTTTTTACCATTTATTATCAATATTTCTGTATCCTGCAAAGAACTGCGTGTAGTAGAGATATAGATAGATAGATAGATAGATAGATAGATAGAGAGAGAGAGAGAGAGAGAGGCGCTTGCCAACAATAGCAACTTATCCGTCCGTAACTTACTATCAGCCGTATATATTCGGAATTACCGCTGGGGCTACCGTTTTACCTTTATATTTTATGGTCATCATGTCGTACAAAATTATTCATATTTAGACACATTTATGTCTTATACAATAACGAACATTTTTGTCTTTAGTTCACAGGCTGTGTCGAAGATACGCTGTTAGGAGTGGGATATCATGACATAATTGACGGCGTATTACTCCACAAGATTTTTCTGAAAATGTAAGTATCAAAATACCGAAGTTATTTAATTTTGTCAGAATCAAATTTTTCTGAAAAAAAATTCATTTAATTTAATAACAAACAATTTTTTTCAGAAACCCGGAGCCAGTGTACGACGAGATAATTGCTTCTGGAGGTGATCCAGCAATACGAACAAAAAATCTGCAGAGAATAATACAAAATATTCAAAATTATTACGAAGAAAAACTAGGACATGTGCTTTTGCAAATACCTGATGCAAAAGCACTTGGAGAAGATCCGGAAATGCACACAGAAGACGCGAAATTACTATTACTTTTGCTTTTGGGTGCAGCAGTCCAATGCCCAAATAAAGAAAAGTTCATTAAAAACATCTACGCACTACGTAACGATGCTGGAGTTTCGAGAATCAAAGAGTACATTAAAAAAGTTACAGAGTCTCAGGAAATTGTACTAACTCGGAAGTATGTTGAAACTGACAGGACTGGTAGTGTTTTCTCACTATTAAGAAAATTAGTGCAAAACCAAAATATGCTCGTAGAAAAACAACCAAGTGTAGAACGCGCGGAGCGTTTGGAAGCTGAAGTGGCTAAATATCGTGAAAAATTGAATGACTTGGAATACTATAAGTCAAGAACCAGAGAACTTATAGAAGAACGTGAAGTTCTCATAGAAACCAAAGTAGTGTTGGAGGAACAGCTTGCTGCACAGATGGAGCGTACCTCCACAATCGACGATCTTCATGAAGAATTGGAGAACTATAAACAAGCCATTAAAGAAATCAGAGAAAAAAATTCAGAAACATACCAAAAATATAATATTCTTCGTGAAGAAAATGCACATCTCCGAAGCGTAAATAAAGAACTCCTCAGCAGCTGTTCTTCATCAACAGATACTGCGAGTGAATGTGAAGATATGGTTATGAACGAATCTCTTTCCGAGGAATTGAACTTTAGTGTTCAATCTAGAGCTTTAAAGAGGCAGCCGGAATATCATAGACAAGCTTCTGTTTCCCCAGCCCTCGAATGTGAAAAGAGAATTGATAATCTAAGCAAGCAAATGAAAGAAAACGAAGCAAGCTGTAATTCTGAGGTTCATAAAAAACTGCAGATATGTTTAGACATTCTTGGGCTGGACGCTAACACCGTTATGAGATTAACAAATGATGGGATTGTAGATACCATTACAAAGAATTTCACAAGAATAATTACTGTAAAAAAAGAGATATCTGACGCAACTGATTTTACTAATCAAGAAATAATAGATGATATGAATGTAAATATAAATTATCTGCGGTCAACGTTAGTATCAGTTCAAAGTGAATCAGAATATCATATTTCGGAAAATGTCAAACTCCGAACTCTTCTTTCTTCCATGGATTTATCTCTTTCTACAATGAATTCAGAAAAAGCTGATTTACAAAAAAATTTCTCTTCGATGACTATCAGTTATGCCACCCTCATTAATGATTATCGTTATTTGCAAACTGAATACCGAAAGCTGTTGCATGAAAGAGACACTTTATCAACTGAATTGCTAACCCTTTCTAAAACTTTAGAAAATGGTGATGTTTCGGTCGTTCAATCAGAAATGGATTATGAATGAATGTGAAATCAAGAAAATATAAAGACTTACTAGTTAAATTGCTTTCGGAGAAGAAATATCACGAGTCGGAGGAGAAAATGTATAGGGATGAACTGATAGCACCTCACAGGCAAACAATTTCTTAGATCGTCTAATTGCTCAGCATCATGCAGTCTTTGAAAAATTCGAAAAACATAACAAGGTGTTGCGTACCATTTTTCTCCGAAGAGTGCAAAAATCCATCACGAAGCTTCGTCTGCACAATACGACCCCGCAAGGGTTACGATTAATTTGCTATTTGATTTTCATATTCCCTACAATTATTCGGAATTGATCGAAACGAGAAAAATATAATACACTGTATATTGTGAAATAAATAATTGTTTATGAAATGGTTTTTAAAATTAAAAAGCGTTTTTAGATCTGTGAATTGCGTTAGTCAGTATGTATATAATGTAAAAAATCTTTAAGATATAATTCAATCGAGATGTATTTAATTCATGAAAAAATTGTTTCAAATAAAAGTTACATTGGCATTATTTTTGCTTTCCTCCAATTTCTTTTCTTTACCTAAACCATTTTAAAACCTTTTTTTACGGACCTAAAAAAAAACAAAGCGAATCAAAATGGCGCCTGAAATAATGTATTGGTGGCGTAATTTATTAGTTTTTAACTCGGCTATGTTAAATTGTTGAAAAAATTGCTCTAGGATAAAGCAACGGAGCTGTCTTCTGCTCTGCAATGAGCATACTATCTGTGCCGTAGCGGGAGCTACGCTCGTTTTTTCTCATCTTCGAAATATGGCTCCCCAACCAGGATGTCCAACCATAGGGACATTACTGTAGATTATTGCTATAGAAGAAAACGTGTTTACAACTACTCAAAATATAGGTGTAAATTTGTCAAACTTTTTGGAGCTACTTTTGAATCTCCCAAAAAACTTAAAAATCCAAAATATCAAAGGTAACTAATAACTTCTTGAAATGTACTTATTTCTTTGATCATTTGTTTCATCTATAAATTTAGCTAGCTATTTACGACCAAATTTACAACTTACGTTTCACGTTATAAATCGTTATATTTTAACATTCAGGCATTTCTTTAATGCCGTGGTTTAATGCCGAACTCAAAGACATGATTTTTAAGAAAAAAAATGGCGCAAAGAAAATGGAAGAGAACCCGATTAACTGAGAATTTTGTTGAATTCAAACGCCTAAGAGCCCTATGTATTAAACTTTCTAGAGTATGATTTAAAGATTACATTAAAGTTATGGAAGAAAAGTCATGATCTAATATCCGTGCCTTTTGGTCATTTGTAAATACTTATCGGATGAAAAATACGATACCATCGAATATGCACTATCGCCATACACTTGCATTTGACCATCACAGTATAGCAAACATATTCGGGGAACATTTTGCTTCCGTATATTTGTCGGGTGCGATTCCATCCCCAGTTATTGTACATCGCTTCTGATAACTCGATGGATAATTTTAACATTTCTTTACATGAACCAAAAACTGCGATATTAAATCTTAAACCCACATGTACCTTAGATTCAGATAGTATCCCGTCTACATTCGTTAAAAATTGCTCGACCATACTCTCGCAGCGTCTTTATTATCTGTTTAATGCATCACTGAATCATGGAACTTTTCCCACGAAATGGAGATATTTTTATTACTCCGGTATTTAAAGAGGGTAATAAAAATAATAATAAAAATTATCGACCGATTGCAGTGAGTAGTTGCATTCTTAAATTATTGGACTCAATTGTGGCTAGTAAATTGAGCATTGTCTTGGAGAATGTTATTATTTAGAACCATCATAGATTTCGTAAGAATAAATTCACAGTTACGAATTTATAACTGTTCTCTGACTTTCTGACCAAGTTAATCGCACATGATCACCAGGTCGACATGTCTACCTAGATTTCTCGAAAGCATTCGATAGCCTAAATCATGCCGTCCTTTTAAGTAAAATCACTCACTTGGGTTTGCCTGGAAAATTTATGAGATGGATCGAGCCTTGTATTTCTCCATCAGGAGTACCTCAGGGATCTCATTTAGGTCCTTTACTCTTCATAAACTTTATCAATGATATTATCACTCTTATTTAATTTTCTAAATTTTTGATATACGCTGAGTATATTAAATTATATGCAAAGATTTTATCACCTATGGATGCATCGAATATTTGGAGAGATCTGGAGGCTGTAGACGCTTGGGCTTCTCGTAACGGTTTGAAGCTTAACGTCAATAAATATAAAATTACGTCTTTGCTCGTCGCCCGGATAAGCTTGAATGTCTGTATCGAATCCACGACAAACCACTCTTCAGAGTTAATAAATATACTGATCTGGGTATAATAATGTGGGATAATTTTACTTTTTCTGACCATTTAAGTTGTGTTCGTTCGAAAGCGTCAGAGCTCTTATTTGGTCACCATATACGCAATCCGACTTCGAATTGTTGGAAAGAGTCCAGAGGAAATCCCTTAGATATCTTTCGTTTAAAACAACTCAACCTTTGTCGTGTTTCGACCATAGTTTTCAACGCATTTCTTCAGAATTCAAATTTCCTACAGTCCAATCACTTCACACATATCACGACTTATTATTAGTGCTTCCTATTTGACATATTTCTGTCGACTTAGAGTTATCAATACGTTCGCTTATTACTTTTAGAAGCTTTAAACGAAGGATATCCGAGGGGTTGTATATTTCTATTACAAGTAACATGTAAGCTCTTTGTCGCCATGAGTATGAATGTTTAAACTAACGTGTTTCGCACTGTATTATATTATTATGATATATACTGTTTGTAGGTTATGCTAAGACACGTATTTAAAAAAAAAAATTATGTAAATACAAATTCAAATACAAATTTCGTAATTATAATTCTTTTGTTTTTTGCATTTCGTTTTCTAAGGCGATTTAAAAATTACATGTTAAAATATTGCTAAAGATTGTAAGAAAAATCAAATGTTAACTGAAGTCAGATTTCAATGGTTCAAAATGGTGGACCATTTTTTCACTATTTGCCCGATAGCGATTGGTGGGCCAATTTTTCAACATTTTGTTAAATCACTCTTTGTCTATGAAAGCTCATAGTTTAGCATATTGATAAGTTATTTGGAAGTTTGATTTCTTTTCTCTTTTTATGCCTCTTCTGTCAGCATCTTACTACACCCAATGGCATTATTCCAGCTTCAGTCGATACAAAAATAGACTGGTTTCGAATCCTTTACTGTTATGAAATTCAATCCATTATTTTCTCAATCGAATGTAAAATTCATCTTACTCTACATCCAAAAGTACAAATTAGTTACTGACTTGGATATTTTCATTGATATTATTATATTCACAATATGCAACCAAAGATTATTGCAATGAAATTATTGATCACAAGATGCACATTGCAGAAAAAATAACTGAGCATACCAGAAAACGTAAAACACGAACTAGAAACATAAGTACCGCGATACTGGTCTACCTTTCATTGCAATATATTAACAAGAACAAATTATGCAAAACATGTTACTTGCATCACTGCAACAATTCTTGTAAAAAATCGCATTCTAATAATTAAATTTTATTTTTATAATATAGTAAGACTGTTTTCTTTTTAATGAGATAATGATATTATAAAATAAAAAAGAAATGAATGTTTAAAGAAACAAAATTAAAAAAAACAATGCAAATTTAAATTGAAAAGAAAATTTTAAAATATAATTTTCAACATCCATGCACCTCCTCGCGGTGAGAAATGGTAAACCTTGAGGTTTCAAAGGCAAAGAGCGATACATAAAATGTTCAAAAATTGGTCAATCCAATCAAATTCGAGAAAATTGTGAAAAAATGGGCCACCGTTTGTGTCCGCCATTTTCAATTTTTGGAATCTGGTTTCAGATTCGTAAACAGCGATCCCAAAAACACACGAGTAACAAGTCCCAATCGAATTTCGGCGCATTTTGTACCAATCTGCTCGCCATACACTGATCGAAAATTTATGTCGTTCAGCACCGCTTGACGACACTGAATTACGACCCTGCGATCGGTGCTGTTTGAAAATGATCTTCAATACCAGCTGAGTACAGACAACTGCGCTGGTGAGAGATGCGAATTTGTGTTACGATCTGTTTCAGCTGACGGAGCCATTTTGGCCCCAAGGGGATGGTGGACACGTTCGCGGATTGGCTTGTTGAACAAAGTTAATAGTCGACCATTTCGTTAATTGCATTTAGGTTTAAGCATACATTATATTACACGTAGTTCAATGTTAGATTATTTAAAATACAAACTAGCGTTGGCGTGGTGCCTCGCTCGCTTCGCTCGCTCAGAAACTTCGACCCAGTGGAGAGTCGGCTATTCCTTAAGATTCGTTTGTTTACTAACAGCTTTCAATTATATTATAAAATTACATTGATATTTGGGGGTCCAATCATATTTAGCTCCAAGTGGCTTCGATAGATATGTTACAACAATATAGTGTTTCTTATATGCACGAAAATTGAAAATGAGCATTTTCAAAACTTCGACCCCGACAACAGGCCAGCCAAAGTATTAATAAATAAAAGTTGCGAAACACTTACTTCAAGCACTTGTATTGTAATAGACTATTCGATGCATATTACATGTTTACTGTGTTTTACTAATTACTTTCTGTATTATTATGATATTATATATACAATATACATACATATAATTCGTCAAAGATATCTTGAAAGTGTCGAAAAGATCTCTGACGGATATCTTTTAGATACTATAAGACATCTTTTAGATATATCGAAATAGTTATTTTCGTATCAAGGGCGTAAAAGAACTTTGCACCCGTAGGTGATCACCGCGCCCGAGGGGCTAGCAAAGACTACCCCTGGGGGATAGGGCGTCGAAACGTCGAAATTTCATGAAAAATAATAGGGTAATTTTTTTGCCTCGATGACCAAATTCAATACTTTTTCAGACAATAGTCATAAACATTTTAAACCAGTTTTTATGGCATTATCGTTGACTTTAGGAAGAAAATGCATACAACCTTTTTTGTAGAGAATTTCATGGTCTATCTTTTTTGTTTGAAACATTTTTAAATAAAATTTGTATTTTTCAAAATAAGTGCAAAAAACTACAAAGAAACTTAATTGGGGCTAATTTTTTTTAGTAATGGACGGGTGGATCTGCCCCAAATTCTAATCAGATCTAAGATATGCCAAGACGCGTATTTTAAAAAAAAATTTATGTCAATACGCTTATCCGTTCGCGAGTTATCGCGAGACAAAAAAACGGGACGTACGGACGTACGTACGTACAAGATCACGGACACAAATTTTTTTATTGTTGATTTGGGTTCCTTAGGGTCTGAAACATCGACATTTGATGAAAAACTATATGGTAATTTTTTTGCCCGAAGTGACCAAATTCAATACTTCGTCCAGTCTTAGTCTGGGTCGAAGTAATAATGCAAAATAACATAAATAATGAAATCTTCCCTTTCGTCGAGTACATTTGCTTCCTTCGTATTTATTTTTTTCTATACTTTCTCCTGAAGCTTCAACTCAGTTTCAATGTACTCTGTATATTTATATATTTATATTAGCTATAAATGAAATAGATATATATTTATATTTGTCATACATATACCATGTATGTAAAGTATTTTATTTACTAACGTCACTACTAATTTGTTTAAATACCTTTCACGAAGGTTTAATTACTTCGACCCAGACCTTAGGTCTGGACTAAGTATTGAATTTGGTCACTTCGGACATAAAAATTACCCTATAGTTTTTCATCAAATTTCGACATTTCGACCCCCTACCGCCCACGGGGTAGTCTTCGCCAGCCCCTCGGGCGCGGTGATCACATACGGGAGCATAAGTTCTTTTACGCCCTTGATACGAAAATAACTATTTCGATCTATCTAAAAGATGTCTATCAGAGATCTTTTCGAAACTTTCAAGATATCTTTGACGAATTATATGTATATATATTGTATTTATAAGATCATAGTAATACAGACAATAATTAGTAAAGCATAGTAAACATTTATTATCAAGTGAATGAAGTAAGTGTTTTGCAACTTTTATTTTTTCAATACTTCGGCTGGCCTGTCGTCGGGGTCGAAGTTTTGAAAATGCCCATTTTCAATTTTACGTCGACTCAGGCCATAGGTCATAGTTGTAAATCATTTTCAATTTTCATACATATAAGAAACACTATATTGTTGTAGCGTATCTATCGAAGCCTCTTGGACCTAAATATGATTGGATCTCCAAATATCGATATAATTTTATAATATAATTGAAAGCTGTTAGTAAACGAACGATAGTATTAAGGAATAGCCGACTCTCCACTGGATCGAAATTTCTGAGTGAGCGAAGCGAGCGAGGCACCACGCCAACACTAGTTCTCTTTTAATTTACCTTTTGTATATTTATTTTAAATATGAATGAAATACAGATGCATTTATATTTATCACATACTATGTAATCGTAAAACATAAAAAATGAAATTTTCCTTAACGTTGTGTAAAATTTTTCATTTACTTCGTTCAATACAAATTTGTTTAAATACCATTCTTGAAAGTTTAATTCTGCTTAAAATAGAATTAAACCTTCAATGAAGGTGTGTAACAAAATTTGTGGCAAAAGAAGAAAAATAAAAAACTTTACACAACGAAAGGGATAATTTCATTTGTCACGTCTGGCGAAAAAGGACCATGTTGTGTGCACAACAACAAAAGAATTGAAATTGAATTCGTCCCTCTTACAGTGGATCGCGAGATAGGGCAATTCGGAAATGGTCCTAGTTAAGAGTTATACAGTGCATGTTTTTCAATATGAACATCGATTTATGTGGTTTTAAGATCGCCGATTACGAATCTGACCTCAGAATTTAAAAACTTAAAATGGTCGATTCAATATGGCAGACTGTATTGTAAAAACTAAGTTGAATGAGATGCAACTGGGTCCTTGGGGGTTTCTGGGGTCGCTGATTACGAATTTCGTCTAAAATTTTAAGAATTCAACATGGCGGATTGAATATGGCCAACCGAAATGCAAAAACTAAGTTGAATGAGATGGAACTGAATACTGGGGGGGGGGGGGGGCGCTGATTAAGAATCTGACCTCAGATTTTGAAAATTTAAAATGACAGATCCAAAATAGCGGTCTGTAAATTTTTTTTTAAATATGAATTTCTTATTAAAGTAGATATAAGCAGCTGAAATAAATTATAACAGTTACTGTTACTCGATTTCGGTAAAATCCAGGATCACGGCGAGGACGTGACGAGTATCATCTTTTGTTTTTAATTTTTTCAACTTTTTATATTTTTTTAATATTTTTTTTTCATATATACTCGATATATTCATCTGGATTTCTTTATTATTGTAATGAAAAAAAAGTTGTAATATTAAAAGACCTAGTGCCTCCGGAAACATATCATGCTGTTTTGCATTGCTGGATAATTTCGATCTCTGGTCAGAAATGTAAGGATCAGAAGTAAGTATAAGATGATGCATATTTTATTGCTTTATTATGAACAAAACCTAGCGAGATTAAATGTTAATAAAGAAAAGGACTAACATAATAATTAAGTGTAATAAAACACTAAATGAAAATTTAAAATACATTGTCTTAAAAAGGGGAAATATATATATATATATAAAGAATATAGTGAAGAAAAGAGATGGCGAGATACTCACTTTCTTTTGTTCTAATGTTCCCCCGTTGGCTGATGGAATTGAAAGAGAGCCTGTACGTCTTTTCGCGGCTCTTTATATTGGAAACCCCCGCCTTACAATTAAACAATTTTAAACAAAAATTTAGAAGCTCTTGGTTTTTGACCAATCAGAGCTCTCAGCCCTCTTGGGGGGCTGGGGAATCTTATCTCAAGAAGTAAAGCCAGGGTCGTTTTACCGATGCATAGGTGTCGAATATTCCACAACGAGATACGAATGTTTATGTCAACCATATTATTAAATAAATAATTTTTTTATATTTAACGATAATGGTGATTGAATATATTTCATCCTTATTAACATAACTAATACTGATTTTTCGAGCTTTTATTCTATCCAAATTTTATTGAAATATTCTGAAAAAGCATAAAATTTTACGTCGGAAACAGTGAAGCTCAAATTTTTCCAAAGGCATTTATGTACAAATCGATGTTCACATTATTGATGTTGAAAATCCGTCCGTCTGAGCGTTAATGAATTATTATTGAATTACGATTTAATGTTTTTGTGTCTCGTAACTGTAAACTCCGTTAACTCATTGTAATCACCGTTAACTTAGAGTAGTTATTTTACCGTACCCATCAGTGTTTAAGCTCAAATTTCGTATTAATCGAATTATTTAAATGAAATGCAATAAATTTACACGAAAATAGCAGCCATTTTCAAGCATTAACAAAAACGAAAAAAAATTTTTTAATTGACCGATTTCTTGAGAATTTACCATATAAATCCTACATATTTTTTACATGACCCGAGCACTGAATTACTTGTGTTCTATTTATTAAATTCTATAGTACACATGAATTTATTTCAAAATTTTGCGTCACTTTTTCATTTCCCTGAATGATAGAACTACGTTTTATCGCCAGGTGACTAAGAATTGAGATGCTTGAGTTCGTAAGCAGTTAGGTCTGGTTTCAGAAACTGCATGCAAGTTCCAAATTTCCACCTCCGACGAGTGTAACTGTCAAATTTCGTAAAAAATCGGTAACTGCACCCTTGTTAGATAATATAGTATTAACCATTTCAATTTGTGGTTCGGAGATTTGATTAAAATTGTTAATTTTTTTCAGTGTACTAAAGCATGTATATACACGTATTCTTATTTTCATTAAATATAACATTTTTTGTACCCTCCGGCCTCGAATTATCGAGTCCTATCACAATCGGATAAAAAAAGACATTATCGGTCACCGGCGAATTATCGATCTCCAACGAGTGTGAATGTTACCCTCACTTCACTCGGGCGATAAACTTCACAATTGTCGAAGATCGATAATTGCACATAATGTGCTATTTTTAAACCTGTTTATAGAATCTGATATTTTAATATCGGGAGGTAAAGAATCTCACAAATGAATACTTTTATAGACATCGATACGGAAGTGAAATATGAAAAATTTAGATGTAGGTAGATGTTGAACGATTTTGCGACAGTACGACACTTATTTTACTATATGCTTTTTAGTTTAGCCCTTATAACGTAATATGATAAGTTAGTGTGAACTGAAAGGTAAGTGAAAGAAACGAAAAGAAAAAAAGTAAAATTTACTGAATGAGAACAATAACTACTTAGGCACCTAACCTGAAATAAAATTATACATACTTTTGGATTCTGTAGCATTCTGGACTGTGTTACGTTGGGTTTTCTTTTAGAAAATTACTGGTTGTTTTTCACAAGGTTTTCTTAGAAATTATAATTCACATCACAAAAGGTTGTCGAGAAATATTCTCTTACGAATTAAGAAATGAAGAATAATCCATTGGTGATTGAAATCCGTTAATTGTTTAATTATTCTTTATGAAGAAGATTTTAGTAATAAATAACTGTTATTATTTTACTGTATTTTGCAGACTTCAATTTTGTTTTTTGTTAAAGGCAAAAATGATATGTATTATAATGTTATTTAATCTCGGAAAATTATATATTTTATTCAAAGCGGCTCTATATTTCGGAGTCCGGATAGTAGTTATATCTCTATAAAAACTGAATTTAAAATTCTAATCCCAAACGTATTTTCACAGACTTGAATACAATTGAAGAAATTGCAAACAATTAAACAAACGCTGACACTCATGGTTTTTGTTACGGAATCGTCAATATTACTAAACGAAGATTGACTATGCGGTTTAGTTAAAGCAACAAAACAAAAACGAAATGATATTTCATAAATGCAACATAGTGTCTAGTTACAATTACGAAAAATCATGTTACTAACCACGTTTAGTAGGATATACTCCATCTCTTCTCTTCGTGTGGTACTAGAAAATATTACAGCTTCTCAGTCTATATATTATAAAAAACACATCTTTCTAATATTTTTGGATAGCATTTCATTCTATTTACACATAATTTGTATACATGTTTGATTGAAAAGGCCTTTTTATTATATAGAAGTGTATTTTTTCCTCTGTAGAAAGCTTTGCTTATTTATACATATGCCTTGTAATATAACTGATACTGTCTCTAGTACTATCGAAGTTAAGCTAACCGTTTAGGTCCAGATGATTCTTGTACCTAATATTGAGGAGATTACGGAACAGAGAGGACTCTTAGTATTGAATGAGCTTTGATGTTTTATAGTGGTTGGTTTAAATCTTCCGTACAAGTTTCGTTCAAAGGGTGCACAGCAATTATTTCCATGTACACTAGCCACACCTTTGAACGGCAGCTGTTGCTTCTCAATGGACCCATCATTATTCGGGTTTTCAACCTCATTCGTGAAATATACAGAGTGCTCAAGAATTATCTGCTAATTATGAATATGAAGACTTACAAATTGTAATGTTCATTATAATCGCATAAAAGAGGGTCAACCACCTGATTTTATTGTAGGATGTAAAGAAGGCATGCAGTATGTTGGAATTTAGGATATTCTGATCAAAGGTTGCAAAGATACAAGATCTAAAAGCTAAAATGAACAGATTTTTATATATAACGCGTGAAGAGTCAGAAATGGTAATAACCCAGTTAATGATATGACAAGGACGAAAAAAGTTAAATTTTATATGCATCCGTTATATCTATAAGCCTAATACCCATTGCTTTGGAGATTACTGCATTCATTATTTTATGATACTGCAAAAATATTCGGGACAAACCCAATAGATAGTTTTAACATGGCAAAATAAATGCATCATTATACACCCAATTAATTTTAATGTTATTAAATGAATTTTTAAATGAGAAAACTACTAAAAACTGAAACATTAAATATTTATTATATTCAATTGTTGTTTTATCTATACGCTGAGAAAGGTTTAAGACTAAATACGTGCTAGTAGAGATACGTATGGTGCAAAACGGGAGACGCCTTCCGTTCGTTGCTTAAATGGCGGTTTCCTTAGTTTGGGACAGTAGTTGTAAATACAAAGAACCGATGTTCCAGCTAGTGAAAGGGGACGATAACCATACTACAGTAGAGTCCCGGTATATTTGCCCGCTCGGGTTTTCCGGTTCCCCTCCCGTCTCCTAATATTTGCCAAAAGGAAAAGAGCGCCGCTTCTCCCACTCTCCTCAGTCGCGTTACATTCGTGCCGTCACAACAGGCCCTTCCTGAGGCCCCACCGCGCAAGGTGGGGGAAAAGAGAGCGGCAACAGACAAATATAATTAGACGGAACTGGGCAAATATGCTGGGACATAAAAATAGCGAGACGCAAATATACCGGGACTCTACTATATTTATAAATTAAGTGCTAGCATAACAGCCGTCTTAAAAATTACGCAGTAATTGTCTTAGGACATAACACCTCGACTCCGCTATACTGACTACATACCAAATGATGTCTTAAACTTCTCTTAGCGTACAAGTTTACACTTTCTCGATAATCAAATTTTCTAAAATTACGTCAAAAAACAATTTTTGTTCGTTGTTACTCGACTAACTTTTATGACTTAGTATCTTTCATAGTTTGCATCTACTTTGTTCTTTTTCTCACGTGTGAAAATTTTGATTTCCAAAAATCAGGTATACTTTTACAGGGAGATATTTCATCTATACTTATAATAATATATAACTAAAATAATATGTCACTGATTTATAGGTTAAATATTGAAATTGAGCAATTCTTGTGGATTTGTTGTACACAAATGAATCTAACCTTGAAATTACTCTAGTATGTCAGGATTTTTTTATATTTTCAGAGTCAAATTAGTAATCCATGGCCCAAACATACCTGAAGTAACGAATATCGTCTTGATTTACAATTTCCTTTCAACATAAATTTCTTTTTTTTAATTTTGTTATCACTACAGACGCATTTCGAAATTTCACGTCCTAGAATTCGCATTAGGACCTGCGAAATCGACCCCCTCAAAATAGACTGGTTCGTCAAATTATCTCGACAGAAGTTTAATGTGTTATCTATAGAAATTAAATAACAAAAATTATTGCAGTCATTTTTCGCTAACTTTAACGAAAAAACAGCGCTTGATTGAAACTAATCTAAGTTTTGACAAATCGAGGTTAAGCATGCAAGGTTCAGACGGTTCAGGTAACGTAAATTGGAGATCACCTCCCCTTCGCTCAGTTTGACAACTTGCAGTCAATTTTAGAGGTCTTCGGAACGGACGAGAGTCAATTTTGGAGGTCCTACTGTACTAG
Source organism: Trichopria drosophilae (assembly GCA_030407085.1). Taxonomy (NCBI): domain Eukaryota; kingdom Metazoa; phylum Arthropoda; class Insecta; order Hymenoptera; family Diapriidae; genus Trichopria; species Trichopria drosophilae. Next base: position 15,130,209 of record CM059587.1, on the reverse strand, counting down.
GGCCAAATGCTGAAACCCAGTTTTAATCCGCTTCAATCGAATTTTGTATGAAAAATTATTCTCCAAGGAATATTAGAGAATATTTAGAATAAACATCATGACGATGAAAAATATTTAATTATTTACATTAAAAAATTGACAAAATTTACTAAGATAGTGATTTTTGTTTTTAATTGAGTTCTGTTGTATAAGTTATAATTTATGTAGTGTTTTTAAAAGAAGTTTTTAAGATATATTTGTTTCACATGTGCATACCTGAAAATAAATAAATTTAACTATAATATAAAAAGACTACGCTTTTAGCGTACACAATTATCCTTACTCATTTTTGAAACTAATAAAAGTAAAATTACGCAGATCTGTCTTAGCAACAAGAAAATTCAGCCGATTATTATTTAAGGTCCTGACTTTTATCACGACAACCCCCAAATTAACCATGTAATTTAAATGAAAAAAAAAATCATTTCATGTTTTACTTGCTTCCTTACACTAATATTGGTTTTATATGAAGATTATATTTTTTGAAATGTTTGTATTGATATTTTTAAGGTAATTACCTCAATAATAGTTACATTGTTACACATATTTTTATAAATGCATCAATATATATTGAGTATTTTTAAATTGATTTGTGTCGCGACCGATCCTGAATTAAACATAGTCAGAACATAAATAAACGTCCAACGATGCTGTTTTAATTAAAGTAAATCATGTGAGTGCCGTTATTGAAGGTCGCTAAGGCGGAAGCTTTTTATGGTTTGTAATTCATTTTGTTATACTGGCTAAGCGAATTTTGTTTGATCGGAGGTATTTTAAGAAAGAAAATATCCTGTTTCCAAGAAAAAAGCTTTTATTCGTTAAAATATATCAATTTAAATTAATGTTAACTTTATTTAAAGCTAAAATGCAAAATAGAAGCGTTGTGTGATATTACAACGACCGATAAATTCTGAAATAAATTTTAAATAAAAATGTAAAATAAAACAATTAATTGTTCTTCTTTGTAACAAAAAATGATAAATATATTGTTATTTAGGAGTGACGGCCAATGGTGTCAAGATTTATCAAATAATGAAAATTATCATGGGAAAAAGTTTGAAAATTCTAAATAGAGATATCGACAAATGAAGGACCAAAAACGGCGAGTAAGTGATAATTTGTTTAATGACTAAAAACGTGATTAGATTATAAAAAGAACATAATAAACATTAAACAGTAGAATTTCGAAGAAATGGATGGATGCATTTATTTTTACCAAAAATGAAGACAAACATTTCAGATTCAATTCGTTTTTTCTTTAAGATCTCCATCATTGGATAAAATACACCAATTAGTATGAATATGTAACCCTTCCCAAAAAATAAATAATTGGTTTACTATCTATATAATAGAATCTGATACAACTATGTTTATTAGTAGGTTTTCTTGTTTAAATAGTAAACTTGGCTGCCATGTCAAGGCAACTATTTAATTGTTAAAATTAACTAAAATTAATGGTGTCTTGTCCTACTATCTAGTTAGTAGTTCCAACTATTTCATTAATTCAGTCTTCTCAAAACCCGTCAATTTTAAATGTTATGGGTTGTACCAAAATAGTCTAACAGAGTCCACAAATCATGTGAAGGGATAGATGTTTACTGATGTCGTGCCAGGTCAAACTCTTTCGAGGGAAAAAAAAGTTCTGTATTTCGTTTAGTTCGTATATACACGCCATAAAAAAGATTAATTTGATCAGTCTGTTCTTTATCTTTTTTTTACGAGTCGATATATCATATACAAAATTTGAAAATCAAACTTCGATAATAAATATTTTATCATTTTCATTTATTTCAATTTTTCAAGTTTTCAGAAAGTAAATAAAATATTTATAGTATTTTGTCAATGAATGAAAAACAAACTTAATTTAATTAATTAATGTTAATAATTAACTAAAGTAAACCATTGCTTTTATTATTCATTGAATTGTGACATAATGTTATAGAATTGGTTGGGGAAGTAATCTTTATGAGTGGAATCGATATATGGCCCTTTATTGACCCGCCTTCCGATTAGTCATTTTCATTGAAAATTATCACATAATTCATATTTGCATTAAATGCAAACTTTTAATAATTGCTTTCGTATCTAAAAATCAGTATCTTTATAAGCTTTTATAAGGATTCTTATTTAACCCAAATTTTTTTACTATTAAGTTATAAATGTGTAATAACTGAACAGTGAACAGTTTAAGTAAATATGTCATATACAATATTTAGTAAATAGAATTAAGTTAAATTTGTTATATAATAATAATTTCAAAGACGACTAGCGTTTATCTACTTGTGTTTTTTCATACTCCGAGCTCAAAATGCTATTGCTCCCCAGATTGCGGGAACAAAATAGATAGTTCCCTACCTGGGAAGCAAAAAGAGGTTCTCGAACTCTATGCACAAAATAACATGTTTTTCTATATATCGCGGGAATAAAATAGCATAATCTCGTATGAAAAAATAGTATGTGCAAAAAAGGAGAATAGATATTTGGGCGGGTGTCAAACTCCTGCTCCTCAGTAAACGTCCATTGCGCTCCTTAGTTGCACAATGCACTATTTCTCTCTAGCGAGCGTAAAACAAAATTCTGCGTACTCGAAAATTACATGTGTAGATAGGGGTTTCCACCACTTTTGATTGAAAATTCGAGCCATAAAATCGATTTTTTTACGGGCCTAATTATGAGCACTCGAAATCATCCAGGTGCAGGTCCCTGATTTTAATTTTTTTATGAATAGGTATTTAATGAAAAGTAAACACATCCCAGACAACACGAAACTCGTAAAGAGGACTTCCAGAGCTCATGCTCTGGATGTCTTTCAAAAAGAAAACTTGAAGAGGTCTTGGTTAAGATGATCTGTATAAAGAGCTCTTAAAGAGGTCTTGCTTACGATCTTCAGAAAAAAAGACCACTTAAAGAAGTCATACTTTGGAGGTCTTAAAATTATCTTATTTCAGATCTCTTCAAGAGGTCTTGTTTATGATCTTCAGAAAAAGACCACTCAAAGAGGTCATATTTTGGAAATCTTAAAATGATCTAATTTCATATCACTTATTCACTTGAGAATAAGATATATCTAACAAATACCAGCGCCAACTGTCGAACAAATCTGAACTAAAACCATGATTACCGAGCATCATTTGAATCGTAAATTTGTTTTCGAGAATTATTCGAATCAAAATGACTGCATGAAAATAATGAAAGCTATGTAATTCTAACGTACGAAATTTCATTAAACTATATATTTGTTATTATTGTCTTGTAATCATTTTGGTTCGAACGATTCTCGGAAAATATTTACATATTGGAAAAGTCTTGCAGGAACCGCATAAGTCCTCTTAAAGATCACTTTCAGAACTCTCTCTTAACAGTATTAAAGAGGCCTTAAAATTTGTAAGATCACTTAAAGAGCTCTTTAAGAGGTCTTCTTGATGTTCTTATAATAGTTCTTGCAATGCTATATTTGAGACGTCTTGTAGACCGAAGCATAAGTCTTCTTAGAGACTACTTTAAGAGCTCTTTCAGAGGAGTATTTAAGCAGTCTTAAAATTTTTAAGACCACCTGAAGAGTTCTTTAAGAGGTCTTTTTTGCTGTTTGGGATATAGCGTGTTTTGATTGACATATATTAACCTTATTTTTTTAAATAAGACATGGTAGAAAATACAGCACATACCTCTTAAAGTGCTCCTCCAGAGCTCAGTCCTAAGATATCTCCAAAAAGACCTCTTGAAGAGGTCTGAACTATGATAATCTATTAAACGAGCTCTTAAAGATGTCTTACTTAGGACTTATTAAAATCGTAATCTCGTAAAGGTCTTATGTTTGAGGTCTTAAATCTATCTGTGTTTCTTCCAGAGACACCAGGTGGCTATGGAATCAAAAAATGAGATCGCGCGATATTTACTTCATATGCAGACCGATAGATTATAAGCTACAATGACAAAATAAGTGCTTTTACGATATATAGCAAGTGATATCACGATTTTGTACTATTATTAATTAAATATTATTTTATCACCATCCAATATATAACTATACAAACGGTAAAAAGGAACTCAGGTAAAAAGTGTATAAATTAATAATTAATGTACAAAAATAGAATCTATAATTTTCAGAAATTCGTTTTCATTTATATTATTTATTTGATGTATCAAAGCTATCAAATAAGACCTCCTTTCTGAGACCTCATATTTGAGAGGTCTCTTAAAATCGACGCATGAATCTTCTTAAAGATTACTTTAAGAGCTCTTTCTGATAAGTAGTTAAGACATCTTACAATTTTTAAGACTTTCTAAAGAGCTCTTTAAGATGTCTTTTTGCTGTTTGGGAAGTTCCGCTTGAGCCGTCATTGATAGCACCAAAAACTACTTCGAAAATTATACTTCGCTTATTATAGTAAAAAGAAAGTAAAATTTTGTCGATCAATGGACTGGTATCTACTGTTTCTGTATTTCCTCAGTGTTGGAAGAAACAAAAAACGTCGATAAAATATTGGGATAACATTGCATGTGGCCTCTACCGAAACCTTCCAATTATCGTCCATAATCTTGCAAAGTTATTGACCATAAAAATGACCAATTTATGGACAAATGAGCATTACATTACCCGAGGAAAACAGGCTGATATCTTGGACAAATACTAGGCAGAAGATAGGAGGCAGGAGTTTGATGTGTTTTTCCCCTACTTATATTATAATGCAATATATGTTACATTATCAACAAACATGATCTAAATCATCAAATAAAGCCATCAACAATCATTTGAATCATTAAAAAAAAGAATCTTCAAAAGATGCAAATTGTATTAATTTCATGAAGCACTTTATGTGCAATATTACTTGTTGAGATGTCTTGTTTTCTTAATTTAGACTAGGCCATTGTTTTTACTTTCTTGAATAAATTATGATTAAAATATCGGAATATGAAATGTTAACCTCACACACAGAAAAATGAACAGAATTTTATTTTTAGAATTACACAACAGAATTTATGTAAAACAAGCAAAATTATTTTCTCGAGTTCACAAATAATTCTGATAAATCTACAGTTAATCTGTTAAATTTACAGATAGTTTCTAGGTGAATTACAGATATTCATTCTGCTATCCCTTTCTTTAAAAGCGACAAATTTTGTTTATAGAATCTGCAGATTATTTTTCTGCGTGCATGAAAGTGATCAATTTTCAGTAGTTTCTTTGGAATGATATTATTCAATTTAATGTGCTTCTAAGCAAAAATTTTACTGAAATTTGCAAGTATCGAACTATCCTTTTTTATGTTATTAAAAACACAAAATATCACCCAATGATCTGGCGCCGACTTAACATCCAATTAGAGCCCTCTAACTCTACACCCTTCTACCGGCCAATATAAATTAAGAATTCAATCTCATCACTATGTACACCAAACTACTGTAGAAAACACATATTATTTCAATCTTATCTTATGTAACGTTTCCCATACATAGTCCGCTGGATGCTGTAAGGAGTCTCCCAGAACGTGCAAATGATTTTTATTAACTTTTCCATGTCTTACGTCCTCAGAATGTCCGATGATGAATAATGTCCCTTTTTATCATCTGGTTAACATCCTAAAAGGGTCCTACGTCCTGGGCCTGTCCTGAAGATATTAGCAGAACGACAATGCCGGGTATTTGGAGTTACTGAGGAGCTCTGAGAACATCGACAGGTGGATGTAAATATAGTATGAGTTATAACACTGATATTTACAAAAAATTCTCGAAGAGCTTGTTTTATGCTAATGACGAGAAATTCGTGGTAAAATATACGCAACGAAGCGAAGATTTTTTTAAAAATAGATCCGAGTTTTTGGAAAGATAATAAAAGTTACCTAGTTGCTGAAAGAAGAGTCCAACCCCACAGTGATAGTCGTGTATTAAATTAATACAAAATATCAAGAACGAAATAACATGTAGAGGTAAAGATAGTGTTGAGTAATGAATTTTCTTTACTGAGCATCTTAATATCGTTGGAAAAAAAACTGATGTATGTGGGTATACTTATGGACATGGGAGGACAAATGACTATAGCGGACTTTAGACATCCTTGATCTATCATATATCATGGTTTAATAAGAGAGATCTAGCAACACGCATGTTGGGGAAGGGGTTCGATCAACGGTGATTGGTTGCTTCTGTACCTCTCTTATTGTAGCATGTTCCGATTCTGCTTCCACTGCCCAATTTAGATCAACGCCGATTGGTTGCTTCTGCGCAAACACCAAGTTGCTATGCTTTACTTATTATGCCATGTCATATATCTTGTGAAATCACTATAGTAATTTCATTCAGAGATATCTAATAAATCTGAACATCATATGTTGCGATCAGTTCATAGTTATAATGATTTAGCATAAAAATATACAGTTTTGGACTATAAAATCTATTCATCCCTACCATCCCGCGTAAAAATAAAAAAGACTTCAGAAGATCTCAAAAAGATCTTTCTTAAAAATGTCACTATTCAAGATGTATTTGAGAAGTTTTTAAGATTTCAAACTACTAGTTTATCAAAATCTTTTTGAGATCTTTTCAAGATCTTTTTTTTATATTTTTCGGATATGAAAAAAAATATTTGTAATAAAATGCTGAATTCTCTTATTTTTTACCAAAATTAATTATCGAAGATGATTTTTAAGGTGATTACCCAGTTTACTTGCTTGGTCTGCTTTCTACTTTCTAATTTCCTAATAATTAAGATGGAATAAAATACATTATACTTTTCTTAAGATATCGGTAGTAAACTTCATTATTTGTAATACGTTGTATTGCAGAAATTATAATGTGTATAGGTAAAAGAAAATATATCAAATGTTGTCTAAGACACGTAAATTGTAGCGTTTTTCGTGCTTTCTGAAGGATGATAAATTTTCATTTCTCTGTCTTCATTACATAAAACATTGTCAGTACATCGAAAAACAACTCTGGAAATCTCTCATCTTCGATTTGTGTTGTAAATTTTGAATTTTCGTAATATGAAACTTTCGGACTTCATGACATGAATCGCTTCTATGAACGCCTACTATGTGTTTATTTCTCATCTTCGACTCGTTGTAAATATTGCCCCCATATTATAAAGTGAAGTTTTAGAAATCAGACCAGAAAGCAAGTAAAAAAGTTAATTATTACTTTAAAATTCATCATCAATAATTCATTTTGTTAAAATATAAGAGAATTCAGTATTTTATTACAAATATTTTTCTTCATATCCGAAAAAGATCAAAAAAAGATCTTTCAAAGATCTCGATAAGATTAATAAAATTATGTTTTCGTAAAATCATGCTGTGAAAAGAAAGTCTTAAAAAGATCTCAAATACATCTTGAATAGTGACATTTTTAAAAAAGATCTTTTCGAGATCTGCTGAATTCTTTTTTATTTTGACATTGATAGGTGTTTGGTATACCATTTAATAAAATTTCCATTAGATATTGAACGATCGATATTATGTTCCGGAATCCATCGTCAGATGCAACCATACGGATTCATTACTCCTATTCTTAGACTTAAAATTGTTTGGCACGATTTAAATGATGGGACGTTGGAGCGACTCGTATCTGCTTTCATATTTTCTAATTTTCTGTATTGCGTTTCATTTTACGGTTGGATCCCAATTTATGACGTATGCTTTTTATATGGGTTTCTTTCGCGTATACATTTCTGAAGAGCAAGTAAGGGCTTAAAAATATTCTTTTGCAGTTTATCTCTATACGTATTAACCACGTATACGAAAGCCAATATTATCATTACATTTTGTTAAACGTAGGGGTGGAATGGTACACGGACGTGTATGTAGCACGATAATAATTTTCCCTTTGCCAAGTCGTTTTGAGGATACTATGCTAAATATCCCAGCATGCAAATTAGCACGTGTAATACCTTCTATTTGTTGGGTGGCGTTTCGTCCCAGATCCGCGCACAAACACATCAATAGGTCCGTGTGAACGAGCAATGACCGAGGCACTACTAACCATTGCTAGATATGGAGCGTTCCACATGAAAACAACGACTTTTTAAATTTATTTTTATTTGTATTCGTCCCGTATTACCATTTCGGTATATAAATGTTGCATTTTATCATTGCTACATTATAAATTGTTCGTTTATCTCGAGTTTTCAAAATTGCTCATTTTTCAGTCATATACTGGTAATTAGAAATAAATTTTTGTTTACAGGCAGAAGTCTTCTATTTCCAAAGATTACAAAGGTCTGCAAAAAAGAGGTTCTTGGATGTTGTTGGGAAGCTGTGGGTCATTTCCGACGTAATTTTGTGCGTAGAATCCGAACTCGAAGTCAGAATTAGTCCATCACGTCAGGATTTTGAGATATTTGAGGTTATGTACCCGAAAAACGCGTTATTTTGCTATGTTTGAGGTTACGTAGAGGAGGCAACAATTTCTGTTGGCCTTCTGTACTATTTGCATCTTTTAGTACTACCTTTACCCTTCAAAATGAGGTTTTATTCGATCCCCTACGATTTTTGCTCACAATGTTACGGCCATTTTGAAATCACGAGATATGTCCCATTAATGTCATGAGCATAAGCTTTAAATACTTTGAGAAAGATATTTTTTACTGGTATCTTCATTTGAAAATTTTTACTGGTGATATTTGGCGTTGCTAATTACGAATTTGAAGTCAAGATTTTAACATTTTTTAATTCAAGAAGGCGAATTCAAAATGGCTAAATAAACAATAAAATACAAAAAAGTTATCAAAAAATCAGTCACAATATTGAAACGTGTTGTTAGTTATAAATATCCATATTTTATACAGTTGCTTATATTTATATAGGTTTCATGACATTGAATTTGACCTCGAGCTTGTTCTCCAAGAGCATTTCAAGGTAAATTTGTTTATATGTATACCGTAAATTCAAATTGGCGTATTTTGGTGAAGAAAAGTTCCAATGGAATTCTGCGTCTCTCATATTAAAGACAAAGAGTTGTACGACATGATCCAATTAATGTAAAAACTCCTAAAAATGTTGTGTCTTCTGTACATAACCTCAAAAATAGCAAAAAATACGTACATAACCTCAAATATCTCAAAATCCTGACGTGTTGGGCCACTTTTGACTTCGGATTCGGATTCTACGCACAAAATTACGTCGGAAATGACTCACAGCTTCACAACAAAAAAAAACCATCTTTACCTGTGTTATTTATCCATAAATTCGTTCGTATTTATCGCACAAAAATATTTTTTTTTTAATTTTAAGAGAGCTTAATCTTTTATATGAAAATATGTGTATATACCTAGCAGGACTTAGATAATTTATTTAAGAAAACATTCAACTTTCTCGCACGTAACTTTCTACATTGACACAATTTGTTATTAGTATTAATAAGATAGTTTTGACACCACTCATCCCGAAATTTAACAAAGCACAGTAAATAATCTTAATTTATGAAGCATACGATAACATTTCTAAAATACGAAATAAAAATGTTTAACGCATTGAAAATAGATTTAAAAGGAATTTAAAAAATGTAGCCCCCTGAAAGGTATACGTAGATATATACATTTAATGGGCCTTCTATTTGCAAAGTTTGATTATTCATAACTTCGTCAATATTTATCGTGCAGAAATTATATTTGTTTTCATTTTAACCCTCCTGAGCACCAGTTTTCCTTTTCTCATATAGAAACAATGTGGTTTGGACGAATATATTCGTCATGCTGCACACGAGGGTTAAAGAGAACTGTTGTGTCCAGTTATCAAATGATTCGGATGAAAATTAACATATTATTAAAAGTTAGGAAAAGAATCGAGAATTATTTTAGCGCCTCGGTCTTAAAGGAAGGATTAAGGGTTGAAACCAGACTATCTTGAAACTCAGCTGGATCAGTTTTATTCACATGCCTTTCAAAACACCAAAAACCAATTTATATGTGTGGAACTGGGGACTATTGTTTTAAGGGTCGCTGAACACGAATCTGAAGTCAAAATTTCAAAATTCGAAACCCCAGATCTAATATAGAGGGTCAAATGTAAAAATCAGCTTTTTCAAAGATCCACTTGGACAAATCAACCTTCCAATTGCTTAATTTTAATGAGAATGGATTTTTATATGTTTTTAGAGTCGTTGGTTACGAATCCGATGACAGAATTTCAGAATTTAAACTGACAGACCCAAAATGGCGGACCAACATGAGCTAACGTTTATTAAAAATTATAAAGTCCATTGAAAGGAAATTATCGACATTTTTATGTTTATCTCTAATGTGTTGTTTTATTAACTTTGAAATAATTTTTTAATTTTAAATAAATATCAGTATATAAGGACAATCATTTAATTGTTAGGCCTTAAATGTTTAAGCTTAGAAATTATGTAAAATTAAGAAAAATCGATATGGGCAGCACATAAAGAGAAGAATAAAATGATAAAGGAAAATTTTAATTCCTTTAACCAACAAAAACATAATGCCAAAATGAAAACTGCATATATGCATAGATTGTATCTATGAAAAGGTTGACGACTAACTGAATTTACAAAATCAAATAATTACGTCTTGAGATGAATTTATTGTGTATTTTTCATTATTTTGTTGATGGCTTCGTTATTTCACAATTTGGTATAATTAAGAGTTTTAGTAATAAACTATATCATTTAGAAAAGGCAAAACGCAAAACTTACAAATACTTCAATTTTATTTTTTGCACAAATCATCGACATGGTTTGAAGATTCCCGTTGGTTCTCAAATTTGTTAGCATCGACCTCAACAAAAAATTATAGAAAATTTCAATTAAATCAAACGCTGCTTAAAAAAGGGTTTCTTTAGTTCTGGAGTTAAATTATGTAGGTATTTTTCATTATTTTGTAATTTCGTTATTTGTGTGAACTCTCAAATTAAAGAAAAACGTTTGAATTTTGAGGGTTAATGGGATAATCATAAAGTTTTGTTGCTACAACTGCACTGAACTAATTAATAAATAATAAAAAAAATTAAGTATTTTTGTTGTGCGAACAGTCTGTAAAGCAAAAGATATCTGTTGCGGTTCGCCATTCGTTACGTATTTAATAACAATAAAGCCATTTGTTATTATAATTATATACTTTTTACCTGTTCAGTATATTTATAGAAAAACAGTCAGAAATTCAATACTTCTTGAAAGCAACAGTAAACTTTTCAATGTTTCGAATTGAGTACAAGACTATTTTCAGACATTAGAATGGAATGCTTCTGTTTCAAATGTGCTGATTTTCATTACACGGTAAATTAAATTGTGCCGTATATAAGATTTCTATTCCACAATTATACGTTTTAAAACGTAATTTTTTGGGACTTCTTGATATGGTCTACAAAAGGAATAAAAATATGGATTATCTATAGAAGAGATTAGCATTTGTCAATAACTGAGCGAAACGCGAAATGAAACTACAGTTTCTTGATCAAACAACAAACTTTATTGCTTAATGGCGACGATTAAACGGACCGGCAACTATTCGGCTGAGCGATCGAAATCGAAAGAGGGACGACGGCATGGAGACTCCCGAATTTATACACCGCCGTTGCTAACGAGGATAAACAGCGGTCGTTAGGGAACTATTTTCAATTGTTTTTTCCGAACGCCTACGTTCGAATTTGTCTAGAACATTCTAGATTCTTTCCATAATCAAATTGAAATATCGAAATGCCAAATTGTATTTAATCATAAATCTTGCCAACAAGATTAGATGAATCCTAATAAATAAATATGATGAATCAATTTCATAAATTCGGAGCACAAGCATCCATTCAATCATAATTCCATCAATCGGAGCACAAGCTTCCGTCTTCATAAATTTTCCACCAATTAGAGCGCAAGCATCTATCGGATTCGTGATTTCCATTGGATCGGAGCACTAGCATCCGCTAAACTTGTATTTCCCCGAATCGAAGCACTAGCATCCGATTCTCCATACAAGTTTCCTCCAATTAGAGCACAAGCATCTATTGGGTTCCGGGTCACCGCTAAATCGGAGCACTAGCATCCGACGAAATCGTATGTCCCTGAATCGAAGCACTAGCATCCGATTCTCGATACGAGTACCGATAATGCAGTTTTCTTCATTCGAAGCACTAGCATTCGATTAAACATGCAACTATCAGTATCCATTGTTGACGTTAATACAGTCAACAGTCGTATAAAATTGGAGCACAAGCATCCAAAGTTCTCGTACATACCCGAAATGCATTTCATTAAAAAGAAGCACTAGCATTCAGTTCTCCATGCAAATCAGGCGCAATATTAATTTGGCACGTTCGACATTCAATTGCAAATATTAATCAAAGATTACATCCCGGATAATTTAACAAAGCATTAGACTGAATTCTTATGTATCCATACTGCCGTGACTCATCCGTTACATAGACTCTTTTAAGTTTTAATTCACGATATCGTCGCCATTTTAGAAGGGCCCGTACAATAATGACCTATAGGCGCCCGTCTTTGCGGCTGCAGCCGACTTCGTGAGGAGTACCCCCATTCGGGTGTGCAATGGTGGAGGGAAAACTGCAGAAAAACCTCCACCGGGTACCGCAAATTAAAATACATTGATTTAGTTCGCAACATTCTCCCCCCTGTGCGAAACTTCGGATTCGCACATTTATTTACAGAAACAATGTATTTTCAAGTAAATGATATAAAACACGAATGCCATAACATGTCGAATATTAGAACGCTTTAATTAAATGTAAAAATGATCACAGCACTTAATACGATTTACAATCGCCGATGAAACGCTGCATACACCAATACATAACTACTTAATTTAAGCGCCGGCGCAAATTCAAATACTAAATTAGAATATTTCTCATATTACATAGACAAAATTTAAACGCAAACGCATGAAATATTCATTATTACTATACATTTCTTCTATTCATTCGCTGTCAGTTTTTGCAAAGTATATCAACTTGGTCACCGGTCTTACTAAAACTGTCTTTTCGGTTCGAACTTCCGCTACTCTAACGGTACCATCCCGTCCAGGGAACACCCTTTCAATTATCCCTTTCCTCCAAGAATTTCGTGGAGCCTGCTCGTCGACTACCAGTACGAGGTCTCCAGCGGCTAAATTTTGGGTCTGTTTTATCCATTTTTCTCGAGGTAAAAGAGTAGGCAAATATTCGCGGATCCAACGTTTCCAAAACGCGTCCGCGAGAACTTGTACAAATTGCCATTGTTTTCTCGGGCAAGTTTCTCGAATCTCAAACCGTGGTAAGGACAGTTGTCCGGATGAAACCCCAATCAAGAAATGATTAGGCGTTAGGGCTTGATTATCTCGAGGATCGGGTGATACGTGCGTGAGGGGACGTGAATTAACCGTGTGCTCTATTTCGGCCAGCACCGTGCGCAAAACTTCTTCTCGCGGAGCATGCTCCTTGAGTATGGTATTCAGAGCTGATTTAACAGTTCGAATTTGCCGTTCCCATACTCCCCCCATATGCGGCGATGATGGAGGTATGAAATGCCATTTCGTACGCTCGTTCGCGGCGTAACGCTGTAAAACTTCTACGTCCATTTGCAACACGGCTTCCCGCAATTCCGCGTCCGCACCTCGAAAATTCGTACCATTGTCGGAAAAAATATCGGAAGGTTGTCCACGACGAGCAGCTAATCTTCGAATAGCCATAATAGCGGAATCCGAGCTAAGCGATGAAGCTAATTCAATATGAATCGCCCGAACGGTAAGGCAGGTGAACAACACCCCCCAACGTTTTTCACGACGTCTTCCGATCTTTATTTGCATGGGTCCAAAATAGTCTATTCCGCAATGCATAAACGGTCGTAGACGGTGTCCGAATCGAGCTGAGGGTAATTCCGCCATAAGTGGCGCTTTCGGTTTCGCACGTATTATTTTACAAACAAAACATTTTGAAACAACCGATCGCAACGCGGTTCGTAGTTTGGTTACCCAGAACTTTCTTCGGATTTCATTCACAACCGTCTCATGGCCCCCGTGATTCATTTTCTTATGATAGTGTTGCACGAGAAGACGAACTTCGGTATGAGCTCCGTCTAATATTACTGGGTTATTTTCAAATTCTTGACCCAAAAAATTCGCGACTCGTCCCTTAATTCGGAGTAAACCTTCGTCATCTACATACGGCGTCAATTTTAAGATCGAACTTTGTTTATTAATTTCTCGACCGGCGTTCAATGCTAATAACTCGTTCCGAAAACTGTCCTTCTGAATTTCGCGAATTCGGAGCCGCTCTGCCGCAAATAATTTTTCCGTATCGATCTGGACTTCGATTTTTCCCTTCCATCGTTCTACGGCTACTAGCACCATTGCGGTGGATCGCAATAAACGCGTCCAAGACGAAAATCGTTCGCTTTTTGGCAACGGTAGCCTAGGTGTCGAAGTGATAGTACCGACGAATGTTTTTCGTTTTTCCCGCGCAGTTATTTCGCATTCAACTTTCGGCGTTTGATCGCGTTGCTCTCGAGGCCACTCGGATTCGTTAATTTTTAGGAAGGTAGGTCCATTAAGCCATCGTTCCCGATTATTTTGTTTTTTAGACGGGACATATTTCGTTGCGTCATCCGCAGGATTTAAAGCCGAAGGAACCCACTTCCATTCAGAAGGGGCTGTTAGATCGCCTATTTCCGCTAACCTATGAGAAACGAATGGTTGAAACGTTCGCGCGTCTGCGTTAATCCACGACAAAACCGTTTTCGAATCAGTCCAGAAATATCGACGTGAGATTTTGAAATCATGCTCTTCCGCGATTGTTTTTGCAAGCCTGCTTGCTATTAGCGCGCCCTGTAATTCGAGTCGCGGAATGGTCAACGGTTTTAGAGGTGCTACTCTGCTTTTCGCGGCTACAAACGCGGTTTCTGTCACACCCTTCGAATCGAATCTCCAGTATGCTACCGACGAGTATGCTTTTTCACTAGCATCGCAAAATATGTGAAGTTCGATTATTGTGTCCTGATTTCGTAATTTTGAGTAACACCGAGGAATGGACACGTCTTTTATCGTTTCGAGGTCCGCCACCCATTGTAACCACGTTTCCATCTGTTCGTCGCGTATTTTCTCGTCCCAACCGACCGCACTGATCCAAATTTCTTGCATCAGCATTTTGGATCTGATTATAAGAGGAGCTAAAAACCCGAATGGATCGAAAATCGACATGACGATATGGAGGAATTGACGTTTCGTTGGCGTGCACGCACCTTTACGGATTTCATCGGGTATCAAATTTTCGCTGACATTAAAGTTAAAAACATCCGATCGCGTGTCCCATCTTAAGCCCAGAACTTTTTGACGTGCCGACTGATCGAATACGCGTAGATCGATTTCCATTTTATCGATTTCCCTTTTTGGTAAGCAATTAAGAACGCGTTTTTCGTTGCTCGCCCATCCGTGCATTTCGAACCCGCCTTTGAGATTGATTTCCCGGTCATTAGCGACCGTCTTTATCGCGTCTTTAATACTGTCGCAGCTATCGAGAAAATCGTCCATATAGAACTGCTTTACGATTTTTGTGGCAGTAGTTTTATCAGTAGAAGACAATAATTCTGCATTTTTATTTTTTACAAAGAGAGCGCTGCACGGTGACGCCTTAGAGCCAAAAAGAAGAGTAGTCTTGCAGTATTCTTTCGGAGGATTTTCGCGATCCTTTCCGCGCCATAAAAATCTCTGTGAATCCCTATCTTCCTTTTTCAACTTTATTTTGAGGAACATGTCCCTCATATCCCCCTTGTACGCGACTCTTCCCTGTCTAAATCGCATTAAAACTCCGATTAGCGTTTGGAGCAGGTCGGTTCCAGGAAGAAGTTTGTCGTTTAAACAGACCCCACCGAATTTAGCGGCCGCGTCAAAAACTAACTAATTTTTCCAGGTTTATTCGGATTAGTTACACCGAAGTGTGGAAGGTACCAAACGCGCTCATTCGACGAATCGGAGTCTATCAGTTTCGCGTACCCGAGGTCGATAAAACGAGTCATTTCCGCGTAATAAAGGTCTGCATATTTCGGGTCGCGATCTAAACGCGCTTCCACGTTTTTTAATCGCTTCAAAGCACCCCACTTATTTTCTGGAAAACGAATATCGTCTCCCTTCCATAACAATCCGGTTTCCCAATTATTCCCGACCTTCCTAGTCGTCGACTCCAAAATATTTTTCGCGCGTTTTTCCGAGGGACTTACTTGCTCCGAAATTTTTATACCTATGGCATCTAATTGAAATGATTCTCGCACGAGGCGATTTAAATCATCTTCGTAAGGACTTTCGGGAATTCGTTCGCTATTATATATTATTAACGAAGAACGGCTTTTTTCGGAGCATTTCATCGGAGTACTTCCGTGCACGACCCAACCAAGCGGCGTTCGGGACACATAGGGAATTCCAGGACCACCGATTCGAGATTCGAGAGTAGCCAATAAATAAGCGTGATCTTGCCCAATCAAAATCGTAGGGTTAGCCCCGTTATATGGTCGAATTCCGGTTTCATAAATATGCGAATATTTATCGATAAAATCGCGACTTAGCGATTGAGCTGGAAGAGCTAGGTCTTGTACAGTATGTACCCCGTTCAATTCGAATTTCGAATCATTTTTCGACAAACCGGATATTTTCAAATCGACTCTTTTACTATTCGACAATAAAGTAGAACAAGACGTGATACTCGATAATGAAAGGGTTATGTTAGGACCTTGCGCACCAAGCGCACGTGCTATCTCAGCATCCACTAGGGTTATAGTGGATCCGTCGTCCAATAAAGCGTAAGTTCGTATACGCGAAGTCGAACCGAAAAGTGTCACAGGTACAATTTTTAAAAATACCTCGTTCATATACTGTAGCAACAAAACATTCTTATCTTTATTGACATTTTCATTCAAACCATCGGGTACATTATTGCTAGAGTTATCACGAGTATTCAGAATAGTTTTCTTCGGTTTCGGCGGTACATTTTTCTTATTTGAAAACTTAGTATTTGTCGAAAATTCGTTCGGCGTATCGTACAACATAAAATGGAACGGTTTCCGATTATCGCATTTCGAATTATTTCGAACTTCGCGGCAAACTGCAGCGCGATGCCCCGACGAGAAACATTTGAAACACCGTTTTTCATCTCTTACCCAATTCCATCGCTGTCTAACCGATAAATTCTTAAATTGAAAACAATTTACAACGTCGTGCCGAACGTTTTTACAAAATCCGCATCTAGTATACTTATCGGAATTACGGAATGTCGTAGATCGCGCATCCGAAGTCGTAGCGTATACGGCACCGTAGGCATTTTTGTTTCGATTGACGCGTATAGGCTCTCGAATTTCCCGAATTTCTTTATTCGAAACAGTACCAATCCGACCCGATAACTCCGCTCGCTCACTCAAAAATTTCGACAGTGTGATCAAATTCGGTTCTTCGATTCTCTCGGTTTCTAAATACGTTTCAAACCCGTAAACAATTAAAGGAGGCAATTTTTTAACTACATCATGGAACAGTTCCGAAGATTGCAAATATCCGACGTTATTTAATTTTTGCATTGAGGTTACACTGCCCGTTAATTTCGACGCGAACGCCCCGAAGTCATCTGCGGATGCGCCTATTTTCGGCAATTTCCGTAAATCGCTCGCTAATTTACTGGCTATGTTCTGGGGTTTACCAAAACGTTTTTCTAGGAGGTTAAAAATTTCCGCCGCGCTATCGGATGCCATTAAAAGACCTTCCACCGAAGAATACGCATCACCGAATAGGGATTCGGATATACGGGCGACATTTTCGCGATCTGAAAACCCCCCTAATTCCGACGACAGCTTGTAAGCTTCTTTAAATTTTAACCACTGTCGAGGATCACCGTTGAATTTCGGCAAAGGACCCGTCGCGAGCCGATTAACGATTTGTCGCGATTCATTTCGAGAATTTGCACAATTAATCGCGTTAATAATAGCATCGGTGAATTTATCTATGTCGGTTCGAACGGAAGACGTTAAAGCATGATCGGACGCATCCACGCGTTCTTCTCGAAGCGCGACCGCCGATTCGGAATTCAATTCAACCCGATTATTCGAAATTTCAATTTCGCGATCAATTCTGGCTAAAAGCGCACTATCGCGGGTTATTCGCTCTTTATTTTTTTCGATATCTGACATTAATTTATTCCGAAAACTCGTAATTTCATCGCTCACCGAATCGTCGTTCAATTGTTCGCTTGCAATGATGTTCTCGTCGTTGGCGTCTTCTCCCATCAGAGGTTGGCTTCGGTCGACGTTCATTTGTTCTTGGTGGCCGCTAACTCTCGTCGTCGTTGAAGTAGGCCATCTTGGAAATTCACGCCGCCCGGCGTTCGTTCGTCCTTCACGGATCGAACCTGCAGCTCCCGACGATGATGGATCCTGTCGATTTCCTCCCGCACCACTTCTCGGATTGACGGAGGTCGCATGTAGCTCGTTGGCATTTGGCGACGATTGGACAATTTCCTGGGTTCGTCGTAGGGTTCGACCATCTTCTCGTCTCGCCTCCTGGCGCGTCTGCGGTTGTTCGACATCTGCATCCTCCTCCGGGTGCCTGGTTCGCGTCCTTTTCGAAACAGCGGCTATCGCAGTCGGTCTTCCTCTCTTTAGCAGCTCTCGGTCCCATTTCGAATCGTTTTTTTCTTTTTATCACTCGACGCACAGGAAAACTTGAAAATTCTTTCCGAAACTTGTGCACTACACTTCGTCACACGCGAAAAATTATTTTATTCGCGTAGAATATTTAACGGCGTATCTCGAAGTTGTCCCACTGCACTATGGCGTCGTATGCGAAACCTCGCAGGACGCGATTCGCGATTTCGCCCGTAATAAAAACCGGCAAGTGTCCCGGGTTTCGGCACCAAAAATTGTCAATAACTGAGCGAAACGCGAAATGAAACTACAGTTTCTTGATCAAACAACAAACTTTATTGCTTAATGGCGACGATTAAACGGACCGGCAACTATTCGGCTGAGCGATCGAAATCGAAAGAGGGACGACGGCATGGAGACTCCCGAATTTATACACCGCCGTTGCTAACGAGGATAAACAGCGGTCGTTAGGGAACTATTTTCAATTGTTTTTTCCGAACGCCTACGTTCGAATTTGTCTAGAACATTCTAGATTCTTTCCATAATCAAATTGAAATATCGAAATGCCAAATTGTATTTAATCATAAATCTTGCCAACAAGATTAGATGAATCCTAATAAATAAATATGATGAATCAATTTCATAAATTCGGAGCACAAGCATCCATTCAATCATAATTCCATCAATCGGAGCACAAGCTTCCGTCTTCATAAATTTTCCACCAATTAGAGCGCAAGCATCTATCGGATTCGTGATTTCCATTGGATCGGAGCACTAGCATCCGCTAAACTTGTATTTCCCCGAATCGAAGCACTAGCATCCGATTCTCCATACAAGTTTCCTCCAATTAGAGCACAAGCATCTATTGGGTTCCGGGTCACCGCTAAATCGGAGCACTAGCATCCGACGAAATCGTATGTCCCTGAATCGAAGCACTAGCATCCGATTCTCGATACGAGTACCGATAATGCAGTTTTCTTCATTCGAAGCACTAGCATTCGATTAAACATGCAACTATCAGTATCCATTGTTGACGTTAATACAGTCAACAGTCGTATAAAATTGGAGCACAAGCATCCAAAGTTCTCGTACATACCCGAAATGCATTTCATTAAAAAGAAGCACTAGCATTCAGTTCTCCATGCAAATCAGGCGCAATATTAATTTGGCACGTTCGACATTCAATTGCAAATATTAATCAAAGATTACATCCCGGATAATTTAACAAAGCATTAGACTGAATTCTTATGTATCCATACTGCCGTGACTCATCCGTTACATAGACTCTTTTAAGTTTTAATTCACGATATCGTCGCCATTTTAGAAGGGCCCGTACAATAATGACCTATAGGCGCCCGTCTTTGCGGCTGCAGCCGACTTCGTGAGGAGTACCCCCATTCGGGTGTGCAATGGTGGAGGGAAAACTGCAGAAAAACCTCCACCGGGTACCGCAAATTAAAATACATTGATTTAGTTCGCAACAGCATTTGAATAGAATTTGAACTAATTTAGATACATTGTCATGTTTATATTAAAAATTCGAGGGTCTCAAAATTGTTTTGACATTTACATCATATTTACCAACATTCTAACCTATTTATGTCATAACCTACATGTATGCTCTTCAACCCGAATTCACAAAGGATACGTTTATGGAAGTAAGTTTCAAACAACGATGCAATTTACTATCAGCGGTGAGCATTTAACTGAATATGCTATCTGTAATGCTGCAAACCTCAAAAGTCAACTACAAATTAACATAGTTGAACAGAAGATCCAAATGCAACAATTTCATGAAGAGAAAAAACAAATAAAGAAAAACACAATAAAAGGAAAATTGAGATGGCTCATTTTAATCGACGGATCCGAATACCTGTTTTTCTAAGCCAAAAAACCAAGCTCAGACAAGAGTTAATAAAGGCAAGATGGTCACCTAACTATTCTAATAACTTTGAGCTTGGGGTCAATTGTCAAGGTCATTTGAAAATCAAAATTATTTCATCAAATGGCAACCGCAATTTGTAGTGCTGGACCCGCAATTAGACGGAAATTTCATGTTCAGAAATGTAGTTTATAAAATTTAGAGTATCCTCGCAAAAGTCAAATGAAGGTAAAAATTGCTCCGAGGGATTCCTAACAAAATTTACATTTTTTTATTTAATAAAATTACTTCTTAATGTCTTTCATATTTGACATTAATGTTAAAATTTTGACCATTTAGAGGCCAATCTAAACGAACAAACATTCAAAACAAACAGCTTGTGGACGGCTTAACCTTTTCAAGGTCACTCTTAAAATTTATAAACTACAATTCTGGACGTAAATTTTTCCTCTCTTTCAGAAGCTGACGTAAAAAATTTGGATTCTAATTTAGAAAAATAAATTTGAACTTCGAATGACCTTGAACATTGCCTCCACTTTGGCTCCACTGCCAAAGTTGTAGTAACTTGATCTATAATTTACTAACAAATTTTGAATAAATTAGATTTCATAAAACTACGTATTGTTGAATATTATAAAATAATCGAACTACATAAAAATCCTCATAATATATTTTTGGGACTAATGATTACTCCAGTTTTACGGCGGCGGGAAATTTGTTTTGTATGTTGTATATTTTTGTATATTTTTATTGTAGATCGGAATTTTTCCTCTCAAAGAAAAACATTTGAGTAATTATAGAAAATAGAAAAAAAATGTTGGACACAATATTCGAATTGTTAAATGTAAGTAAAATAGCTTAAAATTATAGTGCATTGCAATTATTTTGTTTACTGTTATTGCAGTTTCCAATGAAGGAATAGAATGAAATTCTATATTTTTGTGAAAAGCACAGACGAACTCTGTAGTGCTGGTCTGAAAATCGCAAATTCAATGTTGTTTTTTCACACGTAAAAGTTACCTGAGATATTTTAGTTTTAAATAAGTTTACATCCAATTGCAAAAACAAATAAGTCACAAATAAATTGACGACATATTTCGAGATTCCTTTATGGAGAAGTATCCATATAGTCTAATTTAAAACTTTAATCCGATACGTAAAATATTTTTTGATAAACGAAGCAATTCGAAGCTACTACGATTGCTTCACAGAACGAATAAAAAACATTACAAAGACTATCATAGGAATGCATATTAAACATTATTATTCAATTAAACCGTAAACTACGACAGTTCCACTTTGAATGCCAAAGTACCGTTAATAGCAATTGATGGAAACTTGAATAATTCGATTAATGCCAATAGGTTTGTATCCGACAATTATTCTCATGACATTTTCTCTCTGCAAAACTGTTGAGTGATAAAAGAAGTTTAATTCGAGATACTTAAAACTTTAAGCGTTTATTATTTAAATGATATCAGCTAATTTATATAGATTTTCTTTTCATTTTTAAAAGTTGTTTTTTTAATATGAAGTAACTTCTTCTTTTCAGACAGAAATGTATAAATTTTAATATTAAAACATTCAACTTTCATTCGTAAGAATGCATAATTACAAAGAGTAAACGTTTGTTATGCTAATAACATCGTAAAAAGGTCAAGGGTAATCATTGCTACTTAAAGAAGCTAAACCAGAATTTGTTGAAAGTATAAAATATAGTTTTTGAAAATTAAGTCTCTAAGTTAAAGACAAAAAACTCAATTTGTGCTCCCTGTATCGCGAGAGCAAAGTAGCGCTTTCACTCCCTAGGTACCAAAATAGCAATGCTCTCGTATGAGAAAATCTCTCGCACTGGACGGCAAACACCTAATTTGCACCCTAGTTGCACAATGCACTGTTAAAAACACAATGCAATACTAATGAGTATAAAATGGAAATATTATTTAAATCTGTTAAACTCTGAATTAAAAAAATAATAATGTCTCTATGAAAAAATAAATTAAGGCTCAATGTGAACATCGG
Source organism: Trichopria drosophilae (assembly GCA_030407085.1). Taxonomy (NCBI): domain Eukaryota; kingdom Metazoa; phylum Arthropoda; class Insecta; order Hymenoptera; family Diapriidae; genus Trichopria; species Trichopria drosophilae. The sequence continues at coordinate 15,107,714 of CM059587.1, read as the reverse complement.
TGAAGATTTTAAGTACATTTGAGCGGATTTTCATGAAAAATTCGTGGGCTTAAAAATATTCTAGGATGTCTTTAAGAGCTCTTTGAAATATCATCCTGTCGACTGCATTAATGTACTCTCCCAAGCTTCATTTAACATGAAACTACAAATCCAGACAAGAGAAAGCTCTTAAAGAAGTCTTCCTGAGCTCTTTTCTGACATTTTTTTAAAAAGACCTCTTGAGACTTGGTTATGATACCTGGCGAACAATTAATGTTAGTTTCTTCTGGAAGTGCTATATGGCGTCCAAAAATATATATTATGAAGTAAGTAATGTATCATAAAGTACGGGATGTTAGGGTTTCTAAAGATCACTTTAAGATTTCTTTTAATGTAGTTTAACAACTCAATTTTATGGCATGTTATAGAGCTCTTTTTTTATTTTTGAACTTTTATTATCCTTTCTGGACTGAACGATAATTTTTCTTGCATACAATATGCCAAGTTTAGACTCTTTAAAGGAAACATAAATTCATAAAATTACTAAAACTTTAATATTTCAAAAAGCTATAAGGCTAATTTAACAATTAATCGATGAAATATCTCCCATTGATATTGAAATTCACGAAATAGCTCTCAAAGGAATATTAGAATAAACCCAGTTGCTCTCTTTCGGATTTCAATTTGATTCGGGCTGGGAAAAAAATCTTAATCTCGAAACAAATTTTCAGCTCGTTTAAAAATGGAGATAATTGTAAAAATTGAATATTCTACAGCTAACCTGTTTTTCTGCGGAAGTTCCCCGTTTTAAAATTCATTTCATAAAATTGAAAATATTCTACATAATTTGATAAAAATCGAAATTGCCTCTTCCTTGCAAAATGTGTGCACTAATCTGTTAATCCGAAATGGGTACAATATTACACGTCACAAATCACGGAATTTATTTTCACGTGCTACCTCAATTCCCTTTAAAAATTGCAGTGGCAAATTCGAAACCGCAATCGCGATAAACGGGGTCTACCAAGTGAAATATGCATGAAGTTTCACCGCATTTGCTTCGAGTTTTCCCATAATTAAGGTATTACGCGTAATTAAATTTTCTCTGTACATCATCAAACGCAGAGGATCGTAAATACGAATCATAAAATTTGAGGTGCTTCCTTTGAATTCAATTAGAGTCCTCATAAGTTGCTAAATGAACAGAAGAAACTGGATGATAATAATTAACATTAACTAAGACGATCTATAAAGCCATGTAAAAGACGCGCAAATGAAAAGATACTGTTCGCTTAAAAATTTTAAAACTCCTGCAATTAATCGCAATTTACTGTTTTGATTCATTCAGGTTACAAATGCTTATTGCAGGCTGGGAAAGTATATAAATTTGGTTATATTGATAAACAAGGATAAATGCTGTCTTTAATTTTGTATCACATAGAGCACAAAACTAATATTAACCCTTCTTGCTTCAATTTCAATCGAGTATTTCGTATCAAAATCGAAGTTAACAAAAATTCAAAGGTAAATATCATACTGCTTTCGAGGTCGCTCTACAAGATTCCGAGGTCAAAATGGAGTTTTAGCCATCAGGAATTTCGCTATCGCGTCGAATTTGAAAAAAAATGTCCAAAAAATTGGGAAATATTTATTTTTACTAATTTTTTTCGAGCCATTAGAAAATTAGGATTCTATTGAACCTCTGAACAAAGTTTAAGAAAAAATTTCACTTTTATACTCTACATCATTCTAACAACCTGAAAATTGCCGCAACAATGAAATTTCTTTGAAATTTTCTGGATGCTCAAACTCAAAAACTACGAGCTTTATTTAAAGAAATGCTAAAAATGAAAAGTTCTTAGAAATTACCGAGAAATATCTCGGAATTTTTTTAGATTGATGACATTCTTTTTTAAATTTGAAATAACCATGAATAAACCATGAAAATTTGTTAAAGCATATATGGGCAAATCCACAAATCTTTTGACTGTGTAAAAATAAAATAAAAATGAAAAAAAAATGAGAGCACACTTACCAGCTTTGGTGAACACTTCTAGTTACCATATAAGATGATCATTTAATGTTCGGTAATCGTTTTAGGGTTGGGGCGCAGAATTTATGACGTCATCAACGTAAAAAAAAATGTTCTTTTATTTCAAAATTATTGGTAACAAGCTTCAGTCATGGAAACAAATGAAAAATAACAATAACGGTGAACAAATTTATTTAATACACATAAAAATGATAAACACATAATAATGGTAACAAATATATTGTTTACTATTGATCTTGTACGTACATCCGTCCATCCGTTCATTCGTCCATATGTGTGCAGTTTTTTTTTGTGCACTTGTATCTCATGAATAGATAGGCGTATAAACAAATGTCTTTTTAAAATGTGCGTCTTGGCTCAACTTAGATTTGATTAGATTTGGGGTCAGATCCACAAAAAACGAACTTAACCAAAGGCCGCAGGATCGAAGCGACCGCTTTCACCTTAAAATACCCTTAATTTAGGCCTGATGAGGTCATATGAACCACAGATTTAAATTCAACGGTCGCCAAAACGTATATATATAGTGTTTTATTTCTTGCAAACAAGTTTTATTTCTTTTTTCAGAACTAACAAAAATTGAAAATATCCTTAAGGTATTTCCTTCTTATGTATGCACGAAATTTTAACGCGCCATTTTTGCTTCAGTTAGGCACATCGAACACCTGAATTTACACTTGGTATGAACTGAAAGTATTGAGTAGGTTTCGTGTGCTATTAAAAAAATCGAATTATTGCAATTGTTTACGATTTAGACTATGATTTTATAATGGCTGCTGTACACACATTATTGATAGCACACTTATCGGATTACGCGCAAAACATTCCATTTTCTATAGAAATGAAATGACTTTAGACAATTTGTTGATATCTGAAAGGGCGCACAAGTAAATCTTATAACACTGCTGAGAAATGAAAAAAAGAAATAAATTGGTACGGATGTTTGAGGTCTAGTAACTTTTCAATAAACATAGGCACATATATGAGCTACTACGAATAGTTATACTATACGTATGACTATCTGAAAAACTGAAGAGTATAACGAAATTCGAAGGGGCGTCCAAAAAATATCATTAAGAGCTGAGAATTTTTCGAAAACACGCAGTCATTTTCACAATTTTTCATTCTTTCTTTATTTTTTATAACTTTATTAAAGCTATTTTGACACACCTAATTAAACGAGATGTTTGTTATATAGTTCTAGAAAGTGGAAAAAAATAATGCGGGTGTATGGCAATATTAGATGTAGTATTATTTGATAATTTGTAATGCCACGCTGAAAGTTAAAAGTTCTGTGGATTTGCCCGTATATATTCTCGGCTTCTGAGAGTCTCTGAGTAAAATTTTTAAATCTGTTTTTAATCATTCAAAATGATGAATCGAATATGGCTACCACACTTTTTAAATACGTCGAATTTGCATAAAACTTTTTACTTGATTTGCATAATTTCAAAATTATTTAACCAAAAGAAAACAAAATCTTACGTTCGAAATTACTAAGTCTTTAATATAGTTTATACTAAACGATTTAAACGTTACACATTTTGAATATAAAAAATTATATCGATTAAGACAAATACATAAACATGCCACAGTCATTACTACCTGACTTCACAAGTGAACGCAAATAAATGACAATTCTTCATACAGATTTGTGAACAAAGTGTATCTAACTATTTATGAAACAATTTTTTTTTTATAGAAATGCAAAAAACGTATTTTTTCATCTTTTTGTTTTGTTCGACCACCCAATAATCCAGCATGGATCGACTCCGAAAACTACTCAGGATCTAATTTAGGGCAAACTCAAAAGAGGTTGAATTTAAAAATCGGTTTTACCGTTCGCAAAAAAAATGAGAGAGATCACGGAGCAACATTTTTTTATTGCATTTTTTAGTTGTTTAAGGTCTCAAAGCACGACATTTTATGAAAAATGGGAGAAGTCAAAGTAATTGATATATAGTGACTTTCTTTACATTTTTAAACCAATTATATTCGACAGTATTAAAGTATTTGACAGAAGTTGTTATATTTTGAACCTCTCATTTTGCAGTAAACTTTTTAATGTATTTTATATGATAAAACTGAAAACTACAATTATAGGGTACCATTTAATAAATCAGGTCACTTTTATAATAAAAGCTCTCTGAAAAAATAACATATCGAAAAAATTAATTATACATTATTAATTATATTAAATTTAGTACAATTAATTTCCATAACATTTTTTAATTGTACAAAACTAATAGCGTTTGCCGCTTCAATTTTAATACTGAACGAATGCATTGTCAAGTGACTCGTAATAGTGCATTGTAAACATAGCTCGTGCATGAAGCATGAAATTTTGATTTCGGCGTAAAAAGTAGGCCATTTAGAGCGTAAAGCCGCAATGAATACAAATACATTATAGAGATCGATACAGCACAAGTTACCTTTTCTTTAAAATTTTATAAAGAATAGAGAAAATCCTATTTTCGTCCCGACGAAAAATATTCTGACAATCGCACACGACTGAAATTCAGAATTTCTCTTGGAAACCTGTTTTATTGAATAGTTTTAGAGACGTATAAACTCTCATTTTTTGGCAATTTTTATTTTTGGTATTTTGAAACTCATAATTTAATTCATTTGCATCATTCAATATGAATGTTTTAATGAATATTTTACCATTTTTATCCTTTTAAAGAAACATACGGCTCATAACATTTCTTTAAATAAGTCGCTAGTTCATAATTATAAATAACTAGACTGCAAAACTGAGATATAATTAGAACAACCATTTACCTGAAACTTGTAATATAGAACATGTATGAAGGCATGAAACAAATGTGAAAACAACAGCCGTATCTACCTGACAGATACGGATTGTCAAAGTTACTAAAAACTTGTTTAATAAGATGTGGATTCCAGTCTTGTTCAACGAGTTAGTTGAAATAAATATACTACTAGAAATCTGCCAATTCAAATAGTAGGGAAGCAATATTTTTTCTAACCAAATTCATTTTTTTGGATAAAATGTTAAAACTCGTAGTGCTAAAGTTTATATATATATATATATTTTAAACATATAATTTTAGCAATAACTGGAAAAATGTTTTTTCTAATCTTTCAAACTCGTTTCTTCAATTAAAAATGAATGCAAATATGTTAAAAAAATGTTAATTTTACTATGATATAATTTTTTAAGAACGTTAGAATTTTTGTATTAATTTTCGAAAATGAGGGCCAAACGGTGGTACTTCTAAAAAAAATCTGATTTTTATTGTTACAGAACCCAAATTTTAAGTCAATTACATTTTATCCTTTGCTAAATGGTATTCTTGAGTAGGTAGGAAGAAGTTTTACTAAGAATTCTTAATTTAGTTCAGAGGTGTGAAGTAGTTATCAATGTAAAATTAAGATTGTGCAAATAATGAATTGACGAATAAAAAGATCGAAAAGAGTTTGTTTAATTTAGTGTAATTGTAAACAAACATATTACATTTAAGAGAGTAAATAAGTATAGTTTTTACGAAACAAAATAGTATTTTTCTTTCCTAGGGCACAAAATGACATTTTGTATGTGCGAAATGTGGCGCCCGAACATTTTTAGGGTGCAAAGAACGATGAGCAAACAGTCATCCATAACATTAAAATCACATTTTGTGTGTGGAAGGGGGGGGGTGTAAAATTCCAAAATATATATATATACTCTCGGTGTAACTCTCAAATTGGTTAAAATACCAATAAATCAAAGTCGCGATTTAAATGTTTTATTTTTAAAGCTGTGTTGCTGAAGTGTTTGAAGACTTGAAATTTGTTTTTAATAAATTTAATATATGTATATAAGTAAGACGCACATAGGAATGCCTAGATTATAATAATGACGATATTTTAATTCCTTTTTAATACTTTTTACCGATCGATTTTAAAAAACAACTCACAAAATTCATATTCTACATCTTACCCTCTATAAAATTATAGTATGTGCTTTGAATGATGTATTACTATAAAAGTCAAGGCCTTTGTTTTTGTTCGTGCACTGACTCCCAAGTAGACCTTTAGTAACTAGTAAACTAAAAATATCTTTATAATATGGAGAGTAAATAAACTGAACTAAAATACATATAAAAGAAAAATTAATGAGATGCCAGTAAAAGATATTTTATAAACATCTATTTTTACATACAGACTCAAAGGTCTGTATAAAATTTGGAATGTCTTAGTGTGTTTTATAAATTTTTAATTATTTTTATTTATTGCAATGTCAATAGTTATTTTTTAGTAAGGACTGATGCAATTAAGTAAATAATGACGGTGGAATTGAAATAACTTTAAATAATAAGTCTTCTAAAATAGGGTTTTCTTTTTTATTCTAGTACTGGTGATATTATTGAGTATTTTCATATAGGTCTGGTCGCTTTTTTTAACCCGATTAACGTCCAAGAGAACACAAATATCTTTGGTAAACAAAAACAAAGAATGTTTCTTATCATTCAGAACCAATTTCGACGTAAAATTGATCTGTCTTCCGGATTCTTCTATCAAAATTTGTCTACAACAAAAGTCCAAAAAGTCATAAATAATTATTCACAAAAAAACGCGATTTTTTCCTTCACACAAATTTCGTTATCAATATTTTCATCTTAAACAAGAAAAGTTATTAGGTCAAAGCCTTAAAATATCGTGTCTTTAATGTCTCAGCTGTAAATATTAGGAATAATACATGGGAAAATTAAATATGGCTCCCGAAAATTAAAAATTTCATTTTATATGTAAAAAACTTGGTATATGGGGTTTTTTAAGATCGCCGATTATAAAAATCACTTTATTTTTCCAAAATTCGAAAAGGACGGATCCAATAAGGCGGCCGAAAATAAAAAAATTTCATTTTATATTTATGATAAGGCTTTGACCTATGACTTTTGTTGTTTGACATGAAAATATTGATTACAAAATTTGTGTGAAGAAAAAAATGTGAATAATTATTTATAACTTTTTAGACTTTTATTGTAGACAAACTTTGATAGAAGAATCTGGAAGACAGATCAATTTTACGTCGAGAGTGATTTGTCTCAAATTTGTTGAATGGTTCTTAATGACAAGGGACATTCCGAAAATCCTTGTGAAATGTATGTCCTCTCTTGGGCCTTAATGGGTTAAATTAACTTTTTACAGTAAAATTAGAAAATTAATAAAATGACGAAGTATATTATAACGGCGGCAGAACTGGTCACGACATTTCTGCAAAGTATTATTGTACTCGTATAAATATATTAACCGACATATTTTTACATAGTAAGGGTTTTATACTTCATTTCTATTTGCAGTTTCCCATAGTGTATTGCATTTTTATACACGTGCAAGAATTTTAATTTCTAGAGATTACAAAATATTGAAGCACAAAGTTGGGCCAATTCATTCCGACTACAATTTGTATTAATTTTCTAATTTTACTATAAAAAGTCGATTTGTTTAAAAACGACTCGACCGATTTTTGAAATTCTGTAATGAAAATATGCAAGAAAGTTCAGCAGTACCAAATCAACAAGAAAATCCCATTTCCAAATCCCGAATAAAGCAATACAATTTCCCTCCCTTAGAGTCAATTTTCTCTTCATATTTTTTTCAGTATTTTCAACTTTTGTGGGGTATTTCACGGTAGATTTATGAGCTCAAATAATTCAAAGATCACAACAATTTCCCATATGTACATCTACTTTAAATAATTTACCATCATGGTCATTTTGTACTAAAAAATACGAAATTGTCGGACCTTTTCGGAGCGAAAGGTGGTAGTCAAAAGTCGGGAAACAATTGACTGAAGAACTGATGTAAACTTCGTAAAGGGGTGACACTGCATCGCAAACATGTCACCCTTATTGAAGTCAAATAAATAGTATATGAAATTATCTGTAGGAAAGCACTAATACTGGTCAAACAATTTTGAAAGCCTATTGTGTATAAAAATAAATGTAGTTTTTACAATTTAAGATTAAAGTTTTGACAAATTCACTACATGTTTAATTTAAACCAAACTTTTCACGATTATTCGGTAGTTTACGATGTCGTCATACGGATTAGTCCTGTGCCACATTCAAGCTTCAGTAAGAGCGACACGTAAAGACATAAGAAATCATAGGGAGTGTCATCACTATTATTACAAGAAGTACAATACATTAATGTCAATATTACACTGCGTATTGTAAATTCTACAATACATTTCTCTTCGTGCATAGTTGGAGACAATTCCTTCTAACAACGAGAGTAGTAATTCAACTCGCCCTCGTCGGCAAACACCTATTTTGCTCCCTAGTTGCACAATGTACTATTATATCTCCTTAATTTTACAAAAACAATTTTACGGTATATATTGTTTACAAATTAAATTGTCATATTTTTACTTTCAAAATATCAATATTTTATTTATCTGATCATAAACATCGGTGTCGCTAATCTTGTATCTGAACCTTTCGATGATAATTAAACTAATCAATTCCCTTTGTGCAAACTTGACCCAAACGCAATGTTATAAAAACACCTTTAAACTTACAAATTGCAGCGATGTTCGACAAATCCTCCAGAGTTCCAGTTGGCGGTTTAAAAGTTTCAGCAAATTAACGACTACCGCTTGGAAATACATTATTCGCAATTATCGCCGAACCGAACGCGTTATTCATGCAAATTATCTAATTTTCGAAATTTAATTTCAATCGACTACGTACCGGCGGTAGTACCAAAAGTATCTCCATAAAGTAATTTTAATCCTCCATCTCACGTGATTCGAAAAGGCCCTCGACGATTGACCTGCCTTCTAAACCAAGGAAAATTTTATTTTAATCGATAACTCGCACTGAACCACAGTTGCTCGAGTTCTGATGAGAAAAGAGATTTTACTTTTTTCTCTCTCGCATAATTAAGTTTTTCTAGCATCGGAAGAGTTTATAGTGAGATTTGGTTTTCATTAGGTGGGACGTATTAACATTTTTCATGCGTTTTATTTCTAAAAGACTTATTTCCAAAAGATATTTTTGTATCCTGTATTCACGCATCTGCATAATTATTTTTTTACATGATATATTCTTATATTTCAGATTAATATGATTGAATGAAACTTTTTCTAATTGCTACAAAGTATGGTTTACTAGTACGAAATAATGCGGTTTTAAATAAAACAGGTATTCAGCAAAGAAAATATCTAGTTTCTATAATAATAATAATAATAATTGAGAATATTACATAGTTCGTAGAATGTTGTGGACATCTTATTTTAAAATGAATTTACTTCACATGCTCATGTGTTTTTTGTTTAAAACAAACCGAATATTTAATTCGGACAATCAAACAGTAGATTAATTCAGTAAATATTTATTTAAGGCTAGTTTACACGAAAACAATTGTATAATTGGAACTACTAAGAAAGTAAGATAAGATATAACCGTTCCCTATGTTAGTTTAATAATATTTATCGTCAATTGGCAACATGACAAACACTAGTTGAGTATGATGTTTTCATGACAAGGAGATTCATATTCGTCCGCTATGTGGCGCACTACCCTATATTATTGTCTGTAAGTGATTGAGCGAACATTGAAGAACATTAAAAAACCTTTGAATGTCTATAGTCATGCGTTAAATGTTTAAAGGTATTTTAGAGTAAAGCGGAAATAATTAATTAAAACTCCATTAAACCACATTACGTTAAAAATATGACTTTTAGATGCTTGCTTTTAGAAAATGACGTCTGAGGTGTGACAGATAAAATTAAAAAAAAAAGAAGTTCAACTTATTACATTTTTATTGTTATTACCCAAAACCATGAAACAAGCATTTTCATATTTGAACTGTTGTTCACTTTTGATAAACCTGAAAGATTTTTTTTCTGAAATTGTCAAAATAACAAGGGAAAAGAAAAACAGTTACTGTATAAAATAGGATTTACTGCAATGAAATATAAATAAAATTAAATTCGTCCACTGCTTTCTAAACTTAAAAATTCAATTTACTGAGATTAAGTCGTTAAATTAACAAAATGCTTATTGTTTTTTTGATACATATAAAATATTACATTGGAGATACAGAAAAAATATATACTTGATTAAGTACAGTTTCCTCAAAATGATTATATATGATTTTCGGTGTTTATATACATTTTTATAATATTTTTGTTCCTGTCTAAACTATAAAATATTCATTTTTAGAAGCGTGTATTAAACATTAACATTATGCACTTATTAGTGGTATGAATGCCGATTTATTGTGCTCCTTACCTGACGAAATATAAAATCAGTTTAACTGGATATTATCCATAAACTATCCGCTAATACCCTAATATTTGTTTCTTTAACTCTCCTGCGAACGTAAAATATTAAAAAACTTGAGATTTTTTTGAAGAGTAAAAATTTCGGTTTAAGCTCGTGTTCCCCTTTACTTCAAAAGTGACCTCACTCAAATGATGGTTTTTCTTTTTTAAAGGTAAAAACTACCCTTATTTATAAAAAATGAAAAAATGTAGGATTATTTGAAACCACAAAATATGACACGTGAAGTCTACTTTATGATTTGTGATGTATTACATTTCAACCCTTAAAAATCAACCCCTGGAGTGCTGCTTAAGACGAAGAGTGCTTAAAAAGATTTGTAAGTGCTTTTTTTAATTATTGGACGGATCAAAATACAAATTTGTGTTAATAGTGAACGTTGTTAACCCAATTTGACAAATTCCCCTTATAACCCCTTGCGAACAACCCGTACAAAAAATTAAATAGATTATAGATTTTTTGAGTATTTTGAATTTGACGGTTTCAGATGCACACCCAAAAAACTACCCTTTATATTAGCAAGTAAACATATATTACAATTCGAAAGATGCTAGACGTTAGATTTGTTTGTTCGTATAATTGAAGATAGCTTTCTTACTACATTAAATTCTCTTAATTCTATATAATAATTATAACGCATAAATGTTTACCTTTTAAACCGATTATCATTAAAATTGTCGGTCAATTTTTTTATTAGAATTTGATATCGAAAGTAAATAAAACTCCAAAGAAATGTAACACCATTTTTACTTTGTTTTTCTTACGTCTCCGCCAATTTTACAGAGTCCACAAAAAAAATGATTTTATCAAACACAAAAAATGGGACAAAATCGGGAACACGTTCAAAATCCCAACTTTTTGTATTATTGTAATTTTTTTGTATCTACTTTAGTTGTTGAGTGATCTAAAAAGAAAATCATTTTTTTTTTAGTTTAAAGAAATTTCTCATTGTTTCAATCTAACTTTGTTTTCAAAACCACGTATTTAAACGCTCAAAACTACGGGATTACAACGATGATACTTAAATGAAAAATATTGACCCTACTTTTATTTCTATCATATCTCCATCCTTTTTTGCACAATTAACTTGTGTAAGTTCTCTTCTTTCTTCTTTTCTGGAAATTAACTTCGTTTTCCCGAAATTTCATGTTAAACATTTAAATTTCTATGCTTGGCGAATTCGTACTAAACGTAAATTATTCATACTTAAGTCTGTAGTTTACAAATTCCCGCTTGTTTAACGATTTTCTTCCTTTTTTAATAAGCTACTTTTTCGCGCAAAATTCTTCAAGCACTGGTTACAGACAGTTAAATTTTTTAAATTCCCCTGAAATGTATTATCTTCCGACCATTCAGGGGCCTTCCTTTTCGTCGCAGCACTTTTTAAATCAATTTTTAATGCCTTTAACCTTTTTACGCCATATTCTTTTTCATTATCATTTTCTACATAAATTATGATAAGTTTTCAGGATTTTTTGAACTTCCAGTTGATTTGTGCTGCATCTATTTGCAGTTTGTTATTCTATGAAACCAATAGAAATATAGTTAAAATAACTATTTTAATTTCTTAAATCAACTGTTTCAATTAGTTAAATAGTAACTCCTGTGTTCCGTTTTAACGAATTAAGATAGTAATAACGTCTATTTCAAGTAATTTAAATAACTAATAAAAATAGGCAACTGATGATACATATATATTTTTTTACCACGATTCCGCATCACATTTTGCGACATGAAACAGAATATGTTCGTCTTTAGTACACAATACCAAAAACAATTTCTTCAACAACGTAAATAACTGGATTATTACTTTTTTTAGTTGGTTTGTGTATCTAAAAATAGTTAAACTGCATGACACAACATGACTACATGACATTAATAATATGAAAAACGATTGTCAATTATGCAATTTTTTATATTTATAAAAATTTAACAAACTTGACATGATTTTTTCAACTATAGAAGGATTGTCTTCTAGTTCACTGTATACAAACTAGTTCGTTGTATTAGCTATTTTTCAGATTAATTAACCATTCTTTTTTTTCTTTAAAATTCTCCAGAATTAAAAAATTCTCAAAAAATGTCAGATGTAGGTAAAAATACTTTCTATACGGGCTAAAATTTAACATTTACATACTCAAATGACGTGGAATGTTCCTCAAGACAATGGCAAGGTTTCCTTGCTAAAAATGATAAAATTAATTAAATTAGTTAAATCTTTAGACAGTAAGCCTGTCGAAAGATATCCATCTCAGAATCCAGTTTCCATCTTCCCTGAATGCTGTCCTTGGCTTTATTAAATCTTATCCAGGTCCACTGTTTTATATAAACTAATTTTTCATAAAATTAGTATATAATTCCACCTTGCAAGAAACATCGAAAGCTCCTCACAAATGATGTAAAATTAATAAATTATATTTATGAAATTACAAAGCCATATTACGGAATTTCAATTAATGTTATAAAATTACAATAATAATTGGTAATTTAGCATAATTTGTTGGGGGTTATTTATTACGCATCCACGTGCTTCCTCTGGATGTTCTTCATCAATATTTTCTAGGTAATTATTATATCAGAAATAATATTACTGATAATAACTTCACTAAACCTTTTACTAGCGATTTAAACTACTGTTATAACTAAAATGTGTAATTTTAAGCTTATTTACACACCAACAAATTATCTATCCCATAGACTCTAACATTGTAGAGCAAATGTGGCGAATAATCGATTTGTTTTAATCTGACATTTCAGCAGAAATTCTACGAATATGGTTTTGTTTCACTGGTTACATGCATAAATTCCAAACAAATCTCTGCTATTAATTTAAGGGCATAATTAATGATTATTGCAATGTACTGATTGGATATAGTTTAGAGGTTACCGTCATACCAAGTTCATGGTCATAGGTAACATTTGTTGCAGTATCGAAATGAATATAATCATCACATTCTCAAATATTCAATAACATTCACTATAAACAAAATTTCAGATAAAAACTTTCAACAGCAGTAAAATTATAAAAATCCTGTAAAACAACAAAAATAAATACATTGCTTTTCCAGGTAAAAACTGTTCAAGACCAGAAAAAAATACTAATTGCAGGTAATAAATTCTTTAAGGGTTGGAAAATCCCTTTTTTTATTTTGCGATAATTTATGAGCTATTCGGCCAAGAGGAAGACGTCACGTATGGTCCAGGTATTAAAAATTAACTGAAAAGGTGTTTTTCTTTAATTTCACCCATTCAATCATTTTTTGGTGCGAATAATAGATTGTGTTGTTGTGTAAGAGTATATATAATAAGAAAATAAAAAAGGTCAGCTTTGTCTTACAATCTCAGGTATTGTAACAAAATTTTTGAGAAAAATTTTGAGAAAAATTAGTATACCTTTAAAGAAATATTTTATTATAGACAGTAGTTCCATAGAAAAAAATAACTAAAAATATGCTTTTTTAACGTTTACATTACAAGACTATCTTAAAATACTCCACAAATCGTGGATAAATTCTACGACAAAGCTAGGAAGCACAAATTTCATGTTAGTATTTCCCATCCAGAGTCAGTATATATTCCGGAAAAGATATTTCTTCCTGGGATGCAAGTGAATGTCAAATCATTTTTTTTATAATTAATCAAGACATTTTTCCAATAAATCATGAAAATTTTATGTGGAAAATTGGGAGAAAATCAACAAAGTTAAATTCAAAACTAATACCACCAAGTAAAACCTGATTAAGTGTGGATTGCAATATTGAATGCAAATATATTCTTTTATAAATAAGGAAATTTATTTGCTAAAAATGTTATATCAACAAAAATAATAACATAAGAGACAATTTAGAATGATCAAAACACATTTTTTCCATACAAGTTAATCCCTTTGAAAAAAAGTAATCTTGATCTGTATTAATTTCTAATTTTTATTAATATGTAATTTGTAATTAATTATTGTTAATTTTTATGTAATTAATATTTTTAGTCTTTTCATTTTTCGAATGCATAAACCATCCTATTTAACTTTTGCTTATTCATAATCCGAGATAATGATTACAGAGTGCTTTTAGGAGTTTCCACAATAAAGAATCCATAATATTATGACCGACCAATTTATAATCCCGATATTACACGATTTCCGCAATTTCAATGATATAGCGTTTCGCTTATTTAATTTTGAATGAAATTAATCCGTTTAACTTTTTATTTTAATCGTTAAAATTTGAAGTAAAAATGTTATATATGTTTACTTTCTTTAAGAAATGCTCTCTGTAAACATTTTTTTCGGATTAAGATACAAAACCCAGGTAAACGAGAAAGATTACTTATTCGTAAAATAAAAAGAATAAACCATGGCAAAATTATCGACCAGATAAATACGGCGAATAAGTTACTTAACATTTATATAAGCAGGTTTTACACTAGAAAATAGGTAAATTTTCTAATTTAAAAATATAGCAGATTTCAAAAACAGAAAAAAAAGTCAGGTAAAATTAAAATTTGTAAAACCAAATTGTATTTAATTTCGAAGGACTTAATATTAATGAGTACTTAAGATACATTCATTCTGGCCTTAAAATCATAATTGAAAAGAAATATTAAAATTTCATCAATTTTAAAATCTTATTTCTAAACTGCAATATTGCCAATTAAAGAAATTGTGGATTTAAAATAATATTAATTTTAATATGCAAGCTATGAGTTGACAGCAGTTTCACGTTGAATACAAAATAATTTTTAATGAAAATTAAGGAGTAAGTAATAATAATGATGGAATTAAAAAATTTACGAGAATGAAAATAAAATAAAACCTAATATTTTTTTCCTAACAAAGTATTATTGTTTTAATTTTTATTTATTCGTGTTTATTTCTTTTTATTTGTTTTATAGCTTACAGTATTTTCTCTATGTTTGCTATAAATTTGTTCTTCATCTAAATAATTTAAAAATAAATTCGTAATGTTCGATTCGGCATTAAAAAATACTTGTGATGTGCATTCTTTAAGCTTGTCATTTAATCTGCTTTTGAGGAAATCAAGACTCATTTCTATAACAGGCGCCACAATGGAACACGACAAACCTACAACCATCGCGTATACGCCTGGCGGCGACAAGTGCAACTAGACTAAAAGAATTTTTTTCTGCAGACGCGTAAAGTTTTATGAAATCAACAATGCTCCTGTAGAAAATACTATTAGTTAGAATACTAAAATGCGGATCGAAAAACCGGTAGGTCGAAAAATCAACAGTCAAAATACCGACACGTCTTAATATCGAATTGTCTTAATATAGACAGTCCAGAAACCGGGTGTGGATCAAAAAAACCAACAGTCGAAAAGCCGACAGTCAAAAGCCGAGACATAAAAGAATAGACACATCGACAAGCGGGAAATAATTTTTTGGAGTGTCCATTTTTTACTGTCGGTTTTTTTGCTATTTGGTTTTCAACTTTCGGTTTTTTTACTTGTCGGATTTAGATTTGACGGCTTTTTGACGTGTCGACTGTTGGAATGTCGGTTTTTTAACCCGTATCCGTAAAAACGTTCGTGACACCCAGATATATACATATATAGCGCCTTTGTCACGCGATTCACTTTTCATTGGTCATCACAAACGATTTTACTACTGTCACTAGTAACATTTTCTACAAAAGCATTGTAAGTTTCATAAGCTTATATATTTTACCATTCTAGTTCAGTAAACTCTATCACAGAACAATATCTAAACTAGTAGTAAAGTCACCGAGCATCACGTATCTGCGTCATAAAATATTGAAGGTCATAGGTCGACAATATCGGTTTTTTGCAAATATCTGGCTTTCTATAACTCGAGCGCTTTTAGCACATAGTAGAAAAGTTGTAGAGCATAAAATTATTTACAAATATTGTTTTTAAAGATTTTTTAATACGATTAACCATTCTTAAGATAGAGCGCAGACAACGCGCAGCTCTCATTCATACATGTAAGATCAACCGTGTTTCCCAATATAGTATACGTCGTGAAGTTAAAAAATCACAACAAACTTTTAGGAAATTTGAATCATTGTAGTAAATGTATAAAATAAAAGTCCATAATAAAGATATATTTAAAATATTCACACAAATTTTTTAATTGCATGAAGTCGGTATATTATTATAAATAAACAATATTAATAATTAAACACACTAACATATATAGTGTATGACTTAATAAACAATGCTAGTTATTCATAATTATAGATTTTAGAACTTTACACGACACATTATTACCGGGAAACACGGTTGACCTTGCCTTATGATGTACACTGAGCTTGGTGCGTTGTTCGCGCTCTATCTCAAGAACAGTTCATTATATTAAAAAGCTTTGAAAGCTAAATTTGTAGCGAATTTTATACTGTACAACTTTTATACTAGATCCAAAAAGCATTCGAGTGATAGGAATCGAGATATTCGTAAAAACCCGATTTTTTTGACCTTCGACCTTTGTCCGATTGTCCGACATTTAGAAACACAGTATTTCCAAAAACATATTTCAATTTTAAACCATTCGGATAAAGGCTTTTTTTAACGGATATGCATAGAATAAAAACTATGATAAATAGTAGTGAAAAACCTATAATTTTAAAGTGCTTTTATTCTTCTTATGAGTTGATGGGCATTACGAAAGCATACACAAAAATTTGCAGAGATTATGCTAAGTACCCTTCTTTGAATGTCACGAAGTTACGAATCAATTTAACTTTGATTCATACGATTTTCATGCGAATACCGTCAAATTTAAAAGTTCTGTGGAATTCCTCATACAATCCCGATTTTATTTACAAATTTAAAAGCTTATCAGATACACAAAAGTATGAATGTTTAATATCTTCCAGTGCTTTAATTGAGGTGGAATTTCACTTTAATATGAAGTCAAATTTGATGAAAGGGTGGATCAATTGTCATTCGTTTAAGAAGAAATTCACTCTAGTTAAGTCATTTTCACCTTAAAAGAATTTAAAGTAGAATTTAATTGAAAAATCAGACAAATAACTTTCTCACGTAAAATACGTTCACGTAAAGCATGCACTTTCATTATAATAGAACCTCTTAAAGGGATGTACTGTAAACTTTTCTCAGCCGGGGACATGGAATCATGGAAATTTTCATTTTGCCTTCTTCATTCTATCCAATCGTTAAAAAATTAAAAAATTAAAAATTTCCCTTTGGTTATTGATCATTGACATAGTATGACAGTTCTTAACAATAGTTAAACAAATCACAATTTAATGTCTGCTAAATGAAGACACTCTTATTAGAAAGATAATGGTAAATTTTAAATTTTAATGAAATTTTTTAGACACAACATAGAAAGAATTTTACGGTGATTTGCTAATACTTATTTATTAGTTTAAGGAGTGATATTTTGGTTGAAAGGCATAACTGACATTTTCATTAAATTTTAGATAACATGATTTTTGTATAATTAGTAATGTTTTGAAAAATAACTAGTTATCAAATCTTACGTAAAAAAATGTTCCTTAACATAATCGCATAATTAGTGAGATTAAGAAAATTAAATAACGTTCATGAAATTCAAAACCATTTTGTAATTCCATAACAGCTAAAAAACGTGTATATTATAAAGTGGTAACAGTTTTGTTAAAAATTCAAACGTTTTTGGGTTGTCGAATTTGACATCAAAAACTTAAGATAATCAGTGATTAATTTTCATAACATACTAATTAAATTAAACTAATCGACGATTTAAATCTTAAGCGGAGTGGCTCACATCGCCCTTAAATTTTGTATTAATCCATACATTACACAACATAAACTCCTTCACATAAAAAACACCAAAGACTAAATGCGAAATATGAAACAAAACTATTGATTTTTCGATTTCAATGTAAGAAGTGAATATTAAAATCCGTTTATCTGGAAATCATGGCAGTGTCAGTTATGTTGTATGGCGAACTCATTTTTAAAGATCAAGAGGATGACTTGAAGGATGTTAATTAGCAATTAGAATACCCAGAATAATCAAAGAAGAAGAGAAATTAATCGTTAAAAAAATGAAACAATTTTATAACAGATGTGGAGAAATTGAAATGATGTCCTGGAATATTTTATTCCTATTTTATAAAGCCATTCAAATTGAAAAGATTATTGACAATATAAGACGGAGTTTTAAAAAACGTTTATTTTCTAAAAATCAAAATAAAATTGGCAATAAATTAACTTAATAACAATTATCTGTTACCAAGATTGCCTTTATTAAAAAATGCTAAAATTGTGGTTATTTAATAAACAGATTTTAATCAGAAAATAAATTAGAAGAATTCCACTCAAAATGTAAAATGAAGCCATTATTGATTGACATCGATCAGATATTAAACAATTTTAACAATTTTTTAATTAAACAAGTGAATTTCCATTATTTCAACCAAATTCTTTCCTCTCTCTTCAGTAAATTAATCCTTACAGTAATAAGGTGGGTTTTAAAACCCAGGAGGCTTTTTTCAGCACTAAAAGCACTCTAAAAAATCTACAAAAATTTAGTTACCATCTTCAGTCGCGATAGAAAATCAATCATAATATTACTGAAAAAAAAGTTGTTCATATATTTTTTATTTAAAAAAATTGAGCAGCCTATAGCACTTTGTAACTATCACCTGCATCTCAAAGACCCACCTTATTAGGTTAACAATGATATTCTAGACCTAACATGCAAACATGTAAACATTTTTCAAAAATCTGATTTGAGGATATCAAGTCATTTTTAGTGTCCTTCGATATTACACATATTAAATAATTAGTACGTTACTTCATGTATTATGAATTCTAACATTTGTGTACATTTTTTTAAACAACTACTTTTTATCTTCTCCAAAAAGCTAATTACTACACGGGATAACGCAAGAAATGAGAATACTAAAAATATTGCCTTACTCATATGATCTCGACTTATTTATAATTTTAATTAACTCATTACAAAAAAAAATACTGAGAAAATAGACACCAACGATGTTTCTCATCCAGGGTAAATCAGCTTTCGAAAGATCTAACGAGAAAAATGAATGGTCGAAAATTATTTCGTTTTCGGCTAATCGATCAATTCGAGGAACTGATTTTCGACCAATTGGTTTTTCGACTTTTTGGCGTTAACATTACAAAGTGATTGCGTTTTAAACATGTTATCTCTTGAAAACTATTTTACTGGAGGCTCATGACTTTATGTTTTAAAAACTTTTGTCAGAGATGTTAGTTCCTTACAAATTTTTATTCTTCTATTGTAAATAAGACAGGGGCACTCTGAGGCATTACCACGTTGCAGTTAAAAGTTAACAATTTAAAGAAATCGTAATCCAAAGCTCAAAAAGTGTAGTGGAGCAAAACTTTTTTGACAGGATAAAGGAACATTGAAATTGTTGGTCATAAATTACATGCATCTGTTATTCTCCAAAATATGAAAAGCACTCGATTACTGTTTTTAAATGAAGAAAAAATAAATGTTTCTATTTTTCCTGGGATATATTTCAGCTTGTTCCAAAAAAATGTATTTTCTGTATCCACCTTCTAATAATATACGATGTCAACCAAATTTGTTTATCCCCTCGCAAAGATGCGAAATCAAATAAAGTTTCGAATGGTGCTTGACTAACAGTCGAGTCGTTTTCCTTTTTTTCCGTTATGCAATACAAAATAAAAAGGTGTTTCGCTTTCCACCGTCTTCTCTTATGAGAACGAAAAAAATGTATTAAATAACGGATGGTTGGATAATAAACAACTCTTGGATTACGTTTCAGCCTTCAATTTTTGATTCCCCATCAGATATTTATTACAAATCTAAAGAGTATATAAAGAGTATACAAAAATATTTCTTAAAACTGATACGCCATTGAAGAATAATGTTTGCAAAGTTGTTATGAACTACATAGAACACATTAGACACTACGAACATAAAATACACTCAATACAACACGAATTAGCTTCATACACCGCAACAAAATGCATACCTACCACGTGCGTAAAAGATCACTTTGCTCCCTAGGCAGGAACTATACTAACGAATTTCCTCTTCCCGTTGTACAACCACTTTAATTTGTTCAAAACACAACACTTCATGCATAGTTAAAACGTCGCCTTTCTTCATATTTTCCACACCAAATGACAACTATGTCCACTAAAAAAGTGGTCCTTCTAGCCTAGCCATTCCTATCACATCACCGTTTATTATATCGAAAATTAATCCACATTTTTTCATTTGCGTGACTTCGATTAACTTGGGTTTCACTTTTTTATTTTCACGAAAAAGGAGTTAGTGTATATTGGTTTGAAATTTTGAATCAAATGATGGAAAACATGTAGGAGGGATCTCTGGGATATTCGCGGGTTACACGGAAGGGTCGTGGGATGAAAAGCGCACATCGGTCGGAGGCTGGAGCCGCTTCGAGCGCCTCTCGCTGACTGACGCTTGGTACCCATTGTGCCGAGTATGTACGTTCATCCCCCTTTTGTAAGCATCGCCGCGCCATGTGCCGTTCGCGGTACGAAGGTGCGCGGCACACTCGAGAGTAAAATTCTCACAATCGCGTATTTCACACGGCCCTTTCAACCCCGTCCCCCCGCCCCCTGGACCCCCCTCGTCCCGCCAAAATCTATCCACCCCACCAACCGTCACTCACTACCGTTCCGCCACCAATCCCCTCGACGTCCTCATCCACACCTCTATACAAATTTACGATCCGTAATATTCCGGTACACTATGAAAATCTAGAGAAAAGGCGAATTGGATTTACTTCCCTTCGAGGGAATCAATTTTTTGATACGGGAAAGTAAACCAAGTTGGACATTGAGGAAGAAACAAACCGTCCGGAAACCCAGCTTGCCGTAATACGATATGGAGCGCAAGATGTGCATACAGGATTGGGGAAATGTATGGGATTTAATCCGACTTACTTGCCGTAGTCGCTGTACTAGAACATCCGCAGAAGATGCTCTAGTACGCACAAATATGCTGTTTGTTCATCATGCGGTTTATGGCTTATTTACGATCATTATTGTTATATGTTATTAACGTCTGGAGCGCAGGGGTCCATATGATATTATCATATCACTATTATAATAGTTGTGAAAGCGTTGAATGAAATTGTTGTGGTAACGTTATAACGATATATCATCAGAAATCATATGGCATATTATGTGGTAAGTATGGTAAATAGTCATGAGATATAACATGTGAAATACTATGTTATATTATGTGATATGTCAAGTGGTAAATTATCATGTGATATATGATCTGATAAATTCTCGTGTGATATGTCATGTGAAAAAGCATGCTTCGCCACAAGATATGTTAAGTGTAGGAGTTGTCAAATGGATGCCTGTCATGTGATATATCATGTGATACATTCGCACATGATATGACAAGTCGTAAATTGTCATATGATATGATATCTGATAAATTGGCATGTGATATATGATGTAAAACACCGTATTACACGACGTGAAGTGTCAAATAATAAATTATCATGCTATTGGACAAGTGGTAAAACATCACATGAATTGCCGTTAAATTGCCATGTAATGCAAGCTCATGCGGAAGCACAATTGATAAATTGTCATACAATATATGCTACACAATATATTATGTCAAGTGAAAATTGGTCATGTGATGCATAATATGATATTTTCTGGTGCTATGTGCTAAGTGGCAAATTATCACATTATATGTCCTTGATAAATTGTCATGTGATATATGATTTAAAATACTATGTTACAGGATGTAATATGTCAAGTGCTAAACTGTTATCTGAAATGTCAATTGGCAAATTGTCACATGATATATGATGTAATAACATTCTCATGTGACATGCTAACTGGTAAATGGTCAGACGATATATCACCATTGATGATATGCCATGTACTAAATTGTCATGTGACATGTTAAGTGAAAAACTGTCATATGATATATCATGTGATACAATGTCATGCGATATGACAAGTAGTGAATCGCTATAAGATATGACATTTGGTAAATTGTCATGTGATAAAATGTCATGCTATGTGCTAAGTGGTACCTAATCATGTGATATATCATCTGCTAACTTGTCATGTCATAATATATGATTTCTAATAATATGTTACACGATGTGATATGTCATGTGATACATTGCCGTGTGCTAAGTCAAGTAATAAATTGTTATGTAATATGGCATCTGATAAATTGTCAACGGATACTTTCCTATGTGATATGACAAGAGATAAATTGTCATGTAATACATGATGTGACATACTATGTTACTGTTTAATTTCCATATTTATCTGATAAATATATACTTATACATACAGTTAGGGCTATCAATCGCTTCCTACAAGTGCAAGAAAGATGGCTTTATGATAAACACATGCGACTTGTGGCTGACATAATATTCACTATACTGTTGATATATATTTATGACCAAAGGATGTACCTCTCGGATGGTTTACGGTAACATTTTGTCCTCCTTTCTATTTTTCTCGTTCTTTTTTTTTTGTTTTACTTCGACCCAGACTGTAGGTCTGGACGAAGTATGGAATTTGGTCAGTTCCCAGCAAAAAAGTACCCTATAGTTTTTCATCAAATGTCGATGTTTCAGACCCTAATGGACCCAAAACATCAATAAAAAAATTTGTTTTTAAAGATATCTTTGACATATTGAAGACATATTTTTGCTTATTAGGTACATTCTAAGATTATATATATCTGATTGATAATCAGCTACCTAAAATAAAGGTGTTACTACCTACGTACCTACAAATTGATAAATAGTAGTATTTTACACTGACGTAGACATTTTTTCTTCGACGATTCGAATAACTAGTACACCTTTTGACTAATCTGTTATTTTTTTTTTATTTGAGACTATTGTTTTGATTCATTAGACATTCCGTAAGGGTGAAAATGGGGGTTGAAATATTGAATGTTTTAATAATCAGCTGTATTCCGACTATTATTCATATATTTATGCAATTTGATATGCTTATAATGAAAGTGGTCAGTAAGATCATTTTCAAGATCAAAAACTAAAAAATAGGTTTTTTTGCGCGAAATATTCACGCGAAGCTGATTATTACCTTTGTTCATTTCAGTTTTATGGTAAAACTTTATCGAGAACTACTGGCAATGCACTGATGGAAAGGATTGTTTAGTATGTATGTATTTATTAATGTTCCACATAAAGTGATTACATGACTTCTGGTTACGATTATTTCATTACAAATAAAAATAAAATAATTCTACTCTCATTATACAAATACAAATAATAATTATTATTTTAATTTTCTTTCTGTCACTCTCTCTCTCTCGCACTCTCTCATTCTCTCACTCACTTACTCGCGCGCGCTCTCTCTCTCTCTCTCTTTCTCTTTCTCTTTCTCTTTCTCTCTCCTCGCGTTCTCTACTTTTTTCATCCATTCATACCCCCGGCCATCTTCATTCAGCACTTCATTCACCCTCCCTTCCCATCTATCTATTCCTTTGCATTCTTTCAGGATATGCTCCAGACTTTCCCAGGTTTCCTCACATATTCTGCATTTCCTCTCTCTTTCCTCTTTCCAATAGTAGTTCATTCGCTCCTCATTTCCACACCTCCATCTCGCTATTGTTTTAACTTTCTGCCCTTCTCGTTTTTTTGCCTTATTTATATACTTTGGGATTTCTGTTACCCATACCCTTCTATACCGTACACAAGACTTCGACTGTTTTATCTTTTCCCTTCTTTCTTGTATGTCTATTTCCCTGTCATTCTTTTCCATCCATTCCCATTTAGTCTCCCCTAATGCTTCCAAAGCTGTCTCGCTTACTCCGCATCTCCACAGATAATTCAATCTTTCTAAGCTCTCTTTCGTCCATTCATTCTTCTGCTTTTCTCTCTCATCCTTTTTTCTTTCTCTCCAGCAATCCCTACCTATGCAGCTGATTTCCCCCCTCCCCAAACGCTCCTCAAATTTTCCAGCCCTTTTCCCCGTTTCTATTCTTATTTTTTCTGTTTTCATCTCTTCTCTAACTACGTACCCTGGAGTACTTCTATCTAGACCTAATGTCCACCTCATATACCTTTCCTGTATATTCTCTATTTCCCTCCATTCCCGGTACCCCCAAATTTCCACCCCATACAATAATACCGTTCTTACTAAGCTATCAAATAATTGCATTCTCCATTTTATATCCCCAATAAACTTTTTCTCCCCTATACTCCACACCCACCCCATCACTATCTTGGCCTTTCTAACCCTATCATTGACGTGACTTTCTTCTCCATTATTTCTTTTTATGATGTATCCCAGGTATTTTATTTCTTTGACCTCTTCTAGCTTTTCTTCCCCCCACCACCATATTCTCTCTTTTTCCCTTCCTCCTCCTCTTTTAAAACCCATTATCTTAGATTTGCTCGTATTCAGTTCCAAATTTTTCTCCTTTAAATATATTTTCATTGCCCTGATCAAAGTTCTTAAATCCCCCTCTTCCTCTGCCAACAGTACCACGTCATCCGCATATTCTAAACTCCATACCCTATCTTTTCCCAACTTAACCCCACAGGTGAATTTTCTCATTTCGTCTTCTAAATCTGCCAAATATATATTAAATAAGGTAGGACTCAAAGGACACCCTTGCCTCACCCCTTTCTCTACCCAGAATTCTTCCGACATCTGATCTCCTATTCTTACCTTACATATAGTCTCTTTGTAAATTTCTTTCACCCTATCTATCAGGTCTCCTCTTATCCCTCGCTTCTCCATCATTTCCCACAACACTTCTCTGTCTAAGTTATCTAAGGCCGCTTTGAGATCTATAAAAAATGCCCACAGTCTTTTACCTTTTATTTTTAGTCTTCTACCTACCAGATGTTTTATAATTTTAATATTCTCTATTGTACCTCTACCCCTTCTGAAGCCCGCCTGTGTTCTGCTCCATCCATTCTTTCCATTTAGATCTTTCACAATCTTATTGTTTAACAAATTCGCGTATATCTTATACCCGGTATCTATTAACATGACGCCTCTATAATTTTTTACCTCATCTCTATCCCCTCCTTTCCAAATTGGTACAATAACCCCTGTTCTCCAATCCCTCGGAAATCCTCCCCCTTCCCATATCAGTTTAACGACCTCTACTAATTTACTGCCTATTTCCCTCCCCCCTGTTAACCATGCTTCATTTCTAATCCCATCATTCCCTGCTGCCTTCCCTTTCTTTAATCTCTTCATCTCATTCCATATCTCTCCTTCCTCCAACTCTCCTACTCTTTTCGGTAGTAGGCGTTTATTTTCACTTCTTTCATCTCTTTTCCCTCCCACTCCCCCTAACACATCTTTAAAGTGTTCTACCCACTCCCCCATTTTAATCTTTTTACTAAATCCCTCGCTTCTTTTCCTATACCTATTAATAAAATTCCATGCTTGCACTTCTGTTTTTATTAGTTGTAATTCTTTTTCTTCCTTCCGTTTTTCTTCAAGTTGTTTTCTTTCACATAGTTCTCTATATTTCTTTCTTTTGTCATGAAACTCTTTTAACGCTCCTTGTTCTGTATTTTCTCTACTTCTCCTACTTGCTCTCTTTGCTCTTTGTACTACTCTTTTCATTTCTCTGCATTCCCTGTCCCACCACGGAGTCCATCCGAGTTTTTGTTCCCTTCCTTTCGGTTTATATTGTGTTGCTCCATTTACTGCCTCTTTTAGCTCTCTCCATCCATCTACTGCTCCCTTGTTATTCCATTTTATCCCTTCTAGTCGAGTTCTATAAAGCCCTATCCCTTCTTCTGACCAGTCCTGTCTTTTCCCGGCGACGCCCTGTTCTTCTTCCTCTCTCTCTATATCCTCCTCTATCTTTAATATTATTGGCTGGTGATCTGAGTCTATTCTAGTTGCCACTTTAAAACATTTGACCTTTTCCCAAGCCTCCCAATTTACCATCCCTATGTCTATCACTGATCTCTTCCCCTTTTTCTCAAAAATCCATTCCCCCTCTTCGTCCCCTTCCTTATTTCCATTTAATACTATCCACCCCCTATCCTCTATCAATTGTATCAATTGCTTTCCTTGCTTATTCGTCGTCCTATCTTTCGACTTTCTGTCCTCTACTTCCCCTTTCGCGCTTTCGCTATTCCATCCCCCCTTCTTCCCTATTCTCGCATTAAAATCTCCCCCCAATATTAGCGTTTGCTCCTCTTCCGGTTTTATTCTTTCGTCAATTTCTCTTAGTATACTTTCTTCTCCATTTTTGTTATATACTGTAAAGATTCTACATACTTCCCCCCCTATCTCAATTTTTCTTTCTTGTAGCCCTACAATCTGATTTTTTTCCACTTCGTATTCCTTTAACTCTTTTCTTATCCCTGTTATAATTCCCCCGTTTGCTCTTCCTTTTTTATTTTTACGCCTTGCTGCTTGGTATCTCCATATCCACCCATCCGGCAGCCTATTCTTCAGCAAGTCCCATCCCTTCTTTTCTATCCAAGTTTCCGTCAAACCTATGATATCGTATTGTTTTATAAACTCCCAAAATTCCTCGTCTTTATTATTTACTCCGGCTACATTCCAAAATATAACTGTTGTTCCTTTTCTCCTATCTTCTCTCCCCCCTCTATTTATTTCTCTCTTTTTATCATGTTTCCCCTTCCTATTTCTCCCACTTTCCCCCTCCCTCTTCCCCTTCTTGTCCCATTCATACTTTTCTCCCTCCTCCTCCCCCCTCTCGCCTTCCTTCTCACCCCCATTCATACTCTTACATTCTCTTTCTACATATTGAATTCTCTCATTTTCTCTCATACTCCATTCATTTCTTCCCTCTTCTGTTGTGCAATATTCTTTATGGCTGTGCTTCTCATTTTCATTCACTCTCTCATTCACACCATCATTCATATCTACACTCGCATAACATTCAGCTATTTCACAATTGCTCTTCGCACCATCATAGGCACTCTCATACATCCATTTCTTCATGAAATTTCTTCTCCATCATCTTTTCAGTTCTTTCACTCCATACATATTCTTTTCCGTTTAATATGCCTCTGCCATATTTTACAATTACATTTTTTCCTTTGCTTCGTTCACTTTTCGCCCATTCTCTAATCTTCTTCTGCATTTTCCTCTCATTTACTGTCATATCGTCATCTATATACACATTTGTTCCTCTTAATTTTCTTCTCATCATCATCACTTCCTTTTTCGCCTCCATACTATCTAGCTCCACGAGAATCATCTTTTCGTTCCATTTTCCAAAGTATCGAGCATCTTTCACACACTCCTTTTTCATATTTAGGCCTTCCAGTATTTCATTCACCACTGCTTTTTCTTCCTGCTCTCTACATTCGGCTCCTTTAATTATAATATTTTTTCTTTTCTCTCTTCTTTCCCTATTTTCTTCTTTCTTCTTCATCTCCTGTAATTCTTCCTTTAATTTTCTTATTTCTTCATCCCTTTCATTCTCTCGTTTTTCGAAATCTTTCTTAAAATTTTTCCATTCTTGTTTCAGCTCCTCTTTATCCTTTTCCATTTTTGCTATTATTTCTTCCTTCTGCTTGTCCAGCAATTCCTTCATCATTTTTTTCATCTCTTCCATCTCTATATTTTTTACGCTTACTTGCGATGCTCTTTTATTTTTTGTTTTCTTCGCTATTCTCTTGTCCTCTTTTTCACTCTCGCTCGTATCCTCTCTTTCCTTCCTACTTCTCTTCAGCCACGACTGCACACTCGCTCTCGAGCTCGCGCTGCTGACTCGCTCTGCCTTCAAGGCTTCGGCCTTGCTCGGTCTCCCTCGCTTTACTTTATTTTCCGCGCTTTCCCGTCTAACCCCCTCTTCTCTCGACTCCCCACTCAACTCGTTACCTTTCTTACTCTCTCGCCCCAACTTCTCACTCATTCCCGCCACTGCTCCTTCCTGTGCGCATGCGTGCTCGCAACAGCTTGAATGCTAGTCCGGTTGCTCCGTGTCTTCTCTCTCTTCCCTCGCTTTCTCTCTCTCCCACTCTTTTTCACTCCCAGTGACTCACGTCACTTCCCCCGAATTTCCCGCGCTTTGCGTACTAACTGAACAAGCACGTTGTCGCCGAAAATTAATTTCACGATTATAAAAGGAGTTCTAGATGACTTACAGTCCGTTGCCAAAATTCGCCGATTTTTCCACCCTACCTCTTCTTCCAGCTCACTCTCCTTCTCACCTTCCAACCTCGACGATCTTTTCTTTATGTCTTCGGTTTTCGGTTTGACGTTTTAAGGTTAGGAGTGGAAGCCTCGGAATATTCTCTCTCTAGCTCGCCTTCCGATCGGAAAAACGAGCTACTTTTTTGCCTAGCTCACGGTTTAACGACTCTCGTCGCCTGCAACAAAACTCCCCGCGGGGCAAGTCGTTTCAGCACCTTGGTAAAATCTTTTGCAGATCCTCTAACAAAATACCATGCAATCGCACTCACCTAGCCAACCGGAAGTGCAAGGATTGTTTAGTATATAGAAGGCTTCTTAATAGTTAAGGAATCGTATATTTAAATACGGTGAATCGAATAAATTATTTATTTCATACAAAACTAACATTTCTTTAGTGCAAACAACGCACTTTATATCTTAAGAAATATCTATTAAAGGCAACCAAACCTTTCTTAATAATTAAGAAACCACTTGTATACTATACATTTGTTGCTATAAAGTAATGATTTCTTAATAGTTACAAAATATAATGGTTGGAGTCGAAACGCGTCGTAACATACCCTCAAATGACAACAAGGATGTTTTGCTTGGCTTTTTAAGAACAATTGAGTGTCACTGCAATTCGGTGGTTGTTATTGTGAAAATAAATAAATTAAAGATATTATTTATACGTCGTCTTAAACATGAGCGCTTCATAAACAAATACACCGTACAAGACACATGCCCCATGTCTTATTTGTGAATTTGCGCAGACTTCAAAGTATTCATTTTTTAACTATTAACAAATGGTCATGTCTGATGTAAGAAATAAAATGCTAATATTAAACGTATCGTCTTTAATATTACACAGACATCGTTGCACTAAAAAAGCGATTTCAATTCAATGATATTTCTTTACAATAAACAATCCTTTTTCTCGGTGTGGAAAAAACAACAATTATGGAAACAGTCATTATAATAAACAAATCGCAATTTTTCTTTATTGAATACACCTGGCCTTAAAAGTCTGATAGTTTTCTCAAAAATTACTACATAAAGTGTCAAGAGTGTTTCATTGGTATATATAATATACGATCAGAAGCAATTTTGGATCATTCAGGTGAAAAAATTAACTTTCCAAATACATCTTTCTGAAGCTCAGGCATTCCCTCAACTATATAAATTTTTCAAGTTATACCATAATGACAGTTGATACAAAATCCAATTAAAAAATGGGTATTTTTTTACACTTAAATTCATTTTTTAGTAATAATTTTTTTTTAAATTTTGGGTATCACCATTGGAAAGACCGAGAAAAAATCCATCAACAATTTTGGAGGTTCAAATTTATCCCATCTAGAGAGCTCTAAAAAGGTGGTAAACAAAGGTGTCCTCATGGGCGTTTGGGTTAAACGACGTAAAAAGAATAAAGATAAGTCGAAAACAAGTCTATCTTCAAAATATTATGTAATCGGAATTATTATAATAATGTTAACTAAATTAACGTTATCAATTAATGTTCACTAAATTATAATAACGCTGACAAAAGAAAAAGTAGAAACCTGCCAAAAGATCGAACGATTTTCATTCCAGTGAAATGAAGAGGCATGGAATCCTCGCGCTACTTTTGATCGTAATTTTTTCGAAAACTTTTCGGATTTGTGGCAAGGTTTGTACTCATTATGCCTCAGTGTAGATTCCATTTTTGTAAATATTTAACACTTCATTCCGTTCATAATACAAGTACAAAAGTACGTAAAGGGTATAAATAAATGCTTATAAATAAAATATAATAAAAAGACACCTCTAACATCACGCACGAATGAAATAGATTTATTAGTACCGAATAGCAACATTTTATGCTATACGATTTCACGATAATTCCGATTCAATACCGATATAAAAGTATTGGAAGATTCCCTACCGATTATGTAAATAATAAAGAGAGATTAATTTAGTACCCTCTGAGCAATTACATTTCATTTCATGAGATTACCTTCTGAAACTGAGAAGCCGTAAAAAGAAACTATGATTGGCTTCGTGATTAAGAGTGTGAAAAGGGCGTGCACATTCTAAAAGGCCAATGCTATCATTGAGTACATTTTTATTTCAGTTACTAAGAATATTCTTGGATTCGTCACGGAGTCCAGTTTCGGCCGGAGGCAAAAATTCCGAAAATGCAATAATCTGTAGTTTTTTAAATAATATATCGGATGTAATTTTTGGAGAAATGTAATCACTCAAAATATTTCTGGTTAACAGTAATAAAAGATTTTTGGAATAAAATTTAAACATAAAAACGGTCCTACGACGTGTAATTATTTAATGATACGTCTCCATACTTGATGTCACTCTTTATTTATTACAGATTCCCTCAAATTACGGAATTTTACATTTCGTATTGTTTACGAAGGTGTCACATGAGGTTTCCAAGACGTATCATTAAATAATTATTTCTTTAAGACCCAAAAAATACCGTGTAAAGTTACGAAAATTAATAATCCGAAAAAAAGCACTAGAATGCAGTAATTACTCTAGAACTATAATATAAAACCACAGTTACTTGCATACACTGTTCAAAATGAAATGAAAATTAATATATGGCCAATGCCCACATTAAAGTTATGGAAAATAAGGATTAAGGTACTTTAGTCTTATATTTCATGGCTAAACAAATAAGATGTACTGTAAGTGATCATTAAATGACAATTTTAAGAATGTACATTTGAAGTGCATATATAATTATTAACCCTTTAACGCTAAAAACGGCGTAAAACGTTGCCATTTATCGTATGTGGTTTTGGGTGTATTCTTTCCCACAATTTATTTTCGATTATGACCAGCCATTTTTTAGAATTTCAACGCAAAAAATTTGAAAAAAAATTTTTTTTGTTGGCGGCTTCAAAATGACTCACTTTTTACAAACATTTTAATATCTTCAATATATAATTCTGACGATTTTTTTATTTTGATTGAGGATGTGAAGATCTCTAGAATGTTATTAATTCTACACAGAAAAAAATAATTAGTAGATTCTACCTATAAGTTATGTAAAATTGACCGAAAAATTTGAGTAACCATTGTCAGTCAAAATAATTAAAAGAATAATCCTAATTTTCTGCAGTTTATCTGGAAGTTACCTTTTAACTGCTTGATGAACCCCAATGATGTATGAAAATCTAATCCAAGTAAAAAATTTCACATAATTGTTATATTTAATATAAGTGGTGTCAATGTTCTTGCGAGTGTTATTATGGAATAACTAGCCTAGTTTTTCGTTAATCTGTAATTTAACATCATTTAAACACTTATTACTTAAGGGCTAGAATACTGTTTATTTATATTCTTCAATAAATTTTGCTTTTAAATGAGACTCGGTAAATTTTACTTAACTTAGTTCGGCAAATTCTACTTATGAGTTTTTTCCGTGTACTAGTTCACGCATATAATTATTATCGATTATATCATCCTCAATTTTATTTTACGTATAGCTATGCGTTATTGAAAATGTGGAAGTGGGTTCATTTATTTCTACTACGATGCGTTTTAATTATATTTTGATCTATTATTTATTATCACATTTATTTATAGCATATTATGAAACTAGTGCGTAAATGTTTCATACGATTCTTTATGTCACTTGAGTGCGCAAAATGCGACCGAAAAATATAAAAAATGTGTAAAATAGCATTTTAAGCATCAAATGGCATAAAGTATTTTCTAGAATAACATAAGATATAATTTTAAAAAATGTTTTATAATATTGTTGATTTAGTCTAAAGATAAGCGTAATAAAACAAAATAAAAAGACTAATAATGAAAATAATGTACGAATTCAGAATTAAAAGAACTTAAAATTCAATCTTGGAATATAAAATCCCAAACTCAAAGTTAAAAATTTCTAAAGTACAAAATTGAATATTCAAAATATAATTCGTCATAGTCAATATTTAAAATGCGAAATTTAGAATTCTTAATTTAAAAGAAAGCTCTGAATCAAAAACTGAAACGTCGACATTTGATGAAAAACTATAGGGTAATTTTTATGCCCGAAGTGACCAAATTCAATACTTCGTCCAGACTGGGTCGAAGTAATTCAATGATCAAAATCCAAAGTAAAATAAAGACCCCTGATAAAATCGGGTCACAATGCCACCAGATAACGGAATTATATTTTGTCTCGTATATATTTATTTTGGGATAATCACATGTTGAATGTTGGATTTTCAATTTTAGATTAGGACTTTGTATTTTGAATTTAGAGTTTCGAATTACGAATTGTGATTAAGAATTAATGTTTTGAAAAGTTTTTTCGCGCGCAATGCCAAATGAACGAACACTGCAGTTTAATCTCTCACCCTTTTCAATTACTTGCACAAGATAAATGTAAAAAAAAGACGTTTAATTAAGTAACGTTTCTCCTGATATTTTAACATGATTTGCTTCGATCGGATGAAAACTGATTTTTACATAATAAAATTGGCCAATTTGGGGGCAGTTTATCCCCCTATTTTTCACCCCCCCCCTCCCCAAATGATCGTTTTCTACCGAAAGAGAAATGTGTACAAAAAATCGATAAAATCACTCCAATAACCTTAAAGATATCGCAATTTTTCCATTTTCAACCCAATTTTGGGGGGGGGGGGGCTGTTTCACCCCCTGAATGTGTTTTTCTGCCGCTAAAAAAATACGTGTTTCTTAAATTACCTTTCTCCTCATGTTTTAATAGGATTTTCTTCGATCGGATGGAAACTAATTTTTATAAAATAATAAAATTTTTCATTTTGGTGTAGTTACCTCCTAATTTTCATCCCCCCTCCAAGATATTCGTCTTTTACCGAAATAGATTTTCCAACAAAAAATCGATAAAATCGCTCCAATAACCTTAAAGATAACGCAATATTTCCATTTTCGCCACAATTTGGGGGGGGGGGCGTTCCACCCCCTAAATATGTTTTTCTGCCGCTGAAAAAAAAATACGTGTCTCTTATTTTTTCATGTTCTACAACATATCCGACTTTCCCCATTTATGGCGACCGGACTTTATTTCCTAGGAAATAATTTCCCTGAAGTAATTTCCTCGTTAGAATTTCCCCAATACCAAATTTCCCGATGCAGCCATATTCTTTTAGGCATTATTATAAGGGTAGGCGGAGTTCCGACCCGTTAGTTTTAGGACACTGATATCCTTTAAGGCATTATTAAGATTAGGCAGATTTCTGATTGGATAGGTTAGGTTAGGTTAGTTTGCAAGTTAGTAGCTGGGCAAAGTTCTCTGCTTCCCTCATTTTCGTATACATACGAATTTTGATCTAAAATGATTCTCACGACAAAAACCAAGGTCAAATAGCTTGTAGCCAAAACGGTCTAGCCAAAACATTCGGCGGCAAAGCGGCCGGCGATAGCGCCCTGGCGCCAAAACGTCCTTCACCCAATCAAGGTATAGTAGAACCTCTTTTATTTGAACCTCTCTTATTCTAATTGCCTTTCTTATACTAATTGTCCAGCCTCTCTTATTCTAATCGTTCCCCCACAAGTCTTCTCCCACTATCACACGAAAACTCACGAAAAATATTGCCCACGAATCACAAGCTCGCAAGCAAAGTAAGTGGGGGTATGGGGAACATTAGAATAAGAGAGGTCGGCGCCATCTTGAAAAACGTTACTAATTAGAATAAGAGAGGTCCTACTATACAACGTATATACTGATTCGCAGTGACTTTCGTTGATTCAAATTTAGAGAGAAAATATAAGTTGACTAGCTACTGAAGTTCATTTTCTTGTTAGATCCTCATTTAGAAGTCTTTAGAGTCAGTCATCATAAAAATAAAAATAGCGTATTGACTATATCGGATTATCTTTAGAAACAATCAAAATATTTCCAAATACTGGGGTTTCTGATTCCATATTTAAAGTCAGTTTTAAAAAATTAAAATTATCAGATCCCACATCGTCGGCGAATTTATTATTTTAACAGTTATTAAAATTGCACAAGGTTTCAGTTTTTTTTGGAATTTATAAACTTATAATTACTTAAATGCAGAATGTAGATCCCACATGTGTATATTATTACATTTAACTATAGTGATGATTTGAAAGAGCTTAAAACATAATATACAAATCAATAAATTACATATTGAAAGAAATTTTGTGTCCATATTATAACAATCCTTACATCATATCCAAGCAACAAGAGAAGTCATTTCGACCAAGCCAAGGTCAGAATGCCCTAATCATAAGTAAAATTTACCACTTTTCGACCAAAAAATTGTCCTGCAAGTTGAATAGCCTTTCTAGACCTAAACGCAATTCGAAAATTACCTAAATATAACCTAAGAAATGCCTTTAAAGTCCTATGACTTCAAAGTTATACATTAGGTCAAACTTACCAAATCTGAACAAAAAATATGTCTTCAAAGTCGAATAAACTTATAAGTCGATATCAAGCGAGGGCGAAATGTCTTAATTGGTCAATATACCTTATGTAAGTCGTTATTTTGATTAACAGATTAAAAGTAAGACCTAATGGTGTGCTGCACGTTTGTCCTGAAAGTCGAATTTACCGCGGAGAATTACTTGTAAGGCATTTCGACTAATAAGGTTATAGATACAAACAAAATAACGAAAACAACCTAACCTCAAACTATATACGTGTGCTGGACTCTGGTCGTCCTGAGTACATGTTTACAAACGACAATGACTCGAGAAAGACCGTTCCGACGTTTTATAGACGCATAAAAAGAAATACTTTAGTGAAACAGAGACAATTGTAGGTACCAGTCGCGATATTGTACAATCGACAAGTTCGACTAAATGTTCCTGCAGGCAATTTTCCTGAAGATGTTACCGACGAACGAACTATGTAATTCTCCATGACTAGTGGAAGAATTAATAGCAGCTGATGACTAATTTTGAAAATGACGAGTGTCACGCTGCCGAAGAAAAGTCAATAACTGACAAAATGTCACTGTCAAAAATTCAAAATACATATTGTATCGAAGATCGATTTACCGAAGAATCGATACTGAACTACAGTAGTCGAACACATACATATACATATTTATATCCTGCAAACAGAAAAGTAACAGTTATGTAACAACTATGTAATATTTATGTAACCATGTAACCATGTAACCATTACGTAAATATTACATAACTGTTACTGTCCATCTTTGCAGGGTATGTACATGTGCCCATCTGTATATGCAAATTCCACTCGATAATAATATTGGACTTCAAAGTTATGAACTTCCCTAAATTAAAATATGGAAATTTGACTTATAGGTCGAATATTTTACTGTTAGGCCCAAACTCAGAACAGCGCATAATTTGATGTCCGCCATTAGCATGTAGCATAACCTCCAAAATTCGCTAGTAACTAATTTGTAATTTAATTCCGCTGTTCTATTTCCTCAGTAAAAGCAAATGAGACATATTTTTTATAACTTTTGCTCTACAAATTCAATAAAAAAATATTTCAAGGTGATTTAAGCGTAAAATAAAATTACAGATTTTTACACGGTAAATTAATTATTTTTTTAAATTGCTTATTTTCATATTAAATCTTAACACGGTAGCATAAAAGTCCGAACAGGAAAGAGCCACCCTAAAAAGTGGTCAAATTTCGACTGTTTTTTGGACCTGAAATTTGGGATCAAAATGTATGTCAAATGAAATATATATTTATATATATTTATGATAATAGCTTACTGGTGTAAACATTTTAGATTGAGCATATATCTTAATCTTGAGATATGGAGGTTCAAAGGGCGGATTTTACTGCAAAAATTCCATTTTTTTAAATCTGACATTTTTTATCTCCGAAAATATACATTTTACGAAAAATTCACAAGAGATTACTTCGACCCAGACTAAGTCTGGA
This sequence comes from Trichopria drosophilae, assembly GCA_030407085.1. NCBI lineage: Eukaryota > Metazoa > Arthropoda > Insecta > Hymenoptera > Diapriidae > Trichopria > Trichopria drosophilae. The sequence continues at coordinate 15,071,378 of CM059587.1, read as the reverse complement.
CGAAGTATTGAATTTGGTCACTTCGGGCAAAAAAATTACCATATAGTTTTTCATCAAATGTCGACGTTTCAGACCCTAAGGAACCCAAATCAACAATAAAAAAATTTGTGTCCGTGATCTTGTACGTACGTACGTCCGTACGTCCCGTTTTTTTGTCTCGCGATAACTCGCGAACGGATAAGCGTATTGATATAAATTTTTTTTTTAAATACGCGTCTTGGCATAACTTAGATCTGATTAGATTTTAGGGCAGATCCACCAGTCCATTACTAAAAAAAAATTAACCCCAATTAAGTTTCTTTGTAGTTTTTTGCATTTATTTTGAAAAATACAAATTTTATTAAAAAATGTTTCAAACAAAAAAGATAGAGCATGAAATTCTCTACAAAAAAGGTTTTGTCGAAATAATCTGAACAAATTTTTTCCAGATTGCGAAAAAATAAAATTTTCATCATTTTCAAAACAATCAACATTTTGTTAACAATTTGGAAATTTTATTTTTTTGGTCCTATACAAATTTATTTAAATTCTTTCGATAATTCTAAATAAAAAATGTCTCTTGTGAATTTTTCGTGAAATGTGTACTTTCGGAGATTAAAAGTGTCAAATTTAAAAAAATATAATTTCTGCAGTAAAATCCGCCCTTTGAACCTCCATATCTCAATATTAAGATATATGCTCAATCTAAAATTTTTACACCAGTAAGCTATTATCATAAACTTTCATTTAACATACATTTTGATCCCAAATTTCAGGTCCAAAAAACAGGAAAAATTTAGGGTGGCTCTTTTCCGTCGCACGTAAATTTAACATTATATCATGCTTAATTTCATTATCTGAAAACTAATATAATCTGTATATTTATTTCCCTTACTTTTTATTCTGACCAAAGCTTTAAAGTATTGCATTACTATACCATGACATGAGTATATAAGGAAACACATACAAGTAAATAGTCAGGCTTGCCACGTGCAAAAAGAAAAGTTAGTAACAAAAGGAGTATGGATTTTGTCAGAAGGAAGTCGAAAAGAGGTAAAAATATCTAAATATTACCAATTTTCGCCCAAGTACAGGTCGATTTTACCAAATTCAGACTACGACCTATTGGGAAAAATGCCCTGTATTACCAAATTTCGACCAAAAAATTACTTCTACTTTTGTCCCCACTCACCGTAATTCGACTTCTATTTTAGGTAAATAAGATAATTTCTCGCCCTGATGGAAGGTCGAAAAGTAATAATTTCGCCCTATTTTGCTGCTTGGGCATAACTCTTAAAGAGGTCATCCAGAGTTCAATCCAAAGATATTTCCAAAAAGACGTCATGAATTATGATGATCTATAAAACGTGCTCGACAAATCTTTCTCGTTTTGGACTATCTCTCTTTTAGTAAAGGGATTCCTAGAGTTGAGATCTGTGTTTCTTCCAGAGACACTAGGTGGCTAGTGAACCCAAAAGTCGGATTGCACGATATTTAGTTGATATGCATACCGATAGACTATAAGCTGCAATGTCAAAATAATTGGTTTTCCGATATTTACCAAGCGTTATCACAATTTTGTATAATTATTGTATGATCCCCATTCTATTGAATCAGCATCCAATATATAACTATAAAAAAGGTAAAAGTGTAACTCAACTAAAAATGATATAAATTAATAATAATAATTAAGGTACAAAAATAGAATCTATAATAGTCAGAAATGTTCTTTTCATTTATATTATTTATTTTATATGTCAAAGCTCTCAAATAAGAGTTCTTTTCTCCGACCTCATATTTGAGAGGTCTTGTAGAGCTCTTAAAATCGATGCATAAGTCTTGTTAACCCTTTGAGACCCACATTTAAAAGAATATACTAATTATTTCAAAGCGTACGGTACACATAGTTTTCGGGGTCACTGATTCTGAATCCGATGTCAGTTTTTCGAAATTCAAAATGGCGGATCCAATAAGGCGGACAAAATTTTAACAATTTGAAACAAATTCGTGAAAATCTATACTGGGGGGTTTTCGGGGTCGCTGACTACGTATCCGATGTCAATTTTTCGAAATTCAAAATGGCGGATCCGGTATGGCGGTCAGTGTATTGAAAAACTGAGAAAAATTGATGAAAATCGTTATTCGAGGATTTTGAGGATCACTGGTTACGAATCTGTTTACAGTTTTACGGAACTCAAAATGGGGGATCTAATATGGTGAAGACTATTTGGAGAAATCCAGAGAAATTGTTTTTCAAAATGCCAAGATGAAGATTTCGGACAATATTTGGAAAAATCGAATGAAACTTGTGAATATCATTATTCGTAAATTTTCCGGGTTTTCCGCTTACATACTATAAGAAACCCCATTTATATAACGCGAGCAAAAAACGGCCCGACTTCCGATTTTTAGAGCAGTAAGACGGATCTTAGTGCGGTTTTTTGCATTCGATTCGTCTGGTCGCCCAGAAACTTTGTGACCTAATGTGATTAATTACTTTTTTGAAAATGCATTGTTGCATAAACAATATGCATTTGAAAAGCGCATTTCGAGGATACATTAAATAACAAAATTACAAATCGGTAAATAAGGATCGAAATGACTCCAGTTTTGCTAGTCGGGGGTTTTCGAGGTCGCTGAACACGAATATCGCCTCGGCAAAGGCCTCCGGGGCACCTATATTAAAATGTTATAAGAAAGGTATACATTGAAACAATGTTTTGGGAAATAATTGATGAGAACTCCAAATATGTTACAAACTTTTAATATAAATATATTATTTCATATTTATGAAATGGGTCTACAATATATTTTACATTTGTGAAGTCTCTTCTTCCCTCTCTTCCTCTGTGCCGTCATTTTGAAGTGAGAACGTTTCTTCTTCTGGGTATTTTTTGTTGTTTGTGCAGTTGCCGCCTTCACAATTTTTGCACGCGAGATTGCATGTTAATCCGTTCTTTATGCAGCTGCATGAATTACCACAATCTTTTTTGCAACTGCAGAAAATTAATTTCATTATAGATGGTGGACCAGGATTTTGTGTCATTTTTGTAGGAATCAAACAGTTTTCTACTATTTCCCAGCCCCAATCTGTCGGATTTAAAATTTCTCCGTGCAACCAATTCTGAACTTGCAAATATGTTCTTTTTAAATGCTGTCTAAATGCATCAACAGTAGGTATAATTTTACCGGTATAATTCGGTTCCAATAGACAAAATCTCTGGTCATGGACACCACAATCTACGTGTTTATTACAATATATGAATAAATAATTAAGAATAATATATTTAAATTTAGGTACAAATTGTGTAGTTTATAATTTGTACCTACTTTTTACACTGTCATTATAATTCCAGGAGACGACGTTCATACTACCTACCCCGGGCACCAGGTACCTCGGAGGCCTTTGCCGAGGCGATATTCGTGTTCAGCGACCTCGAAAACCCCCGAGTAGAAAAACTGGAGTCATTTCGATCCTTATTTACCGAGTTGTAATTTTGTTATTTAATGTATCCTCGAAATGTACTTTTCAAATGCATATTGTTTATGCAACAATGCATTTTCAAAAAAGTAATTTATTTTACTCAGACTCCGACGTTTGTCAATGCTTTAAGTGAATAAAAAGTTCAGGGACTTGGAAATATTTTGTGTATGACATTTGCACAAATTAAATTCAAAATTATGGTTCGTAACAAAAACTGAGTAAACATTTGCGATTGCCATCTTAAACTTTTCCATCGCCTAATTCCATCTGTTTCAACACAACCCAGTAATTGGAAATGGATAAAAACGTATTGAAATACATTCATTGTTCAACATTTTGAGTCCTTTCTTTGAAAAAAACCAAGCCATTTCTATTTATTCATAAGTATAGAAGAAATTTGAATTGTGATTCCATGCGAATTCGTGAATGATTTCCGCAGGATTGGGAACTGTAATTTGGAATTCATATGTATCCAAGAATAATATTCTCAAAAAAGTAAACTATTTGTGCGTCTCTATCCAAATTGCCAAATACGAAAAGTTACGAAAAGTTCGTTCGAAAAAAACGTCATTTTCATTGTATTTTTGTATTCAAATGCATTTAAAATGCATGACCAAAAAGAAATTATTATTTTTTATTCAAACACATTTAATTATCTCCATATGGGTGATGCTCCAAAAACAGGGCATTTTCAAGAATGAAAATTTTTTTTTTAAGTTACTGTAAATTCGTTTTTTTTTAATGGATTCTTGCTTATTAGCACCGAGTTAAGTTATTGTTAAAGTAGTCACGCTACAAAATTATTTTAAAGGAAAGGGGAAGACTTTTACTATGACGCATTTTCATACGGCTATATAAACCAACAATTGCTTATTAAAAACTTGAAAAAAATAACTCTAAAGAGTCAAAAACATAATGTACATATCTGATTTAGTGCATTTTTGTGAATAATTGAAAATTATTTATTAAGTAATAATTAAAAAATTAAGAAAAACACACGAATTTTTGAAGAAGTTTTAGACAAAATAAATTTCAAGACAAAAAAGACGAGCCGAGCACTCGGAAATTTTAACGGAAAATGTAATTTACGAAACTGCGAAGGCAAAAGAGCAAGAAAAAGTTATATTTATCTTCAATAGTTTTAAAAATTTCATAAAAAAAACTGTTTTAACAATATGTTTATTACATTGCTTACTACATCTATTTTAAGTTATATTAAACAATGGAGCACGTAAATATTAATTTATTTCGAATAAAGGTCCATTATAAGTATTTAATGATGTATTTTTACCATATACAAGTTAATTTATTGAGTGGTCGGGGCAACCGGACAAGTAAAATGGCGTAACCAATGTTATGAACAACGAAAAGGATGCACTTCTTTAACGGATTCGCTATTTTGTCTTCAAATTCTCCACGGACGCATAAAATATGATACAAATATTATTTTTAATACTTTCTATTACTTGTTGAAGTCGCCAAGAATAAGTTAAATGGGAAAAACCTTAGGTGGTCGGGACTACCGGACTCTCCCCTACCTTTTTGGTATAATTTCGAAATTTCATTTCGATAACAAATGAAAACAAACATTAAATGTAATGTTGCTTATTTAATTATAACATTCGAAACTTGAAACATGGAACTTAAATGTTTCAATAATTGAAATTATATCATTATAATACAAATGTACACACTTTCATTTCATTATTGATATACAAATTTACTTAAATTTCTTGTACCACAAATTTTGATATTTTTTAGTTTTTTCGGCCGATAGTATTTTTAAAAAATGAATAAAATTTGGGCGCCATGGACAAAATGAACTTTTAAGATTTAATTTTCAGAAAATAGGATTTTTTTATTTGAGGTTAGGAACATAATTTCATCAAAAAGTTGATGTAATAACCCTTCAAATAAAAATAAAAATGTTGCGCTAGTGTAAAAGAGGGCACTCCGCGGCATAAAATGAAAAATTCAAAATTTAAAACAGCTATTTCTTGGAAAACATTTTTTAAAAATACTGAGGCGCAAGTTCATTCTTTTTATATCTAGAATTGGTAAAAAAAAAAATTTGAAGCGATTTAAAAATGAAAAATTTTCGAAAAAAGCGTTCTAATAATATTTGCTTAAATTGCACGCGATTTTGCTATTATTTTAACGCTTTAACAAGAAAGTTTTGTAAACCATTACGTTCTGAATTGACAATTTTGTATTACACTTTTCGCAAACAAAAATATTGAACAGAAAGTTCTTATAATTACCCTTTCGTCACGAATTTTCCCAGACTTTTTTTCGATATTTCGTATACAGTTTTTGGACCGCTGATTACGAATCCGTTTTCATATTTTCAAAATTGAAAATGGCAGAGCTGATATGACTGGGGAGAATGAAAAATATATTTACTTTTTATTTTGGTCGGTAATATTGGATTTGCGATTTCGAAATCAATTTTGAAATTTTGACAGCAGGTGCGTCATCAACGGCTACAAAATTACAGTTTCTTTTACATTTTTTCGACCATTTGTAATTTTCAAAACCTGACATCGGATTCGTAACCAATAACCTCTAAAACCCCTATATACCAAACGTTAAATAATAAACATCTTGAAAATTATGCATTTTTTAAAATAATTCTTTAGTAGAAAAAAAAATATTTTAAAAAATGATGAAATATTAAGTTTTAGGAAGGCTTAAAACAAAAAGTCGTAATGTAATAGAAATGCTCAATAACGTTGAAAAGTTGGAACACTGGTGTCTTGTTGTGACTGAAAAGGTTAACCCATTAAGTCCCAAAAAGGCAAAATTTGTATCTTACGTTTGAGCTCAGGAAACTTTGTGAAAAAGTAAAAAAATCTTTTGGAAAATACCCAACCCTACTATTTTCCGGTACGCTCTACACGATAGAATGGTGTAAAAATTTAAAAAATTTGATTTTCAATTGTTAATTAACAATTTAAAACAAAAAATACGATTTTTTTATGAAAAATTTTTAATCAATCAAAAATTTGAGTGGAAAGGAAATTTTATTTACCGTCGCAAATATGCACAAAATTGCACAAAATATCTAAACTTTTCAACCAGCTTTGGTTTTTTATCGTACGATTTGTCGGCAACAAAATGTCGGCCAAAAAACGAAAGCTAAAAAACATTAACTTTACTATTGTTTTTTGATGTGTTTTTTTCATTGGAATTGGTTAAGTTATTTAATTATTTAAGTAAAAATATACTCAAACATAATATTTTTTTTAAATAACTATAAAAAGGATTAAATATGAAAAATAATGTATTTAAGGTTTTAAAAAGTCGTTTTTTTACGGTTTCTTGTTATTATTTCAACAGAAACTAATGCAATAACGTAAATATCGTTGATTTTTTTAAATACTGATTGATGAACTGATACTTTTAGGGTAAAATTCATAATATAGTCATAGACATAGACATTGGTCATCATCCAAAGAATACGTGTGAATTTTTTCAGGACGTTTTGGGAAATTTTTAAATTTTTCCGGAAAATGGCCAGAACCAAAAAATCGACAGTGGCCCGAAACATCTTGGAAAAATTCACACGTATTCTTTGGATGATTCTAAACACTTTTTGTCAAGTGACTTTTTTTTATAAAGCGATTCCTTTTCGAGAAAAAAATTAATCATTAATTCATTATTTTTTCTGACTTTCGGCCGCCATTTTCGATTCGCCGAGTTGATTTTTGATGTTCGTAGAGGTACGATTTACAAGGAAAAATAGTTTGTGCATGATTTCTGATGGTTTTAGACCTCTAGCTCAACGGATTCCCTGTGAAAATTTTGGATTTCAAAAAAAAAAATCTGAAAAATTTCACGTTTTTTTCCCTAAAATTGCAAAAATGAGGCTGAAAAAATCTTTTTTTCGAAATTTTCACCCCAGATTCTGAAAGTTCATCAAAAAATCTATCAGAAAACATGGTTTTCATGATCATTTCTGACCGATTTGATTTTTCTACACAGCGTTGAAAGTGGACATGAGCAAATGTGCACATTTGACATTAATGGGTTAACCCCTTCGCTGCAGTGAGAATTTCACAAAAAATGCCCAAATTGCGGGAACAAAATTTGGTTAGATTTTACTGTATCTTGGTGTACAGGGTTTTTTTTTGGATGCCGATTACGAATCTGAAGTTAGATTTCGAAAATTTAAAATGGCGAATTCAATATTGCCGGCAAATTTTCTAAATTTCAATCATTTCGCTTGACACTTCTTACTCGGAGGTTTTCGGAGTCGATTATTACCAATTTGAAGTCAGATTTCGCAAATTCAAAATGGCGGATTCAATATGGTGGACAAATTTTTTAAATTCTAACTATTTTGCTTGATACATTTTCTTGGGGGTTTTTCGGGACCTGGAATACGAATTTAAAGTCAGATTTCGAAAATTTAAAATGTCGGATTTAATATGGCGGACGACTTTATCAAAAGTCAAATTGATTAACCCATTAATGTCCAAATGCACAGAAAGTTTACTGCAACTTCAACACTTATTTTCAATATGAAATAAATTTCAAAAAAATAAAAATCAGATTCTACCATTTTCAAGGCCGCTCTTTCGAATGGTAGTAAGAATATTAACAAAAAAATGAAATTTATATATGATTTTGACACATATAGTAGAAAACCCGGATTTTTTAGGACACATTTTTTTAAAAAACTCGAGTTTTCGATACAATATCTTGCTTTGAGGGAGCTAAAACATATTGCAAGGGTGCACCCGATAGTTGTACTTAAAACATACACTGGTGTATATTTGAAATTTGTTATGTCAGATACAAAATGGCCACTGCATTTACAAATTCCTTTTCAACAATTTTTTTTCTTGAAAACTATGGACTTTAGAGAAACTTTTATAAGAACAATTATGTTCTAGAATAAGTCTAAGAATACCCTCGAATTTTTTCAGAATGTATAGTCAACATTTTTTATTTTTAAAAAATTCGAAAAATCTAAAATTTGAAAAAAGTTATTTAAAAATCTGAAAAAATTTAAGAGTATTCTTTAACCATTTCTAAAACTTTTTGCTTTAAGGACTTTTTTTTTAAACTCTGTAGTTTCCAAGAAAATTAATTATTAGTCTTGAAATCCATAAAAGTTTAATAATCCTTTTTTTTTTTAAACTATAGACTTTGACACAAATATCCAAAGAACGAAAACGTCTTAGAATTGGTTAAAAAATACTCTTTACTAATTTTAAATAACTAGGGTATTTTTCGCCTTATTCTAGAACATAATTGTTCTTATAAAATTTTCACCAAAGTCCACAGTTTTCAAGAAAAAATATGGTTAAATTTTGAAAAGGAATTTATTATTGCAGTGGCCATTTTGAATATGACAACAAATTTCAAATATACACCAGTGTATCTTTTAAGTACAACTATCGAGTGCGCCCTTGCAATATGTTTTAGCTCCCTCAAAGCAAGATTGTTAACAATACAAAGTGTGAAAGAAAACACGTCGATATACTTATTTGAAAACCGTTTATATTTTGGGCAATTCGGCAAAGGCTGACGAACGCTACCAAGAGCAACTCGAGTCTGACGAGTAGCGACCCGTTATTAGCAAAAAACGATCGTCCTTAGCAACCACGTCGATCCGAAAAACAATTCCAGACTGTCACACCCACGTGACATGTCTCCGATTGGTTCGAATTTAATTTGAATATTTTAAACGGTAGATGCATGATCTCCATCAGAATTCCGATTTACAAAAATAAATACAATATCAGCTCTACTCGGCTGTTAACATTTTCTGGCTGTCAGCACTCCCCGGCTGACAGCCCTCCCCGGGGGCCAGCTCTCCCCGGCTGTCAGCCTTCCGGGGGTCAGCTCTCCTCGGCTGTAAACTTTTCCTGGCTGTCAGCACTCTCCGGCTGACAGCCCTCCCCGGTGGCCAGCTCTCCCCGGCTGTCAGCCTCCCGGGGGTCAGCTCTCTCCGGCTGTTCATTTCCCTCGCCTGGCAGCACTCCCCAGCTGTCAATATTTCTCGGCTGACAGCACTCCCCGGCTGTCAGCTCTCTCAGGGTGCCAGCACTCCTCGGCTGTTAGTACACCCTGATACCGAAAATCCCTATCTAGATCCTTCAGGAGATCACGCATCATCTATCGCGAAACCAGACATAGCTTGTATACGGTCATAATACATTAAGTCACGTTACACTTATTTAAATATTAGATTCATTTATTCCTCAGTTACGTTTCGTTAACCTTTGTGCGTCTGCAGCCGTCTTTTAGAAATACCCATTCATAGTGCAATGGCGTAGGGAAACTGCAGAAAACCTACGCCCGGGTACAGCATACAATAATGTACATAATTTTATTCTAAATAATACTGTAACAGTAACATTCTCCCCCCCGTAAAGACAAAGGCTTTACACGACGATTTTTAACATCACCCTTGATCATCAATGACAACTTTATTTCATAAATCAATAATTATAACATACATTTTCATTCATAATCACACAATAAACATCGCAAACGAACCATTCCACACGCAATTCCTCAAGTATCATGAGTTACACCTTATGAACACAAATCACATATCATATCTCGCAACACATACACATCCATCCATCCCTTTAGACAGATTTAGATCGTACACAATATCTTTTACAGCATAGAGTATCGGTCTGAGCATATTACAGTACATGACCCTTTTATCACCGCAAAACATAAACAAGACAAGTACTTAATTGTATCATACCACTACATAGCTTTACCCTCAGAGAACCATATTAATTTCGCCGCCGATCTTACCAACATACCATCGGCCGTTTTAACCTTAACGATGCGAACTCGACCGTCTTTGCCTTCAAATGTTTGTTCAACAACCCCTTTGCGCCAACAATTTCGCGCGGAACATTCATCTACTACGAGAACAAGATCCCCGATTTTTAAATTTTTACTCTCGCGAAGCCACTTTGTTCTAGGGAGAAGGGTGGGTAAGTACTCTCGTAACCACCTTTTCCAAAATGCATCCGCGAAATTTTGCGCCCAACGCCATTGTTTACGCAAACAGATTTCCTTAATGTCATAACGCGTGAGAGAAAGCAGACCAGACGAAGACCCTAGAAGGAAATGATTAGGAGTTAAGGCCTGACCGTCTCTAGGATCAGGCGAGATGTGCGTCAAAGGCCGCGAATTTATCACGTGCTCAATTTCTGCGAGTAATGTGTTTAAAGTTTCTTCCGCGGGGGCTTGTTCTTTTAAGATCACACTCAGTGCTACTTTAATAGATCTAATTAACCTCTCCCACGAACCACCCATATGCGGAGACGAGGGTGGGTTAAAGTACCATTCGATGCGTTTGTTTGACGCGTACCGCGCTAGGGCGTTTTTGTCCATTACATACATCGCTTCTCTGAGTTCCCTATCAGCCGCTTTAAAATTTGTCCCATTATCAGAATAAAGTGCTATGGGTTGACCTCGTCTCGCGGACATTCTTCGGATAGCCATAATGGCAGAGTCAGCGTTCAGCGAATTGGCAATCTCAATGTGGACCGCGCGCGTAGTGAGACAAGTAAAAATGGCCCCCCATCTCTTTTCACGTCTCCTACCGACTTTAACTATCATTGGGCCAAAATAATCGACGCCTGAGTGACTGAATGGCCTCAGGTAATGGGCAACACGCGCTTTCGGTAAATCTGCCATTAACGGAGGAGTCGGATTCGCTCGAAGCATTTTACACTTTGAACATTTTGCGACAATTGACCGTAGTAAAACTCGAAGTCTCGTAATCCAAAATCGCGAACGTATTTCATTTATAACTGTTTCATGTGATCCGTGATACATAGACACATGGTAATACGTTACCAAGAGACGCACTTCCGGATGCGTGCCGTCAAGAAACGCCGGTTCATTTTCAAAACCCTCGACAACAGCCCGACTCGCTCTACCTCTCATTCGAAGGATACCGTTTTCATCAATAACTGGTGTAAGTTTCAGAATGCTGCTACGATTGTCAATTTGTCGCCCCTTTTTTAGAGCTTCGATTTCTGAAGCGAAATTGTCGAATTGAATAGCGCGAATACGAAGTTCTTCAGCCCGTTTTAAATGTTGCGCGGTAATTCCATTCCCCTTAATGCCCTTTCATATTTCAATCGCGATTAAAACGTTCGCAGTCGCACGTATTAGGCGGTTCCACGAAGAGAACCGATTACTCTCCGGTATCGATAACGATAAACTATTTTTTGTTACTATCCCCACGAAAGTTTTCCTCTTTTCGAACGCGGTAAACTCGTCTATTTCTGTCGATCGCAAATTATCTTTATGTGGCCACTGCGATTCGTCTAGTTTCAAAAATTCTGGACCGTTCAGCCAATGTCGGCGACCACCGACGCCAGGGGCAACATGTTTAGTAGCATCGTCCGCGGGGTTTTGCGCTGATGGTACCCATCTCCATTCAGCGGGGGATGTTAACTCGCATATTTCTGCTAATCGGTGGGACACAAACGGCTGAAAAGTTCGCGCATCCGCGTTTATCCAGGCTAAAACAGTACGCGAGTCTGTCCAGAAGATTCGTCGTTCGATTATAAACGCGTGTTCCTTCGCAACCGTACTAGCAAGTCGACTCGCTATTAATGCTCCTTGCAGTTCCAAGCGTGGGACAGAAAGTGGTTTTAAAGGGGCTACTCGCGTCTTAGCGGCTGCAAAACTTATTTCGACATTAATTTTACAATGTTCAAATCTCCAGTAAGCAACAGAAGCGTACGCCTGGGCGCTCGCATCGCAAAAAATATGTAACTGTACCTTCGTGACATTATCACGTAATTGTGAATAGCATCTCGGGATTGAAACACGAGTCACCATTTCGAGATCTTGAACCCATTTCATCCACAACCCATGCTCTTCTTCGCGTAAATTTTGATCCCATTCAATACCGCTTACCCAGATCCTTTGCATCAGTAATTTCGATTGGACAATAAGGGGCGCGAGAAACCCGAAAGGATCAAATACCGACATTATTATGCGTAATACTTCGCGTTTCTTCGGAATTTTCGATCCCTTGCGAATATCTAAGGGTACTAAATTGTCGCTAATATTAAAGGAAAACGCATCCGATCTAGTGTCCCAGCGTAAACCAAGGACCTTTTGTCGCTCGTTCTGCCCAAGGGCGCTTATGTTGACGTTCGACGCGGCACGATTTTTTTCGTCAATCGATTGGACTACTTTTGGATTATTACTCGCCCAGTCATGCATTAAAAATCCTCCCGAACTATTTATCTCCCGAACGCCTTTGACGATTTCTATCGCTTCTTGAACAGAATCAGAACTATCAAGAAAATCGTCCATATAAGTTTGATTTTTTATTTTGAGGGCAGCCATCGGACATAACGATGAAGACAATTCCGCATTTTTATTTTTTACATATAGGGCACTGCAAGGGGACGATCTGGAACCGAATAGCAAGGTGGTCATTCGGTATTCTTTGGGCTGTTTCGACCTATCTTTGCCCCGCCAAAGAAATCTTTGCGCATCTTTATCTTTATTCGATATTTTTACGCGAAGAAACATGTCTTTAATGTCACCTTTAATAGCAATTTTACCAACACGGAAACGCATCAATACCCCTAAAAGTGATAGTAATAAGTCTGGACCCTGAAGTAATCGATCATTCAAACACATATTGCCAACTTTCGCAGCTGCATCGAATACCAGCCGCACTTTTCCGGGTTTGTTCGGGTTGACTACACCGAAGTGAGGAAGGTACCACGTGTGTGTACTTCCAGGAGTCTCTACCTTTTCCGCGTACCCGTTGTCTATCAGTCGCGACATTTCTGCATAGTACAGTTTAGCGTAATTCGGGTGTTTGTCTAATTTCGATTCCACACTCTTTAACCTTTTAAGCGCATATGATCTACTTTCTGGGAACGTTACCGTGTCAGCCTTCCATAGCAAACCCGTTTCCCAAGACGCTCCTACCTTACGGGTGGTATCTTCTAAAATTTTTACGGCTCGTCGTTCTTCCGGCGTTACTCTATCTACCTGTTTAATACCGAGTTCATCGATTTGAAAATAATTTTTTACTAGTTGATTTAACGCTTCAACGTTCATTTCATGTTCTAAAACTTCGGTATCTTTCGTTGTAAAAAATGTATTGCAGGTTTTCGGTATTACTTTCCGAGGCGCGCTTCCATGAACAACCCACCCAAGAGGCGTTTTAGAAGCAAAAGGTAATCCGCGCCCCACACTACGAGATTCTAAGGTAGCTATCGCGTGAATGTTGTCTTGACCGATTAATAATGTCGGTTCCGCGTCGGTGTATGGTTCGAGGTTCAAATCACGAAGATGCGCGTACGAATTTATCAATTCATGACTAAGTGACTGTGTCGTCAAACTGAAATTCGGCACCGTATGTATACCGAACAGCGAGCATGTCGCATCTTTCCCTTCAATTTTTAGGTTAACTCTTTCGCTAGCCACGGTTAATGAATTACCCGTAATTCCCGAAAGAGATAATATTTCGACTCGCCCATGCGCTCCGATTTTACGTGCAGTTTCCGTCTTTATCAAGGTCACGGTTGACCCCTCGTCTAAAAGCGCAAACGTAAAGATTTTAGATTTTTGACCAACGAGGGACACAGGCAGTATTTTTAATAAAATCGGGACCGAATCTAACGCTAGTCATGAGGTCAGTACTACATTATTATGATTTCGAACGTATCCGTCATCTGTTTTAACGTTCTGATTTTTCGATACAGGAATCAACGCATTCTCATTTTGCAAATTCGATTTTCCGGCAAATCGACGTCTTTTCGCGTTTTTAGCCGAATTGTGTTCGTAATTTATTCGATTCAACTGTAAAGGTTCTCGCGAGTCATGCAGCATTCGGTCATGAAAACCATTACACCCGTCTTTCCCGCATCTACGTTTTACTCGACAATCAGAGGACCGGTGAGAAGTATCGAAACACGCGTAACAACGATTTTCCATTCTAGCCCAATTCCAGCGTTCTGGTACAGACAATCGGGCAAATGACGGACAGTTGGCTAGTGCATGATAATTTCGCTTACAAAATTGGCAATTATTAGATCTCTCATTCGTATTATTAAAGCGGCTGCCATTCGAAAAGGTATCTACCGTTGAAACAGCGGCATATACAGGCTTTCGGAAATTTTTGGTTCGAGCGGTCGAATTCGCATCACGTGTTCTGTATATTACATGTGTCCCCGCTCGACACGATAATTCAGCTTGCTCATGTAAGAAATTTGCGAGTACAACTAATTTAGGTTCGGCACTATTTACATCTCTAAAATATTTATTAAAGTCGTACACAAGCGACGACGGTAATTTTTGTAAAATTTCTTTTAACAATTCAGGATTTTGTAAATACCCGATGTTATTCATCGCTTGCATTGCCGATACGCCCCCTTTAATTTTAGTCGCAAAGGTAACCAAGTCGATACCCAGCGAATTTAATTTCGGAAGTTTTTTCAAACTAATCACAATGCTTTCTAATACAATATCCGAATTTCCGAATTTCAAAGCAAGCGCATTCATTATTTCTTTCGCACTCGATGAGCTAACCATCAAATACTGAACCGCGTCTCTCGCGTTCCCAATCAACGCCCCGTGTAACCTAGCAACGTTCTCTCGATCCGAATAACCTCCCAGTTCTGACGACAGCTCATAAGATTGTTTAAAATACAACCATTCTTCCGGATCGCCGTTAAACTTCGGTAGTTCCTTTGCTATAAGTCGATTTATAACGCGCCCGGAATTCGTCGATGCATCGGAAAAAATCGTTTGACACCCAGTAGACATTGATAGGTTAGGAATATTTTCATTACGATCAAATTCATCGCGCGCATTAGTTTGACTGGCTGTAGAGACTCGATTAAGATTATTAATATTTGTTACCGTTTCGTCATATTCTCGCGGCAAATTTAAAGCTTCAGAACTGCGAGTGTATCCGGCAAACACACTATCGTTTTCTACATCAATTGTTTCACGGCACATGTCCTTACGGCGACGTTCAATGTCGAATCGACGAATGTCGCGGTCATGTTCGAAATTTAACTGATGTTCAATTCGCGCTCGATCTCTATGAAAGTGACTGCAACGAATTTCGCCCGATCTCGATCGTCGATTGTTCGCGGCATCCGAAACGTTTGAAATAACCTCGTCGCCGTTTTCACTTCTATTGGAAATGACTGACCTTTCGATGATTTCTAACCTTTGCAGGTCCCGTTGATGACGGCTGTAGCGACGCTCAATCCTTTCTAACAGACGCTGCCGTTCCGCCAAAGGGTTACTCGTCGTATCCTCCACCTCCACGTTGTTTCCGATGTCCTCCGAGATCAGCGCTGGTTGTACGGAAATGTTCTCCTGGGTCGTGGTTCCGACTTCCTGGTGATCGAGATCTCCGACGCCCGATGTCGAACGTGTGATGCGCTCGGTTGTCCGTCCTTTCTGCCCTCTTTTTGGAGGCGCCGTTTTCGTCGTAGACCTGGCTCTCCTCGTCGTCACTTCCTTTCGCAGATCAGTATCGTTCACTACTCTTTTCAAAGATCGCCCAGCCTTTTTTCGTCCCGCCATTATTTTCACAAGGCACTATAGCACAGTTTTTTCGGAAATATTTTCACTCGTCCAAAAGTCCTTGTAAACGTAAAGTCACGTTCGCACTATTTGCCCGAAATATCTTTCACCCCGACCGGCAATTAGCTCCCGGGTTTCGGCACCAATTAATATGTTAACAATACAAAGGGTGAAAGAAAACACGTCGATATACTTATTTGAAAACCGTTTATATTTTGGGCAATTCGGCAAAGGCTGACGAACGCTACCAAGAGCAACTCGAGTCTGACGAGTAGCGACCCGTTATTAGCAAAAAACGATCGTCCTTAGCAACCACGTCGATCCGAAAAACAATTCCAGACTGTCACACCCACGTGACATGTCTCCGATTGGTTCGAATTTAATTTGAATATTTTAAACGGTAGATGCATGATCTCCATCAGAATTCCGATTTACAAAAATAAATACAATATCAGCTCTACTCGGCTGTTAACATTTTCTGGCTGTCAGCACTCCCCGGCTGACAGCCCTCCCCGGGGGCCAGCTCTCCCCGGCTGTCAGCCTTCCGGGGGTCAGCTCTCCTCGGCTGTAAACTTTTCCTGGCTGTCAGCACTCTCCGGCTGACAGCCCTCCCCGGTGGCCAGCTCTCCCCGGCTGTCAGCCTCCCGGGGGTCAGCTCTCTCCGGCTGTTCATTTCCCTCGCCTGGCAGCACTCCCCAGCTGTCAATATTTCTCGGCTGACAGCACTCCCCGGCTGTCAGCTCTCTCAGGGTGCCAGCACTCCTCGGCTGTTAGTACACCCTGATACCGAAAATCCCTATCTAGATCCTTCAGGAGATCACGCATCATCTATCGCGAAACCAGACATAGCTTGTATACGGTCATAATACATTAAGTCACGTTACACTTATTTAAATATTAGATTCATTTATTCCTCAGTTACGTTTCGTTAACCTTTGTGCGTCTGCAGCCGTCTTTTAGAAATACCCATTCATAGTGCAATGGCGTAGGGAAACTGCAGAAAACCTACGCCCGGGTACAGCATACAATAATGTACATAATTTTATTCTAAATAATACTGTAACAGTAACATTCTCCCCCCCGTAAAGACAAAGGCTTTACACGACGATTTTTAACATCACCCTTGATCATCAATGACAACTTTATTTCATAAATCAATAATTATAACATACATTTTCATTCATAATCACACAATAAACATCGCAAACGAACCATTCCACACGCAATTCCTCAAGTATCATGAGTTACACCTTATGAACACAAATCACATATCATATCTCGCAACACATACACATCCATCCATCCCTTTAGACAGATTTAGATCGTACACAATATCTTTTACAGCATAGAGTATCGGTCTGAGCATATTACAGTACATGACCCTTTTATCACCGCAAAACATAAACAAGACAAGTACTTAATTGTATCATACCACTACATAGCTTTACCCTCAGAGAACCATATTAATTTCGCCGCCGATCTTACCAACATACCATCGGCCGTTTTAACCTTAACGATGCGAACTCGACCGTCTTTGCCTTCAAATGTTTGTTCAACAACCCCTTTGCGCCAACAATTTCGCGCGGAACATTCATCTACTACGAGAACAAGATCCCCGATTTTTAAATTTTTACTCTCGCGAAGCCACTTTGTTCTAGGGAGAAGGGTGGGTAAGTACTCTCGTAACCACCTTTTCCAAAATGCATCCGCGAAATTTTGCGCCCAACGCCATTGTTTACGCAAACAGATTTCCTTAATGTCATAACGCGTGAGAGAAAGCAGACCAGACGAAGACCCTAGAAGGAAATGATTAGGAGTTAAGGCCTGACCGTCTCTAGGATCAGGCGAGATGTGCGTCAAAGGCCGCGAATTTATCACGTGCTCAATTTCTGCGAGTAATGTGTTTAAAGTTTCTTCCGCGGGGGCTTGTTCTTTTAAGATCACACTCAGTGCTACTTTAATAGATCTAATTAACCTCTCCCACGAACCACCCATATGCGGAGACGAGGGTGGGTTAAAGTACCATTCGATGCGTTTGTTTGACGCGTACCGCGCTAGGGCGTTTTTGTCCATTACATACATCGCTTCTCTGAGTTCCCTATCAGCCGCTTTAAAATTTGTCCCATTATCAGAATAAAGTGCTATGGGTTGACCTCGTCTCGCGGACATTCTTCGGATAGCCATAATGGCAGAGTCAGCGTTCAGCGAATTGGCAATCTCAATGTGGACCGCGCGCGTAGTGAGACAAGTAAAAATGGCCCCCCATCTCTTTTCACGTCTCCTACCGACTTTAACTATCATTGGGCCAAAATAATCGACGCCTGAGTGACTGAATGGCCTCAGGTAATGGGCAACACGCGCTTTCGGTAAATCTGCCATTAACGGAGGAGTCGGATTCGCTCGAAGCATTTTACACTTTGAACATTTTGCGACAATTGACCGTAGTAAAACTCGAAGTCTCGTAATCCAAAATCGCGAACGTATTTCATTTATAACTGTTTCATGTGATCCGTGATACATAGACACATGGTAATACGTTACCAAGAGACGCACTTCCGGATGCGTGCCGTCAAGAAACGCCGGTTCATTTTCAAAACCCTCGACAACAGCCCGACTCGCTCTACCTCTCATTCGAAGGATACCGTTTTCATCAATAACTGGTGTAAGTTTCAGAATGCTGCTACGATTGTCAATTTGTCGCCCCTTTTTTAGAGCTTCGATTTCTGAAGCGAAATTGTCGAATTGAATAGCGCGAATACGAAGTTCTTCAGCCCGTTTTAAATGTTGCGCGGTAATTCCATTCCCCTTAATGCCCTTTCATATTTCAATCGCGATTAAAACGTTCGCAGTCGCACGTATTAGGCGGTTCCACGAAGAGAACCGATTACTCTCCGGTATCGATAACGATAAACTATTTTTTGTTACTATCCCCACGAAAGTTTTCCTCTTTTCGAACGCGGTAAACTCGTCTATTTCTGTCGATCGCAAATTATCTTTATGTGGCCACTGCGATTCGTCTAGTTTCAAAAATTCTGGACCGTTCAGCCAATGTCGGCGACCACCGACGCCAGGGGCAACATGTTTAGTAGCATCGTCCGCGGGGTTTTGCGCTGATGGTACCCATCTCCATTCAGCGGGGGATGTTAACTCGCATATTTCTGCTAATCGGTGGGACACAAACGGCTGAAAAGTTCGCGCATCCGCGTTTATCCAGGCTAAAACAGTACGCGAGTCTGTCCAGAAGATTCGTCGTTCGATTATAAACGCGTGTTCCTTCGCAACCGTACTAGCAAGTCGACTCGCTATTAATGCTCCTTGCAGTTCCAAGCGTGGGACAGAAAGTGGTTTTAAAGGGGCTACTCGCGTCTTAGCGGCTGCAAAACTTATTTCGACATTAATTTTACAATGTTCAAATCTCCAGTAAGCAACAGAAGCGTACGCCTGGGCGCTCGCATCGCAAAAAATATGTAACTGTACCTTCGTGACATTATCACGTAATTGTGAATAGCATCTCGGGATTGAAACACGAGTCACCATTTCGAGATCTTGAACCCATTTCATCCACAACCCATGCTCTTCTTCGCGTAAATTTTGATCCCATTCAATACCGCTTACCCAGATCCTTTGCATCAGTAATTTCGATTGGACAATAAGGGGCGCGAGAAACCCGAAAGGATCAAATACCGACATTATTATGCGTAATACTTCGCGTTTCTTCGGAATTTTCGATCCCTTGCGAATATCTAAGGGTACTAAATTGTCGCTAATATTAAAGGAAAACGCATCCGATCTAGTGTCCCAGCGTAAACCAAGGACCTTTTGTCGCTCGTTCTGCCCAAGGGCGCTTATGTTGACGTTCGACGCGGCACGATTTTTTTCGTCAATCGATTGGACTACTTTTGGATTATTACTCGCCCAGTCATGCATTAAAAATCCTCCCGAACTATTTATCTCCCGAACGCCTTTGACGATTTCTATCGCTTCTTGAACAGAATCAGAACTATCAAGAAAATCGTCCATATAAGTTTGATTTTTTATTTTGAGGGCAGCCATCGGACATAACGATGAAGACAATTCCGCATTTTTATTTTTTACATATAGGGCACTGCAAGGGGACGATCTGGAACCGAATAGCAAGGTGGTCATTCGGTATTCTTTGGGCTGTTTCGACCTATCTTTGCCCCGCCAAAGAAATCTTTGCGCATCTTTATCTTTATTCGATATTTTTACGCGAAGAAACATGTCTTTAATGTCACCTTTAATAGCAATTTTACCAACACGGAAACGCATCAATACCCCTAAAAGTGATAGTAATAAGTCTGGACCCTGAAGTAATCGATCATTCAAACACATATTGCCAACTTTCGCAGCTGCATCGAATACCAGCCGCACTTTTCCGGGTTTGTTCGGGTTGACTACACCGAAGTGAGGAAGGTACCACGTGTGTGTACTTCCAGGAGTCTCTACCTTTTCCGCGTACCCGTTGTCTATCAGTCGCGACATTTCTGCATAGTACAGTTTAGCGTAATTCGGGTGTTTGTCTAATTTCGATTCCACACTCTTTAACCTTTTAAGCGCATATGATCTACTTTCTGGGAACGTTACCGTGTCAGCCTTCCATAGCAAACCCGTTTCCCAAGACGCTCCTACCTTACGGGTGGTATCTTCTAAAATTTTTACGGCTCGTCGTTCTTCCGGCGTTACTCTATCTACCTGTTTAATACCGAGTTCATCGATTTGAAAATAATTTTTTACTAGTTGATTTAACGCTTCAACGTTCATTTCATGTTCTAAAACTTCGGTATCTTTCGTTGTAAAAAATGTATTGCAGGTTTTCGGTATTACTTTCCGAGGCGCGCTTCCATGAACAACCCACCCAAGAGGCGTTTTAGAAGCAAAAGGTAATCCGCGCCCCACACTACGAGATTCTAAGGTAGCTATCGCGTGAATGTTGTCTTGACCGATTAATAATGTCGGTTCCGCGTCGGTGTATGGTTCGAGGTTCAAATCACGAAGATGCGCGTACGAATTTATCAATTCATGACTAAGTGACTGTGTCGTCAAACTGAAATTCGGCACCGTATGTATACCGAACAGCGAGCATGTCGCATCTTTCCCTTCAATTTTTAGGTTAACTCTTTCGCTAGCCACGGTTAATGAATTACCCGTAATTCCCGAAAGAGATAATATTTCGACTCGCCCATGCGCTCCGATTTTACGTGCAGTTTCCGTCTTTATCAAGGTCACGGTTGACCCCTCGTCTAAAAGCGCAAACGTAAAGATTTTAGATTTTTGACCAACGAGGGACACAGGCAGTATTTTTAATAAAATCGGGACCGAATCTAACGCTAGTCATGAGGTCAGTACTACATTATTATGATTTCGAACGTATCCGTCATCTGTTTTAACGTTCTGATTTTTCGATACAGGAATCAACGCATTCTCATTTTGCAAATTCGATTTTCCGGCAAATCGACGTCTTTTCGCGTTTTTAGCCGAATTGTGTTCGTAATTTATTCGATTCAACTGTAAAGGTTCTCGCGAGTCATGCAGCATTCGGTCATGAAAACCATTACACCCGTCTTTCCCGCATCTACGTTTTACTCGACAATCAGAGGACCGGTGAGAAGTATCGAAACACGCGTAACAACGATTTTCCATTCTAGCCCAATTCCAGCGTTCTGGTACAGACAATCGGGCAAATGACGGACAGTTGGCTAGTGCATGATAATTTCGCTTACAAAATTGGCAATTATTAGATCTCTCATTCGTATTATTAAAGCGGCTGCCATTCGAAAAGGTATCTACCGTTGAAACAGCGGCATATACAGGCTTTCGGAAATTTTTGGTTCGAGCGGTCGAATTCGCATCACGTGTTCTGTATATTACATGTGTCCCCGCTCGACACGATAATTCAGCTTGCTCATGTAAGAAATTTGCGAGTACAACTAATTTAGGTTCGGCACTATTTACATCTCTAAAATATTTATTAAAGTCGTACACAAGCGACGACGGTAATTTTTGTAAAATTTCTTTTAACAATTCAGGATTTTGTAAATACCCGATGTTATTCATCGCTTGCATTGCCGATACGCCCCCTTTAATTTTAGTCGCAAAGGTAACCAAGTCGATACCCAGCGAATTTAATTTCGGAAGTTTTTTCAAACTAATCACAATGCTTTCTAATACAATATCCGAATTTCCGAATTTCAAAGCAAGCGCATTCATTATTTCTTTCGCACTCGATGAGCTAACCATCAAATACTGAACCGCGTCTCTCGCGTTCCCAATCAACGCCCCGTGTAACCTAGCAACGTTCTCTCGATCCGAATAACCTCCCAGTTCTGACGACAGCTCATAAGATTGTTTAAAATACAACCATTCTTCCGGATCGCCGTTAAACTTCGGTAGTTCCTTTGCTATAAGTCGATTTATAACGCGCCCGGAATTCGTCGATGCATCGGAAAAAATCGTTTGACACCCAGTAGACATTGATAGGTTAGGAATATTTTCATTACGATCAAATTCATCGCGCGCATTAGTTTGACTGGCTGTAGAGACTCGATTAAGATTATTAATATTTGTTACCGTTTCGTCATATTCTCGCGGCAAATTTAAAGCTTCAGAACTGCGAGTGTATCCGGCAAACACACTATCGTTTTCTACATCAATTGTTTCACGGCACATGTCCTTACGGCGACGTTCAATGTCGAATCGACGAATGTCGCGGTCATGTTCGAAATTTAACTGATGTTCAATTCGCGCTCGATCTCTATGAAAGTGACTGCAACGAATTTCGCCCGATCTCGATCGTCGATTGTTCGCGGCATCCGAAACGTTTGAAATAACCTCGTCGCCGTTTTCACTTCTATTGGAAATGACTGACCTTTCGATGATTTCTAACCTTTGCAGGTCCCGTTGATGACGGCTGTAGCGACGCTCAATCCTTTCTAACAGACGCTGCCGTTCCGCCAAAGGGTTACTCGTCGTATCCTCCACCTCCACGTTGTTTCCGATGTCCTCCGAGATCAGCGCTGGTTGTACGGAAATGTTCTCCTGGGTCGTGGTTCCGACTTCCTGGTGATCGAGATCTCCGACGCCCGATGTCGAACGTGTGATGCGCTCGGTTGTCCGTCCTTTCTGCCCTCTTTTTGGAGGCGCCGTTTTCGTCGTAGACCTGGCTCTCCTCGTCGTCACTTCCTTTCGCAGATCAGTATCGTTCACTACTCTTTTCAAAGATCGCCCAGCCTTTTTTCGTCCCGCCATTATTTTCACAAGGCACTATAGCACAGTTTTTTCGGAAATATTTTCACTCGTCCAAAAGTCCTTGTAAACGTAAAGTCACGTTCGCACTATTTGCCCGAAATATCTTTCACCCCGACCGGCAATTAGCTCCCGGGTTTCGGCACCAATTAATATGTTAACAATACAAAGGGTGAAAGAAAACACGTCGATATACTTATTTGAAAACCGTTTATATTTTGGGCAATTCGGCAAAGGCTGACGAACGCTACCAAGAGCAACTCGAGTCTGACGAGTAGCGACCCGTTATTAGCAAAAAACGATCGTCCTTAGCAACCACGTCGATCCGAAAAACAATTCCAGACTGTCACACCCACGTGACATGTCTCCGATTGGTTCGAATTTAATTTGAATATTTTAAACGGTAGATGCATGATCTCCATCAGAATTCCGATTTACAAAAATAAATACAATATCAGCTCTACTCGGCTGTTAACATTTTCTGGCTGTCAGCACTCCCCGGCTGACAGCCCTCCCCGGGGGCCAGCTCTCCCCGGCTGTCAGCCTTCCGGGGGTCAGCTCTCCTCGGCTGTAAACTTTTCCTGGCTGTCAGCACTCTCCGGCTGACAGCCCTCCCCGGTGGCCAGCTCTCCCCGGCTGTCAGCCTCCCGGGGGTCAGCTCTCTCCGGCTGTTCATTTCCCACGCCTGGCAGCACTCCCCAGCTGTCAATATTTCTCGGCTGACAGCACTCCCCGGCTGTCAGCTCTCTCAGGGTGCCAGCACTCCTCGGCTGTTAGTACACCCTGATACCGAAAATCCCTATCTAGATCCTTCAGGAGATCACGCATCATCTATCGCGAAACCAGACATAGCTTGTATACGGTCATAATACATTAAGTCACGTTACACTTATTTAAATATTAGATTCATTTATTCCTCAGTTACGTTTCGTTAACCTTTGTGCGTCTGCAGCCGTCTTTTAGAAATACCCATTCATAGTGCAATGGCGTAGGGAAACTGCAGAAAACCTACGCCCGGGTACAGCATACAATAATGTACATAATTTTATTCTAAATAATACTGTAACAGTAACAAAGATATTGTATCGAAAACTCGAGTTTTGTAAAAAAATGTGTCCTAAAAAATCCGGGTTTTCTACTATATATGACAAAATCATATATAAATTTCAATTTTAAAAAAATGTTCTTACTACCAGTCGAAAGAGCGGACTTGAAAATGGTAGAATCTGATAGTTTTTATTTTTTTCGAAATTTATTTCATATTGAAAATAAGCGTTGAAGTTGCAGTAAACTTTCTGTGCATTTGGGCATAAATGGGTTAAGAATGTTATGTCAGTTTTTGCATGTTCAACATTACAGCAATAGAAACACTCTCGTGATTATTTATAGAATATTTATATTGAAGTTTTTGGGTGTACAAAAAACTTCTTCGATTCTTTTGCCACAAATTTATATTTTTAGTTTTTGTAAATATTTTACAGAGTTTATCTATCCAGATTATCCCGCGCAAATTTCACATTTTTTTATGTAATTCCGAGTTATCTTGTTCATGGCGGCCGCTTTTTTCTCGGAAAAAAATTCCCTGACTTTTCCCAGATTTTTCCCTGACCAATATTTTAATGATATCTATTAAAAATAAACAATACGGATAAAAATGTTTTAAAAACAGCTACACATTTTCAATAAATTCTTTATTTTTTCAATCAACAACGAGTAGTATATTCTAAAACATATTATCTATAAAAAACCAGAAAAAAAACTCATGTTCCTGCGGATTTTTTCGTGTTAAATTCAAAATAATAGTAGAAAATTTGTTGGGGGTTCTCAAAATTTGTTATAAAATGTCAAGTTCTGCGGTAATATGTTACTCAATAATTATAAATGTTGATAAATTTTAGAATTTAGGCGATTTTGGACAGTATATTCAAAGTATTGTTAAAATTCTTACGAATGTTGACAATAACAAAAAATTGCCATAAATTTTATATTTTTCAAATACTATTGGACAAATATCAACTACTTAAAATAGAAATGGTAAAATAATCATTTAAACAAATTAATATTCTCAAAATTTGGGAGTTTTCTGCTGTTTTCAACATTTTAAAAATTTTTCTACGATTTTTAGACTTTTTATGCAATTTCAAAGATTTTTGAAGATTTAAAAAAATGTAT
This sequence comes from Trichopria drosophilae, assembly GCA_030407085.1. Lineage (NCBI taxonomy): Eukaryota > Metazoa > Arthropoda > Insecta > Hymenoptera > Diapriidae > Trichopria > Trichopria drosophilae. Next base: position 15,045,916 of record CM059587.1, on the reverse strand, counting down.
GAAAGTTTTCTATCATTTTCAAAAGGTTTTATTTATACAAATATTTGTTTAAATAGAGAATTAGTATGGCAAATATTTTTGAAATATTCTGTAAAGTATCTTTATAGAAAGATAAATATCTTTAAATATAAAATTGTTTGCATTTATTTTTGTTAAACTATTAAATTTTATTCAAATCTGTTAGAATATATTCAATACCGAAATGTGTTATTGTTAAACGTGTTTATTTTTGTTGCAATGTACCAGAACGTTTAAAACAGAGCAGTACCACAAATATATTTTATTTAAGATTATTTTTTCTCTCAAAATTGTTGGTTTTTGGTGAAATCGGTCGAAAGTGTTCAAAACTGAAATATGTTATTGATAAAAAACGTCAATATTTGTTTAAATTTGTGAGAAAGCATTTAAAATCATTTAAAAGAATTTTATGCGAAACAGGATAAATAAAGCATTTTTCTGAAAATGAAATTGTGCGATTTTTTGTTAAATAATGTTTTTCACTTTTTCAAGATTTGTCTACAATTTACTTTTTCCCTGACCAATTTTGAAATTCCCTGACTTTTCCCTGATTCCCTAACCAATTTTGAAATTCCCTGACATTTCCCTGATTTCCCGGTTTTCCCTGACGGTGGCCACCATGTTGTTACATGTGGGACAAATTACTGATTTCTGCAGTTCAAAATTTAACAGGGTTTATTTTAAAAAACAAAAATATAAAACAAAAAAATACAACAAAAATTTTAAACACAAATACAAAAAATATATAAAAAATATTTTTAAAAAAGTGCACTTTGAAGACCTTTCTCGAACCTTCTCGTAGTAGAGTGTGTAAGTAGATATCGTATATCGAAGCTAATGGGGAGGGCTAACATCATTTTTTGAAAAATTTACCCGCGGTATTGAATCCGCCATTTTGAATTTTCAAAATATATCATCAGATCTGTAACCAGCAACCTCGAAAAACCCTAAGTGTTGCAAGTTTCAAGCAAAACGATTCAATTTTTGGAAAATTTGTCGGCCATATTGGATCCGCCATTTTAAATTTCCCAAATATATCATTATATTTCTAATCAGCGACCTCGAAAACCTCTGATTAGCAAATTTCATTAATTTTTAATGCAGAACTGGACTTAATACGGTGCCATAGCGCATGACAAAGATTTTTACAAAATCGTAAAAACAAAATATTTTAAGAACTTTTTTTTTACATTTTTTGAAAAACAACAACGGCATGTTGTTCAGTATGCCTTGGACTGTCTAGAAATGGTCGAGGTTTTAAATTGGATACATTATTAACTTCATTAGACTAATTTATGTCATGGCAAAGATTTGCGTTTTTCCCGCGCAGTCAAAGAAAAGTCCTAAATGACAAAGATCTTTGTCATCCGCAACGCAGAGGTTAAACATCTCCAGTCAATTTCCAGTGCATTTGACATTCTCAATAATGGCTGATTCAAAATGGCGAAAATATCGAATATTCCCACGATTTTCATCAATAAAAGTTTGAAAATATTTATTTTATCCTGTTATTCCGTATTTTCTACTAAATTGAATCAAAATTCAGTTATGGATTTTCAAAAGTCAAAATGGCGGATCCAATATGGCGGATATATCTTGCAAAAGTGTATGAAATTTATTACCCAGAGGTTTTGGGAGTCGGTGAATACAAATCTAATATCAGATTATGAATTTGATTTGCTTGAGTCTGATTTGCTTGAAACTTGTTATTCGGGGATTTTTTGGGACGCTAAATACGATAAATAAATATATGGAGACGATGAAAAGAGAAAATATAGGTTATGTTGAAGAGAAAGAGATAAAAGAGACCGAGGTATGTAATGAGGATGGAGACAATTGAAAGAAATAAAAAACACAAATACTCCGTAAATGATCCACGACTTCCCAATTTTTTTTTACGTTTCTAATTATTTATAAATTACTTCTAAGTCTTTGTTATTTTATCCTCAATAATTACAAATATACTTACATCCATTCTCCAACTGTATCTGTAGAAAAATAGATCTTATATTACCCATTTCGATTCTTTCATTTATATTTCGAGTTGTTAAATCTGTATTTGATACTTGCAGACGTCTCCCAGTTACATTCTTAAATCCCTATTTATACATTTCAATAATTATGACACTAGTTAAAAATTTCAAAATATTGAACAATTCTTTTGCGAAAATAGTTAAAAAATTTCATGCATCAACGAGTGAATTCTTATATAATAATCTCAATTCTCTTTCGCTTGCAGAAAAATACCTGCATCAGCGCCACCTGGTAACATAAATCACACTACGGCCTAAAAACCTGTTTATCATCGAGATCTAAAGTTCCAAAACAATTTACGTCCTACGACCCTGTTTGATTTACGACCTGTTACGCCTCGTGGATAATTGGTAATAATAGATTACTTGAGAAATCAACTAAACTTATTCACTGTCCAATATATTTGATCTTTGTTTAAAAAAAAAACGCAACCTTATGTTAATGAGGTCAAGGTTTGAAAATTACATCAAGACTTTCGATACATTAATTTATGGCAATAAATAATAAACATGACTTAAGAGTATACCGTTCAAACGTAAAAAAAGCAGACAACTTCTCGCACGTCCGAATAACCTCCGATCTTTGATTCTCCTTCATCCGTATCAAACTTCTACAAGCGCGGCGTCGCGATACAATTGAAATATAAAAGACTAATATAGTACTCTAAAAGCTTCTTCTAACCTTCAGATCCTGCGCGAAGCTTATTCTGGCCTAAAAGATGCGCGGTAAAGTTACCTGCGTAACACTTAACACTCGTAAAAAAGTCCCGTTCCGACGAGCTTTCGCAACTCCACTGACTCTCATCCAATTTTTCATAAATACACTTTAAGTATAACCTAGAAAGATTCTCGTCGAGAATACTTCGTTGGTTGTAAGTACTGTTAATTAGCCTTAACCTTTTCAATATTTTCTACTAATTTAACAAATTACATATGTACAAGTACGCCAAGAATTACCGGAAGATTTAAAAAAATGTCCCAGTAATCCGAATACGTATCTCCCTGCTCCTACTGTATTTTGTGCCGCGATTGAAGGATTCTCGCTCGATTAAACTTGGTGAAAATGGCAGATCCATTCTGAAAATATATTTAAAATCGTTGAAGGGACTCTGATGCATGATCGCAAACCTCCTCAATGTTTCGAGAATTTCGTCAAAATGCACGATAAAAATTCAGTGAAGAAAAATCAAAATGTCGCAACAAAACCTGAAGTGTTCGTTGAATAAATAATGCTCTCCCCCTTTTCTCCATTCGCCTAGAGTTTTCGGTTATGTAAAAAAATACAATTCCCAAAATACTTCCTCGCCTAGTAGCAAATAATTTAAGTAACGACTATAATTTTCAAAGTATAAGTAACGCTTGCTCATTCCGAAACGTTGGCAGTAATCAATGTTAGCACCCTAAGTGTCGACGGAGAGGACAAACGCCCGAAAAAGAAAAGTTGAATTCGCTCGCTCCACGAGCTTCCCGTTCCAAGATATGTAAGGTTATGTTTTCGTTTCTTTCTCGGCTGACGTTCGTCGTAAAACGCTTTCTAAAAAAATAGTTCCTCTCTCTCCGCCTAAAACGTCTACGATTCATTGTCGAGTATTGTATTGTTCTAAGGCACTAAATTCGCAAATAAAAAAGAAACGTCGTGGGAGGACGATCGGTATGTACAATAGCCACTAAGTCTCGCGCCCGCCGCGCCCTCTATGACTTCAAACACGACGCGATCGGTAGGACGTCTAGCGAGCGCGAATTACGGCCGAAGCGAATAAAACACTACGGAGTCTCGCGAATAAAAATGTTTCACACATAAAAAAAAATAAAAGACGACAGCGAATGAGGAAATGCTTTCGTACGCGTTTGTACATGGATACTCTCCGTCTAAGGGTAACTATTTACAATCGGAGAAAAAAAAACTACGCCTTCCGTGACGTCGACGAGCAATGGCAGTTTACAAAAATTACGACTGTGGGTATGGAGCGCCGATGCTCGATCATCCGAAAAGATCTTAATCTACATTTCGGATTCTTTCATGACATGGAGGATTCGTGTCACGCTGTCGCTTCACTAGATTCCTCTGACAGATGAGTCGTCGTCGTCGTCACTTCCGGTGCCGATTCAGGAACACTGCATCGGCCATTCTGCATGTGTTAAGAAACGTTTTGTTTCCCGAGGAGGATACTGCTTTCTTCGTCGTCGCCCGAACTTTTGTCCGGTTGGAGGCTCATCGCTGCCTCCGCGTGGGGGCTGAGATTTTCCGTTTCCTGGTCCAACTTATCTAACTCCGTCTCGTAAGGAGCCTGTATACGCACCTAGAACGTAAAACGTCACGTCAATTTCGAAACCTAACCAAAAAATGTTATCCTTACGCGTTTAATTGTAATTCAAGAGCATTTTTATGTGCTCTTCTCTAATTCTAACCTCACTTTTCTTAAGATGCTATTACAAGAACCCCCTGGATTTTCAGAGCAAACAAGAAACACATCAGAATATTCTAGATCATTAACTCACCTTAACCGGTGAATTTTTTAATTGACCATTGTGGCCTGTCTTCGATATGAATTTGGAATTCGTTGTCGGACTGGCACTCACGGGTAAGGTAGTTGTTAGCGACATGTGCCTCACCGGTGTAGGCCCCAAGATCTTATCCTTAAGTTCATCGCGCTTCTTTTCCTTAGCTAAAATCGGAGATTCTGGTGCGCTGCGATCATCCTCGTCCAGAGAATGAAGCAACTAAAAATGATGCGTCGTTAATGCGAAATAAAGCGCAAATTATTATAATATAAAATAAAAAACTGACCTTTTCTACCTCGTCGTCGAACTGATCTTGGCTTGGAGCTGGATCCTTCTGACTACGTTCTAGAAGCGAGGCTCTTTTCGCAGCCAGGTACAGCGACCGTTTAATTTTTACGTAAAATACTTCGGTCACTGCACGTACCGTGTAGTCCGGGACGAAGCTGTGTCGTAGGATCGCATCCAGATTCACCGACTGAATACTACCTATCGTCTGTGGATTCGAGTTCACTGGAGATTCGGCAGCTAAAAATTGTTGCACAGGAAATCACCCATTAGAAGGTTGTAAACAATTTTTTTAAATAATATAAAACACAGGAAAATTTAAGGTTAGAGATATCTACAATGGTCATTTTTGTACTCCTAACCTTTAATGTTTCGGGTAAAAATGTTTAATATGAGGGACAATGGCCTATTTTTTATAAATCCATATTACTTTTTAATTATTTTAGTCAAGCTTTTTATTATTTTGACAGATTTATATATACTCATCTATCTCAATTCATGATCTGGATTTTTATAAGTCTTCCCTTAGTTTTTTAAGATAAATGAAGCGTTGGGGTGCAAAACCTGCCAAGTCCGTTTTATGCAGTTTTGAGAAAAACGCGGAAAACTGTTTGCCGCTAACATTGGAAAGATAGCAGATTCATAAGTGTACAGCTCAATTTTAAAGGGTAAATTTTTTATTGCATTGTAACGATCCTATAATTCTAAATACATTTACACATTACGTTAAAAAATATGGTCATCCACCATTCCTTTAAATAAAAACGAAAGACAATTAAAATTATTGATTGATTCAATTAATTATAAAAAATTTTCTGTATAATTTTTGTAAATTTCGCGGCCCTGAATGATTGAAAAAACTTAAAGTTGAATTTGCATGAATGTGTAGTTTATGTTTAGTCGCGTGGGCGACGTCATCGAGGGGATCTGGGGATCGTGATCGATGCACCTCAAGGAGTCGCCCTTTTCACGATCCAGCGGTCCTGCCGATAAGACGTCGAACACGAGGAAAAACGGAAAGGAGGTAAGTCCAGTGCGCGGTCGAGTGAAAATCTTTTAATGGAAAATTATAAAATCGTGGATTTTTATTTGTCTTTTTCAGGGCGGGTATACTTTATCAACGTAAATGTTATCTGGTGCAAAACCTTGTGAATTTCTGTTCTTCCTTTTTCCGGTTTCTCAAATAACCTATTACTTGACGATTGATCATAATATTCGTCGAATTTTCAATCTTCCGACGGCTTCCGAAATATCCGCCTCAATTGCAACCAGGAATTTTCAAGTGTGCGAAAGAAATTAGGATTCAAATTTGCCATCCGAATTATCACTTAAGAAGATTTTATTTTGGGAAGCTTGTATAAAAAATATCACTGGAAGGATCACGAAATCATTATTGGAGCAATTTGTAAATGATAATAAAATTATAATTAATACAATCCATAACCCTAATCCTGGGAATTCGATCACCAATTTGACTTGCCGCAAAAATGATGGTTCCATTTAACGATCAAGGAAGGAATTCGTGATTTACCGAAAGGCAGCGGAACTGGACGAAATTTTAGTTGCTTTGAAATCGCCGAGAAATTAACATGGCAAAAGCAGGTATCATGCAGTAACAGCGTGTGTGTTACATTTGATTTCGCTCATTATTATTTCCTTTTGAACGGTCTCCTTTTTAATTTAAAATTTATTAATGATATTGCTAATTTTTAAATACCGGATTATAAATAATTTTGTTGCGCAGTGTAGTGCTAATGTCAATTATTTATTTATTAATTTATTTTGCGAATATTCATCTCTGAAATAAGTAACTTGTAGATCATGTTGACGATTGATGCGTGTTACGCAATGTTGTGTTTTTGTAAAGAAATCCGTGTTTTTGAACAGCTGACGGAATCACATACACTTGATGTAATGAATCAAGCAATATTTTTAATTGTCTTTCTTTTTTGTTTAAAGGAATGGTGGATGTCCATATTTTTTAACATAATGTGTAAATGTATTTATAATTATAGAATCGTTACGGCATATATACATTCTCTAAACATTCAAAGAACTATAGGTAATGTATGTTTATATGATTAACTCATTTTTTTATTTTTTTGGACTTGGCAGGTTTTTCACCTCAACGCCTTATATTCCTTTATTTCTCAGTACCTTTTGCTAAATTTTATTTATTTTGCTTCCAAAATTAAGTGCGTATATGCCACAAATGATACACATCATCTGATGAGCGGCGAGATGGTCGTGAGGGCTAAGTCTTAGGTTCTAAGTAAAGGCGTCAGTCTTATGTCACAGGAACTGATCGCTACGAAGGCCCCGAGTTCGAAGCTCCGTCGGTGCATTTTTCTCTGTTCACGTTCAGTGTTTGGAATATTGAAGGGAACTTTGCCCTACGATCATCGCCTTTTCTGACGACGGTAACGATGAGACCGATATTGGGATACGGAAAACTCTGGGTGGGTGTTGTTCGTGTACCTCGTTATGTCTTGTACCGTTACTTTAATTGTCCTATACCTCTCCACCCTCGTACCGACCCACGAATAGACATATCGTCATTATAGTAGGAGAAAGTTGTCCTTTTTTACACGTAATCCGATACAATTCAACTTATTCTTGACTGGAAACTAATCAGCTGATTCATCCATAATGTGGATTTCGTAGGTTCCACAACACAACAGTGTTACTATATCTTCTGCGTAACACCTGATTGGGTATGGCCAGAGGTTATATCTCCATTTCAACCCTGTTCGACTTCTCCAAGTACTTTCACAATCTTTCCCTTATCGAGAATTGTCTAACAATAAGTGAGTTAAGTTTTGAAGCTCCTCCAAACGATGCATTCGTTCTTGACATGTCAATCTCAGTCGATTATTAACAGAATAATATTAAATCCGGAGTTCCACTAGTTATTCCCTAGTTCGTTCCATTAATGTCATTAAGACCATATTTCCCAGTGGTCAATATTGTCGAGACACTACCATCACTGTTGCAGACGACACCCAATTCTACCTTCCCACCCCAATAAGGCCGAACTCCCATGGATAGTTTTCCGTACGGATGTCCCGGACTCCATTATACTATAGGTGTATACACATACTTTGGCGTCATATCTATAGATACAAGGACGAGGACACAAGACAAAGAATTTTCCCCCGCTTTAATGATGATATTGCCTATTCAAGGCTTGGCTCTCGGATGGAATGGTTTGGACATCGCAAGGCAGCACAGAGAGTCTTCTCTGTCCCAACATCGGCTAAGCCAGCGAATTCGGTGATATGTGCCCTAAAGGGTATGTTGCAAGGATTACATCATTTAAGCCGTGAATACCCAAGACACGACAAGCGAAAAAAACGCTTACGGTACAGACAACCGCCGATGGAGGTCGACAGCGGTCCTAAATTCGTACATTCGCCCGGTTCTCTGGCTATTCTCAACACTGCACGTAAACAGAGAAAAATATACGGTCAGGGATTCGAACTCGAGACCTTCGCGACGATCAACGAAGATTAGACTGACGCCCTAACATTATTTTTCTCTTTCATTGTTTTTCCAACCAAACCGAACGTAACGACTTACAGAATTCTGAGGGCCAATCTATTGCGCATCCACCTAATATTATACCTTTCTTATTATACCACGGATCAATTGAAAGTAGGATTCTCTGGAATAACTCAAACAGCCCCTGAGGAGCTCCCGAAGATCAAAAGCGGACATTTTGACATCCTCAGGAGCTCCTAAGGACATCCCGGGTCAGTTTATGCTTTTCGAGGAGAAGTAATTATACTATTCTTGCCAGTTCCGCTGTAATGACGCCGATTGTACGTTCCTTCCAAGCTTAAATAATGATTATACGCCCAATAGACGCTTACTGAATATTCCATTATCATAACCATAAACCCATGATTCGTCACCAGCAATAACCTTTTTGAGAAAATTTTCATCATTTCCAGATTGTCCAGAGCAATTTCTAATCGAAGGTTTTTTTGCTGTTCTGAGAGTAGTTTTGGGATGAATTTTGCACTCACACGAGTTATTCCCAAATTCTCGATTAAAATTCGCCAAACAGTACTTTTTGGTATTCGAAGGTTCCAATTCTCTTACAGTCAACCGACGATCTTGTTCCATCGCAGTTCGCAAATGTTCCACATTATCCGATGTTTAATATTAATACTTCGATGCTGAGTATTAAGTACTCGTTTTATATTTTGGGCATCGAAGTATTAATTTTATATTTTGAGAATATTACGGATATGCGTACCGTGTAACGACATCCCGTTACCATAATAATTACGCATATTTGCTTACAATAATTCTAAACATTTCCTTCATTGTTTAGTTTTATTTAAATTTCAAATTATTTACAAAACCATTTTTGCATCTAAGGCAGAGATTCTCGTGTTAGCCTTACTGAAGAGTCCATCACGAGATCTCGGGACGAAACGCAAAATATTTACAATAGACATTAGTTTATTTGATTATCGCTAGAGGAAAACAAAATCCATTGATATTAATTATTTTTATAAATACTTATACAGCCCGTTTTAAACGGAGATTTTGTCGGCGATAATTACACAAATCCCGGCTTCTTACATTTAATATGTCAAATGTGTTTTCCATCGAAAACCGAGTAGACACTTAAAAGCAATTTAATTTATTTTTGCTTAGTAATTTGACCGACATATACCAAGATTATTCAAATATTAAATTTATATTATCCGATGTTGTTCCCGTCGAAAGTCGACCAGAACGAGGATCACTGTCGAATGTGCGGCTACTTTTAAACCGCTTGTACCACTCTTTTATTTACGTTTTGCCCATACACTCGTCCCCAAAGGTCTTTTGCCACATTTCAATAGTTTCCGTACAACTTTTACCAAGATTAAAACAAAATTTTATGAAAATTCGCTGCTCGGTTCCTTCCGACATTTTTAGCAATAAACAAAATCCGACGAACGCAAAAAGATGTAGTAAACAAATAAACGCTGTGCGCAAATTAAGGCGCTCCCTCGGTAAATATGGTATCCAGGAAGTTCGGGAGAGTGTTTATAATGTACGCTCACGCCCATAGATGTCGCTGGAATGTTCTTGGGTGGAGATAAGAAGGTAGGTCGGATACTTTTGGGACAGACCTTGTATTTCTGGACCTACTTTCAATAGAGAATTTCGTAATATTTTGGAATCACTGCCTTTTGTCAACTGGCTTGAATGAATTAGCCTTCTTCTCAAGGGAGGATGGCAAGATCGGAGCGATTGTTTGTTTGTGTTTTAATCTCTTCTCTTTAGTTTTATTATTTTTATAATTGCCGTACTATTTTTGTAAGGACTTTCAGTCTGTGTATTAGTAAATAAATAAATAAATTACGAAATATTCTATTGAAATTAGGTCCAGAAACATATCGTTTTGACGTTAATGGATTCAACGGAAATTGAAGCATTTTTTGTCGTTTTTACTTAGCTCGGAGGTCTACTCTCCGATTTAACTATTCGTTATTTTTTCTGCACTTTCCACAACAGCGCTGTTCACCTAAAGGTTATGGTTCGAAATTGCTGTGCGCAGGACTGGGATTCGGTTCTTTGTCATGCTGGATTTAACGCTCGATGAACTCGATTTAATCCTTTTGCACCATGATGACTATATTTGTCCAATCTGCATTGTTTCCATATGGGAAAATAAAAACTGATGCGCAGGGGGGTTAAGCGATTCCAAACGTACGAATAGCAGGCCCTAATTGCATTTTTCGTTAAAAAAATAATTTCGTTTAAAGTAGTATTTCCAAAGTCCCGCTTTCCGTACCCTTTCAGATATTTTTAAAAGCTAACTACTATGAGGTAAATCAGGAATTGTACCTTGTTTTTTCTTGACCGCTAGTATTAATTACGATTGAAACTAAATCATAGGAGATTTGAATCTCTTGACTCTTTTCTTGGTTATGTCGGTCCCATGAATAAAACATTAAAACAAATTTAGTTGAAAAGACGCTTCGGCACTATGATGTGTGCCATCTTCAGTTTTATTGTGTCTATAAAATATATTTTTGACAATCAATTTTTACTTTACGTTAGTTACAAATTCTAGAAGGTGAAATGATTAAAACAAAATTACTCACTTAAGGTGAAAGGTAGACAAAAATCTCGCAACGTGACATGTCATATGACACTTAGAAGTGTTTATGAGAGAAACGAGAGAAACGAGGAAAGTCTGAAAGACCCGTTAGTACAATTATTATCTCTTGAATTCAAAAAGTTTGTGGATAACATATTGTAGGAGAACTTATAAAAGGAAAGAGACGAACCGATCTTTTTATCGCTTAGGCAGATGTTGTATCCTATTTCCTTGTATGCGAACTTTCACTCGTATCTCTCACTGTCACTTGTACATTGTATGACTATAATTAGAAACGCATATTTGAATGACGTTGCGTAAATTAGTAAGTCAAAAGTTACCAATACCTCTTTGTAGTATCCTGGTACTACAAAGTTTAGCATTCACACACGGTTATAACGCTTGGAGCCTATTAGAGACACTATAAACAAAGAGACCAATATACACAAAGAAAACCATATACACACGCGACCAGTGATAGTAAGCACGATTATACATTTGTATGTAATACATATGTAATATCATACCTACTATCAAATTATGGTAGCTAACTACTATTTTTGTGACGCTTTTCAAAGTTGCGCGATTTGAACAGGCCATAGTGACAAAATCTATCATCTATATTATGTTTTTTTCGTCACACTGAAAACAATATTTTATGCGTACAACAATGCAAGGTTTTGAAAATGGAATAAGGCCATATTCCCCAAACGAATAGGTGCCACACCAAAACCGTATAGATTCCACCCCAACACGTTTTGGTATCACACGAAGCAAAACGTATCGGGAATATAGCAATATTACGTATTCTAAAATTATGTATTACCGTACACACTAAATCTTGCTTTCAGTGCACTCTACAGCATATGAAGTCAGGCTTACATAAAAAAAACCATAAATAAAAAGTACAAGATGGTCTGATTTTGGATGTAAAATAGGTAAATACTACCAAAATTCGACTAATTTTGGACCTATAAAGGTCCAGTTTAAGAAATTTGGATTATGATAGGGGGCTCCTTTATTTTTCTTTATTACGTCCGTAAATTTACATCAACTTTACTCTCCACTTTCGGTCATAAAACTTTGTTTATTTGTAAATACGATGTTATTGGTACACTTTTTCGATCTAATTACAGAAAAAAGAACATAATTTCCATCTATTTATCTACTTTGTGAGTGTAGTGAAATGGAAAACACCAGATCAAACGCGTTTAATCTATAAAATACTTAAAGTGTCTTACTATTATTTAGGGATTATGTATACGAACATTTTTTCCGTGTATTTTTGCCTACTTGGATATATTTTTGTCTGATAATAAAACGATTTTTTACCAACGCAGGTTTTTTCTTCAGACGCTTAATATCATGCTTTTATAATGCCGATTCGTTATTTCGTAGGAAAGGAATAAAATAATATGCAAATTTAAAAATTTATTATATGGATATATCTGTACTCACCAACGCCGATATTAACAGTAAGAGCCTGAGTGCCAAAGTAAGTGAACGGTCCGCTCTCGAAGATCAAATTCTCTTTGCCTACAATAACTTCAACACGACCTTCCAGAATCAGCACGAAATAATCGACTGCTTTACCCTGCTGGTATACAATGGCTGCCGGATCGTTTCGAGCTTTTTCTCTCGATTTTACTTTCACATGGTAAATGATATCTTGCTTTAACAGACGTCTCAGAATTGTTTCCGATATATTATCGGGTTTGAAGGCTTCGACAGCTGTTGAATTATTTCTTACTTATTAATACCGTAAGAACATTAATTTAAAAATATAGAAATTTAAGGAATACTTACAGGAATATAAGTACTGGAACATCGCGAGAGTCAGTTGAGGAGATATATGAATTCGTTGATTCTCCTTCTTTTCTGCGAATGCCGTAAAGTCCTTCATTTTGGGACGGGATAGTCGTTTTCGTTTACTTCGATTATCCGCTGCAAAAGTATTTGCAATAATTAAATGGTTGCCGAATGTCTACTATTTAATTTAAACTTTACAATCCATTATATCCAGTATTATAAGGTTATTTTATATGACCTTGTCTATTGAAGTTAAAAAAGTAGTTTTTTCATCTCACTTTTAGTAAACTTTTAAACAAATTATGATTTTCCGGATTACACAACATGCATCAGCCCCTGAAACTATCCGAATTTTTCAAAAATTGAAAAATGTTTTTTGACGCGTGAGATCAGGTCACATATTTATGAGGTAAATTTTTTTACGCCCCTTTAAGTCTCTTTATACTCTGCAGTTTTTCAGGCAGTACCTATCTGCTGATACATGTCATGGTGCACCATAACTAAAATTAAATAAAAAGTCTTACACTTAGAAAATTAGTAGAGATTCCGAATTTACAATGTTCATAGATGAGAAAAATCAAAAAACTAAAATAATCTGTGGAGAGATTTTTAAATAAATCCACATTGAACATTTTTGAGCACAAAGTACGGTATTTCAAAAATGCTGGCACCATTTTTTACTTATAAATAAAAAAAAACAAAATAATTTTGTATTAAATGTTTATAGTAACCGTTTAACCTAAATTTTATAATTATTAGTAGTTTATTAATTGTTAATAATTATCTATTAACCATAATTTAAAAAACACGAGCACTGAAAAATAAACTTGTACTTTGTTCTGCGACACAAGGTTAAACGTGTTTTGTTTTGGTAGTTTTATTATCACAGTGTTTCTGTCGCTTATCTACAAAATGGCTGACTGAAGGAAAATGTTCAAAAAACAAAGCGAAAGATTATTTGAACTGCATTCATCTACCGCTAATTACAACTGTTGGAGGCAAAACATTTCTAAACATTATTCCACCGCCAGAATTACACCTTATGCTTGGCGTTGTTAATACTGTTTTCACGCTTATGTTGAAAGAGTCTGAAAAGGAGTCGCTGTCATGGGCGCAAATGCATGCAAAACGCTTTTGGATAAAGTAGACCTTCTGCGCCAGTTTGAAAATCTAGCAATATCTAAGTATGTTGAAGTATTTGACGACTTCAAAAAAGTAGTTTCTGCGTGCTTCGGAAATAATCTTGTCCAAAATTACAAAGCAAGTATAGAAGCTTTCGAAAAGAGCTACATGGACTTAGCTGTCAGCGTTACACCAAAGGTTCATGCAGTTTTTTTCACATACAACAGTTCTGTGAAAAAAAAGGTGAAGAATTAGCATTTTTTGGGGAGCAGGCGATGGAGTCCGTACATTTTGATTTCTTAAAGTCTTCCTGGGAAATGAATAAGGTTCCTAAGGATCACCCTTTTGAGTGCTTGTAGATATAATGCTTTACATGTTTATATTAAAGTAATTATAATTAAATTATGTTACATTTTTATATTTTATTAGTACTAAAATGTTGAAATAATAAACGTTTAATAGAATTACCACTTAAAAATTATTATTATTATATCATTTTTTCCTTTCTATTCATATAAAACAATATCACATTTTCCAAAATATCGTACTTCGTGCGCAAAACTGTTCAAAGTGGATTTATTTAAAAATCTCTCCACAGATTATTTTAGTTTTTTGATTTTTCTCATCTATGAACATTGTAAATACAGAATCACTACTAATTTTCTAGGTGTAAGACCTTTTTATTTAATTTTAGTTAAGGCGCACCGTGATGTGCCTATGCTCATTAAAAAGTTATCAGACCAGGAACATTCGAGTTTCATTTTATTTTACATTTTTCAACGGGCATATGATATTTACTTCTGCTCCTTTTTTTATATCAACAAATTAACTAAAAGTATTTCGTTACAACATAAAATTGAAGGTTTTAGGCCTAGTCCGATAAGTGTGCTAATAATGTGGGTACAGCAGCTGTTATAAAGTGATCGATGAGTCTGAATCGTAAACAATTTCAATAATTCGACTATATTTTAATAGCACACAGAAACTATTCAATATTTTCATCTTATCTCACGTGTAAATACAAGTTTTTGATGTACCTAACCTCCACAAAAAATTCGCGCAAAATTCCACGTATACAGAAAATGGAAATCACTTAAGCAATTTGAAATTTGAAATTGACAATATTTTTCCAGACAAAGTCGAGTGTATTCCGTTATTACATCAGTGAGTTCGACTTCCGAGAAGAAACAAATTGTGTTTTTTAATTATCTTTCATGTTCTTCATGTATTGTTACATCAATCTTGTCCTTATTTGGCTCTTGACTCTTTTGGGAGCATATTATTATTGTGAATCTTTTATTATTACTTTTGGTATTCTTTTTTTGGCGTTAGGTAATTAACGAGTCTATATTCAGAATTTGAAAATTGATAATGGACGCTCAAATATGACGTACACGATAAAAAAAAGTCTTAAAATCGTTACATCTCAAATTAAGCAGTGTAAAAGGCTTAATTACAGTCTACAATTCAGTTAATTTTCTTAAATTAAGTCAATATTTGCACTTAAAGTCTTACTTTCATTTTAATCGAGATTTATGCTCAAAGAAACATTTTTCGAGCTTGTCACACCTAAGTTAGAGAATTCTTATTTCAAACCTGAATATTGACTAAAAGTAAGTTTCCAAAACTAAAAAACAAGGTTTTGAGCGTAAATATTGACTTAATTTAAGAAAATTAGCACAATTTTAGGCCGAAATTAAGCCTTTTACGGTGTTGAATTGAATGTGTAACAATTTTGAGACTTTTTTGCTGTGAACACAGGAGTTTTAAGGAGTTATTCGAATTATATATGAAGTTCATTACATGGAAGTTGTCGAGTACAAATCTGAACTCAAATTTGAAAATTCAAAATTATTAATGAATTTACTCAGTTCTTATCTTTCACTTGTTTCCTTAAAAAACAGTCGCTGTTTGAAGTTCCGATATTTTTTTATCTACTATTTTACGTCTACACGATAAAAAAAGTCTTAAAATCGTTACATCTCAAATTAAGCACCGCAAAAGGCTTAATTTCAGTCTAAAATTGGCTAATTTTCTTAAATTAAGTCAATATTTGCGCCTAAAGTCTTACTTTCAGACAGCAAAGTTTAATTTTAGTCGAGATGTATGCTTCAAGAACAATTTTTCGAGCTTGTCACACCTAAGTTAGAGAATTTTTATTTCAAACCTGGATATTGACTAAAAGTAAGTTTCAAAAACTAAAAACAAGGGTTTGAGCGTAAATATTGACTTAATTTAAGAAAATTAACACAATTTTAGACTGAAATTAAACCTTTTACGGTGCTGAATTGAAATATGTAACAATTTTAATACTTTTTTTTCTCCGTAAGATCAGTTCACATATTTACTAAATGGTTTTTTTACGCCCCTTTAAGTCTAGTTGTCTGCAGTTTTTCAGGCAGTAACTCCTATCATGTAACTGTACCTATCAGCTGATACATGTGCATATGCTTATTAAAAAGTTATTAGACTAGGAACATTCGAGTTTCATTTTATTTTACATTTTTCGACGGACATATGATATTTACTTCTGCTCCTTTTTATATATCAACAAATTAACTAAAAGTATTTCGTTACAACATAAAATTGAAGGTTTTGGGCCTAGTTCGATAAGTGTGCTAATAACGTGGGTACAGCAGCTGTTATAAAGTGATCGATGAGTCTGAATCGTAAACAATTTCAATAATTCGACTATATTTTAATAGCACACAAAAACTATTCAATATTTTCATCTTATCTCACGTGTAAATACAAGTTTTTTATGTACCTAACCTCCACAAAAAAGTCGCGTAAAATTCTACGTATGCAGAAAATGGAAATCACTTACGAAATTTGAAAAATTTTTTCACTGTGTATATTGATTTGAATCGTTCAATATTCACTGACGCCTATGATTAATTTGGGAAACTTTTGGTGTTTCCCGACATATTGAAACTGCTTTGTTCAAAGAATTTTTTGAAGTGCATAATTTTCAAGTTCAGATATTAATTGCACGATATAAAGAGATTAATCCTCACGATAAAAATACTGAGTTACAAAAGAAAACATCGTGAAAAATGCATCTTTTCACTTAAATTTCAAGAATCATCAGCATATTATTTTTGTTTTAATTTTAAACTTCACCAAACAACGGAGTACCATAAAAAATATTGATTTACCTATATGGGCAAATCTGCGAAACCTTTAAATTTCGTGTCACTGTGTATTTTTGAGCATTTTTATTTTATTTTTCTGCGATTAAACTGGCCAACATTATTAAGTACACTCCAAACATATCGACCAATATATATAATGCATTATTGATTAGATAAAAACACGAAATTCATACCTTTAAAACCGAAATATATGTCAAAAACCCCTAAAATAAAGTGTCTCCACAGTAATTTTTTTTCTCGTTTGGTCTTGTAGCGATTTCAGCGTTTCTTTAATCTTTATGGATTTTTTACACGTACTAATAGACAAGAAAATAAAGATTTTGTACCCTGACAAAGCTATGTGCCCTTTTCGGGAAGGCTGAAAAGAGTAGGGGAAAGTGGGGAGTCGCGAAGCACGGCCACAGATGTCGCTAGTTTTGATTTTCATAGGTCTTGCGTATTGAGAAATATTTTTTTGAATAATACTTAGTTTTCTTACAATGTTTATGCCAAAAGTACACTGTTAATGTATGTCTCCAGACTGCGTGTTCAACATTCTGTGCACAAAGTTTTTTTTGAGCGTTCGTGTTTGTGGCAGTTTTGCAGCATTTTAAAGCGACTCGTAAAGGTAAGTGCGCACAAATTATTCAACTATTGTTAGGCTTTCGATGTCAAAGTGTAGTTATGCTAAAACATTCGATGTATTACTGACAGGGTGGTAATTTTCAAAAAGTAGCGAATGGGGAGAAGTGAAGCCAAGACTCCCAGTGCCTCGTCCTCTTAAAAAAAGGAAAAAAGGGAATTTGAACTTAAAAAAAAAGGAACGAAAAAAGGGACTTGAGGTAGAAAAATGGACTAAAAAAGGATTAAAAATAGTTGTGATTTCAACTTTTTAATTGTAAGCCTGATACAATTATTACATTACAATGTATAATAACATTTTTTTCGTTTGTTATCACAAGTGGAGAGTCCAGGCACAAAATCAGGAAACTATCATTAGTGATTTTTTTAGTGACTTTTGAGGAGGAATTCAATTGTAATAAAATAAAACTCAGAAACAAATTTTTTTACCAACAAAGAAAAATTGTTTTTTTTCGAATAAAGTGGAATTTTTTCAAATCCATACGTAATTATTTAGAAAATATGTTTTTCTGTTTTCCAATTGTTTTTTTTTTTAAATTTTTAAAATAGATTAACAAATTTGAATAACCTTTAGTCGGAAAAAAAACAATTTTTTCACGCTAAAACTCTCAATTTTTTTTTAATTTTTCCACCTGTTTTTTTTTAATTTTTTCGTCGTTTTTAATTTAAACATTCAAAGCAAATTTGGTGAATAAAAAAACATATTTTCCAACTAATTATGGATGGATTTTAACAAATTTTATTTTTTCGACGAAAAAAAAATCTTTTTTATCAAACATTTTTATAAAATTGTTATTATATTATTACCATTAAATTCGTCGTAAAAAAAAACATTTTTTTCGTATTTTTCGAAAGATTGTTTGTTATAGTTCCTTAACCCGTTTCCGCCCAAAATGCCGTAAATTTCACTACATTTTAATCGTCACATTTCTTATAGAAACTAAGGATGAATAATTCTGAATATTTAGATTCTATAGTTTTCAACCCTCCTCTTTCCGAATCCGAAGTCCGGTTTTCGCTAGGAGCAGCCATTTTTTAAATATGGCGGCGAAAAGGCAAAAAAATAGAGAAAATTTCGATTTTTGGATCGGTTTTTCATGTTTTTCAAAAGGTTCGCGCTGACCGATCATTCCAAAGACCTGGATCTGGTGGAATAATGAGTTTGACAAAAAGTTGACATGATCAGATATGCAAAATATAAGATGGCGGATCCAAGATGGCTGATTTTTCGCAGAATTTTGTGTTTTTATAGCATTTCCGACATTATTATTAGCTATTAATAAATATTGTTGTACGCACTTATTATTGATTTGCACAATCATTTGTAACAGTGTCTTCTATACGATACTCGAAATTCCAAATGGCGGTTCTAAGATGGCCTGAAATGCAACAAAATTTCTTGATCCATATGAAACTGACTACTCGGTGGTTTTCGGGGTCGCAGATTACGAATATGACATTTGATTTTCATCATTCAAAATGGCGGACCCAAAATGACGGAGGAAAATACAAAACGTTGCATGTCCGAAATGAAAATGGTTACTGCGGATTTTATATTATATAGTCGGAAATGCTATAAAAACACAAAATTCGGCGAAAAATCCGCCATCTTGGATCCGCCATCTTATATTTTGCATATCTGATCATGTCAACTTTTTGTCAAACTCATTATGCCACCAGATCCAGGTCTTTGGAATGATCGGTCATCGCGAACCTATTGAAAAACATGAAAAACCGATCCAAAAATCGAAATTTTCTCTATTTTTTTGCCTTTTCTCCGCCATATTTAAAAAATGGCTGCTCCTAGCGAAAAACGGACTTCAGATTCGGAAAGAGGAGGGTTGAAAACTATAGAATCTAAATATTCAGAATTATTCATCGTTAGTTTCTATAAGAAATGTGACGATTAAAATGTAGTGAAATTTACGGCATTTTGGGCGGAAACGGGTTACAGTTTCAATAACTTAGTTTCTCCATTTCCCTAAGATGCTTTGCAACTTTTTCATAAGGGGGCTCTGTGTACAAGGAACCTATATTTATAAAATCATAAATATGGAAAATTGTTTTGTTTATTTTCAATTTTTTATTACTACATAATAAAAGTAATCGTTTCTCAAAACATTTTGACAAAGTTTTTAAATTAAATAGAGAGTAAAAAAAATCATATAATTTTTGTTGCATACTACATACTGAATACAGTAGCCCTCCCCTTATTTTAACTTTTCGAGGCAAGGAAGATGGCGGCTCCTTTCCTTATTTTAACGCTTCCCCTCATCCCCACCACTAAGGATCTAAGAAAGAGAAAACAGATATGGTGGCATCTTTCTTCGCGTCTATGCGCAATTGTAAAATTCATTTCGATTTTTTACTGTGTACCACCTGATTTGTATACACATACAAATGCATGTGTGAAATGACGTCACGGCGAATAGCGGGAGAACGACTGAGGGGAAAAAGTTAAAGTAGAGGAAGGAATAAAGTTGAAATGAGGGGAGGAGTTAAAATAAGGGGAGGGCTACTGTATGTATATTATAAAATAATTTATAGATGAAAAACAATATGGATATAATTTTGAATGGCTTTATACTATTTTTTAGTTTATCCCAAGTTAAAACGTAAGTAATATTGTCATATTTCTTCGGATTTGAAAAACGAATTACTTTTCTTAATCAAACATTTATTCATACGCAGAAAACAAGACGTAAAAAGCCGCAGAAGGACAATTTAAATTTGAAAGGTTAAAAAAAGGATGTGAAAGGGACTTTTGACAAAAAAAGGAAATAAAAGGGACTGAAGTCGAAAAAAGAGACTAATTTCCTAAAAAGAGACTGACTGGGAGCCCTGTGAAGCACATATGTGGGGAGATATGAAAATAATGCAATTCATTGCAATGAATGCGACCGAGCAGTCCATTTAAAGTGTGCTCTGCACGAATGAATGAGCAATTGTCTATTAAAGTGCCTAAAAGTGTTTCCTTACAAATAATTTTATTTTTTTTTTATTTACTTACGTATAAAATATATTAAACGTGGCAATTTGTCTTTTTTTTTGTATCAGAATAAAGAATTTTCACATAAAAATGACATTTTCTGTAATTTTTAGTTGTGCTTCACAACTCTCCATGATTTTTGAAAATTCCGAAAAGCTACTTTTTATCAAATAATTAAAGTAAATATAAACACGGTCATTGACAAACGTAAACAAAAGGGGGAACGGCAGAGAACAAGGGTATTATTGATATCAAATTAAAAAATTAAATACTAGGGAAAATATGCATTAAAATTTAAGATTAAGGCCCTCTTCAGAAATATTGTAAGTGTAAAAAAAATAATTCGATTCGACTTTTCATCGTAAAGGAAAAGGACAATTTATACATGGTTTGACAAAATCGGAAAGGTCACCTATAAGGAAAATGAATCATTAAACGAGCGAGTTTAATTTTAAATGAAACAAATGATTAGGAAGGACTTTGTAATGTATTTGAAATTTTTATCCTTTTTGGTGAAACAGCCACAAATTGCCCATGTCTTTGGATTTTATGCAAATCAACTAACCAGAAGTTGAATTTTAAGTTGTTCTAGAGATTCCAAAGGAAACAAATTTTGTTTGGCACATTTCCGACCACATAAAAAAGTGTGCTTCACAACTCCCCACTTTCCCCTACCTTTAAAATGTGACCCTCGTTTTTTCAAAAAATCAATTTTAGTTCATTTTCAACCGACTGCACGTGCGTATCTCTAATCCTTACGAGCAAAAAGTAATAATTTTGAACAGGGAAAAAGGAGGAAATCCAGACGTACGTTTTAGAATACGCTCACAAGAGAAGTCAAAGAAATATATGCTTGAAGTGAAAAAGCACTTGCGTAACTGATTAAAATAATGGTTATTTTTCAGCACACCGTCGATTGAAAAAGAACATTATTTGCAACGTTTGTGATCGTTTCAAAAGCGCGAAATAGAGGTAACATCAAAATCTAATAGTGCTTTTAACCCTTTGTATCACCATGGTAAGTTACGTTTTCTTTGATTTTTTATTATTAAAATTATAGTTATTGCGTTCATGTCAGGTTTTTTACGATTTTCTGTAAGTTTAGTGATAAAATAACATATATAAATGGCTAAGAAGACATTACTGTTTATAGTTTAGGTAGTATAAATAAAAAAATATGAATTCATACCAATGCAAAAATTGTAACATTTCAGTACTTTTTAATGATAAATTTTACATTCAAATTGATAATCGCATGAAGCAATTTCTCAAATGAAAGCATTTTCTTGAAGTGCAGCTTAGTTAGTGTTCATATTTTCGAAATTAAATATGGCCGTTTCAAAATAGCGGCTCCAAAATGTTGAACGTCACCTCTACATTTTAATAGTTAAGATCACTAATATAAAAATTTTCAGATGATAATTTTCACTCTTCAGTGTTGCTTAAAAAATGAAGCACACTACTTCATTTTTTACCTCTGAATCTATGTTACAACATATAAAAATTCCAATAATGTGCTTAACACATACAACTTGTTTGATTTTATGACTCAAAATTCAAAGGTTTCGCAGATTTACCCATAAAACACTTACAGTTAAACAATTTCTTAAAATTACCCATAAAACTAATTAAAAGCTAACAAATCTTGTCATACTTTAATTTGTCATATAAAATTGTGCATTGTAATAATACTATTATAGTTACTTACTGAAAACGTCCGTTTCATCCATAATTTCGGCTTGAATGAGTTCCTCGATTACGTCTTCGAGAGTGACCAGACCAATAACTTCGTAAAATGGATCACCTTCACCTTCGTTGTTTACTCTTTGAACAAAGGACATATGTCCTTTATGTCCTAGGATTTCAAAATAAACATTGAAACGTCTCGTAAGACTAAAATAAATACTGAGGAAAAGTGGAATAACGAACCTTCTTTAAACTGTTTAAACATAATATCCAATGTAACATCCTCGAAAACAAAGTTGCAGGGATTTTGGTAAAATTCGCATAACGTTTTCAATGGCGTATTGTCATCGGGATCAACAAAGGCCAAGTCCTTTATGTACAGCATAGTTATGATGTTTGTTCGACTGCCCTCAAATACCGGAATTCTGGAATACCCTGAAGTCGAAGCGAAACGAATATTTTAGATCTCGACATATGGCGATAAGCTCGGAAAATCGACGTATCGATGATTTACCGATCGTGATAACAGATAAGGAAGAAATTGTTAATTAATTGGTGAATTAGGATCGATATGGGGGATAAGGTTATTTGTCGTTCCGATTAATCATCGTTATTGCTAACGTTTCAAAGAATATCTTCCTCAAATTTACACAGGGATTATAAACAAGTGCTTAATGTTATGTCAATACCTGATTTTAGAATTTCAGAGACAGTTTCGAAATCTAGTATCGCATTGTAGTCGAGCATGTAGATATCTTCGATGCGTGTCATAACGTCGGCGACAGTTTTCTTCCGTAATTCTAAGGCGCCGGCGATTATGTTGACTTCCTCTTTTTCCAAATCGTTGTAACCTGTTGTTACCTAACCCCATGTAAACAAACATTATTTTTGACGTTTTTTCACCCACGTTAATGTACTTTGTCATATGGGTGATTCTCCGGAAACAGGGCATTTTCATGTCTTTACGTTATATCTTACAAAAACTTTGACAATAAATTATTAAATTTCGATAGAAATGTTAAAAAAATTCCCTGGCCCATGTTAATTTGAAAAAATAATACTTTTGTTACAAAAAAACTGGTGAAAAATGACATTTAAAGACTTTTTTACTAAAACTTATGAGAAAATCAGAGAAAAAACACTACACTTTACTAATCCTCCGTAGAAAATTGAAAAAAGAACATATTTACCTCATGAACAAGTAAAAACTGTATAAAAATATCACGTATTTTTATTAAATTAATTGTCGTCACCCGTCCTAATTTTGGTATTTTTATACAAATAGCAATTAAAAAACGATGAAAACTTAAAGATTAAAGGAATAAACGTTACTGCCAATTTGTTTTTTAATTTATTATTGTTTAAAATATGTAAAATTGGATTTTTTTACAAATTTTCATTGTCGTCACCTTCATTGTCGTTACCAAACATTTGGCGTATCAGGTACGAAACAAGAACAAAGTGTAACCCGTAGCGGAAAATATTTTTCAAATCATAAATAACATTTATATTTCTCTTCCTCTTAGACATTTATTTAAATATAATTTAAAAAACCACAAAATTAAACTTTATATTTGTTACAACGTTATGAATCAAGTTTATTATGAAATAATATTGTTTATTAAAATTATGAATATAATATTATCATTGTAGTTACTAACCAATGACACATTAACTTTGATAAATTTATTTTGTCTAAAACTTCTTAAAAAATTCATGTGTTTTTCATAATTTTTTAATTATTACTTAATAAATAATTTTCATTTATTCACAAAAATGCACTAAATCAGATATGTACATTATATTTTTTTGACTCTTTAGAGTTATTTTTTTCAAGTTTTTAATAAGCAATTGTTGGTTTATATAGTCGTATGAAAATGCGTCATAGTAAAAGTCTTCCCTTTCCTTTAAAATAATTTTCTAGCGTGACTACTTTAACAATAACTTAACTTGGTGCTAATAAGCAAGAATCCATTAAAAAAAAACGAATTTACAGTAACTTAAAAAAAAAAATTTTCATTCTTGAAAATGCCCTGTTTTTGGAGAATCACCCATATATTTTTTTCTTAATAGAAACTATTTTTCTTTGTAATTTACTTTATTTGAATTCCATATTTCGTCCAGTTTTTTCTCTTTTCGATTTTTTAATACTGGAAACTCCGTCCAGTTTCATGTACTTTAGGAAGTGTGAGATTTTCTTCTCCTCTTTAAACTTCTTTGTTTTGCATTCATTCTGTTTTGTCATTTTTAATTACTTACGTACTGCGCTCCTTAATTCTTTAAGAACCAAATATATATAAATTTAATACGAAGTTTAGCAGTTAGTATTCAAAGGCAATTAAAAAAAGTGTTAGAATGCACTTTTTTTATTGCCCAAATCTCCCTGTATCGAATGGTGCATGGAAAATGATGCATATTTGAAACTAAACGAATTATTAGCATATATTTAACATAAAAACCCGATTTTTTCCATATCGCTATTTTTTATCATTTCCCATATTAAAATATCTTAGATGTAGGTAAATATAGTTTGAAAATGTGAGGATAGAAGACGGAACTGCAAAAACAAATTAAATTTCAAAATAGGCTCAATCATTTTTAATTTCTATTATATATATGACCGAAAAAAACCAATACTATTTAAGAATATAATTTATAAATCGGTCGAAAAATTAAAACCCATCAAACGATATTAATAATATCTTAGAGTTATATGTAGTTGACAAAATATATTCATAAAAACAGACATAACAAATAATAATAAAGAATAATAAGCAATCTTACCGGCACTGAAAATTTCTTGATATCAATAAGGAAATACTGTAAAATGTAACTTTTTACACTGTTTTAATCGAACAAGCAGTTTTTTATATTTTGGTCAGCCATCTTCGATCCGTCATTTGAAAATGAATTAGCAACTCCAAAATTCCCCGAGTAAAAATGTTAGCTGTTTTTTACGTAAAAAAATGTTTGATTCAAAGAAATCCATTTCGAAAAAACGATTTTATTCTAGAAAACACTCATTTTTTGGACGTTACTTGTTTATATCAGACATATAAATAAATAAATTATTCTAAATTTTCACGTAATACTAGTATCTTAAACTCTCAAGAGTTACATTTTACTCTTTTTTACTTTCGTATATTTCTTTATACTATCGTTCATTTACATCGTCTTTTACACTGCGAGAAGTTTAAAACTTCAGCTGTTAAGACAACATTTCATTTGTACATAGGCTGCCATCTCCCGTTTTGCACCACAGATATCGCTACTAGCACACCTGCAATCTTAACCCTTATTGACCCAATTTGTCCGTTTTTGTCCGTCAACTTTAAGCTCGGACAACTTTATTATTTATGCTTAAAAAAAATCGGAACCTTTGTTTCCGGGTATTTTCGAGGGTGCTCTTTCAGAATCCGAATCGAAAATTTTTAAAAAACCACCCCTTTCTACCCTAATTTTCAATTAAAAATAAAACAGATTTTTTAAGGTATTTTTTTTGTTTAAATCGTATTTTCGATGCGAAAGTGGTCTTGGCGATAGCTGAAACCACAAAAACGCCGGCTCAAAATGTCGAAATAATAATGTTATGCACATTAAAAATTCTTTTTTCATCATGAAGGGGTTGTGTGACCACCCCTAAAAAAAAATTGTTTCGGCTTTTGAAAACAGGTAAAAATGGGGGAAAACATATCACAGTATGGTTATATAAACGATAGTTTAGATAAACGATATATAGTTATATAGAACGATGTATGATGAATGCCATACGACTTCCGGTCTTTATTTCTAAATGTAAGAGTATAAAAGTTGCTCTTATTTATTTCTAGAACTAAATTTATTTGCATTTTTTCGTATCGAAAATAGTATTTTTGAAAAACTGCCGATTTTCACCCCTTTGGGCTATTTTATGGGGTGGTAACAAAATGTAACCTTACATAACAAAAGAAAAAATGATTTCTACTATCTGTGATATGCCCCCCTCCCCCTTTTTACCTGTTTTCAGAAAAATCTGTAAAATAGCGATTTTTCGTAAATATTTTATTTTAGGGATGGTCACACAACACCTTCATGATGAAAAATTAATTTTCTATGTGCATAACTTTATTATTTCGACATTTTGATCCGGAGTTTTTCTGGTGTCCTCTTTCTCCGAAAATACGATTATAACAAAAAAAATACCTTTAAAAATCGTGTTTTTTTTTTAAATTGAAAATTAAGGTAGGAAGGAGTGGTTTTTTTTAAATTTTCGATCCGGATTCTGAAAGAGCACCTTCGAAAAAACCCGCTTACAAAAGTTCCGGTTTTTTTAAAGCATAAATAACAAAGTTGTCCGAGCTTAAAGTTGACGGACAAAAACGGACAAATTGGGTCAATAAGAGTTAAACTTCTCTCATTGTACTCGAAATCTTTTAACTTTTATTCGAAAGAATAAAATAAGTTAATTTATTTCCGTCGAACCTGATTTTGTTGTCTTCCCCATCTTTTGTAGGTTAGGTCAAACTATGTTTCAATACATTGAAAGCTGTATAAGTCATTTCAAAATACTGAGGGAATAATTATCAAAAGAACAAAACTTAGCTTCAAAAAGTTGCAAAGAATTATTTTGCTTACATCGACCATCACCAGATGTTTTGTTTATAATCTCAGGGAGCTACAATTACTTAGAGGTTATCTAGTCGCGATATCTTCAGCCGAGTGCTGTGCCTGCGCCACCTTTTCGTATTCAATATCAAGTGATTCGAATGGCTGTTGATAAGTCCCCACCGATAAACGCGACATCCAACACTTTCCCACTACTTAATCGAAAATGCTAATAATTCGTACGGATGTTGCCGAATTCCATTCCTCGATTTGTTCCGAATACAAAAATGGAAAATAACTCTTTCTATTTTAGCTTTCATTCAGTTTTTTTTTATCGCAGCTTACAAGTATTTTATTATATGTTTATTTCTTACCCTCACAAGCTCCTTCAGACGTTCGCGATTGTATACGTTGCCGATTTCTTCGCCGAGCAAAAAGTCTAAGATTTTGCTGATTGGATAACTCAGCGGAAAAGTCAGCCACATCGTCAGCTTTGTAATGTAGATCGTCTTCGCACCGACGCACAGTCCATATCTACTGCAAATAGCCTAAAAATACAATAGTTTAATGACGTTTTTATTTCCAAATAATAGATAAATTGCGTTGCTTCGATCGTTTTTTTTTTACTATTTTGGTATGTGAAAATAAATTCAACTTTAATCATAAAACAAAAACAATATTTCCAAATGAATTTGTTGTTTTTATTATTGTATACGATTGTGAACTCGATTTCTCTATCGGGCACAGAACGCCGTACGGATGATCGCTTTTACAACTAGCGTCGGAAAAAGGAACTAGAATATAGATACGTTTTGTTTATGCATTAAAGAACGTTAGTATTACTTTTGGCATCCAACAAAATTTATTTATTTCTGTACTATTTCCAGTTTTAACCAGACCTAAAAACGTCATCAACGGTTAGGATGACTAATTGCGTACTCGGAAAAGGTATTACCTGGGGTGAAATTTCGCCGATAATGACAATCGCCAATGTCGAACAGAAGATAGCAACAAAGCCTGATGTCAATCCCTCTAGAAGAATCGTGAATATCGAATTCACGAGGACATTCGAAAAGAGAATGGAACAAAGAAGTCGATTTCCGTGATTCCTTACGGGCTGTATTGCCCTTGCATATTTCTTTTCCTGAAAAATGAATTTTCAACATTAAAATCGAGGTGTAAGAGGCTATTATTAGTGTAATTTAAGGAATTGCAATTTTTTAATAAAAGACAAATATGAGAAATTCTAAGGTAGTTTTAATAATTAGGAAACTATAGATAAAAAATATAAATTTGATAAACGACAACGATTTGTTTAAATGCAATAATTATAAGGTAATATCGCACAATAGTTTTGGTTGAAGGAGAATAATACTATTTTTTTTTAATTTTTAAAAATATTTCTGTACATTAAATATCATAATTTTTGTTATATTTATACCCACTAAACTAAAAAAAACACGTTAAAATGTGTGTGATTGGGTCGAAGAAAAACTTATTGAAAGTAATTAAGTATCGAACAAACACGTCTATACGTTTTTTGTCCAAATGTTACGGACCAAAAATATAAAACAATATTGAAATTTTCAAAAAAATGAAAATAAAAAATCCATTCTATTACCATAAAAAAAAAAATAGAAACCATAAAATTATGACCAGTTTCATATTTTTTATGCGTGGACTTTACAAAGAAAAATTGCTAAAGTAAATTAAAGTAAATAGTACATTAACGTAAATTAAAGTAAAGTAAAATAAAAAAATAAATAAAAAATGCTATGTACAAATATCGAAGTGATGAATAAATTAAGTAAAGTTACAAAAATCACAATGTTAAGTTTTTTTTATATTTTTTTAACAATATGAACACATTTATTTTCATCGTTGGTTTTTGTTTATTGAATTTCATTACTACATGAGCCCAACGTAAACAAATTAACAAAACAAATGGATGTGTTTGTAGCGACTGAATTAAATTGAATTTCTTGTTTTGTTCGACTTAATTTCATACTTCATATCTGACGTAGGATGTGAAACTGCCTCATATTTTTTATATTAAAAATTCATATTTTTAAAACCTATCCAGAGAAAATACATAAGAAATTACGACATTAAATGTACAATTTGGCTGTATTTATTGGGGGGGGGGGGGATTGGCCCCTCGACAATGGTAATTCAACTGTCGATATATCGCAGCTCTTCCATCTAATATATTTTCAAAATTATGCTTATGCCATCTGTTTTTTTAAAATCGATATGTCGAAAACAGTTTTTTGTTTGTGCCGCTAACAATTTGTGTGTTTTACCCTTCATTTTGTGAAAGTTACAGCGAATTTAACTGGAACTCATTCTCCAAAATCTTGTGCGGGATCCTTTCTGTATTAGAAACGCCTCTACAAATTTCAGAATTTTTAAGAAGAGTACTGATAGTTCTTGGTATTTATCGGTCCTTTCTGTTATAATAGGTAAATAAACAATTAAATATAAAAGTAAATAAATAAACAGACGTAATTGGAACCTCCGTTCACCTCGACCCTGTTAATTTATGATCTTCTTGTGTAAAATTTTTACAGCAAAAACTTCATAGAAAAATACGCATGTTGCAATGTCGAAAAATTAAATAAACATATAGTTAATGTAAAAGGTGATGACATGGCAAAACTTTTTTGTATGCACGATTTCTCTTGATTTTTGTATTATTGCTTTCCATTTCTGTAACAAAAATTAATATTTTTAAAAGAAACGTTATAGAAAAGTATGAAAAAATTAGGATTGTCTCTCAGTTTTATTACATCCATGATATCCTTCGTATTTTGTTCCTCGGAAAAGGAAAATTGGTGAAATGCAAATGCTTGGTGAAAATCATAAAAAGTCGATAAAAACTGTGATTTTTCGTGGTTTTTTCATTTCCTTACACAAAAATTGGCAATGTCGAAAAATGTTTCCAATAAAATCTTAGCAAAATGCGTATTTTATATTATACAAATTTTTCGGAGTTTTTAATATTTAATAGACGAGAGTGATGAAAAATCATAATTTTTCACGTTTTTCACCATGTAAATTGCATCTGCGCTAATTTTTATGATGTTCGTTTTTAGAGCATAAAATTATTTCACTGTATTAATTTTGCAAAAAGAAATCAATATAGAATAAAAACCGCTTTAATGATTTTAAAAATTTTACGAGCCTGAAACTTGCAGCCGAAGTTGGCAGCCGAACTCGTCAATCCAGCGGCGTAGAACTGCATGAGGCCCCTCTAAACAAATATTGTTTTATCTGCACAAATAAGTAAGAAGAAATTTTCAAATGATTCAGATATTTTCTTGGAAGTTTCATGGGATTCCCAAAGAAAATTTCTAAAGTACTACGCGGCCATTTTGAAATTCTAAAATTCGACTAAACGTCAATTTTTAGGTAAATCCTCATTTTTCGAATGAGGAAACTGCTAATCGATTCACATTTTTTGTGGAGGCTTCTTGAGGTCGCCAACATAGATTTAAGGAGTTTCCAGAGTGCGACGCGGCCATTTTGCATTTGTAAAATTCGATTAACTGTAAATTTTCAGATAAATCCACATTTTTCGTAAGAGGAAACTGCTAATCGATTCACATTTTTTGTGGTGGCTTCTTGGGGTCCCCAGAATAGATTGAAGAAGTTTTCAGAGTGCGACGCAGCCATTTTGCAGCCAAGAAAATATCTGAATCATTTGAAAATTTCTCCTCGCTTATTTGTGAAGATAAAACATTTCTTTAGAGGGGCCCCATATAGTTCTACGCCACTGGATTGACGCGTTCGGCTGACAACTTCAGCTGCCAGTTTCAGTCTCGTAGCAATTTTTACATAAAAAAGGAAATGCGTTTTCACCTTTCATTTAAATACCATTTAAGGGCACCGTATACTATATCAATACAATTTTATTATTACACAGCCCAACAAAAATATTAGAATTTCACGTTACCCTATAAGTAAGAGTCTATTCTGGTAGGATTTTTGCTCCAGAATCCAAATATGACCGTCAAAATATCCAATTGGCTCTAGTTTTTGAGATATTGAAGATCAAACGTGTCAAAAAATCCGATTTCAGGCATTTTGAGCATTTATTCACAGCTCTAAAAAATTCTGTTGTTCCAATAGTAAGAGTCAATTCTGATAGGAGTTTTTCCACAGAATCCAAATATGTACGCCAAAATATTGATTTGGACCTACTTTTTGCACAAAATTGGAGGTCGAAAAAGTAAAAAATCGTGTTTTAGGACATTTTCACATCTATACTACAGAACTCGACGCAAAATATCAAGAAATGCAAATTGGCGGATCCAATATGTCCGACGAACTTTTAGAAATTTGAATCACTTCAAACTCATTATCATTTTGGAAACTTTACTTTGTTTTTTACCAAATTGAAGGTCAAAGCGGCGAAAAATCGTGTTTGCAGACATTCTTTTCTGTTTTTCTAGAAAACTAGTTAAGACGATAACGAGTTTGAAGTGGTTCGAATTTTAATAGGTTTGTCGGACATGTTGGATCCACCATTTTGTGTTTTTTTTTTATTATTTGCGTCGCGTTCTATAGTATAGACGTAAAGAATATCCTAAAGCAAGCTTTTATACAATTTTAACCTGGAATTTGGACAAAAAATAAATCCAATTCAATATTTCCGAATACATATTTCGATTCTGTGAGAAAAATTATATGAAAATTGACTTTTACTAGTGGAGCAACATCATTTTTTGGTATCTGTGAACAGATATTGAAAAATGCCGAAAATCACATTTTTAACCCCTTTGACCTTCAATATCTCAAAAACTGGAGCCAATTGGATATTTTGGCGGTCATATTTGGATTCTGGAATAAAAATCCTATCAGAATCGACTCTTACTTGTAGGGCAACAAAATTTTGTTGGGCTGTGTTATTGTATGCATAAAAACGCTATTTCCTAGTTTTTTCAGATATGATCGAGTTGTCTCTAAATATTTTGATTGTTTCTAAAAGCACATGGAGTTACATTTCTTTCGCCCATGGAGAGATATTTTTATTGTTTAAATTCTTATCAAATGTGAAATATAATCAGAATTTCGAAGTAATCGAGTGAGATTAAACAAAAAACTCATTTTTTCAATTATTTCAAAAAGTTACCCAGTTTTTTCTAGAAATATACAAGAGTAATATAAAATCGTCGCATGTCGCCTAAAATGAGAACATTCACAATATGACAATTTTTTCTATGTAGAATCAAAATTAAAAAATGTTTTTTCTCGTCACACGCAGGTGTTTTCTACGTATCTTTCATTATATACAGCGCATATCCTCACATAACGAAATGAGAGGGGAATCAACGGTGCGTTGGACGGATTCGCCGAATACCTTTGTGTTTTGTAATCTGTGTACGAATAATGCTCGAGATGTATCAAACAATGCATCTCTGACTGTTGTCTTTATTACACCTTGAATACATACCGGTATGTTAACCAATCCGTGAACCTCAACCGCTGAAATGTTTGTACGGATTTTCTGGTCCAATACTAATCATTAATAATTATTTAAAGTTATGAGAGAGTAGGAATTTAGGGCACTTTGTTGAATTTAGTTGAACAAAGTCGGGATATTGGAGTAGAATATAAGATTTTAACATACAGTCGATAAAATAAGTTTCCTGAATAATATTCCAACAATCAAATATTTTTCGGTTATACATTATGCTATTCAATAATTACTTAGTAATAAAGTAACTAGGTACAGCCGCATTACACGTTTAATTAATAATTCTGATCAGAGCGTATGTATGTTAAAACGATTCATGTTTATGCATGAAAACGCTTGTGGCTAACTCGCACTACTGTTTGCGCATATTTTTCTTTATTACACAGTTTTGTTTATTTGTATATATGTATAGATACAGGATGTAAGACAATATACAGGATGTCAAATCGCATTCAAACAGTGAAATTCGTTTTCAAACTGGTGCTACTTTAAAAAAAGATTTTTGTTTCTATATAAGTTTTTGTGACGACACTTTTTCTCTTAACCATTTTCGTCCCAAAAGTCCGGAATTTGGACACAACTTTCAACGATGTAACTTTTGTTCCAATCAGCGTTAAAAAAAATTGAAATAAGTCAAAATCGATAGATTTGGACCCCCTCTTTCAAATGCCGTGGTCAGAATCAGCCGGAAATTGCAGTGAAAAAAGTTATGATCATTTTTTCGAAAAAAATACTGTTTTTTCCGACGTTTTTTTCACAATAATTGCGTTTTTTGACATTGAAAAGGGTAGTGCTGATCGTTGCAAAACATAATAATCGCGTCATTTTGCTCAAACCATTCTTCTCATGTCGGATTTTGTTCAATAAACAAAATGGCGGCTTCAAGATGGCGTCTCCAAGTTGTAAGTTTACATTTTCTCCCACACAAATATTGATTATTTGACCGCGATTCAAATCACGGAGAATTGCAATGAAAAAGTAGTTATTATCATTTGTGAATACCTAGTCTCATAATGATTTATTCATAACCTCAAATTAGTTAGACATAATGGGTTTATCCGATTATTTGTCTAATTTTCATACAATTTTCGACGCTTCCGTAACATTACTTATGTGTGAAATTAAAAATGACCATACACCCTTATGACCTATTAATTATCGGTTTATAACCTAAAAATTTAGTACAGTTCGACTTTTTTTTATTTTTAAAATACTTTTCTTCATTTTTTTTATTTTGATTTTATTACTTTCATTTTCTTGTATTCAAAACACATGTGGAGGCAATGAGGAAATATCTGTTTGTTATTTTTGTGTTTTGTTTTATATTTTGTAAATCAATAATTGCAGATATTGAAAGTTATGTCGCACTATAAGATGTGGGTTGAGCTGCATCATATATGGTCATTTTCAATTTCATACGTACGTAGTGATACGGAAATGCCAGAAATTGAGTGAAAATCAGACAAAATATCGGTAAAAATCCATTGTACATGCCTTATTTGAGGTTATGAATGAATCGTGATAGGAGTAAGTATTTACAAATGATAATAATTACTTTTTCATCCAAGTTCGCCGTGATTTGAACCGTTACGCGGTCAAATAATCAATACTTGTGGGAGAAAATGTAAAATTACAACTTGGAGACGCCATCTTGAAGGCTCCATTTTGTTTTTTGAACAAAATTCGACAGGAAAAGGATGGTCTGAGCAAAAAGACGCGATTAGTATGTTTTGCAACGATCAGCACTTTTTCAATGTCAAAAACGCAATTATTGAAAAAAAACGTTGAAAAAATCAGTATTTTTTTCGAAAAAATGATCATAACTTTTTTCTCTGAAATTTCCGGCTGATTCTGACCACGGCATTTGAAAGAGAAGGTACAAATCTATCGATTTTGACTTATTTCAATGTTTTTTGACGTTTTTGGAACAAAAGTTACATCGTTGAAAGCTGTGTCCAAATTCCGGACTTTTGGGACGAAAAGGGTTAAGGTAAGATTGCAATAAATTTCTTTTATTTTTTCTAACAAAATTTGTTTCATACCGTGTCATGAAAAACAATCAGTGTTTTACCTAATATGTTTCCCATACTTCAAATATTTACATGGCAATCTCCATTCTCATTTATTCATTTTTTTAGAAATTTATTTAAAAAAACGTTTTTATAAAATTAATGTATTATTATAGATTGATTTAGTATATTTTCTTCTGAAGAGAGTCTACAATAAATTGACCGAAACGTATAATATTGTCATTATTACTTTACTTACACTATCCGTTATATTTCACCAAGAAATTAAATTACACATTCTTATGGTAAATAAAAACGAATTAAGAATTATTGGTAGGATAGCGTCTGAACTATCAGTCTTTTTTTATGATTCACCTAACGTGCTTGCAGACATACTATGCCGATATTTATATAACAATCCAAATTACCCGAAAAACAATGACACAGACTTACAAAATAAAAAAGTTTCTGCATGCGTAACCTAACCCAAAAGTCGCCGGTTGACCTTCATGACGTCGGGTTCAAGGTCAGTTCAAGGTCAAATTTATCAAAAATAAGGAAAAAAACTTAAAATAAGTTGTATGTGGGTTCCTTGGTGTGCTAAAACCGAGTCCGAGATGTGGAGAAAAAAAAATCATACGTGTTCCGTGGGTAATTTCAAGTACTTGAGTTGATTGTTTTCGAATATAAAAATCTTGTTTATTTTTATGGATCCAAAACCGCCATTTTAAAAAAATCTGTTGTTTACAGATTTGAAAGTTTTAAACATGAGGACAGTGATTTCTTGTATTGTTATGATTAAATGAATCCAAAAACAAAAACTCGTGTTTTAAATAAAGGACCAAGTTACAAAATCATATTTCTTGTATTTAATTGCAAAATTAACATTGTTATTGACGTTTTTTGAAGACCAAATGGAAAATGCTAAAAGAGCACCTTCATAAATACCCGGTTTAGGAGTTGGAAGGAAAAAAATTGTTTTTGAATAAGTCTGGTGTCCCAGAAAATGTTTTGATTTATGTACATATTTGTTGTCAAAAACTGACGATGTAACAACGAATAATAATGACCTCCCGATGTTAATGAAAAACCTGTTGTCATCGGCCCATCGGCTTTGGTCGTAAGTTAACATCCAACATCACGATTCAATGTCTTCATCAACTGGTATTATCTGCCTTTATTCTGCTTTAAGGCGTTAGAAATATTTTAGTCTGAATTAAAAATAGTTCACTGTTATGTATTTTTATGTCAAATAAATCTACTTAAGCCTTCAATTGCAGTCTTCTTCCTTCCAGCCCATAAATTCTTAAATACGTCTGCTCCACAATTAGACAGAAACCAAGAATATTCACAAGTTTAAGGTTTGATAACGACAAAAATAGCAGTGAGGCATTTATTTACATTTCAAGTGTTGTTATAACCAAGGTATTCGGCGAATTTACAAACAGGGTTCTTAACTTTATACTTTTGCCTGGCTTAGCATTCAATGGTTATGTTAACCACAATTAAAATTGTATAAAATTATTATAATATTATATAAGTATAAATATATATTATATAATAATATATAAGTATATATTATAAAAGTATAAACGACAGTTTGCCATATCGTTTTTCAACATAACTTTCAGCCCAATAAAAAGAAAAGAAAAATTGTAGAGGTCAAATTAGCCGTGTAAAAATATTTACCAACAAGTACTAAAGTAAAAAGTTATCAAATTTACTATTATTCACTATTAATGATTCCATTCATTTTAAATACTACGCTTTATTATAATGTATTGGTTACCTTTATAGGTTAGTTATTAGCTATTTTTAAACATATTTTCAAGGCAGCTAAACAAACTATTTATTTCCACGTGTATTCAAATTATATTTTATGCATTATTAATCTGTTTATTGTCATTGAACAAAAATGTTGACATTTAAAAAATTAAAACTTATTTTTAACAATCGTATTTATTTGAACAAATAACATTACGTTCTTGTAGATTCTTTTTGAGTTCGTTGAATACGAATCTGTTATTAAATTTTGGAAATTGTAAATGGCGACTTCCAATATGGCTGACCGAAATTTTAAAAAAAATTGTCTGGTATTCAGTATATAGAGATTTTAGAAGTCATATTTGATCCGACATTTTGAATTTCTAAAATTTAACAACGGATTTGTATTCAGCCTCCTAAAAAATAATCTACATAATCAAAACACACAATATACAATAAATATTTTATTAACTCGTTTCTGCCTGAAATGCCGTAAATTCCACTGCGTTTTAGTCGTCACATTCCTTATAGAAAAGAACGATAAATAATTCTGAACACGTCTATTCTACAGTTTTCGACTCTGCTCTTTTCGAATCCGTAGGCCGTTTTTAGCTACAAGCAGCCATTTTTTAAATATGGCGACAAAAAGTATAAAAAATCGAGAAAATTTCCATTTTTCGATCAGTTTTTCATATTATTGACTAGGTTCGCGTTGACTGATCGCTCCGATGACCTGGATCTGGTGGCATAATGAGTTTGACTAAAAGTCTACGTGATTAGTTATGAAAAATATAAGATGGCGGATCCAAGATGGCGGATTTTTCGACAAATTTTTCGTCTTCCTAACATTTTCGAGATTATTAATTGTTTATAGCTGTCGTTATGGACGCAATATTGTTTTTTGCAATTATTTACACTAGTAGCTTATATCCACTACTCGAAATTCAAAATGGCGAATCCAAGATGGCGGACCGAAATGTCAAAACTTGCTTGATCGATCTGACACTGGGTACTCGGAGGTTTTCTGGGTCGCTGATGACGAATATTGACCTCCGGTTTCCAAAATTCAAAATGGCGGATCCATGATGGCGGCTATCTGTCATGAATTATCGACAGAACGCATTATCTTCGATTGAAAAATTCATTAAATTTTTCTATTGATGACCATACATAGTTGATGAATTCTGCGTTTTTATCGTTTGTTAGCCATAGCATTCTATGTTTCCAACTCCTACCACTTGGAGGTCAACGATATTCGAGTCTTTTTTTTTTTTTTTTTTTTTTTTTTGCGTATATTTTTTTGTATTTTTTACCTTTCTCGTGTTTATGATTTTTTAATATCGTTTTAATTTAAATTAATTTTCTCGATTTTTTATACTTTTTGTCGCCATATTTAAAAATTTGCTACTCGTAGCTAAAAACGGCCTTCGGATTCGAAAAGAGCAGGGTCGAAAACTGTACAATAGACGTGTTCAGAATTATTCATCGTTCTTTTCTATAAGGAATGTGACGACTAAAACGCAGTGGAATTTACGGCATTTCAGGTGGAAACAAATAACAAACAATTCCGTATCGATACCGCCATTTTGAATTCGCCATTTTGTAATATAAATCGTAATATTGACCCACTTTTAGTAAAATCTATTATGCCACAGGATTCTGAAACCTGACACGATCCTGGAACTCCTTCGCAATAAAATTTCCAATTTACTGAAAAAAGCTCTTTTTTCCACGTTTTTTTTTTTCGTTTAAGCAGCAATACCTAAAAAATGGAAAGTGATACCGAAAAACGGACTTCAGGTTCGAAAAGAGCATACCCAAAAACTATAGGAAACCTACATTTTATAACAATATCGCAAAGATATACATGAATTTACGGAGGATAAAAACCGATGCCAAATTTTGTCGTTTTGGGACAAAATGTTAAGGACCAAATATCGTCAATTTTTTAAAAAAATTTGTTGCTGTAATATTACATTGAAATTTTTGTAGGAAACCGATAATATCTTTTTCTTCGTAGAAAAAAGTTTTTGAGACCTATATTTTAATATGTGTCAGGTTCGGAATGGAAATAAAAAAATGGTTTAGGAAATGACAATTCAAAATAAAATTCAAGGCTCTCTAACTCGAAAGGTATGAACTTATGAACAAAAATGCCAAGAGGGAAAAGTTCTTGGAATCCTCAGAGTACACTGGAATTTTTAAAAATTTAGTCATTTACAAAAATGAATGTTTTGAATATTTAAAAATAAAAGTTCTTAGAATTCTCAGAGTACCCTGGAATTTTTTAAAAATTAGTCATTTACAAAAATTAATGTTTTGAATATTTAGAAAGTTCTAATATATTGTTGGATAATTTCTAAGTATTTCTGTTTAGTTTCAGCAATTTTGCCCAAAAGTTTATATTTTTCGACGAAAAACATCATTTTGTCCTTTCTAGGTTCTTTGTTTTTACAGATTTTCCGATAGATTCGAATTATTTATTGTGTTTTCATATAAAACAAGGTACTGACGAGGATTACAGCCATATTTTTTGTTTAAAAATCCGAGAAAACAATTTTTTTTTAAATGTCACCAAAAAACCTGATACTATTCTAGAGTATTCCCTTATGAATCCGAAGAACTTTTTTCTCTTAGCATATTTTTGAAAAAACTCTTAGCTCTTGAGTTAGGAGCCTCGATTTTTTTTATTTTCACTTTGGTGACCATTTTTTGAACCCCCAATTTTAATTTTTCATTCCCAACATTACAAATCTTAAAATATATGTCGTGAAAACTTTTTTCTTCGTGGAAACGGTCGAATTTATTACCACTTTTTTACAAAAAATTTATATCTAAAATTTTTTTTTCATGAAAAAAAAAACGAATTTTTTGTTCATTAGTGATGAAAAATTGTTTATAACTTTATAAAACTTGATTTTACACTAATTCTGTGGTCATATTCTGATAGAACATGACATTTTATGTTGGATATGATATCCCGAGATTTGTTTTGATACAGGTGATATAAAAAAAATGAAAATTCTTTGAAAATTGACGACTTTCGTCCTTATTGAATTAAAGCGTTATAATTAAGTAATATAGTTTGCATCTTATCCTATAAACTTGATCCAGGATTAAATAAATCTAATCTAATCTTAGTTTCCGCAATGTCAAACACAAGGTCTAGAATGCAATGTTTAAATAATGAAATATAAAATACGCATGTGTACTTAAATGAATGCATAAATGATTCTCAACGGAAACAAATGTTTTGGTTAAATCAGTAAGAGGATATTCGTTCACAAACTGATTAGCGGTTTCAGAAGAATTATCTGCACGGGAAAAAAGAAATAGTTGGTTTTACTATTTAAATAATAAGTTACCTAATTTGTCGAAGTATTTAGATAATAAAATTAACTACAAACGATAGCTACGTCTTATCCTAATATCTATTCATTCATTTATATTTAGTATTATTTACTAACAGTTGAGTTCGATTTTACTTTGTCCCTTTTTGTGATCAAGAGATTTTCCAAATAGATTTTATGCATCGTTGAATAAACTGTTTAATTTTACGACAAATAGTTTCCTGCCAAAGCCAAATATTGAAGGTCGTGTGGTAATTTCTATCTGTACTCTATAAAAACTCCTCCTTTTCACTTACAATACGTTAGAAAAATTGTGTAAATTGTTCGATTTTATGTTGTTTTTTGATAAAAAATTCCACGAATCAATAAAGTACACGCTAAATGAAGTCTAAGTACTACTTTGGGCACCGGTGGCGCAACAATCCACAAGTATCACAAGGTTTCCTTCTAGTATCGACGTGAGCGCCAACTTCGTTTTTGGATGTGGACGCCATCTAACGACCCTAATAGGAACTCCATGTTTTTTATTTTTCATTCATGCAAATTTGCAATTTTCTTAGTTTTGAGTATTGTATTTGACAATTGTTTGCATTAAGAAAAATAAAACCGTTTTAAACGACGCAAAAACTCCCATAACACGTTTTTTCTACAAAAATTACTCGTTTGAAAATATTAATTTTTTGTGGATAGTTAAGTACTCACTTGCTCGGTGCCGGTGTTGGAAAGAATTTTGAGTTCGGTCCGGTCCATCGCCATCAATCCCAAATTGAGTCCGGAAGCGAGCGCGGAAAAGCAGAGGCATGTTATAATTATCATGATGCTTAGCCACAGCGGAAGAAGCGACTGGTAAGTACTGATCTAAAATAAGTATACGGTGTTTACAAATTCCCAAATATCTTCTAGGCTTCGAATCTTGCGACTCTAACGAAGTGAGGAAAAAAGTCGAACCAATTAATTTATCGACTTACACAAACAAAAGTTAACTACAATTGTTGTTTGGTTAAAAAAATGTAAGTTTTCATATTAATTGTATAAATTTTTTTTCTTAAATTCTTCATATTTATAGTAAAGATAAGAATTTGAAAAATAGATGCAATTTTGTTTGCTTAATTAAATATAAAACTGTATATTATAGAAATGTTAACGTACAGCTTTACGATTTTCAACTCCTTGATGATAAAAGAGTGCCGAATCTTCATTGCTGTGCTTCACACAGATGAAAAATGAATCACCTAACGGAAGTTCCACGTCGGCCACGGCTGTAATGGTCTCAATGATCCTCAGCTGCAACATTTTACGCATTTGATGATAAATAACTTATATTTTTGAAATTACGAAAATAAAGTTAATATTATCTAGAATGAGATTTTGTTAAACGTAGGTTAAAAATAGTTAAATAAAAATGGACGTTAAGAAACATTTATAACGTACAATAGTACAAAAAAATGCAACCAACGTGACAATAGAAGATGATAAACAGTTTTTGTATCATGTTTTTATTTTTCATAAAAAATTTAAAAATTTGCTGCGCCAAAATTTGTTCTTAGATGGACCAAAAACTCTCAATCGTGCAAATGATTTTCTAAATTCAATAATTCAAAGACAAATTTAAATATAATCCATTCCATCTCAGATCATAAGCAAGCACTTTATGTTGATCATTCTTATTTATAAAGTCTAATTAATAACGTTTTATATATTTCAAAAATTCGAAAAGCGATTTCTTTTTTGTTTGCGTAATAAAGAACCAGTATGCATATCCTTACAAAAAACATTAGCAATCATAAAAAACTTAGTTTCGAATTTTAAACTTATTAAAAATTATATTAGAATTTATTTTATCGTCCAATTATAAGGTATTACCGTTCGTTCATTTTGCGTTACGAGGTAGTAAAACATTATAGTGATTGCGGACAATGATTCGTGTACATTTGAATCATAATAGGGACCAACCTACTCAAAAATTAATCATCCGACTTTAAATTTTACACAATATTACTTATCCACGATAAATATCTTCTAGTTGAATGTAATAACCCGTTCAGTGCCAAATTAACCTATTAAGTCCAGAACGGATATTTGTTCACTACAGTTTTCAATTGTTGTATTTTGAATAAAAAAAATCTAAAAAATTTGAAAGAACCCAACGCACAAAAGTCCCGTATGTTTCTAAAACGTTTTTAGAACGTTCCAGAAACGTTCCTAAAACGTTAAATGTCTGCAACATGGATGAAACGTTTATAAAACGTTCCGTAAAAGTTGCAGACATATAACGTTTTAGGAACGTTACTGGAAAAATTCCTTATATAATTTTCCTTTGAAACACCTTCTAATATTAGCTATAATTTGGCTGTGATGTGAAGCGATTTTCGCGATATGAAATAGCAGAATTGGGAGACAATTTCAAATATTTGAAAGCGAGAAATTTGGGCTATTAAAAATTAGTATAAAACACTAATTATGTAAATAAATTTACATTAATAAACGTATTCAAACCTCGGAAAACTTTAAAAATGCAAATATGTGAGAATTGTCTTAAAAAAACATTTTTTAAAGGAACTGTATTTTTTTTAATTCTATGTATAAAATAATTAAATCATTTATAATAAAATAAAATAAAAATAATTAAAAAATCGTCAAACACCAATATACCCAAACCGCAAGGCTGACACTCCACAATTTTTCGTGTAACCTTATTGAAGCCAAAGAATTAATGCGCGCAGTGACACCAGCATCATCTCGGAGTCCCCCACTACTCTTGCTACCAGCCCCTCCTACTCTGGTTCTTCTCTTGCTAGAAGCGATTAACGAAGAGTCGTAAATTACGAACGTCTCCTTGGTGCCGACCAATTCAAATATTTACATTGTCTACTCATTTAAATAATATAAAATACTAACAATATAGTTGAATCAATCAATGATTTTCACTTGATAATGCAAGTATCGATGTTTACAATTATTGTTAAATAGATATACGCAGCTCCAACAATAATTCTTGCTCTGCTAGTTTGCGTTCGATATGACGCTTCTTTCAAATTTTATGTAGTTCATGATTGATCGTACAGGTCAAATTTTCATTTCCAATTGTCTGATCAATCTTGAACTTCATAGAATTTGAACGAATTTATATCGAACGCCGACCAGAAGGGGAAAGATCGATGGGGCTGGATCTATATATCTCCTGCCAGACCCACAACACTTATGGATATGCGTGCCATCTAGCGCTTCTTAAAGATATTAATATATCACATCGTAGGTTTTCACCTCTGGTAGAATTGTCATATAAATTTTAAGAGGACACACGCGTCCACAAAAATGTCGTCTACTGTATTGGGAAATTCTAGTATAATTGCAGTATTTTTTAGAATGTTATAAATGTTTCTTCACGGAATTTGGATAGTTTGTACATGCGATGACAGCACTAGCAGGAACTCTTACTTACAGCAGATGTATTGGTCCGAATTTGATTGCATATATCGCCCTCGTTGCCGCGGGCATCGGTAAATGCTATATAAGTATTATTAGTAAAACCACGTCCGTATAGTCGTATGGCTGACATTTTATTTGCCAAAATCTGAAGAGATCCTTGATCCGTGAAACTGGATTCCTCATCGGAGGAGTGTGGCTCAACTGCAATTCCTTCGATACGGGTTCTTTTCTGAGCGTTTTCGCCATCCTTGGGATCTTGAGTTACAGCTTGTCGCCGCTTCCGAATATAATTCCTGAAATAATCATGTTGACAAGTTATTACTTTGCTCTCAATCCATTCATTAATAATTTAAATATGTAAATAGAAATAAATTTACTACATCACGAAATGATATACATCCCTATCTACTATACGCGAGGTCAACATATTATTTGGTGTTCATCATTGGTGTAATTTATTTTATCAATCGTCTATAATAAACAATAAGCAAATTCTCAGTAATAACATTTTTCAAATTGTACATAAAGAGTTGTTTTATACCAGTCACTGGCGACCAAAAAGTGGAGATACTAGCCCGCGTGGTTGCACTAGTATCTTCTGTTTATCCCCCACTATCTTCGGAATTTACTGGTGTCGCATCTGAAGTGGGGATAAAGAACAAACAATGCGAGGAGTAGGGGGCACCGGACGATACCGGCGCCACTAAGCGGATTCGTTCTCCGGTTTCGGTAAGGCATAAAAAAATCACTACTGAGAAGGAAAGTAATGGGTTTTTTGAATAACATGTGTATCGGTTCCGAAGTAGATATATCTTGGCCGCTCAACATTCAACGCGTTACATCGCATCCCCTCCTATTTTCTGTAAGCAGCTTTAATTTCTCAAAGAACTACTGCGCAGGTACTACTAACAAAATGTAAAATGTTACTTTATAAATTTTCGATTACAAAATTTACGAAAAATAAAAAACAAGAAAAATCAAGTCAATTTTAATTAAATATAATCATAATTCAACCCTACCAAAATTACTATACAATTTTTATTGTAATGCATATATAAGTAAACTTTTAATTTAAGTGAATATAAGCTTTTAGGATCGTATAATACTAATAGATTACCTATCCCTCTAGCGAGAATATTCGTAACGAGTGTCTATTGTTGTATAAACATGTT
Organism: Trichopria drosophilae; assembly: GCA_030407085.1. Lineage (NCBI taxonomy): Eukaryota > Metazoa > Arthropoda > Insecta > Hymenoptera > Diapriidae > Trichopria > Trichopria drosophilae. The sequence goes on along the minus strand of CM059587.1, from coordinate 15,001,803 downwards.
TCGTCCCATGAGTCTGCATGAACTTAGCAGCGAGGCGATCGCACAATTCTCACCCTCATACGTACTTTTATTGAATGTGAACTGTGAAATAAACCTAACAAGGAACGGAAAATGTGTATCTCCGGAATTTTCAACATGCAACACTAGTTAGACATTATAACTATTTTAATATAACGACTATTTTACATTACGGGTTTTAAAATCGTATATTTTTCAAGTATTATTATGGTATTTAGTAAACGGATATTTCAACAATTTTAAAATACTGACTATTTTAAAGAGATTTGAAACTTCTATCTTGTAAACATATATTTACACAAAATATTGTCATGTCCTTATATGGATATTACACGAATAATTTTATGTTTTAATGAAACTATCTTAATTCAAAATTCCGGGAACTAAAAAAATAATATTATATATATAAATAATATATTAAATTTAGATATTTTTCAATCTGATTCGTAAGTAGCACCCACAAATCCATTATACGAAGTTTCATACAATTTCAATTATGGTTTTTATTTTAATCCGCCGCCGTATTGGATCTGCTGTATTACATTTCGAAATTCTTAGATAATATTCCAATTCAGCAACTCTGAAAACTATACAATAACAATTTTTCATGAAATATGATACACTAGTAACACACATTTTTTTAAAATTTGTTATTAAATATAGAGATAAACAAAAGTAATTTTTAGATTGCTGGCCGTTACTGTGATGTGAATAATAGTATTTTAGTAGTGGAATAAACTAATAATACTTTGTGAAATCACCAAGTAAGTCTGGGATCACAAATGCTATCAAATTATTCCAACTTTTGTGGAACGACTCATATCAGTAATAAACATAATTTTTATCATGATACTATTAAATGATGTTCAAAATATGTGTATATGACACGTGAAAGAAATTGTACTTTCAACGTTCTAATAACATTCACATATTGAATCGAGTTGTAAATACACGAAGAGAAGAAAAAATGGAATATTTACTTATAATGCGGGACTTTGCTAAACGACGAAGTACAAATAGGACACATATGGATATTTGGTACCATTTGCCAATGCAAATATAGATTATTTGTCGAATGACAAGTATATATTACTCTCCCCCATAGGGAATTTTCTCCAAAAGTATAATAAATAAATACCTTCATAATTGTAAGATTTACTCGAAAGTTTGGTAATTTTTACCAGGTAGCAAATAAGACTTTGCGTAGCTATATAATTTACTCGAACGTTTGGTAATTGTAAACCTAAATTCAAAGATAAAATTAACGCAGAGATACCAATGAATCATTCACACATTCATTGTACACAATGGCAAAGCATGATACACAAGCGCAGACATACCTACATATGTAACACATATCTACAAAACGGTGGAAATCTAACTTATCTCAAAAAATATTACCAAACGGTTGAGTAAAATGTACTTAAGAAAAAATCTTCCTTCTTGTTGTACATTTCGCTTAGTCTATTGTACTAATTCATGAAAAGGACGTAACTTCTATATTTTGACGAATGTAAAGGTTATTTCTTATTAAGATTAAATTATATAGTAATTTTATACAGCATTTCCAATTTGTTAGGATTTATTTTCTTTTCCTGCTGAGTAAACTTTCCAAACACTTTACTTTCTGTTGTAAAGTAAATATTACCATGCAGAAATATCAGTTATGTTGACTTTACTATAATCTGTCTTTAAAAATCAGCAAGTTTCGAAAATTACCAAACGTTTAGTAAATTTTCGTTTTTATTTTGTACAATATTCATAATTACTTTTATCAGAAGAGGTCTACAATCCGAGAGCCGAAACGTCATATTTTTATTTTTTTTTAAATTTTATTTTGTTATTTTTATTTAAAACCCTCTTTTTTCTTCCTTTTTATGGTGATCTTTTTTTAAACACTACTCAGACAATATTATTTACAAGGGTCGAAAAATTCTATTAATTATTAAAAAATATCCATTTCTCTTTTTTCCGTGTAAGTTTTATAATCATGGTATTTTTTAACAAATTTGGCTGTTTTTATGTACGTTTTGTTTATGTAATATATTACATATTTATTGTATGTTGCATTACACACGTTACACTCCACACACTAGGGACATCGAAATCTTGATCAGAAGCGGATAACAAAATGATCATTTTTCCGTTTCAGTTGAGTCGAAATTTGATTCTCACTTGTTTAAAGCGAGCATTTTGACTAAAATAATCCAAAAAAGATCCGTGTTTAATGTTTGCGCATCGACAACGATATCCTCCACGTATTAAAATCTGATAAAAAATGTACTATTTGTTCATTTTTACAGACAATTGTTAATAATTCTGATTGTTCTTTGGTTGTGAACAATTTGTTGTTTGAATGTCTCAAAACTAGGATCCCATTTAGATCACTTAAGGATATGCCCATCTGCCCATTTTCATCGACTTTTAATCTCTCTGGACGCGTTTTAACAGATTTTTACTGTAAAAAAATAGAATAACCAAAATTCTTCTTCTCGAAGCTTTATTTAGTATTTTTAACTCTCGGAATATTTTTTAAGCTGAAAACAGCTGAATCTGTTTCTGATATTAATAATATGAATGTAGTATTTGCGCCAAAAAGGAATTAAAACACAATGACTTCTTCGTTACGCAGACCAATTAAATTAATTTATTAATTTATTTATTTTCATATTTTTACGACATTAATTATTTTATTTGTATTATTTTAAATAATACGGATTTATGAAATTTATGTAATTCTTTTTAACAAATTCATTGTTAATGTAAATTCATGGTTTCAATGTAAGTTTATATTTAATGCCATTATCAAAGATTCTGTAGTTCAGAATGTGATGATTTACGAAGGTGAATGATCCGTTTTTTTAAGTAATTCGTTCATACAGCACAACAAAAAAGTAATTAGCGTTTTAGTTTCTTATTGTCCCAAACACTACATTAATTTTAAGGATGGTGAAATTTATAATATAATATTTAATATGATAATATTGTCTGTTTAGAAATTATCTAACCGGAACTGTACAAATCGAAGACATAGAATCCGACTTCTTTGGGGAGTTTATGATACGACTTGGGACAAACAGTCACGATTGCAATTTGGAAACAATTGTCTTTCACAACGTTTGTAGACGTTATTTTCTTTTGTTCTACAAAATGTTTTTCTCGCACACGGCAAGACTATTAACACATAGAAACAACGATGGACAAAACTCATTTCTTCGCACTATTCTTCAAAAGCTTTTATACCCTTCTTTGTATCCATTTTGAGAGAATAAGAGTGTCTTTCAAAATTTGGTTTTGGAATGAATTTCAAAATTATAATAGATTTGAACAATACCCGAAAGGAAATAATACAATATATATATATATATATATATATATATATATATATATATATATATATATATATATATATATATATATATATATATATATATAGAAAAACATTTATCTCTCCATTATTATTTTGATGAATTACAAATGTATTGAAATAATTAATAATAAATTAAGATAATTTAAACCGTATAAAAAACTTATTTATCTTTGAGAATATTTGAATTTTGTATTTCAGTAATTGAATTGCTATCTTTACTTCCTTTACTGCGTAGGCCAAACTAAGCATATTTGGTACAATGGTATTTATGGTTCGTCGGGAAGTCCTTATTCCAAGTACTTAGAACAGCGCTATATTTTTGATTTATAATGTGGTTTAAATATCATTCAAACATATATGTTACAGGGAAAAAGCAATTTTGAAATAATACAGGAAATGTATGTAGAAGGTACGTAAATGCAATATAGTTATAGTAAAACAAGAAAACAATAATTTTTAATGTTTTGTTTATATATATATTTTGTTTGTATTATATGACTGTAGATAGCAAATGATTTGATATTTACGATGTGCTTTTAGAATACAGTGTATCCATCTGTTAAGCGTTTGCGTAAATACAGCGTTATGACGTTTCTTGAACGACATAAAAAGTAGTTATATCTGATTTCGTAAATCTGTTGTGCAGCATAAAAGTACAAATACGGATTAAATATTTTCTGAGAGTTGGTTATAAATGTAATTATTTTTAAGCTCCTTTTCAGTTGCGAAACGTTATGGATTTATGTGGATGAATTACTATTACGACTATTATTTGATGAATGCCCTGAGTATTCTACTTTTTATCATTCAATGAATAACCTTGTTAGATGTTTTAATATTGTTCTATACGTAGAGTAACTATTTTTAGGCAGTTACGTTATTCTACAACGTTAACATTTTTTTTTAAATTACAAAGTAAAGATAAAAAAGTGGTACCTAAAATTTAAAAAAAAATGTGTTAAATTTCATTACATTTCGAATTTAATAAGAATTTCGAAAACAAGCTGATTAAAAATATTAATTTCGATAATCACTCTTAACATTGTGCGCGTCAGAACATACCAGCAGTAGAATAGGTCGGTATGGTCAGACATTATCTCGACACTCGAAATATCGTTTGTCAGTACCTCAGTAGTCTTCATCCGGCATTTCATGCGAAACTTACCACCTGAAAAATGTAAAGTTTTTCAACCTTTTTGAAATTGTCACAATCATTAGTCCTTTTGACAACAAAGATACAGGAAACATTTTCCATACTCGATGAAAGGGTTGGAGAGTTACAAGGGCTTCAATTTTTACCAAGATTGCCCCAGTGACGACATTGACCAGCGGCTTTTTCAGCTTTTTTCCCATACTTTACATTTTTAAGAGATATATTTAAAACATTGTAAACTCTTCATTACGTTGTAATATTAACAGTAAAAATGTTCTTTTCCCTATGGGAGGCTCCTCCGATTTTAATAGGACAACCTTTAAAAAAAAGGGAAATCCTTTCCCAACAAAAAAGTATAGGATGAGCAAAATAGGACCACACCACATTCGTGCGTTCTAGCTGGATTTAGCGAAACACGCTTTGTTTGTATTTGTCTGTATACATCATGAAAACATTAAGCTCATGTTAAATGAAATAAACGTACAAAAATTAATGAAAGATTCTGAATTACTTCTGAAGGACTACCATGGTTGCACAAAAGTAATTTGCAACGTTGCAACTTCAACTTTCTACTTAGGACAATGCCATTCTTGTCCCACTTATTTTATGAAATTTATGAATTTTATGAATTTTTAAGTAAAATTTTCATTGAATGTGTTGATGGAATAGTAGAATCTGAAGTTTGGCGACACACGGATCGTAGTATGTTGAATACTGAAATTTCAGCTACCAAAAGTTTCATTGACTCTCGACAATCTTTTATTTAAATTAAAACCTTTCATGAGCAATCTGAAAAACAATTTGGCTGAAAATCAAGTTACAGTTCAATGTGATTTCGCTGAAAACTATGCAGTCATGGTGAAGAATGCAGTATAATCATTCCATTGGAACAATAACCAGTGTTCCATATTTACAGTTATATTGTCCTATAAGCAAGAAGGAGATATCAAACATCAAAGCTTTGCTATTTTATTAGATTGCTCAAAATGCGATACAGCGGCCCTCTGTGAAGCCCAAAAATGATTATGCAGTACTTGAAAGATAGCTTTACTCCAAAAAAGGTATTTTACGTAACTAACGGCGCTGTGGAGCATTTTAATAATAAATAAAATTTGTAGAAACCTTCTGGAACATAAGAATGACTTCTTTCATGATACCGCAAATGGAAAAGGTCCATGCTATAGAATAGGGGGAAACATATAACGGCTAGCAGCTCCAGTTAGACTACAAGCATCGGTGAAAGATCATATTTTAAGTCCTACTACATTGTATCATTGGGCAAAATCTACTTTGCGAAAACCATTTTATTCAATGTTGTAATATAAAAAGACTGCCAACAACAGTACCTGGAACTCAAAAATATCATTCCGTTGTTCCTTTTGAAGATAGGAAGTCGTCCAGTTTGAAAAAGGTTTCTTCAGCTACAGATTTTGAAGTTTTCCTGAAAATAAATCTGAAAAAAGAGAATAGAAAAAAGAAATGAACAAAAAAAGATCAGCTAGTGGCGAGGGAAGCACCCCGATGGAATGAGAACTCTACGATGTCCGTGTCGTTCATTCTTTGTAACGATAAGAAGAGGTTGACTTTTTTTTTTATATTTCAAAGTATGCATATGATTTAAAATATAAACGATTTTTCAAGAAAGTTATTAAAATTTCATAGTTTTCCGAATTATCACACTTTTTGACAAGGTGCAAAATATAAGGGACGAAGTTTTTCCTATTTGTTGCCAATTATTTGTGCGTGCGTGCGTATGTGTGTTAATTATAAGGGATTATACTAATACGGGAAAATAGCTTCCAAAACCACTGGTCATTTTTTAAAATAGGAACATTTTACATCGGAAGTTATAGGCTATTAAATGTCGTCACTGCGACCGTCGTAGTAAAAATTGAATCCCCCGAAACTATGCAACCCCTTTATCGATTGTGAAAAATATTTCCTGCATCTTTGTTGTCAAAAGGAATAATGCTTGTGCCAATTTCTAAAATATTGAAAAATCTTGCATTTTTCAGCTGGTAAGTTTCGCATGAAACGCCGCATGAAGACTACTGAGGTGTCGAAATAATCTCTGACCATGTCGGTCTTTACTACTGCCGGTATATTCTGACGCACACGATTTCAGGAATGATTATCGAAATTAATACTTTTAATGCGCGTGTTTCCGAAATTTTTATTGAATTAGAAATGTAATGAAATGTAACACATTTTTTTAAATTTAAGCAATTTTTAAATTTTACCAACAGCAATTGCCCTGTGGTCGGTGCGACGCACAGTCACTCTTTCAGGTGAAAGGTTCTTGATAGGGATCCAATAAAAATAATAAAAACGAGCGTTGCGCCCGCTACGGCAAAGATAGCAGGCCGATTGCTGAGTGGGAGACACGGCTGCTTTACCATCAGAGGGTAACCCCTGATGATAAAGTAGTTTGTCGACTGTATCTGTCTGGGTTTTCCGTAGTTTTCCCAGACCCCGTGCAAATGCGATACAGAGGGGTCTCAAGACGTTCTACGGGGCGCAGTAATGGGGGGACTGGCTCTGGGTGGGTGTTGCTATGTGCTGTTATGTATTGTCTTGTAAATGTTTTCGATTGTATGTCCGACCTATCCACCCGAGAGCCGACCCGCGAACAGGCAAAAATGTCATTAAAGCGGGGGATAATTCCTATCCTTTATCCTTTTATCCTTATCCTTTTTAAATTTAAGGTACCACTTTTTTATTATCTTTAATTTGTAATTTAAACAAATGTTAACGTTGTACAATTAAGTAACTATTTACAAATAGTTACTCTGCGTATAGAACAATATTAAAATATCTAACAGGGTTATGAGATATAGAACTTATTTTACAAGTAATAGTTCAATTAATTTAAGATAATTTTCAGGCACTACGTGATCTAACTAAAATTCTGTATTATATAGTTGATTAAAAAGACGATATTTTGAAAATAACTTGAATTTCAGCCTAAGCAGACTGTAGTTTATCTACAAAATCCACCGGTACCTAACCAAAAGTTGATTTCAATCGAATACAGATTTCTTGCATCAAGGGATATAACTTCCTGGGCAATACTTCGATTCCATTATTGTCGCAAGCAGTGTACACCATTGAACTTTTCAACGGAAGTTAAATCAAAGTTGTCTGAAGTGTAATTAAATGTTGATTAAACGATAAAACGTCGACTACTCAGGTCATTCATCAAATAATAGTCGCAATAGTAATTCATCCACATAAATCCATAACGTTTCGCAACTGAAAAGGAACAAAAAAATAATTACATGTATAACCAACGCTCAGAAAATACTTAATCTGTATTTGTACGTTTATAATATGCGGAATGCAGAACAGATTTACGAAATGAGATTTAACCACTTTTTACGTCGTTCAAGAAATGTCATAACGCTGTATTTACGCAAACACTGAACAGATTGATATACTGCATTCTAAAAGCACAGCGTAAATATCAAATCATTTACTATCTACAGTCACATAATACAAACAAAATATATATACACAAAACAATCAAAAACATTTTTTTCCTGCTTTAGTATCACTATATTGCATTTGATGGATTTCACGTCAAATGTCCAGACAAAAAAAAAATTTTCTCCATTCGAGCCCCAATTTTTTTTATGAGTTGTCCTATAGGTTAGTAATTATTCAGGAAAATATTTTTTAATTTTATTAAAAATTGGAGGAGTGGGAGGGGGTGAAAGTTTTGAACTTTTTAAGTCACGCGCTACTTTGTGTATTTATTCCACTTAAACAAATAAATACAAAATTTGTTTCAGATATGATTTTGATAGGATTTTTCATGAACTTTCGATTGGTGTAGTCCATTTTGGATTTATTTTTTATTTTGACCAACATTTTTGAAAAAAAAAATATAATTCAAGTTTTTTCGACTTTGGGCACGTTTTTTTTTTATATATTTTTAACAGAAAGCTGAGGGTTTTTCCTACAAAATACTTGAATTTCAAAACATCGTTTTTTTTTGTTTTCGAGAAATTGAATTATAAAGATTGCGCGTCACGGCAACTCGAAGCACCAATGCACCGCACTTCAACCCTTTAAGGGGCATTTTTTCTATAAATAAAACGATTAAATTGACTATATCACATAGTTGGAAAAATATAGTTAAAACTACTATGAAAAATAGTTAAATTTACCACTTTCATATTCGATTTTACTATAATTTTGTTACACACACTATCTCCTCATAGTTAAAAAAATCAGATATATACAATAATTTAAATAAATATGTCAAAATAAAGTTAAAATAATTATAATCTACTGTAGTCCTCATTTCATACTATATTTCGTAGTAAATCTTTACATTTACTATTATTCATAGTTACAGTTTGTATTTACTAACACTGTAATAAATCCATAGTAAAGACTGCCGCACCTCTTGAGTTTTGATGCCGCCAGGTGCCAACGCGTCGTTCGCAGCTTTTTTTCTTCGAGCACGTGGCTCCCGTTATTGAAGTGGAATTTCATTTGGTCATAAGAAGGACCATCGCCACAGAAGGCGGATGAAACATTCAACATCAATTGGCCGGACTTAAGTACTGCCGACTCTCGAATTGTGGATGGATTCAGGTAATTTTTTTTTTAATTAACAGGTAAATAAGTACAGAATACACTATGTATGCGTAAATTCCGTTTTTTATAAAAAGCATTAATAATGCCATCCAAAATAGGGGGAGAATATGGAGACCCTGTTTAAATACAGATAACATTTTTATTTAACAATGCTGGCAATTTTTTAATTTTTTTCGGACTACGCAAAGTTGCTTCTGGTCACGAAAAGAAGTTTCGGTAAAAATTTCATCCCCGAAAGCGAATTAGAACCCTCTCAAATATAGCTTTTATTCTTCTTGTTGTTAAATTACATAAGAAATTCTATTCAACAATGCTGGCAATTTTTTAAAGATTTTCTAAGTATTTAAAGTGTCTTCTGCTCACGTATAAAAGCTTTAGTGCAAATCTCAACCCCGAAAGCGAATTAGAAATCTCTCAAATTGAGCTTTTATTCTTCTTGTTGTTAAATTACATACAAAAATTCTGTTGATTAATACAGGCAATTTTCATGAAATTTTCTAAGTATGTAAAGTTTCTTCTGGTCACGAATAAATGCTTTAGTGAAAATCTCAGCCCCGAAAGCGAATTAGATCTCTCAAATTGAACTGTTATTCTTCTTGTTGTTAAATTACATAAGAAATTCTATTCAACAATGCTGGCAATTTTTATAAGATTTTTTAAGTATGTAAAGTTTCTTCTGGTCAAGTATAAAAGCTTTAGTGCAAATCTCAACCCCGAAAGCGAATTAGAACTCTCTCAAATTGAGCTTTTCTTCTTCTTCTTGTTAAATTACATACAAAATTCTATTGAATAATGCTGGCAATTTTTATAAGATTTTCTAAGTATGTAAAGTTGCTTCTGGTCACGTATAAAAGCTTTAGTGCAAATCTCAACCCCGAAAGCGAATTACATCTCTCAAATTGATCTTTTATTCTTCTTGTTGTTAAATTACATACAAAATTCTATTGAATAATGCAGGCAATTTTTATGAAATTTTCTAAGTGTGTAAAGTAGCTTCTGGTCACGAATAAAACAAGGAAAAAAGTGAGTAGTTATACTAAGGGGAAAACTGGTTATACCATCTACGTACAGTAGCAAATATAGCGCCAGCCAGATTTGTAGTTGGTGCTACTACATTCGGTTAGTTAAAGCGCGCGAGTGTCATCCTTACTACTTTTTCTGCCTGGAATAACGACTTTTGTATAGTTTATACCGGGTGAATAATTCAAGGCCGAACATAGGGGAACAGATGTATTAGCTCTCAGCCAATCGCTATCGAGCTTGAGAGTATGCATTATCGCCACCGACCAATCACGGAAAGCGTTTAACATCTATCAACTTTTTGATGTTTACGATTAAGAAAATGATTGATTTAAAAAATCTATGCATTAAATATGAAAAATATTAATAATTAAACTATTTTTTAATACGCATCAAATTACTTAATCGAAAAAGTTCTTCGTATAATCATGTGTTACATTCTAGGTTAGGTTAGGAAGACTGATATGGTTTCGGTCGTTTCGGAGTGTAGTTTAATGGGTCTGATGTTATGACATATCAGCTGATTCGGAAAAACTTACTTCACAACTTCACTACAATTAGATAAGTTGCCAAGTGACAAATATTTATAATTAATTTAATATTTAATATGATAATACGATTCTTTGTGATTGTGTTTTTTTTCAGGATTATTCAAGAATGCGTGAATTGGACTGCTATTAACGGAGACGTTAAAGTTAGTTATTGTTCTGTGATCAGACCCATCAAACTACACTCCGAAACGTCCGAAACCTCCGAAACCATACCAGTCTTCCTAACCTAACCTAGCATGTAAGACATGTTTACATGATTATACGGAAGACTTTTTCGATTAAGTAATTTGATGCGTATTAAAAAATAGTTTAATTATTAGCATTTTTCATATTTAATGCATAGATTTTTTAAATAAATCATTTTCTTAATCGTAAACATCAAAAAGTTGATAGATGATATACGCTTTCCGTGATTGGTCGGTGGCGATAATGCATACTCTCAAGCTCGATAGCGATTGGCTGAGAGCTAATACATCTGTTCCCCTATGTTCGGCCTTGAATTATTCACCCGGTATAACAACGAATATAGCGCCACTACAAGGCCTGTGAGAGTGTTTAGCGGCTATGCGTACTTTCAGAGGTTCCCCATATGAGAGTGGGGGAGACAGACTTATGCCTGCCTATGTAATCTGGTTCCCCAAAATCCGTCTCGTCTGCCCTATCCGCTCTGCGCTTTTATGTACGCGTCTATATTCGTTGGTTAGAATTATTTATTTTCCCCGTTAATATTCGTAGTGTGTAAAATAATACCATTACAAGCAAAAGCCCTTATGCTGTCAAAAAAATGTAACTTTGCATGAAGTTCTCCACTTGTAATCATTGTTAAAGAAACATATAATCGTTAATGTCCTCCGGCTGTCATGCTGACATTATTATAAGTGCTAAGACTTATTTAGCTCCTTTTAGTTAATATATGTTGTACGGATTATTTAACAATGTGCAACTAAACTCGAATAAATTAAAAGTAAATATAAAAAGGGCCCAAATTAAACGGAACAATTGAATTTCATAAATAAAAATGAAATCATAATATAGGTTCCAACAATTATTAGAAAGCCGAAGAGAGTTTACGCTATGGTTTTTAGATTATATTGTATATACGTTACTTGCTTTAATGTTAAATCAACGAATATAGACGCATATAGAAGCCCTGAGCGAATAGGGCAGATGTGCCGAAAATTATACGTCCGAGAGATGGCACCGCTGTAGACTTACAGCAATTCCCCTCACCCCCCGCGCTCAAAGGGCGCCACGACATTCCCCACTACGATTTACTTTCCATGTATGCTCCACCCCTTTGCTTTCAATGTGCACGCTGCACACGCGACCGATTAGCGCGGAGAAATATATATAGCCGGCGAAACCTCAGATGCCCCGAAAATGACAACTGACTGAAGCAAGAGTTTATAAGTCACCGACTGTAGCTTAATTTTGGGGCATTTCGCGCAAAAACAATAATTTTCAATTCCCACTAAACAACGAAATTTAAACGTTGTCAAGTTTTATTATCAAATTACCGGTATTTAGTACCCCAGTAAACGAAAACGAATAGAAAGTTAAAAATACGAATTGAAATGAATTCATTTGAATTAAAATGAATTAAAACGTATGAAAATTATTAATTGAATCCACTTTTTAATTCATTTTAATTCACTTGAATTCATATCAATTCATATTTTTAACTTTCTATTCGTTTTCGTTTACTGGGACATTTATTATCAAGAAATTATTATACTGAATGCTACTTAGTACTTCAATGGAATAAGTAAATATGAAATTATTTAATAAATATGTTTTATATCTTTTCGGAATTTGTAAAAATGCAAAAATCCACCCGTTTTGAACATTAATCAGAATTCGTTAAAACTTGATTTGTTAACAATTATTTATAATATTGATGATATATGATGAGAGTAAAATGTACTATTGTATATAAAAAATTTAAACTTATTTGCAAAAAGTGAAGTCTCCTGAATATTAACATAAATCGTGTAATTCCGAGGCCGTTAATTATTTTACGTTTTTATAGTGTCATGGAATGCAGTCAAAACTTCATTTGTCCTAATTTTTTATTCGTTTGTTGTAAGCAAGAGGTAGCTTTAACTATATTCCATGACAGGGAGAGAGAAAGATTTATAACAAATTTCAACAAAATTCAAAATGTGTGCTTTGTGATGAAAATACTATGGAAAACACTTTTGATTTATAACAATGTTTGAAAACAGTAATATTTTTAAAGTTAACGCTATATGAAACAACTTCAAATAATGAAAACAATTTTTTTACTAAAATACATAATCCAGAAAGGTTTAAAAAAAGATGGTTACGAAATTACACGAATGCCTACCTTATTCAAGAGTTGTCACGTTTTACTGACGATGAACTGTAATCTCCACATTTGTGAGCAATGATTATGAATAATTGAGATTTGTCAGGAGTATCAAAAAGTTGTAATAACCGATATCGTTCATGAGAAATGTTTTAAAACTAAATTCGATATTTTCTTCTTGGTTTAAAATGTTATTGTCTACATTGTTGTTTGTTATATAAATAAATGTTTCGATGTTACGAGAAGTAGATATAAAAAGATAAAAAGGCAATTAAGGTTCCAAAGTATTTAAAAAGAGAGCTTTATGAATAAAATAGAAAAATATTAAACTCGCTTTTTTTTAGCACAAATTTCAGACTTTAAAATCGTTAGATATTTCAATCTGAATGTTTTTAACGAAAAAATGAACATTTTGGTAACCTTACATTAGCAACAATCAAAGTGAAAATATTTCGAACGAAAAAACTAATTATAAGATGGGATTATGAAACAAGCACTGTAAATGGGCGACTTCTACATAAAGCCGTATAATCTTGCATGAAGGAAGAATTATTAATCTACATTACTACCATACACTATTTTTTTCAGCACCGTGGGAAAGATCGCGCTTTGAACAAACTTAAAACTATTCGTTAATATTTAAAGAATTCCGTGCGGTATAGATATTATCAGACAGTTTTGAATTCAAACTTAATCCATCATTTTTAGTACATTTTTGCATGCTGTGAATACGAGCTTCAACCGCGCGGTGTGAAAATACATTTTTCTAAGCTACAAGTAATGTACTCTATACTTAATATCTAAAATAGGCACCGCTGTATAATATATACACATATAGTTTGAATCATTATATATCTTTTTCTTGTTCTATATAAGTGTTTACGTCATTTTATTGTTGTCTTCATTATTAAATCCACTCACGGACACTGTTGTATAAATGACTGCAGGGCTTAATCTCAATATGGGACAATGTTTTTATACCTGCATGAATAAATGAATGATTAAATAAATTCATGCAATTCCGTGAGCAAAGTTTAATTTTTCGGACAGTTTACGTCGCGAAATTTTACTTTCCTAGATTGGTGTGAGCTAAATAACGCACAGTGCGGAAAATGATAAAACTGTGCCCAAAGTAAAAAGTGTTGCGAAATATCATTAACCCGTTTCGTCCTGAAATGCCGTAAATTTTGACTTCTTTTCATCAGGTGCTTTCTTAGGGAAAAAATCACTCAATCGTTTTGATATAACCATACCTATTGTATTTTTTCTCGAACTTTCTAAATCCGGTTTCAGATTGACCATATCTGCCGCTATTTTTTGACTATGGCGGTTTAAACGTTAAAAAATTGTGAATTTTGAAAAAATTTCTTCAAATAATCGTATTTTTGAACAGGAAACCGTGTTTGGAACAAGCTTAGTCTCTGTATCTGGTGGAGTAATTAGTTACACTAAAAGATAGGATAGTTATTAATTCTCCATTCAAATAGGTGGCATAAAAATGGCGGTTCTCAGTCAAAATTTTGTTGAAAAATTTTTGGACGATCTAACTCAAAAGCTACGAGCTTTTTAAAAAAAATGTTGAGAATGAAAAGTTCTTAGAATTCATTGAGAAATATAGTGGAATTTTTTCAGACTTTTTACACGGAGTTTTGAGAAATTTTTTTTCAAAATTTTTTTCAAAATTGTAATTTATTTACGAAAAATTCTGAATAAAATTTAGTGCATTCTCTGATAAATTCTAAGAGTTTTTTGTTCTTTGCAATTCTTTCCAAAAGTTGATAGTTTTCGAGGAAACGAATTGATAGGCTTTTTATCAAACTTTCCAAAAATGGTAATATCCGAAATTAAAAAAAAAATTATTACTAAAAAATGAGTGTAAATGTAAAAAAGTACATTTTTCTTATTTTTTGTTTGAATTGGATTTCATATCAACTATCCGTTATGGAGTCGTCTTGAAACCAATTTAGATAGTGGAGGGCTGCAGGGAATATCTGAACTTCAGAAAACTGAACTTGGAACGTTAATTTTGTCACCTGAATTATCCAAAATAGTGTCCTGCAAAAGTTATAAACTTTCCGAAGAAAGTTATAATTACAAAGAGTGTAAAAAATTCATGAAAGGTGCAACAAAACTTTTGCAGATTTTTTTTAGATAATTTTGAAAATTTTGATTGCATTTTTCTGAAAGTTGATAGTTTTTGAGGAAAATAATTTTTCACCCGTTAACTACCAAAAGGACATTTTGTTTTTAAACTTTGATAAAAAATATTCTAGTCAATCAATTTTGAGTCAAAAGTTGAGAAATTAAAGAATAATGTTTATAAAGAAATGGGATATTTAGATCATTATAAATAATAAATGCTAATACGTTTGAGTATGAAAAACTAGTGCATTTCGTTGATAATCGATAAAAAATGAAAAGTGTGCATTTTTCAAATTATTTTCCAAATACGACAAGTATAAAGACTTATCTGAGTCTTATCTATTACATGTGTAAAATACTACATTTCAAGTACTGATGATCTTATTGTGAATAAAGTATACCTGTAATCTGAAAAATGATAACATCATTTTCGTTTAATTTTTTTTATGATTATTTTCCTCAAAAAATATCAATTTTCAGAAAAAACTGCAAGCGATAAAAAGTGCTTAGAATTCATCAAAAAGTGCATTACAAATTCGAGAATTACAATTTTGAAAATTATCTTTCTAAATTTCTGCGAAAATTCTATTATATTCTTTGATGAATTCTAAGCCCTTTTTGTAAGTGTAATTTTCTTCGAAACGCTTATAGTTTTTTAGTTAAAGCGTCATAAGCATAACGAGCGAATATTCTCGTTTCGGAGGTCATTTTGGATCATTCAGGTGACAAAATTAACTCTTCAAAGTTTTCTGCAGTTCAGATATTTCCTCCTTCATCTCAATTGGTTTCAAGATGATTTCATAACGGGCAGTTCATACGAAATCCAATTTTAAAAAATTCCGAATTTTTTACACTTAAACACATTTTTTAGTAATAATTATTTTTTTCTAATTTTGGATATCACAGCCGCAATTTATCTCTTCTAGAGAGCTCTGAAACACTCTTAGCCTTTTTAAATATTTCCATTTAAAATATTTTAGATATCCGCCATCCGAAGTAATCTGTTGAATTAAAATCTTTTAGTTCTAGCTCTTTTTTCATATAAATTTATTGCAGTGGAAATAACATGTATATGAGTTTATTTTAAAACTAGAATAAAATTATATCTATCAAATTATTATTATAAATGTCTTATACTTTAAATTAAAAAATCAAATATTCGGGTTTGAAGATAAAAAAATATCTTTGGTAAACATTTGGTATTTTTAAATAAAGTGCTTTTTGAAAAGATCGGGAATGTAGCCTTTTCATATCAGAAGACATTTTTGAAAGGTCGCGTATCTTCAAATTGCACTTGGAAAATATACGGTTTTCTATGAATTTTAAAACATTCAAAATTTGTCAAATAATTTCTTAATTATAAGGCAATGCACATTCCAAAAGGAAGTAATATCTTTTCTTTTAGCTATGTCACTATTCAACCATACTTTTTATTTTAAGAGTTGATTATTACATAAAATAAATGTAGTGAAGGAAATAAAAGAAAATGTACGTGATCTTGTAATACCTGTTGATATGCGAGTTTATACTGAAATTATTATATAAATACTTTGTACGATTTTATAAAGTCATTTTGTTTATATGCAAATTATATAAAATGTCGATAAAAAACATTTTCTTCAACTTCCCTGGTAGAAATGAAAACATTTTTTGTACAATTCTGGTATAACATTCTTATTTACCATGTTAAAGGTATAGGGGAAATGGACAGTGTGAGGAAAAAATTGACAAACTTCTACCAGGGTTAATGCACAAAAAAAACAGAAACGAAAAATTTGAAAAAATTTCAGCCAATAGATAATTAAAAAATGAAACTTTTTCTTCCTTAAACGTTTTTTATATCGCGTTTATTTTAGATAGAGCAGATTGAAAAGATCACATTATTTTGTTCAAAATTAAATAAGTATTTGTAAAGAATTGTTAGAAACAAAAAATGGGAGCGGTTTCAAAAAAAATAATACCCAAAAATGACTG
The DNA here is from genome assembly GCA_030407085.1 of Trichopria drosophilae. Classification (NCBI taxonomy): domain Eukaryota; kingdom Metazoa; phylum Arthropoda; class Insecta; order Hymenoptera; family Diapriidae; genus Trichopria; species Trichopria drosophilae. The sequence continues at coordinate 14,984,641 of CM059587.1, read as the reverse complement.
GAAAATCGAGCATAGTTCAAAGTTTTATTGGATTATTGTTAAAATTATAAACAAAATTCCAACAGCTTTCAGTGAGACCAAAATTCGTTTGGTTTACGCTAATCCTGTACCTACCCTGAGGGTTAATATTACATATTGCATTATTGTTTTTACTTTTTAATGCTTTTAAAATATCTGGCTTAAGATTAAGTTTATTATTTTTGTTGTTATTTTGAAATATATACATAAGTACAATAGGAAACGTGTCGTTAGTTATACATTTTATCTCTCATAAAAAAAACAAAGGAGTTTTAAAGTACAAGCTCTAAATTTCTTCGAGATTGCCAGCAAATTCATAATTTATTAAAACAGATAATTTGATGTGTTTTTATACTTACATTTAAATTGAATTCGCGTACACAACGAAAAGTAAAATGTGAAAATCCTTCACATAATTGTGCGGTCTTAAGTGGAGTCTATACCTTTGTTTTATTTCGTTATAAACGTTAATATAATGTTTTAAATTATCCGTCATTTAAAAAATAAACAGAGTATGATAAAATACATATAAAGAGAAGAAAACAATAATAATTTAATGTCATGTTCAAATTAGTACTTTAAATACGGTAACCCTTACAATTTCCGGCCATAAGTTTCTTGTTTTTCTTCTCTGGCATTTATATTGCTGTTACATGTTTAAATATTGTATAAAGGCAAATTAGATGTCTTTGTTCCATATAATGCAACTAAAAAAATAAATAAATAATATGGAAGCAAGAACAATCAATGTATTTTTGTTATATCTATATTACGTTAACAAATTCTACAAACATTTGTCACAAGAGATTTAATAAATGTATATACAAAACACATTCGAAAAGAGTCTTATATTTTATAGCCGGGTGAGACCTGCGTATCTTTGTCATTATTTGGTATATTTTGCGTGTGTCGACTATACGCGGAGAGATAAAGAGGATCCGAGTCAGATCCCCATACTAGAGCGACGGAGAACGACGACTTTGAAGGAGAAATGGGTAAGAGAGACCGTCCGAGTCTCTGCCGGCTGTATGCAGACGGAGAACGAGAAGGGGCGTGAACTAAACAGAGTAACTGAGAGGTCCGAGCCGGTTCCTCGCATGCGAGCGGTAAAGACAGAGGATATTGGTGGGGAACCATCTAAACAGAGAGCGCACAGTGATCATCCCAATTAGAAAGAAAGGGATAGATAATTGCGATGAGCGCGCCGCAGGTGACTGATGTGCCCAACTACGATTTCGGGTTCCCCGGCAACTTTCCATATTCTTTAACACGGCTCAGTGCTTCTATATGCGTCTATATTCGTTGGTTAAATAAATGCATACTTTATAAATAAGTTTCATCCACATAATTCTTTTGCACATATCTAGTATAGTTTTATTCCACTTATTAAATAAGAAGACTAAAAAGTGTCCAATAATCTAACAACTATAAATTCTGTCCAGCACTGTTATTCTTGTTAAAATGTATCCTACACTCTTAATCTTTGTTATTTAATTTTATGTAGTGTTACATACAAATACACTCATATAGAATGTCCACTACAATTCTAAAAAATATAAGGAACAAAGATTGATATCATAGGATGCACTATAATAGGTGTACATAGCCGATGAGAGCTAACGCTTTTTAGATTTCTGTATGTATGATACTTGCCTTAACATTTACGAGTGCTCCCTTTATGAAGAATTTTCATTCATATTAATTATTTTGCACATTACCGGTATAGTTGAATTTTATTGATGACATATTACAGTTTATAAAATGTACTGAATAATCTAAAAACAGTATACTTTCCTCGACTGTGTGATTATTCTTGGAACGTATTACTGATAAGTATGTTAGTAATTAAATATTACATACAGTTTTATCGAAGTTAGTGTACACTAAGTATCAAGATATGTTATGTTTATTACAAATTATGCATGTGTAGATGATACTTAGTGTACACTAACTTCGATAAAACTGTATCGAAATCCTATTTAAAATAAGTGCTTATTAAATAATAGTGTCAATAACATGTATAAGTACGATTTCTAAAAACCGTTCGTAAAATCTTTTGAGATATGCAATTTGTTACAACTTAATAGTGCTTTCAAGTATTATTAATTTAATTTTATATTTAATTACTAACATACTTATCAGTAATACGAATTGAAATTATAATAAGTTAGAATACTCTGAAACCATGGGATACGTTCCAAGAATAATCACAGAGTCGAGGAAAGTATACAGTTTTTAGATTATTCAGTACATTTTATAAACCGTAATATGTCATCAATAATATTAAACTATACCGGTAATGTGCAAAATAATTAATATGAATGAAAATTCTTCATAAAGGGAGCACTCGTAAATGTTAAGGCAAGTATCATACATACAGAAATCTAAAAAGCGTTAACTCTCATCGGCTATGTACACCTATTCTAGTGCATCCTATGATATGAATCTTTGTTCCTTATATTTTTTAGAATTGTAGTGGACATTCTATATGAGTGTGTTTGTATGTAACACTACATAAAATTAAATAACAAAGATTAAGAGTGTAGGATACATTTTAACAAGAATAACAGTGCTGGACAGAATTTATAGTTGTTAGATTATTGGACACTTTTTACAGTCTTCTTATTTAATAAGTGGAATAAAACTATACTAGATATGTTCAAAAGAATTATGTGGGTGAAACTTATTTATAAAATATGCATTTATTTAACATTAAAGCAAGTAACGTATATACAATATAATCTAAAAACCATAGCGTAAACTCTCTTCGGCTTTCTAATAATTGTTGGAACCTATATTATGATTTCATTTTTATTTATGAAATTCAATTGTTCCGTTTAATTTGGGCCCTTTTTATATTTACTTTTAATTTATTCGAGTTTAGTTGCACATTGTTAAATAATCCGTACAACATATATTAACTAAAAGGAGCTAGATAAGTCTTAGCACTTATAATAATGTCAGCATGATAGCCGGAGGACATTAACGATTATATGTTTCTTTAACAATGATTACAAGTGGAGAACTTCATGCAAAGTTACATTTTTTTGACAGCATAAGGGCTTTTGCTTGTAATGCTATTATTTTACACACTACGAATATTAACGGGGAAAATAAATAATTCTAACCGACGAATATAGACGCGTACATAAAAGCGCAGAGCGGATAGGGCAGACGAGACGGATTTTGGGGAACCAGATTACATAGGCAGGCATAAGTCTGTCTCCCCCACTCTCATATGGGGAACCTCTGAAAGTACGCATAGCCGCTAAACACTCTCACAGGCCTTGTAGTGGCGCTATATTCGTTGTTATACCGGGTGAATAATTCAAGGCCGAACATAGGGGAACACATGTATTAGCTCTCAGCCAATCGCTATCGAGCTTGAGAGTATGCATTATCGCCACCGACCAATCACGGAAAGCGTATATCATCTATCAACTTTTTGATGATTACGATTAAGAAAATGATTTATTTAAAAAATCTATGCATTAAATATGAAAAATGCTAATAATTACACTATTTTTTAATACGCATCAAATTACTTAATCGAAAAAGTCTTCCGTATAATCATGTAAACATGTCTTACATGCTAGGTTAGGTTAGGAAGACTGGTATGGTTTCGGAGGTTTCGGACGTTTCGCAGTGTAGTTTGATGGGTCTGATCACGGAACAATAACTAACTTTAACGTCTCCGTTAATAGCAGTCCAATTCACGCATTCTTGAATAATCCTGAAAAAAAAACACAATCACAAAGAATCGTATTATCATATTAAATATTAAATTAATTATAAATATTTGTCACTTGGCAACTTATCTAATTGTAGTGAAGTTGTGAAGTAAGTTTTTCCGAATCAGCTGATATGTCATAACATCAGACCCATTAAACTACACTCCGAAACGACCGAAACCATATCAGTCTTCCTAACCTAACCTAGAATGTAACACATGATTATACGAAGAACTTTTTCGATTAAGTAATTTGATGCGTATTAAAAAATAGTTTAATTATTAATATTTTTCATATTTAATGCATAGATTTTTTAAATCAATCATTTTCTTAATCGTAAACATCAAAAAGTTGATAGATGTTAAACGCTTTCCGTGATTGGTCGGTGGCGATAATGCATACTCTCAAGCTCGATAGCGATTGGCTGAGAGCTAATACATCTGTTCCCCTATGTTCGGCCTTGAATTATTCACCCGGTATAAACTATACAAAAGTCGTTATTCCAGGCAGAAAAAGTACTAAGGATGACACTCGCGCGCTTTAACTAACCGAATGTAGTAGCACCAACTACAAATCTGGCTGGCGCTATATTTGCTACTGTACGTAGATGGTATAACCAATTTTCCCCTTAGTATAACTACTCACTTTTTTCCTTGTTTTATTCGTGACCAGTACTTTCAAACTTTGCTATTTTTCTTTTATCAGTATAAATTTAATATGAGTGTAAATAGCAATTTTTGAAAGTATTAGACAACTGGGAGTTGGGAAATAGGTTGTCAATAAGGAATGCTAACCTCAAATGTTAATTTGGGTTAACCTCCAAAATCATATATCACATTTAATCCTTTTTTTTCCTGAAATTGTTCTTTTGTAAGAACAATAATAACTTAATTGGCTGAAACACATACATATAATATTTAAAACGCGAAGCGATAAAGTCGAACTGTCGAACTGTGTCGAACACAGCACACAAGACAAAACACTTGTTGACTTGAACCAGCCAGTGCCGTCACCAGCCAGCTGATTGACGTCAGTGGTGCCTTACCTAGCGGCCGTTACAGGAACACTATAGCTCAACAGGAGAAAAAGTAGTAACACTGGGTAGCCTACTACTTTTGTGGTTGGCGTAACTAATTTGAAATAGTTCCGCTAACCAACTTAGGTTTCGTGCGTCTACGGTTTCGTTCGTAAGATTCTCTACTTTTGCGCCTACTACTTTTTCCGTAGTTGGTGTAACCACTCACTTTTTTCCGTGAAGCTTTAGTGCAAATCTCAGCCCCGAACGCGAATTAGAGCTCACTCAAATTGATCTTTTATTCTTCTTGTTCCCTACTCGAAAAGGAGGATAGAAAAGCATAGAAAAGTATAGAAATTCTGCGTGATTCGTATGCTTTTGAATCCTATTTTTGGCACATAATGTAAATCTATCAATTCTTATCCTATCTGTTAGTATTATGTTAATATTTTTCTATCCATTAGGTAAAATCAATAAATTTCTATCCCAATCGTGTATAAAGAATCAATCCAAATGTATCTCATTACACTTTTATCATTATGTATCCTAAAAATTTATAGAAATTCTATCAAAACGAATCAAAATGTGCTTTTTATATTTTTACGGTCAAGGTCGACCGCTCCGCAGTTTTCGGTGTCTAGGTATTCCGCACCGTAGTTTTTGACGTCCAGGTCGACCGCTCCATAGTTTTCGGTGTCTAGGTATTCCGCACCGTAGTTTTTCGTCGTCCAGGTCGACCGCTCCGTAGTTTTCGGTGTCTAGGTATTCCTCCCCGTAGTTTTTTGCCGTTCAGGTCGACAACTCCATAGTTTTCGATGTTTAGGTATTCCGCACCGTCGTTTTACGCCGTCCAGGTCGACCGCTCCGTAGTTTTCGGTGTCTAAGTATTCCGCACCGTAGTTTTTCACCGTCCAGGCGGAAAACTATGGGGCGGAACATCTGGACAACGAAAACTATAAAGCGGACCACCTAGATATCGAAAACTATGGAGCGGTCACCTAGACGGCGAAAAACTATGGTGCGGAACACCTGGACAACGAAAACTATGGAGTTAACTGCCTAGATACCGAAAACTATGGAGTGGTCGATCTAGACTGCGAAAAACTACGGTGCGGAACACCTGGACAACGAAAACTATGGAGCCGACCACCTAGATACCGAAAAATATGGAGCGGTCGACCAAGACGGCGAAAAACTATGGTGCGGAACACCTGGACAACGAAAACTATGGAGCGGACCACCTGGATAACGAAAACTATGGAACAGACCACTTGAAGAACAAAACACTACGCGCGTGTGTCCGCGCGCGCGCATGTGTGTGTATCCCGCAATTGTTGTTTTACTAGTAAAAATTAAAAATAGAAAATTACATAAGAAATTCTATTCAACAATGCTGGCCATTTTTATAAAATTTTCTAAGTATGTAAAGTTTCTTCTGGTCACGAATAAATGCTTTAGTGAAAATCTCAGCCCCGAAAGCGAATTAGATCTCTCAAATTGAACTGTTATTCTTCTTGTTGTTAAATTACATAAGAAATTCTATTCAACAATGCTGGCCATTTTTATAAAATTTTCTAACTATGTAAAGTTTCTTCTGGTCACGAATAAAATCATTAGTGAAAATCTCAGCCCCGAATGTGAATTAGAATTCACTCAAATTGATCTTTTATTGTTCTTGTTGTTAAATTACATAATAAATTCTATTCAACGATGCTGGCAATTTTTATAAGATTTTCTAAGTGTGTAAAGTTGCTTCTGGACACGAGTAAAAGCTTTAGTGCAAATCTCAGCCCCGAACGCGAATTAGAGCTCGCTCAAATTGATCTTTTATTCTTCTTGTTGTTAAATTACATAAGAAATTCTATTCAACGATGCTGGCAATTTTTATAAGATTTTTCAAGTATGTAAAGTTTCTTCTGGTCACGAATAAAAGCTTTAGTGAAAATCTCAGCCCCGAAAGCGAACTAGAACTCACTCAAAATGATCTTTTATTCTTCTTGTTGTTAAATTACATAAGAAATTCTACTCGACGATGCTGGCAATTTTTATAAGATTTTTTAAGTGTGTAAAGTTGCTTCTGGTCACGAGCAAAAGCTTTAGTGCAAATCTCAACCCCTAAAGCGAATTAGAAATCACTCAAAATTGATCTTTTATTCTTCTTGTTGTTAAATTACATAAGAAATTCTATTCAACGATGCTGGCAATTTTTATAAGATTTTCTAACTATGTAAAGTTTCTTATGTTCACGAATAAAAGCTTTAGTGAAAATCTCAGCCCCGAAAGCGAATTAGAACTCGCTCAAATTGATCTTTTATTCTTCTTGTTGGTAACTTACGTAAGAAATTCTACTCAACGATGCTGGCAATTTTTATAAGATTTTCGAAGTGTGTAAAGTAGCTTCTGGTCACGAATAAAAGCTTTAGTGCAAATCTCAACCCCTAAAGCGAATTAGAACTCACTCAAATTGATCTTTTATTCTTCTTGTTGTTAAATTACATAAGAAATTCTATTCAACGATGCTGGCAATTTTTATAAGAATTTCAAAGTATGTAAAGTTTCTTCTGGTCACGAATAAAAGCTTTAGTGAAAATCTCAACCCCGAAAGCGAATTAGAACTCTCTCAAATTGATCTTTTATTCTTCTTGTTGTTAAATTACATAAGAATTTTAATTCAACGATGCTGGCAATTTTTATAAGATTTTCTAACTATGTAAAGTTTCTTATGGTCACGAATAAAAGCTTTAGTGCAAATCTCAACCCCGAAAGCGAATTAGAACTCTCCCAAATTGAGCTTTTATTCCTCTTGTTGTTAAATTACATACAAAATTCTGTTGATTAATGCAGGCAATTTTTATGAAATTTTCTAAGTATGTAAAGTTTCTTCTGGTCACGAAAAAATGCTTTAGTGCAAATCTCAACCCCTAAAGCGAATTAGAACTCACTCAAAATTGATCTTTTATTCTTCTTGTTGTTAAATTACATAAGAAATTCTATTCAACGATGCTGGCAATTTTTATAAGATTTTCTAACTATGTAAAGTTTCTTATGTTCACGAATAAAAGCTTTAGTGAAAATCTCAGCCCCGAAAGCGAATTAGAACTCACTCAAATTGATCTTTTATTCTTCTTGTTGTTAAATTACATAAGAAATTCTATTCAACGATGCTGGCAATTTTTATAAGATTTTTCAAGTATGTAAAGTTTCTTCTGGTCACGAATAAAAGCTTTAGTGAAAATCTCAGCCCCGAAAGCGAATTAGAACTCACTCAAAATTGATCTTTTATTCTTGTTGTTGTTAAATTACATAAGAAATTCTATTCAATGATGCTGGCAATTTTTATAAGATTTTCTAACTATGTAAAGTTTCTTATGTTCACGAATAAAAGCTTTAGTGAAAATCTCAGCCCCGAAAGCGAATTAGAACTCTCTCAAATTGATCTTTTATTCTTCTTGTTGTTAAATTACATAAGAATTTCAATTCAACGATGCTGGCAATTTTTATAAGATTTTCTAACTATGTAAAGTTTCTTATGTTCACGAATAAAAGCTTTAGTGAAAATCTCAGCCCCGAAAGCGAATTAGATCTCTCAAAATGATCTTTTATTCTTCTTGTTGTTAAATTACATAAGAAATTCTACTCAACGATGCTGGCAATTTTTATAAGATTTTCTAAGTGTGTAAAGTTGCTTCTGGTCACGAGTAAAAGCTTTAGTGCAAATCTCAGCCCCGAACGCGAATTAGAGCTCGCTCAAATTGATCTTTTATTCTTCTTGTTGGTAAATTACGTAAGAAATTCTATTCAACAATGCTGGCCATTTTTATAAAATTTTCTAAGTATGTAAAGTAGCTTCTGGTCACGAATAAAAGCTTTAGTGCAAATCTCAACCCCTAAAGCAAATTAGAACTCACTCAAATTGATCTTTTATTCTTCTTGTTGTTAAATTACATAAGAAATTCTACTCAACGATGCTGGCAATTTTTATAAGAATTTCTAAGTATGTAAAGTTCCTTCTGGTCACGAATAAAAGCTTTAGTGCAAATCTCAACCCCGAACGCGAATTATATCTCTCAAATTGATCTTTTATTGTTCTTGTTGTTAAATTACATAAGAAATTCTATTCAACAATGCTGGCAATTTTTATAAGATTTTCTAAGTATGTAAAGTTGCTTCTGGTCACGAATAAAAGCTTTAGTGAAAATCTCAACCCCGAAAGCGAATTCGAACTCTCTCAAATTGATCTTTTATTCTTCTTGTTGTTAAATTACATAAGAATTTCAATTCAACAATGCTGGCAATTTTTATAAGAATATCTAAGTATGTAAAGTTCCTTCTGGTCACGAATAAAAGTTTTAGTGCAAATCTCAACCCCTAAAGCGAATTAGAACTCACTCAAAATTGATCTTTTATTCTTCTTGTTGTTAAATTACATCAGAAATTCTACTCAACGATGCTGGCAATTTTTTTAAGATTTTCTAAGTATTCAAAGTTGCTTCTGGTAACGAGTAAGAGCTTTAGGGCAAATCTCAGCCCCGAAAGCGAACTAGAACTCACTCAAAATGATCTATTATTCTTCTTGTTGTTAAATTACATAAGAAATTCTACTCAACGATACTGGCAATTTTTATATAGGAATTTCTAAGTATGTAAAGTTTCTTCTGGTCACGAATAAAAGCTTTAGTGCAAATCTCAACCCCGAAAGCGAATTATATCTCTCAAATTGATCTTTTATTCTTCTTGTTGGTAACTTACGTAAGAAATTCTACTCAACGATGCTGGCAATTTTTATAAGATTTTCGAAGTGTGTAAAGTAGCTTCTGGTCACGAATAAAAGCTTTAGTGCAAATCTCAACCCCTAAAGCGAATTAGAACTCACTCAAATTGATCTTTTATTCTTCTTGTTGTTAAATTACATAAGAAATTCTATTCAACGATGCTGGCAATTTTTATAAGAATTTCAAAGTATGTAAAGTTTCTTCTGGTCACGAATAAAAGCTTTAGTGAAAATCTCAACCCCGAAAGCGAATTAGAACTCTCTCAAATTGATCTTTTATTCTTCTTGTTGTTAAATTACATAAGAATTTTAATTCAACGATGCTGGCAATTTTTATAAGATTTTCTAACTATGTAAAGTTTCTTATGGTCACGAATAAAAGCTTTAGTGCAAATCTCAACCCCGAAAGCGAATTAGAACTCTCCCAAATTGAGCTTTTATTCCTCTTGTTGTTAAATTACATACAAAATTCTGTTGATTAATGCAGGCAATTTTTATGAAATTTTCTAAGTATGTAAAGTTTCTTCTGGTCACGAAAAAATGCTTTAGTGCAAATCTCAACCCCTAAAGCGAATTAGAAATCACTCAAAATTGATCTTTTATTCTTCTTGTTGTTAAATTACATAAGAAATTCTATTCAACGATGCTGGCAATTTTTATAAGATTTTCTAACTATGTAAAGTTTCTTATGTTCACGAATAAAAGCTTTAGTGAAAATCTCAGCCCCGAAAGCGAATTAGAACTCGCTCAAATTGATCTTTTATTCTTCTTGTTGGTAACTTACGTAAGAAATTCTACTCAACGATGCTGGCAATTTTTATAAGATTTTCGAAGTGTGTAAAGTAGCTTCTGGTCACGAATAAAAGCTTTAGTGCAAATCTCAACCCCTAAAGCGAATTAGAACTCACTCAAATTGATCTTTTATTCTTCTTGTTGTTAAATTACATAAGAAATTCTATTCAACGATGCTGGCAATTTTTATAAGAATTTCAAAGTATGTAAAGTTTCTTCTGGTCACGAATAAAAGCTTTAGTGAAAATCTCAACCCCGAAAGCGAATTAGAACTCTCTCAAATTGATCTTTTATTCTTCTTGTTGTTAAATTACATAAGAATTTTAATTCAACGATGCTGGCAATTTTTATAAGATTTTCTAACTATGTAAAGTTTCTTATGGTCACGAATAAAAGCTTTAGTGCAAATCTCAACCCCGAAAGCGAATTAGAACTCTCCCAAATTGAGCTTTTATTCCTCTTGTTGTTAAATTACATACAAAATTCTGTTGATTAATGCAGGCAATTTTTATGAAATTTTCTAAGTATGTAAAGTTTCTTCTGGTCACGAAAAAATGCTTTAGTGCAAATCTCAACCCCTAAAGCGAATTAGAACTCACTCAAAATTGATCTTTTATTCTTCTTGTTGTTAAATTACATAAGAAATTCTATTCAACGATGCTGGCAATTTTTATAAGATTTTCTAACTATGTAAAGTTTCTTATGTTCACGAATAAAAGCTTTAGTGAAAATCTCAGCCCCGAAAGCGAATTAGAACTCACTCAAATTGATCTTTTATTCTTCTTGTTGTTAAATTACATAAGAAATTCTATTCAACGATGCTGGCAATTTTTATAAGATTTTTCAAGTATGTAAAGTTTCTTCTGGTCACGAATAAAAGCTTTAGTGAAAATCTCAGCCCCGAAAGCGAATTAGAACTCACTCAAAATTGATCTTTTATTCTTGTTGTTGTTAAATTACATAAGAAATTCTATTCAATGATGCTGGCAATTTTTATAAGATTTTCTAACTATGTAAAGTTTCTTATGTTCACGAATAAAAGCTTTAGTGAAAATCTCAGCCCCGAAAGCGAATTAGAACTCTCTCAAATTGATCTTTTATTCTTCTTGTTGTTAAATTACATAAGAATTTCAATTCAACGATGCTGGCAATTTTTATAAGATTTTCTAACTATGTAAAGTTTCTTATGTTCACGAATAAAAGCTTTAGTGAAAATCTCAGCCCCGAAAGCGAATTAGATCTCTCAAAATGATCTTTTATTCTTCTTGTTGTTAAATTACATAAGAAATTCTACTCAACGATGCTGGCAATTTTTATAAGATTTTCTAAGTGTGTAAAGTTGCTTCTGGTCACGAGTAAAAGCTTTAGTGCAAATCTCAGCCCCGAACGCGAATTAGAGCTCGCTCAAATTGATCTTTTATTCTTCTTGTTGTTAAATTACATAAGAAATTCTACTCAACGATGCTGGCAATTTTTATAAGATTTTCTAAGTATGTAAAGTAGCTTCTGGTCACGAATAAAAGCTTTAGTGCAAATCTCAACCCCTAAAGCAAATTAGAACTCACTCAAATTGATCTTTTATTCTTCTTGTTGTTAAATTACATAAGAAATTCTACTCAACGATGCTGGCAATTTTTATAAGAATTTCTAAGTATGTAAAGTTCCTTCTGGTCACGAATAAAAGCTTTAGTGCAAATCTCAACCCCGAAAGCGAATTATATCTCTCAAATTGATCTTTTATTGTTCTTGTTGTTAAATTACATAAGAAATTCTATTCAACAATGCTGGCAATTTTTATAAGATTTTCTAACTATGTAAAGTTTCTTATGTTCACGAATAAAAGCTTTAGTGAAAATCTCAGCCCCGAAAGCGAATTAGAACTCGCTCAAATTGATCTTTTATTCTTCTTGTTGGTAACTTACGTAAGAAATTCTGTTGATTAATGCAGGCAATTTTTATGAAATTTTCTAAGTATGTAAAGTTTCTTCTGGTCACGAAAAAATGCTTTAGTGCAAATCTCAACCCCTAAAGCGAATTAGAAATCACTCAAAATTGATCTTTTATTCTTCTTGTTGTTAAATTACATAAGAAATTCTATTCAACGATGCTGGCAATTTTTATAAGATTTTCTAACTATGTAAAGTTTCTTATGTTCACGAATAAAAGCTTTAGTGAAAATCTCAGCCCCGAAAGCGAATTAGAACTCGCTCAAATTGATCTTTTATTCTTCTTGTTGGTAACTTACGTAAGAAATTCTACTCAACGATGCTGGCAATTTTTATAAGATTTTCTAAGTGTGTAAAGTAGCTTCTGGTCACGAATAAAAGCTTTAGTGCAAATCTCAACCCCTAAAGCGAATTAGAACTCACTCAAATTGATCTTTTATTCTTCTTGTTGTTAAATTACATAAGAAATTCTATTCAACGATGCTGGCAATTTTTATAAGATTTTCTAAGTGTGTAAAGTTTCTTCTGGTCACGAATAAAAGCTTTAGTGCAAATCTCAACCCCGAAAGCGAATTAGAACTCTCTCAAATTGAGCTTTTATTCCTCTTGTTGTTAAATTACATACAAAATTCTGTTGATTAATGCAGGCAATTTTTATGAAATTTTCTAAGTATGTAAAGTTTCTTCTGGTCACGAATAAATGCTTTAGTGCAAATCTCAACCCCTAAAGCGAATTAGAACTCACTCAAAATTGATCTTTTATTCTTCTTGTTGTTAAATTACATAAGAAATTCTATTCAACGATGCTGGCAATTTTTATAAGATTTTCTAACTATGTAAAGTTTCTTATGTTCACGAATAAAAGCTTTAGTGAAAATCTCAGCCCCGAAAGCGAATTAGAACTCACTCAAATTGATCTTTTATTCTTCTTGTTGTTAAATTACATAAGAAATTCTATTCAACGATGCTGGCAATTTTTATAAGATTTTTCAAGTATGTAAAGTTTCTTCTGGTCACGAATAAAAGCTTTAGTGAAAATCTCAGCCCCGAAAGCGAACTAGAACTCACTCAAAATGATCTTTTATTCTTCTTGTTGTTAAATTACATAAGAAATTCTACTCAACGATGCTGGCAATTTTTATAAGATTTTCTAAGTGTGTAAAGTTGCTTCTGGTCACGAGTAAGAGCTTTAGTGCAAATCTCAACCCCTAAAGCGAATTAGAAATCACTCAAAATTGATCTTTTATTCTTCTTGTTGTTAAATTACATAAGAAATTCTATTCAACGATGCTGGCAATTTTTATAAGATTTTCTAACTATGTAAAGTTTCTTATGTTCACGAATAAAAGCTTTAGTGAAAATCTCAGCCCCGAAAGCGAATTAGAACTCGCTCAAATTGATCTTTTATTCTTCTTGTTGGTAAATTACGTAAGAAATTCTATTCAACAATGCTGGCCATTTTTATAAAATTTTCTAAGTATGTGAAGTAGCTTCTGGTCACGAATAAAAGCTTTAGTGCAAATCTCAACCCCTAAAGCGAATTAGAACTCACTCAAATTGATCTTTTATTCTTCTTGTTGTTAAATTACATAAGAATTTCAATTCAACGATGCTTGCAATTTTTATAAGATTTTCTAAGTGTGTAAAGTTTCTTCTGGTCACGAATAAAAGCTTTAGTGAAAATCTCAGCCCCGAAAGCGAATTAGAACTCGCTCAAATTGATCTTTTATTCTTCTTGTTGGTAAATTACGTAAGAAATTCTATTCAACAATGCTGGCCATTTTTATAAAATTTTCTAAGTATGTGAAGTAGCTTCTGGTCACGAATAAAAGCTTTAGTGCAAATCTCAACCCCTAAAGCGAATTAGAACTCACTCAAATTGATCTTTTATTCTTCTTGTTGTTAAATTACATAAGAATTTCAATTCAACGATGCTTGCAATTTTTATAAGATTTTCTAAGTGTGTAAAGTTTCTTCTGGTCACGAATAAAATCTTTAGTGCAAATCTCAACCCCTAAAGCGAATTAAAACTCACTCAAATTGATCTTTTATTCTTCTTGTTGTTAAATTACATAAGAATTTCAATTCAACGATGCTGGCAATTTTTATAAGAATTTCTAAGTATGTAAAGTTTCTTCTGGTCACAAATAAAAGCTTTAGAGAAAATCTCAACCCCGAAAGCGAATTAGAACTCTCTCAAATTGATCTTTTATTCTTCTTGTTGTTAAATTACATAAGAAATTCTATTGAACGATGCTGGCAATTTTTATAAGATTTTCTAACTATGTAAAGTTTCTTATGTTCACGAATAAAAGCTTTAGTGAAAATCTCAGCCCCGAAAGCGAATTAGAACTCTCTCAAATTGCTCTTTTATTCTTCTTGTTGTTAAATTACATAAGAATTTCAATTCAACGATGCTGGCAATTTTTATAAGATTTTCAAACTATGTAAAGTTTCTTATGTTCACGAATAAAAGCTTTAGTGCAAATCTCAGCCCCGAACTCGAATTAGAGCTCGCTCAAATTGATCTTTTATTCTTCTTGTTGGTAAATTACGTAAGAAATTCTACTCAACGATGCTGGCAATTTTTATAAGATTTTCTAAGTATGTAAAGTTGCTTCTGGTCATGAATAAAAGCTTTAGTGCAAATCTCAGCCCCGAACGCGAATTAGAGCTCGCTCAAATTGATCTTTTATTCTTCTTGTTGGTAAATTACGTAAGAAATTCTACTCAACGATGCTGGCAATTTTTATAAGATTTTCTAAGTGTGTAAAGTAGCTTCTGGTCACGAATAAAAGCTTTAGTGCAAATCTCAACCCCTAAAGCGAATTAGAACTCACTCAAATTGATCTTTTATTCTTCTTGTTGTTAAATTACATAAGAAATTCTATTCAACGATGCTGGCAATTTTTATAAGATTTTTCAAGTATGTAAAGTTTCTTCTGGTCACGAATAAAAGCTTTAGTGAAAATCTCAGCCCCGAAAGCGAACTAGAACTCACTCAAAATGATCATTTATTCTTCTTGTTGTTAAATTACATAAGAAATTCTACTCAACGATGCTGGCAATTTTTATAAGAATTTCTAAGTATGTAAAGTTCCTTCTGGTCACGAATAAAAGCTTTAGTGCAAATCTCAACCCCGAAAGCGAATTATATCTCTCAAATTGATCTTTTATTGTTCTTGTTGTTAAATTACATAAGAAATTCTATTCAACGATGCTGGCAATTTTTATAAGAATTTCAAAGTATGTAAAGTTTCTTCTGGTCACGAATAAAAGCTTTAGTGAAAATCTCAACCCCGAAAGCGAATTAGAACTCTCTCAAATTGATCTTTTATTCTTCTTGTTGTTAAATTACATAAGAATTTCAATTCAACGATGCTTGCAATTTTTATAAGATTTTCTAAGTGTGTAAAGTTTCTTCTGGTCACGAATAAAAGCTTTAGTGCAAATCTCAACCCCGAAAGCGAATTAGAACTCTCTCAAATTGAGCTTTTATTCCTCTTGTTGTTAAATTACATACAAAATTCTGTTGATTAATGCAGGCAATTTTTATGAAATTTTCTAAGTATGTAAAGTTTCTTCTGGTCACGAATAAATGCTTTAGTGCAAATCTCAACCCCTAAAGCGAATTAGAACTCACTCAAAATTGATCTTTTATTCTTCTTGTTGTTAAATTACATAAGAAATTCTATTCAACGATGCTGGCAATTTTTATAAGATTTTTCAAGTATGTAAAGTTTCTTCTGGTCACGAATAAAAGCTTTAGTGCAAATCTCAACCCCGAAAGCGAATTAGAACTCTCTCAAATTGATCTTTTATTCTTCTTGTTGTTAAATTACATAAGAAATTCTATTCAACGATGCTGGCAATTTTTATAAGATTTTCTAAGTGTGTAAAGTTTCTTCTGGTCACGAATAAAAGCTTTAGTGCAAATCTCAACCCCGAAAGCGAATTAGAACTCTCTCAAATTGATCTTTTATTCTTCTTGTTGTTAAATTACATAAGAAATTCTATTCAACGATGCTGGCAATTTTTATAAGATTTTCTAAGTGTGTAAAGTTTCTTCTGGTCACGAATAAAAGCTTTAGTGCAAATCTCAACCCCTAAAGCGAATTAGAACTCACTCAAATTGATCTTTTATTCTTCTTGTTGTTAAATTACATAAGAATTTCAATTCAACGATGCTTGCAATTTTTATAAGATTTTCTAAGTGTGTAAAGTTTCTTCTGGTCACGAATAAAAGCTTTAGTGCAAATCTCAACCCCGAAAGCGAATTAGAACTCTCTCAAATTGAGCTTTTATTCCTCTTGTTGTTAAATTACATACAAAATTCTGTTGATTAATGCAGGCAATTTTTATGAAATTTTCTAAGTATGTAAAGTTTCTTCTGGTCACGAATAAATGCTTTAGTGCAAATCTCAACACCTAAAGCGAATTAGAACTCACTCAAAATTGATCTTTTATTCTTCTTGTTGTTAAATTACATAAGAAATTCTACTCAACGATGCTGGCAATTTTTATAAGAATTTCTAAGTATGTAAAGTTTCTTCTGGTCACAAATAAAAGCTTTAGAGAAAATCTCAACCCCGAAAGCGAATTAGAACTCTCTCAAATTGCTCTTTTATTCTTCTTGTTGTTAAATTACATAAGAATTTCAATTCAACGATGCTGGCAATTTTTATAAGATTTTCAAACTATGTAAAGTTTCTTATGTTCACGAATAAAAGCTTTAGTGAAAATCTTAGCCCCGAAAGCGAATTAGATCTCTCAAAATGATCTTTTATTCTTCTTGTTGTTTAATTACATAAGAAATTCTACTCAACGATGCTGGCAATTTTTATAAGATTTTCTAAGTATTTAAAGTTGCTTCTGGTAACGAGTAAGAGCTTTAGTGAAAATCTCAGCCCCGAAAGCGAACTAGAACTCACTCAAAATGATCTTTTATTGTTCTTGTTGTTAAATTACATAAAAAATTCTATTCAACAATGCTGGCATTTTTATAAGATTTTCTAAGTGTGTAAAGTTGCTTCTGGTCACGAATAAATGCTTTAGTGCAAATCTCAGCCCCGAAAGCGAATTAGAACTCTCTCAAATTGATCTTTTATTCTTCTTGTTGTTAAATTACATAAGAAATTCTACTCAACGATGCTGGCAATTTTTATAAGATTTTCTAAGTGTGTAAAGTTGCTTCTGGACACGAGTAAAAGCTTTAGTGCAAATCTCAGCCCCGAACGCGAATTAGAGCTCGCTCAAATTGATCTTTTATTCTTCTTGTTGGTAAATTACGTAAGAAATTCTATTCAACAATGCTGGCCATTTTTATAAAATTTTCTAAGTATGTAAAGTTGCTTCTGGTCACGAATAAAAGCTTTAGAGAAAATCTCAACCCCGCAAGCGAATTAGAACTCTCTCAAATTGATCTTTTATTCTTCTTGTTGTTAAATTACATAAGAAATTCTATTCAACTATGCTGGCAATTTTTATAAGATTTTTCAAGTATGTAAAGTTGCTTCTGGTCACGAGTAAAAGCTTTAGTGCAAATCTCAGCCCCGAACGCGAATTAGAGCTCGCTCAAATTGATCTTTTATTCTTCTTGTTGGTAAATTACGTAAGAAATTCTACTCAACGATGCTGGCAATTTTTATAAGATTTTCTAAGTGTGTAAAGTTGCTTCTGGACACGAGTAAAAGCTTTAGTGCAAATCTCAGCCCCGAACGCGAATTAGAGATCGCTCAAATTGATCTTTTATTCTTCTTGTTGGTAAATTACGTAAGAAATTCTATTCAACAATGCTGGCCATTTTTATAAAATTTTCTAAGTATGTAAAGTTGCTTCTGGTCACGAATAAAAGCTTTAGTGCAAATCTCAACCCCGCAAGCGAATTAGAAATCTCTCAAATTGAGCTTTTATTCCTCTTGTTGTTAAATTACATACAAAATTCTGTTGATTAATGCAGGCAATTTTTATGAAATTTTCTAAGTATGTAAAGTTGCTTCTGGTCACGAGTAAAAGCTTTAGTGCAAATCGCAACACCTAAAGCGAATTAGAACTCACTCAAAATTGATCTTTTATTCTTCTTGTTGTTAAATTACATAAGAAATTCTATTCAACGATGCTGGCAATTTTTATAAGATTTTTTAAGTATGTAAAATTTCTTCTGGTCAAGTATAAAAGCTTTAGTGCAAATCTCAACCCCGAAAGCGAATTAGAACTCTCTCAAATTGATCTTTTATTCTTCTTGTTGTTAAATTACATAAGAAATTCTATTCAACGATGCTGGCAATTTTTATAAGATTTTCTAACTATGTAAAGTTTCTTATGTTCACGAATAAAAGCTTTAGTGAAAATCTCAGCCCCGAAAGCGAATTAGATCTCTCAAAATGATCTTTTATTCGTCTTGAGCGAGCTCTAATTCGCTTTCGGGGTTGAGATTTTCACTAAAGCTTTTATTCGTGACCAGAAGCAACTTTACATACTTAGAAAATTTCATAAAAATTGCCTGCATTATTCAATAGAATTTTGTATGTAATTTAACAACAACAAGAATAAAAGCTCAATTTGAGAGAGTTCTAATTCGCTTTCGGGGATGAAATTTTTACAGAAACTTCTTTTCGTGACCAGAAGCAACTTTGCGTAGTCCGAAAAAAATTTAAAAATTGCCAGCATTGTTAAATAAAAATGTTATATGTATTTAAACAGGGGCTCCATATTCTCCCGCTATTTTGGATGGTATTATTAATGCTTTTTATAAAAAACGGAATTTACGCATACATAGTGTATTCTGTACTTAATTACCTGTTAATTAAAAAAAAAAAATTATTTGAATCCATCCACAATTCGAGAGTCGGCAGTACTTAAGTCCGGCCAATTGACGTTGAATGTTTCATCCGCCTACTGTGGCGTCGGGC
This sequence comes from Trichopria drosophilae, assembly GCA_030407085.1. Lineage (NCBI taxonomy): Eukaryota > Metazoa > Arthropoda > Insecta > Hymenoptera > Diapriidae > Trichopria > Trichopria drosophilae. The sequence goes on along the minus strand of CM059587.1, from coordinate 14,965,457 downwards.
GTCAAGATATGATAATACATAATGCATGTTTTATATGCACGTGCATCTGTAGACTAGTTACACGACATTGAAATTTGTGTGTATAATGGCATTGCATAATACATTTTTGTAACTGGCTGGAGTGTAACATTCACAAACTTGGCGCTGTATTGATTGTTTAATTTTATTTTTGTTTCCTTGTTTATCTTAAAGACGAACGAAACGAGAAAAGTGGACTTTTCATATTTTATGATATATATATAGTTTACAAATATTTTTAAAAAGTAAATATTGACTCCTTTCCATATTTTTTATGACAATTTCTTATACAATTATTTCTCTCAGTGAAGGTAGTTATTTTCTGAAATGACTATTTCAAAATAGGTGAGTCTATTTGTCTATTATGATAAGTAGTATTTTGAATCATGAAAAATAGTTAAATTTTTCTATTTCAGAATAGTTATGTTAACTATTACCATACCTATTCCTCATTTCACTACTTTTTTTCTGATTGTGGTAGATAATTTAAGTAAATACTGAAAAAATCCATTTTTATTTCATGAATTTAGGAATAGAAAAAATATTCACCCAATTCATGATATTTTTAAGATTACAGATAGTCCATAATTAGCTTCAGAAATTTACATCCCTGAAACTCCACAATTATCAGTTTCATATTAAATAAATAACCTTAGGGATCTTTGTTCTTCAAGCTCTAGCAGCTTCAAGAATGTATGTTTAAAAAACTTATTTTCCGTTTTCAATTTTTGTTTTAAACTATAGTATGCCAAACTTTAAAATACAACGTTTATCCAGACAATAAAATTATTTTTTGAGTTAGTATACAAAGATACAAATAAATAAATTTTTCACCAAAACCTACTTTCTTACACCCAGACCTGAAGTAAGAAACGTCGTAAGAAACGTCGCGTCGTCAAAATATTCAACTTTTGCCGGGCACTTATTACAATTAAATTATAGGTATATTTTACAAAATTACCGAATATAACGAATATTGAAAATCTACTTTGTGATGTAATTCTTGCTAATTATCTTATTTATGATGTAAATAACTTCGGCAAACAGAACTGGACAACGTCACATGCCTTGACTAGCACAATAATGTTCAGTACTTGGTCAGTACTATTTCAATCTGGGAAATTAACTAACCTGTCAAATCAAATGTCACGGAAATTTAAGTTTGTTTCAGGATTTTAAATCATATCTTATACTTAACTTATAATTTTGTGTCGTTTCAGAAATGTCTGATACAGTTTGGAAATTTCAGTTATTTTTAATATTCTTCTATATGGTTTCTTAAACATTTATTACAGTGTTATTTAATATGTTAATCGTCACTTATTAAATTTTCAAGAGTCATTGAAGATCTATATAATTATGGTAAAGTTGCACCATTTTTACTTTTAAAAAAATTATCGGATAACACAAAAAAATAGACATATCAGAAAGTAATATACATGAATTACAATTTCAGAGTCTATTTTATAAAAATGCATGTCACTTATTAAATTTTCAAGAGTCATTGAAGATCTATATAATTATGGTAAAGTTGCACCATTTTTACTTTTAAAAAAATTATCGGATAACACAAAAAAATAGACATATCAGAAAGTAATATACATGAATTACAATTTCAGAGTCTATTTTATAAAAATGCATATGTACTCTAGAACTTTCGATAAGAAAAACAAAAATATTTCAATTTACCTGTTCCATATATTTTATCAACGAATTAAAAAAAAAACAATCAATTTCAGAGCATACTAGCACAAATTCCTTCTAGCACAAAATTTAGGTTTCTTTTAACAAAATGTATGATTAAGTAACAAATTAGATGTGCCATTGAATGGATTTCGTTAATATAAAACGCAAGTGCTTCTTAAGTTTCTATAATTTATTTAATATTTCACCATCATGTAAACTCGAACGATTCAGAAAGTATAAAAAGTTAGATAGGAAACAAAGGGGAAAGGGCTTAAGAATGATACTTTTGTTCTTCTTGTTTCTTCTCAATTTTTCTCCCAATTTGTCTACAATGAGTCAGACGCCTTTCCAAAGTTCTTCGAGGCGTATAATATATACCTTAAGGACTTGAAGAAGTGATCAATCAGAAAACGTAAATACCCAGGTATTTATTCTCATTTGACAATTTCGCTCCACCTAAGATCGATTGATCTGAAAAATGAATTCGTTCGAATGTTGAGATATTTTATATTCTGCCGAGATTTTTACTTTTTCTTATTCATTATCTTTTATTTTGCAGGTTTCATTGCAAAGGGTGAAATCAGCATAGAACTCCATTGAATTAAATTTTAATTGGAATTTATACTTATACAGCATATATTATTTTATATTAATCATAGGTTAAATCTGGTTCAAAATACAAAAATATTCGTTTTTATCATAAATTATGAAACTATACTATAGAATTTAATTATTCCCTGCCGTAATTACCTTTTTTGTTTTATTATTTTATTTCCATCTACTCCTCGAATTGCAGTTAATAATTAGATTCCTTGTCCTTTGAGGGGAATTTTAGAATTCTCAAATAATTGTCCTGCAGAGAATGTCTACGACAAGAAGAAAATTAATTCCGTAAGATTTAACTTTTGGCACACGAGTAGGTTAAAAGGAGATATTTAAATCGAAGCGTTACTGAATAAAGAGTTGTGATTAAGTACTTATTGAACGGTTTATAATAAAATAAAATATAAATAAGTATATCTCGGTCAGTGACCTGATATGTAAACAAAGAAACCTTACGATTAATAAATATGTATATAATTACGAGTGTTCAAATAAAATTCATTAATAACTGCTTCATTGTAATTTATTTCCTTTTAAACAACGAAAGTAAGTGCCCACGCTTTCTATTTTTAATCGGACAGACAGTAGGATATCCTTTAATAAGTATATACATTCACAAATACAGAATTTTGAAATTAACTACACGTAATTTTAACGCATTTTCGACACAAAGCATAATTCTGGCACTGACATTGGATTAAATTATGAGCTTATGGCTCTCTTTGCAGAGGTATTCATACACATTTGCTTTATACATTTTTAAGCTTGCACAATGCAAATCCACAGATTATATATACAGTGTGTCCCACAACTTGCAGACTTACCTTGACATTCTTAGTAAAGAAGTTTAATACCAAAAGTCGATCTGGCTAGACGTATAGATTTTAAATGGCGAGCCTTTGAATTTGAGAAGAAATAATACTTCGTCCAGACTCGAAGTAAATCACTTTATCACTTTACTAAAACAATTTTACTTCCCCGGACTAAATTTCCCTGCAATAAACGGCATCCCCTTATAGCCTACAGCCGTTCCATTCGGTTCTGCCGTTGCCCTGACCATCTAGGTTGTTTACCTTTGTGTCTCTTAACAATAAGCATAACTTTTAAATCGGATAAGCCTTGCTCCGACACAAGTCTACAAGGCAGACGGAGGATCTAGGCAGGTTCTATAGTGGTTGGTAGGATAGTTTCCCAGAGAGGGGTCCTGCCCCCCCCCCCCCTCAGACGCTTTTTTCCATAAGTCATTTTTCCGTAAGAAATTTTTTTCCGAGGTAATTTTTTCACGGGTAAATTTTTTCCGGGAAAATTTCTTATGAAAAAAATGACTTTCGGAAATTATTTCCGGGGAAATTTTCACGAGAGAATAAAGTCCGGGAACCATGTTGATTTACAATGAATATGTCATATTGTCATATTTATTTAAATTATTCTACATATTTGATTTTTTTAACTATGAGGAAATGGTTGGTGTAACAAAATTATAGTAAAATCGACTATGAAAGTGGTAAATTTAACATAGTATTGTATTTATAGTATACATAGTATTTATTTTTCATAGTAGTTTTAACTATATTTTTCTAACTATGCTATATACTATAGACAATTTAACTATGGATTTTTTTCTCAGTGCAAAAGTTGTGTAATTAAGTTGCGCATTGCTGTCACGAATCCATCTTTATTTAATAAAACTAAAGAAACATTGGCTCAAAAGTATCTGAAATGAACCTATTACATAGCTAATGAATTAAAACGAAAAATTATCGTCCCACCATTTATTCTATGAAACCTGGCTAGGTAAATATTTGCAAGCTGGAGCGGGACAAATAATGTGTTTTCTATAATTGAAAGTTTTACAATTGAAAATACTCGCAATATACGTCTGTAAACGTAGAAGAAGTTCTGACTACGACCAAATATTGACGTTTTTTATATAAAACCTTTCATTTATCTTTGATAAATACAAAATGACTCGTTAGCGTCACGTACAGTTCTCTTCCATTATTTGAGAAAGTGTAAATAGGTTCAATTTTTTATGAATTTTACTGGCGTGCACGTATACTTGTAGTTTCTTTCGCTGTGCTTTCCGTCTTTGTAATATCGATTGTGTCTCTTTCCATCAGTTCTGGGTAATTTAATTTTCCTCAATTTTACATTCCTTTCATTTGTAATGGAAAATGTATTTCGGTATATTTTTTAGATGTTTTGTTCTTTTCAACGTTTTTCAATGTGTTTACGTTCCAAATGTTATTTAAAGAATAATCGTAAAATTAAACGTAGGTTCTAGTATATGTGTATATATATATATATATATATATAAAAATCCGCTAACTTGATTAATTGTTAATTATTTTAAAAGAATCCTGTCTGTTGCATGTTAAATACGTATTAATTTTTTATATTAAAATGTTGTGCAAATAATTATAATTGTCTTTTGATAATTTTCATCGTGTTCGGAAAGTAATTTAGAGAAGTCTTGATAATAAACGATGGTTTTATCTTTTTTAAAAATACTTTAACAAGCTACACAGCAAGAAAACGTGGAGTATATTTGTTAAGAAAAAACATATTCGATATTTCACCATTATGAAGGTTAATTAGAAACTTTTATATTCCGGACATCGTTTTCTTGCGAATTACTACTATACATTTTTTAAATATGCTAAATGGTGGAAGTAGCAATTTAAATAATGCTGAAATTTCCAAAATAATTTTTCTCTCTTTTCAAAACGTGGAAAAAAAACAAAAACAAGTCTTCCAAAATAGTGATTCCAGATGGATAAAATAACCCTTTCCAAAGCTTTTATTGTAACCGCCACAAAGTTACAAAACTTTTAGCCACGTTAATAAAGTTTGAAACGATGCACGTTTTGAAGATTCAAATACCTCTGGTCTACATTGCACAACACATCAAAACATAGATGAAGTAACTTCCAATAGCCAATCGACAATAATTTGTAATCCAAATTCGTGATGCACCAAAATACACATAACAGATTAAAGTTTCTAGACAGTTTAATTACTTTTCGAAATAGTTTTGAGTGGCACTATTTATCACATAAGGGGATTTTGACTTACGGACCGAATGAATCTGAATATGAATAACCTTCAACTAAGCAAGGAAGTTTTTGATACACTAAAGAGGAATTGTATCGGAGACTTTCTTATTCTTGACACAGAAATTCCTACATGGAATAGTAAGTTATCATACTTAGAATAGTCCTATCGAAATATGACAATTTACTAAAATAATAGTATGCGTTTACTAAAACGCTGGTCTAGCCCCAAAGTACTAATGAAATTTCCAATACGATTTTTCTAAAACTATGAACAAATAATGTATATTACGTATCTAGGGCGGAAACAGAGGCATTGCAGCGAGGGTCAAAATCGTCACCCGATGCTTGCAATGCATGTTTTCGCCTTCGATGCGTACACTATATTTTGTCACACCCGTACAAGAAAAGTCCAACTCACGTTTAGGGTGTGTAAAGTGGTCCAATGATGTCAAGCACATTCGATGATCTTCACAGCGTGAAAGATTGTTTTTCGATGAAAGACTGTCAACAGATTGTAAACGAGAGGAAAAAACATTTTCCTGCCTGGTGACGCTCATCTTTATCAGACCGGACGCCAATCGGGCACTTTCCGCCCCCTATGCCGGGCGGAAAGATGGACTTTTCGTGCTGGTTCGACAAAAAAATTTTGTCAACCTAGGACCGAAACGTACTACGAAGTCGTTAAGAAAAATACCTACGGATAAGTAAAAGTGTCCGTTTCTTGTGAAATTTGCCATCCCAAAATGTATGTTTGTATTCTACGATTACTTCCGGTAATAGAATCTTATATTTCAAATGGCGTGGCACTGCGAACACTCGTTTCGGCAATCGTAAAAACGAAGGTATAATTTTTTCATATGTTTTTATTGAATATTTCTCAGTTTGAGATTGCAAGAGCCTTTCCATTAACCGGAATGCCGAATAGAACCATGGCAAACAAAAGAGGAATAAAACAATTCATAAATAACGCACACAAAGAAGTATTTTACTCTGACAAAGTAACCCTGAATATGACGAACTCGTTTCCAAAGTTACCAATTCCACTACACATTTTACAAGAAATTGCTCACGTTTTTTAATTTGCAAATGTAATATTTATTTGTTTATCGTCTGTTGCCTAAGAGATTAAAATTAATATTAAAAAATATCGCAAATATTTCAGGTTTCTTCATTTAACAGCCGGAAACGTGGATTTGGTAGGTTTTGGAAATGAAATTGGTCCTTTTTTAAGTAAAGTGTTTCACAATAATATGTTATCTTACTTGGAGATTAATGTAGTATAAGCAAAATTCATTTTTGGCATATTTTCGCAGGTTTTGAGAACGAGCTCCTCTTATAAATTTTGTTCAAGACGAGTAAAAAATTATTGATCAAAATAATCAAGTATGTCTGTTAATTTGAAAATGTTTTGAATCTAATTCAGTTCGAGAATGATTCAGCGAAAACAACAAATATCGACGCTGCAACTAATGACCCAGTTCCGATTAATTCGAAATAAATCCAAATATGATATATCTGGAATCAATTTTTTATCTGGGAGACTCGAGGGTTTGAAAATCCAAATTAGATTTGATTCAATCTGTAGTAGGTAGAATAAATGCGATCAATATCGTAGGTAGTATTACTGTGAAAAAATATTTCGTTACAGATATAAATCAGATAAAGCCAGATCGTATGCGAGTATATACAAGGAGATCAAATATAATCTTTTGCAGACTATTTTTGATAAAATTTGATTAGCTTTAATCTGACGAATATGTTCTAAATTGGATTTATTCTGATCATTTTTAATCAGCTTCAATTATAACTTAATCGACGTATCTACGTATAGATTAAATTTCACTTATGCGTCCCAAAGTTATTTCATCACTTGTAACAAACGGGGATTAGCTATGATTCCAAGATACATTAATAAATCTACACAAATTTGTGGCATACAGTACGATTTAAAAGGATGCTATTTTAAAGGTAGAAATATGTATAAAGAGTGAGAAGAATAATGGTTTAAGCACGAAACCCAACTACCCGAAAAATTGTCGCTAATCCGTAGCCAATCCGATGAAAAAAGATTACTGTTTGACCAATTACATAACATTCAGAGTTAGGTCGTTTCTTCTGAATACAACTATACAAAAAATAAAACATTGAGAATTTATTGCAAAGTTACAAACATTATCATTGTTTTAATAATAGAATAAAAATTAAATTTAACCCATAGACTAATACTAGAGCAAATGTACTTGAATTCAGCAAAAATCATTGATAGAAAGAATTCAAATTTAAAAAAAAATATTATCTATTGAAAACCTAATAAATAACATTAACAGAGTACGATTCAAGGATTTATTTCATCTTATTCGCGTTGTGTAGAAACGTATTTTTTTGTTTTAAGGAATGAAAATAGGGGTTAAAAAATTGTTAATAAATGGATGTGTTTGCGACTGGTTCTAACTTTCGATTTATTTGGAAGTAATTTGTAAAAATGACCAGTAAAATCATATTCATACCAAAAATGGTCAAAATTGAGTCGAGACAATTTTCTTATTTTTTGTTTACGTTGAAAATTACCTAACTGACCATTTTCGAGATAATATTCGTGACGAGCATATTATATCACATGAATAAATGAAATTAAAAATAAATCGCACATCGACACTAGTCGCAAATACGTTTATTAAAAAATTCAATAATTCAACTTTTATTTTCATTCCTTCAAACGTCTGAAGAAACAAAAAAATACATATAAAATATGTAAGGAAAACTTAATCCCTGAATGGCAGTTGAATAATCTGACTTCTAGGATTGCAAAAATATGAATAAAAATATTTGAGTAAAGAAATATTATTAAAAATGCATAATGCTTATAAAATAGAATAAAAACAAAGAAAAATAGTCGACAACAAAAATATTCGAAAATCGTGAAAAACAAAATGAAACAAGATATAAATAAAACTGACAAATATTTATTAAAAATCATAAAATATTAAATAATTTTTTTATTTGAAGCTATCAATTCAGAATTTACGAGTTTTGCGGTGCTCTTATTCTAAATTACTCCAGCTCTACCACTTTGCCAATATTTAGGTCTCCGTCTTCTTCAAATCACTAGGGTTTACGCCTCGTCTCCCGCTTCCTGCCCTTGTGTTTGCCACTTCGACTTGTTCTGTCTCTATTTAACTACAGCGCCTTTTGACGGTTTCGGTTGTAGTACCCTTCAGCCTCATCGATCGTTGGGGAACAAGAGTTTAAAATCGCCAGCTGAAGCATCCAATGCCCCACATTGCACCTGAAAAAGATATTCTTCTTTGCTCGTTGAAAAATTCAGGGACGTAATGTGCATTTACAATGAAGTAGCACATATATTTTGCTTCGAAATAATGCATGTTTATTTTTTGTGAAATTTCGATAAATGTATGTTAGAGGCTTGTCTAAAGTAACCAAAATCTAGGAAAATGGAAAAGCACCTCGCTTTTTCTACATATACACATAAAATGATATAAAATTGAAATTCGAAACTTTTGTTAAGTGAACAAATTTGATTACTTTATTGCAGATGACACAGGACCACAAAAAAAAATGTTTCCAGATCACTTGAATCAGAAATAGCCGATCTTATAGATTTTTGGCCACTGAAATCAAAATCATGGGCCATCACGTCAGGATTTTAAGATATGTGATCCGAATAATATTCAAAAATGTACTTTTTGGCAATTTAAGGTTAGGACAAAAAAAATGTTGCGGTCTTGTGTTATTTATGTCTCGAAACACCTTCAGTGATTAATTATACAGGACTGAAAACAATTTTTTAGGGGAGATAACTTGAATGAGAGGTACTAGATAGATTTTTGGTCGCTGAAAATAAATTAGTTGTCCAATTTGACCCGTGACCTCAGATATTTCACATAAAGATACATTTGGCTATTTTTCGGAACAATAATCGTGAAATCCTGACGTGATGGTTCAATTTGGGTAACATATTCGTAGTCAGTGACCAAAAATCTATGGGATCCACTACCTCTGATTCAAGTTATCTGGCAAAAAAGAAATGTACAACACAAGACGGCAAATTTTTTTTTACACAACTTGAATCAGAAGTGGAGGATCTTATATAGATTTTTGTTCGCTGAAAACGAATTCTTTATCCAAGTTGACTCATCGTTTCAGATTTTTCATATATCCTAACCTTAAATTGCCAAAAAGTATATTTTTGAATATTTTTCGGATCAGATATATTAAAATCTGGTGTCTGATATACAAAAATTTATAAAAAAGAATTACTTGTATCTAACAATAGCCGATAAAGGGAATATTTCTGTTATTATGAATAAGAAGGATTACATTGACAAAGTTGAGCAGTTATTATTTAATTACGATACATACCAAAGAATAACCAAAGATAAGACCACTACCACACGAAACAAGATCAATGACATATTGAAAGAGTCGGAAAATAAACAATATATTGACTCTGATACTGTAAAATACTTAAAATGTAATAACGGAAATACACCTGGGTTATTTGCACCCAAGATACATAAACTTGGTCCTCAGGAGACTGATTGTGCCCGCTTTAGGGAGTCCAATGTATGATATTGGTAAATATCTATACAACATTCTGTACCAAACGATAAAAAACAACGAGAATAGAACAAAACATGAGCGGACTTTCGTCAATTAAATAAACAAAATACCAATTCCACAAAATCACAGCCTTTTTCGCCAGACATAGTCAGCTCGTTCACTAGTATACCACACTCTTTAAACAGTCTAAAAAACTATAACAGGATATGCAGAAATTTTCTACATTTCCTATAAAAGAGATTATTAAAACGGTGACTTTAATTTTAGAATCGACAATTTTTATATTTAACAGACAACTTTACAAACAAAATACCGACAAACCTATGGGTCCACCTCTTTCACCTATACTAGCAGACTTAGTAAATATTGACTTAGAAAATGAAGTCCTCAATAAATTAGGAGAAAACCCTATCATCTATAAAAGATATGTAGACGACATAATCACATGTTACACAACAAATGACATGGAACAGCTAATGCAATCTTTCAACGACTCCCATCCTGTATTGAAGTTCACGTATGAATCTGAAAAAGACAGGAGTTCACCATTTCTTGATTTGCTTGTTATTAGAGAAGAAAACATGTTAATAACAAATTGATAGAGAAAACTATAGGGGAGACTATATCCTACTGTTTTTTGAAGTAGCATTCTTTCGAATGGAGTAGATGAAATGTTAGAAAAACGTCATTTTTCAAATGAATAAAATATTTTGTTCACTTGTAATTTTCACCATGATATTCATGATATTTATGGATTTCTATTCTTAAATGACATCCGAATGACACAAATGATTAAAAATCGCTATATTTCTTTCATTTTTAAATTTTAAAATTCAAGATTCCTTATAAGAAATTAAATTTTACGAAACCTGCGAAATATAATGAAAACTATAAGAAAACTAAAGTTTAAATTTTGTTATTTGACAGATAATACGTAATGTAATATAATGAATGCAAGTAAATGAGTGATCTACAAAATAGATTAATTAACTTTTATTTTAATAGTGAAAATCCGCTTCAATTGCATATCGATGAAAGATAAAATACGATAGACGTCCATCATGGTAAACTTCAACAACTGGTAAATAAATAGTCCATCTAAATGGCATTTTCTCTTTTAGGTCAATACTGTGAACATTCCTGAATATTTTGCACCAAAAATCAAAATAAACGTTAGAGGCCTTTTTAAAAAATCGATTTTTGACAGTCCACCGTAATTGTAGCTTTGCGAGGCTCTCCTGGAATCAAATTTTATCGAAACAAAAGGAATAACGGATGAAAATTACAGGTAAAAAAATCCACATCATCTGTATATTTATTTCATATACCGTATTATGTTTCTTGTTAGACTTGAAAATTGGTTAAATAAGATGTGATCGACGAAATCTGTAATAAAAAGATCATTGCTCTCATTTTGCTGTTTGGGTAAGATTTATTAAATCGAATATGATTAACTGCATTTGGGAAAAAGTCATGAAAGGACATATTAATAATAAGAAAATAAAAATAGAAAAAATGGTAAAAAAGAAGAAAGATTGTAGAACATGTTTGTACAGAGAGATCACCTAAATACTATCAATTTCTGCCTATCGAAGTGTAATCGAGACAAAATTATTCATATGGAATACAGTCGTCTAAATTTCAATGAATTCGAGCCGATATTGCAATTATCCATGGCAATTTAATGCCCTGGAATTATTCATGGCGTTTTATTAAACGTACGGGCGATTAATATAATATTTATTAAAGTTGAGTAAACTTGATTAACATTCAGTAAATTTATTCGTGTGTCATCAGTCGCGAATGTTGAGCATTTAATTAACTTCTATGCTTTGAAATCAATAACTTTGTAGAAACAACGGTTTTCGTGCCTTCTGATTAAAAAAGATTTTCAGCTCTAAATGTAAGAAAAAATAATGAAATATAACAAAGGACTTATAAACAAACAATTTTTGTTATGTATTTATTTTAAATTTTTATTGTTATTTCTGTGTAAACATCCTCCATTAATATTAAAGTAATTAATATGCGAATTAGTTTCGGTATCATTTGTATATTGGACTATGGTGTATTTGCACGTAGACAATGCCCAAAATTAAAATTAAGAGTAGTGATAATGACCGTTTTATAATCTTAATAAATTGAAGAAGAAATGATTTCTTATTAAACATATTAGTAGTCGAAAACACATGTGTAATATTGTATTATATTGTTGGCTAAAAAGTCCTGGGCTCCATCTCATAATGATAAACAAACAAACAAACAATCCTCTAAATTAGTTATTTATTTTATGTATGTAAATGAGATATAAATAACAACCATTTTGAATACAAAGTTGACGATTTTTGTAAAGGAATTTACCTCTTTTAATTTTTTACCTATTTATGTATTTGACCACTTTAACTTCTATTTCAATGATTTTCTTAAAAGCCAACGTGCATTTTGATTAATTTAGTCACATTTATTCATTCATCGATTTTTTATTTTATCAGGTAGTACCGTACTAAACTGCCGTCTTTATTCCTCTACTAAATTTACATTCGTTCAGAATAAACTCATTCAAGTCTTCAAACAAAATCGCGAGGAATTTTCTCAAAATGTCCCTCCTAGAGGTTAAGCAGGATATTTAACTTTAAGTTCCATAATTTAGTCTTTCATCATACTTTATGTCAGATTTCAAGCTGATTTACTAATTCATAAAGAATGTTTAACATTCCTTTCGTTGAATAACATTTAACACAGAACTTTGACTAAGTTTAGTGAGTATTTAAAATGAATATAAATTATTCTTCACGAAGGGTTTTTAAATTTTAGTCACTATTGTATAGAGTGATATAAACGTATGAAAAAGTTCTGATAACTTTATTGGAATGCATTTTAGGGAAAAATTCGGCCTTGACTGTGACCTTGATTAGTTCCCGCTCTTTCCGTTTTGTGATCAAAAGTATTTGTTCCTATGTAAAAAAGTAATTTTGAGCTTAAAATTACATTCAAGGTCACAGTCAAGGTCAAATCTCAGGTCACACTTGAATAACCAAGAAAAGTTATTTGGCAATTTACATAGTTTTAAATCACCTCGAGTAATAATAATAAATATAAATAAACAATAAAGTACATTACTATACCCATATATTTATCTTAGTCTGGTAAAATGGATACGGACTCTTAAAATAAATTATGCTAGACGTGGATGTTTAAAATTAAGGACAATAGTAAAATTAGTATACAATTGCTAGAACTGACAAGTAAGTATTCTTATATATTAAATGGAAATCCATTTCTATCAGTAAGACAATTGCGTACTGTGACTAGCGACGGCAGAAATAACAATTTATATGCTTTAGTTATCCACTTCCGGTGATTGCCAAGGTCATTTGAAGGTTATATTGGTTATTACTTGGAAAACATTATTTTTTACTTTGGATTTCGTTCGAACGGCAAAGTTTACGTCCAAAATGACATTGAGTAAATATGGTCAATTCAAGGTGAAATCAAGGTCAAATGCTACGGAACAACTGTTCATTATTTTTTTCGACATTTTCGGTACAATAAAAGGTAGCATAATAAAATAAAAATTGTAATGGTACCTTTATTAGAGTAATATGCTATAACAACGATGCTGTCTTTTTGAGGTCATTTGTGGGTCAAAATGGTTATTTTGACAGAAAACAAGCATATGATAATGGAGAAACATCCAGCTATACCCACGTCGTTGTTCCTGGGTAGTGCTGAACATAGTATAAAAATGTGATCTTCACATAATTTTATTAATGATAATCAAAGTTGTTGCTGCATCATAATGGTAAATTTGTTTAATTTTCTTACTCTTACATAAACTTATCTTCCAAAATAACTACTTTCACTAGATGATGAATTTATCCAGCATTAACTTGCAACCAATACAAGGATTTTTAATACAATAATGGAATTAAAAATTCTAAGAAAGTACTTAGTATCCCACACCACATGATGGCTAATTACTTCGAGTAAACGGATTTGAACATTTCAATGGATTTGTCTAATGGTGAAGATTTACTGAAAAAAGGAGATGAATTATGTTTAAGCTCTTTTATTTGGGTCGCTTTAATAATTAAGCACTGTAGCATCCTTTGTTCATAACTGACGCGCGTAAAAAACAGACCGTGGTAGTTTAACTTTAAATTTAAAGCATAATAAGGATAAAAGCCGTTAACAAATATTTAAATTAGAAAATGAAAATATTAAAATGAACCTAGTCGGTCGAGTCGTTTCCATTCCGACAATATAATCTATAAGCAACAAATTAAAATCCATCAGCATTCATAAAATACTGATTTGCAATAATATTGAAATGAATAGAAATCAATTATTGGAACATCGTTCGCTGAAAAGGGAGTAATTTAAAAGTGTAGAAAATAAGGTACGAAATGTATCCAACAGTTCTGAAATTCTTTAACTCGATGCTATCGTTGACAGTATCGCTCGCAAGTATATACCCTAACGATTTCGTTTAACTTTTCTTTTTCAAAGAATTTTTCACATGATGCGGAAACTCGTAAATGAAGTTTCCTACAAGTTTCTGTGTATTTGATGATGTAATCAGACTGCACGTCAGTCGTTCTAGATAGAAAGAAAATTTCAATTCGAATAGCAATTGACAAATTATAAAAATCTTTGTTTCAGACCACGTTTAAGCCAATTAAATAATCTATATGAGATCGAAATGTATGTTTTTAATATACGGAATATTCAATGGAAGCGTTTCTTACATTTTCTAAAATTTGCAATTAAAAAACCGATTTTTTTAAATAGTTTCTGACCATTGGTAAATCTTATGGATATTTTTTACTATTTTTTTCCAGATTTTAGTTAATTACATATATTATGTTTACTATCTACAACAGTTTACAAAGGTAAAAAATTGTTTATAACACATTATAAAAAAATAGTTAAATTAATTATTTCTCTACTAAATAAGATACTAATATTGTGTCAATTATCATTACGCGATATTTAAATATAAAGAGTCGTACATAACCTCAAATGTAACACAATTATAGGTACTATTAAAAAGTCTATTGAAATATTCGCGAATAGACATTAAAGGAAAATAACTTCTTATAGCAAAAATAGTTATTGTCTGGTATATTTTATTTATCAATATTCTGATTTTCAAA